>LR990075.1:64577-1314577 GCA_905147235.1 Erynnis tages
AGGCGGGTGAGGGCCCACCGCGGGAAGGGGGATCGGCCGGATGGTCCAGCGTTCCCCCGTGGACTTTGGGCGGAGATCTCGAATCGCACATACCTGTGGTCCGAGATGGTCTCCGCCATGTCCACCCGCCAGTCCCGCACGCGCGCGGCCAGCACATGGGTGGCGAAGGTGAGGTCCACGATGGACCCACCCTGATGCCGCACGCATGTTTGGACTCTCCCCCTATTCAGGAGGGAGAGTCCGGTGGACGCCGCCCACAGCTCCACTGCCCGCCCACGCGCATCGGTGGCCGGGTTTCCCCACGCCACTGACTTGGCGTTCAGGTCCCCCATGACGGAGACCTGACGCGGCGCTGCCCTGCCGACCACGGCGGCCAGGACTTCGAGGAAATCCTCGAAGTCCTGGATAGGGCGGTTAGGGGAGAAGTAGACCCCGACGAGGGCTAGTTCTCCCCACGCGGCGGCCACGTATCCCGGTCCTCTCTCTAGTAGTGAGAGGGGAGGGGAGTCTGTGGAAGACCGCGCCACAATCGCCACCAAACCGTCCCTGTCACCCAGCCAGTGGCCAGGGACCGAGTACGGCTCGGCGACTACCGCCACGTCCACCAACCACTCGGCCATGGACTGCATGAGCAGATCCTGGGCCGCTCTGCAGTGGTTGGTGTTCGCCTGAAGGATACGATGTCCGGACTGCATTATTCGGACATCGTACCCCCCTCATCGGCCACCGTTGCTGGGCCAGCAGCGGGGGCGGCTACAGCAGCAGGTTGTCTTGCAACCTGCTGCTTTCCTTTGGTGGTGGGAGGCCTGCAACTCCTCCCGGCCATCACATGGTCCGCAGGGCGGCCATTCGCCGCGCACACCACACAGTGTGGCTTGGCGGCCCGGCACGATGACGCCAGGTGCCCCTGCTGTCCACAGCGGAAACACGCGTCCCCCCTCTCCTCTTGGGACGCACACGTGGCCCGCGTGTGGCCGATTCCGAGGCACTTGAAGCAGCGCAGAGGCTGATCTTCAAGTGCCCGGACCGACGCCGAGCTGAGGCCGACGAGCAGCCGCCCCTTGGCCAGGACGGCCTTTGCCGCTGTGACTGGGCACTCTAGACGAATGGTGCCCAGTCCGCCGCGGCCGGGTCTAATGTCCCGACCGCGCACCGCTTCAGGTGAGCAGCCTCCAGCCGCTGCTATGGCTACCACGACCTCCTCCTTGGTGACCGAGTCGTCCAGGTCGGTCACCTCCAAGTTTGCGGACTTTGTGGGCCTAGCCACCTTGGCCACGTCTGCGATACCCTCTCGCAGCTTGGCCGCAAAGAGGTCCGCATTTTCCGGCCCCTTGGCCCCCGGGAACTCGAATATTCGAGCCCCGGTGACGGTCCGGCGACACGTCACCCTGCCGATCCCCAGCTTCGTAGGATCGGCATGAGCGCGAGCCCGCTTTAATACGGACTCGTACGTCTCACCCCTCTCCGCGGCCTCCGGGACGATGGTCACGGTGACAGCCGCGGTTTTAGGGGGGGGTCAATTTTTTGACGCCGGCAGGGGCCCTTGTTGCCGTGGTGGCACTGGTGGGCACTGGCATGGGATTGGAGGAGGTGGCCGCCTTTTTCTCCTGTCCCTTGGCTTTCTTCTTGCCTTTCCTCGCCACCTTCGTCCACGGCATGTTGGACGGAGTGGAAGAGGGAAGGAAGGCGTCCTCAGGGCTAAGCCCCGCGCTTGTGCTAGGGGTGGGCTGTGCCGCTTTCGTGGCCTTGTCCACTCCTTTGCCCTTGGACGTCTTCGGGGCCTGAGGTGGCTCACCGGAGGTCCTGTCCGCCGCAAGCGGTGGACGTAGGCGTTTCTCCGGCAGGAGCCGGTCCTCTATGCCCGCGAAGCAGGCCCGGGTGAAGGCCCTCTCCTCCATGACAACCTTGCGGATGACATCCTCAAGGTTGGACTCTGCCGACGGGGCCTTGGCGGGTGAGGCCGTGGCTTCAGCCAGCTTTGTATGCAGCTGGCTGACCTCCGCTTGCAGGCTGTCCACCCTCGCCTGCAGCTGCCGCGTCTCGTCTGTTGCAGTACGCTGCAACAGTTCGAGGACGATGCCGTGCAGGCTGGCCGCACGGCATTTCAGGGCCTTCTGGAAGGTCCCCTTCAAGTTCGAGGACTTGGCGGCGACCTCACAGATCTCCTCCTTGTCCTCTTTGGCCACGCGCTCCAGCTCCGCCACGGAAAAGCTGTCAAATTTAAGGACAGCCGACCCGTATCCGGCTTTCAGCCGAGCGGTGCGCGTCTGCTGCTCTTTGGCAGCGACCCTCTCCTCAAGGTCCGCCTGGAGCTGCGCCTTTCTTGTCAGGTCGAGCTGGCGCGAAGAGCACAGCTCCAGGCAAACAGTCTCCACCTCAGTCGCAGAAGAAGAAGAGCAGGTCTTCCTACTCTTCTTCTTTGTTTTGCTCGGCGTCGAGCCCGAGGATCCCCCGGACTCACGTCTCAAGTACGACCGCTTGAGGCCGCTTCCGGACGCCGCCGTGTCCGAGATGGATACGTCGGTGTCCGAGAAGTCAGCTGCCGCACTGTACAGGCTAGCCGAAGATGTTGCGCGGCTAACCTCCGACACCGAAGCGTCTCGGTGGCCCTGAGAAGGGCCTTTTGGTTGGCCCTGAGAAGGGCCTTTTGATTGGCCCTGAGAAGGGCCTTGTGGTTGGCCCTGAGAAGGGCCTTGTGGTTGGCCCTGAGAAGGGCCTTGTGGTTGGCCCTGAGAAGGGCCTTGTGGTTGGCCCTGAGAAGGGCCTTTTGGCTTAACGAAACGCCCGGAGGCATCCCGCAAGGGTTTCGACATCGTCGACGCACAGACTCGCATTTGCCCTCGAAAAACTCAAATACGCACAGCGCTCGTTTGCCGCCGGTCTGCCACTCCGTTACGGTGGTCAGACACGGCGTTGCCCAGGGGTCACTACGTGGAAGTCAGCACTGTGGGGGACCCCCAACCTAACCTAACCTTTTTTTTTTTTTTTTTTTTTTATAGTAGGGAATGCGTTACGCACCGTCTCGACCTCTGTCAGGGGGACAGAGGGAGGTGTGTGGGACTCCCCCCTGCCGCTACGAGGCAGGGGTATACCCACTAAACCCTACTGTGCTCCTTCATCGCCAAGGTGACGATGTTGTGGGAAATCGGCTGAGCCTTAAGCGTCCACAACATCGTCGGCGACTGCCTGCCATTCGTGGCAGGCCCTACATGCTCCCCTTATGGGGAGGCTACAGGAATGACCAGGAGCACCGGGTCATTCCTGTCCATCGGTGATGGTCTGTGCAATGCAGGTGGAGGCACCCCCGTACCCCCAGCCTGCAGACCACCACCGGGGGGAGGGAGAGAACGGTCGTATTGCCGTCTTCTCCTTCCCCTTCTCCGTTTGCGGAGCGGGGGTTGGGACGGATCGTCCTCTCTCTCCCGCTCCGCCGCCTCCTTCTGTGAGATAACTTCCTCGCAGAAGGAGGCAACAGCCTTCCAGGCTCTTTCGCTTCCGAGCATGGCCCTAACGATGCTCGGCAGCGACAGGTCCTGGCCGACAACAGTGCACAAGACTCGGCGCTGCTCCTCCCAAGCTCGGCAGCTTTCGAGGCTGTGCTGCGCCGAGTCTTCCGCCGCGCCGCAATGGTGGCACGACGGGGACTCCTCCCTTCCGATTCGGTACAGGTAATTGTCGAAACATCCGTGCCCGGAAAGAACCTGCACCAGACGGAAGGTGAGGAACCCGTGCGGCCGCTCCTCCCACGCCTCGATCACAGGACCGAGGGCGTCGAGAGTGCGGCGTCCATACTGCGCCGAGGCTAGGTCCTCCTTCCACAATTGGACCATAGCCTCGCGCGCGTCCCGCCTCACCGCGTTGCGCTCTTCAGGGGCTGGACACTCACCATGCGCCTTTTGCGCCGCCGTCCAATCATAGACGGTGGCCAGCACCCTGGCCTCCAGTTCCCACGGAGGGGTTGCCGCGAGCGCACATGCGGACGCGTAGCCGACTGTGCGGTAAGCCCTCGCTACCCGCTGTGCAATGGCCCGTTGGGGCCTGCGGAGGAGGGTCACGTTCTCCCGCCGATGCAGGGAGTCCACCCACACAGGCGCACCATATAGCGCCATGCTCTTTAGGATGCCGGAATATAGTCGCCGGCATCGCGAGCTTGGACCCCCAAGGTTCGGGAGGAGCCAGCTGAACGCGTCCGCAGCGCGGATGAGGCGGGATGACAGCCCGGCGAAGTGCGCGCCGAACTGCCACCGGCTGTCCAGGGTAAGGCCCAGATATTTTAGCTGGGCCTTGACCTCAACCCTTACGCCGTCCACAATTATGTGGGCGTCGGGAGGAAGGCGCTGCCGGGGCCCAGGGAAAAATAGGGCCTCGGTCTTGTCCAGCGCCACCTTGAGGCCGAGGCGGCGAATCCTCTGAGCGACAAGAGTGCCGCCTGCAGAGGCCAGCCTCGCCGCCTCCCCGTATGTTCTCCCGCGGGCAGTAACGAGTGTATCATCCGCATAGCAGATGACACTCATGCCCGCCAGGAGAACACCCCGGAGCAGCCAGTCATATCCGAGGTTCCACAGCAGGGGGCCCAGGACCGAGCCCTGTGGAACCCCTGATTCGACGGCACGCCTTTGAAGACGGCCGTCTTTTCCCACAAAGAGGACCTCCCGTTGGCCCAGATAGTCGGCCAGCAATACCCTCAAGTACAGAGGCACCCCGTGGAACCGAAGTGCCTCTATAATCGTGGAGTGGGGGATGGAGTTAAAGGCGTTGGCGATGTCAAAGGACACCGCCAGGACTCCCTGCCCCCGCTCCGCGGCCTCCATTGTCAGGCTCTTTAGCCTCTTGAGGGCGTCAATCGTGGACCGGCCTACTCGGAATCCGAACTGCGCGTCGGAGAGATCCGGGCCGGTCCGCGACAGGTGCTCGTTGATACGGATCGCAATGACCCGTTCAAACAACTTCGCCGCCTCATCGAGGAGCACGATGGGGCGGTATCCCGACGGTGAGTCCGCCGGCCGCCCCTCTTTGCGAAGGAGGCACAACTGTCCCTCCTTCCAGGGTTTCGGGAACCTCCCGGTGGCAAAACACCGATCGAAGAGGTCCCGAAACCGCTCCTCCATGTGTTTGGCGGCGATGGCGAGCACACGCGCTGGCACTCCATCTGGGCCTGGTGCCGTCTTTTTGCCACTCAGGCAACTTGCCGCAGCCTCAAACTCCGCCGGCGTCAGGGGAACGAAGTCCTCTACCGGCGGACTGCTGCCCACAGGCGGATTCATCACTGGTGGGGTGAAATTGGTTCCAACCGGGAACAGAACCCAGATCACCCCATCCAGTACATCCGGCTGGAGGGTCTCCGTCACCGGGGGACCGATGGGGCGCAGACGGTTACGCGCCGCCCTGTACGGTCTCCCCCACGGGTCATTGTCCAAGCCCTCCAGCATTTCCGCCCTGGCGTGGTCTTTTGCCTCGGCAATTGCCAGCTTAAGACGGCACTTTGCCTCCTGGTAGGAGGTGTAAAGGAGGTCCTCGTTTGAGAGGTCCCTGGGACGCCGACGTCGGCTCCTCGTGTAAGCCCTATTGGCTGCGATGCAGCTTCTCCGCAGGTCCGCGAGCTCCTGTGACCACCAATACACGGCGCGTCTAGGAGGCGGCCTGCGGGACCGAGGCATGCTGGCATCGCACACCTCGGTTAGGGCCTCTCGCAGCTGCAGCGCAGCTTCGTCGACGTCGGTACTGGCGGGCGCACCAAACCAGTCCTGGACGAACGCCACCTCTTTGGCCATCCCTCGGTCCAGGTGGGTGAGAGCCCACCGGGGGAACGGCGACTGCCGCGTGCGGGGTGCGTGCGACGGGTTCTCGGCGGAGAAGTCTATCCGGATATACCGGTGATCAGACATAGTCTCCGCCAAGTCCACCCGCCAGCTCACAAGTTGGGTGGCGAGTGCAGGGGCGGCGAACGAAACGTCCACCACCGACCCCCCCTGCCGTCGCACACACGTGTGTGTTGTCCCTCTATTAAGGAGGGACACACCGATAGATGCCGCCCACAACTCGAGGGCGGCTCCCCGCACGTCAGTGGCTGGGTTACCCCAGTGCACCGATTTGGCATTGAAGTCGCCGAGGACCAACAGTTTGAGGGGCGGTAGTCCTAGGACTACGGCCGCCAGGATCTCCAGGAACCTCTCAAATTCCGCGAACGGACGGTTGGGGGAGAAGTAGATGCCAAGAATGGCAATCTCCCCCCACGCGGCGGCCACGTATCCATGGCCCCTCTCAATGAGCGAGAGGGGTGGGGAGTCCGTGGAGGGCCGCGGAACGATGGCCACCAAGCCATCGTGGTCCCCCAGCCAGTTGGCAGGGACCGAATACGGCTCAGCGACCACAGCCACATCCGCCAACCACTCGGCCATAACCTGGGACAATAGGTCCTGGGCAGCCCTGCAGTGGTTGGCGTTCGTCTGCATTATTGTGGTACAATGTCGAACCTGGGTCATTATTCGGACATTGTACCACTCTCGACTGGGGCTGGACCAGCCTCAGGCGCACTGGCAGGCTGAGTATGGGCCTGCGTCTTGCCCTTCTTGGCAGGGGGCTTACATTTGGAGCCCCCCATGACGTGACCCGCAGGCCGCCCACTCGCTGCACACACGGCGCACTTCAGCTTTCCGCTGCAGGTGTTGGCCTTGTGGCCCGCCTGGCCACAGCGGAAGCATAGCTCCGACCTGTCCTCACTCGAGGGGCAACGAGGACGAGTGTGGCCGGTCCTGAGGCACTTGAAGCAGCGCATTGGCTGCTCTTCAGGCGCACGGACCACTCCCGAACTGAAACCTACTAATAGCCGCCCCTTGAGGAGGACGGCTTTTGCGGCGGCCACGGGGCAGTCAGCGCGAATGGCGCCTAGACCCCCTCGGCCACGTCTTATGCCACCTGCGCGAATGGATTCTGCGCTGCAGCCTCCGACCGCCGCGATCGCAGCGACTACGTCGTCCCTGGTGACTGAGTCATCTAGCTCAGAAATGACCAGGGGTGACGTCTTAACCGGCCTCGACACCTTGGCCACGGCGGAGACGGCCTCCTGCATTTTTGTGGCAAAGAGGTCGGCGTGTCGCTCACGCTCGGCGCCCGGGAACTCGAATATACGAGCCCCGGTTTGCGTCTGGCGACAGCGGACCGTCTCAATGCCCATCTCTTGAGGCTTCACCGTCTCGCGCGCCATGGCCAAAACCGTCTCATAAGTGGCCCCCCCCTTCGCGGCCTCCGGTGAAATAGTCACCACAACGGCCGCGGTACTGGGGGGAACCATTTTCTTGGCCTTTTGAGCCTTAGACTTCTTCCCCTTGCTGGCCGTCTTGGAGGTCGGTTGCGCGGGTGCTGGTGGAGGAGCTGAAGCAGCCTTTCCTTTCTTACCCCTCTTTTTCTTACCCACCGTTGTCCACTGGTCATTGGTGGCCGTGGTGGTGGGTAGCATGAGGTCCTCCTGTGGTGGCACAGAAGGCCTCGACGGGCCGGGCTTAGGCTCTGAGGCCTTAGCAGAGCCAGCTCTGGGCTCCTTAGTCCTAACTGGGCTCTGCTTCGGAGTTGCAGCATTGGCATAAGATGGCCCGGGTTTTGGCGCTGAGGAGCCGGGGGCAGGAGTGGCCGGTGGTACGGCCTCAGAGGCCTTGGCTTTGCCTTTTCCCTTTCCCTTCCCCTTACCCTTGCCATCGATGGACTGGGGTACGCCAGCCGCAGCTACCTCTGCCGCTGCCTTCTTTTGGTCCGCCGCTAGAGGCGGACGCACCCGCTTTTCGGGCAGGAGGCGGTCCTCAATGCCCGCAAAGCAGGCCCTCGTAAAGGTCCGCTCCTCCATGATAATTTTCCGTATCTCCGACATCAAGTCGTTGGAAGGAGCGGGCTGAACGTGAGGGGCCACCTCCATTGGCACAGCCACCTGTGGCCCAGGAGCCGTGGCATCGCCTGCAGCCTTCAGCCTGGCGACCTCCTTCTGCAGACTGTCGATGACCGTTTGCTGACGGTCGACGGTCGCCTGCAGTCGCTGCGTCTCCTCCGAAGCAGAGCGCTTGGCCATTTCCGCCATCATCGCCTGCATGTTGCTGGCTCGCTGTTTCAGGGCCTTTTGGAGGGTGCCCTTGATGTTGGAGCACTTCGAGGCGATCTCCGCAATTTCAGCTGCCTCCTCTGCCACCATAGCCTCTAGCTCCGCCACCGTCTTGTCGTCATAGAGCACCGGCCCGTAGCCGTGTTTGGCACGGGCAAGACGCTCCTGACGCTCCTTCGCGGCAGCGCGCTCCTCCAGCTCCTTCTGAGCGGCGTCCCTTTTGAGGGAGCTCAGGCTTTTTTGTGCCTCTGAGAGGCCCACAAAATGGCCGGCCGTTGGCTTGCGCCCACGGCTCGACGAAGAAGGCCCACGCGTTGGCGAGGCCTTGGCCGACTTCATTGAAGGGGTGTCCGAGCCACCGGACTCCTCCCTTGACTTCCGCTTACGCAGAAAACGAGAGCGGGTCCGTACTTCTCCCGCGTCTCCGTCAGTCAGGGTCGAGGTGTCCGAAGAGTCAGACACATCGCCCTTGGTAAAGAAACGACTCCCGGATAGCGGAAGCCGTATCAACTCCACCCTCGGGTGGCGTTCTCCCACTCCGTCGGACAGAGAACTGCTGGGACGACTAGCGTCACCAGCGCCGACCTGCAACATCTCCGCCTTGGAGATAGGCTCCGAAGGCCTAACAAATGGGTCTTCACCCTCCATTAGATTCTTATCGCAATCGAAGCACAGACAAAGCACAGAGTTCTTTAGCCGCCGGCCTGCCACTGCGTTACCGTGGACAGGCGCGACGTTACCAGGGGATACGACGTGGACGTAAACTCTGCGGGGATCCCCCAACCTAACCTAACCTAACCTAACCTAACCTAACCTAACCTAACCTAACCTAACCTAACCTAACCTAACTGTTATAAAACGAACCGATTGAAACCTCACTTTTATCAACCTAACCAATCGAAAACTGACTTTTATAAACCTTAAAAAAAAAAAAAAAAAAAAAAAAAAAATCGAAACCTAACTTTCATAAACCTAACCTTGGTTCGGTTGATATCAAAAAGTAATATTTCGATTGGTTAGGTTAGGTTAGGTTAGGTTAGGTTAGGTTAGGTTAGGTTAGATTGGGGGATCCCCCACAGAGTTTACGTCCACGTCGTATCCCCCGGTAACGTCGCGCCTGTCCACGGTAACGCAGTGGCAGGCCGGCGGCTAAAGGACTCTGTGACTTTTTGTGCTATTTTACTTGCGAAAATTTTGAGACGGAAGACATGGAGAGAGGTAGAGGAGAGATGGGGAGAGGTGAAGAGTCTGGGAACGAGACTTCCCAGGAGAGAGTGACGAGGAGCAGAGCAGGGCTTTTGTCCGCTGCCACGTCGGACAATGATGAATCCGACTGTTCTCTTATGTCCGCCGTATCACGGCAGTCGACGGCCAGTCGGGCCAGATCGGCCGCCTCAAGGAAGAGGCTCCCCGCGCACGAGGGTAGTAGCGAGGAGAGGCCGGCACGCAAAAGCGCCAAGCCCACTCAAATTGGACTGGACGACGAAGGGTTCCTGGACCCAAACGTCGCAGTGGCAACGACACGTGCCAAGGCCTCGTTGCCTACGGTGGAGGAACTGGGTCGAGAGATGGCCCAACAGCCGACAGGAGATCTAGGTTCTCGCATAATCGAGAACCTAGAAACTATTGAAAAGGTGGCGGACAAGTCGGGTCGCTTGAAGGGCACGTTCGTGCGAGCCCTTAGATTGGCGGTCCGCCATATACAGGCGGCGACGTTGGAGATGGCGCAAAGGGCGTCTACTTCAAACCTGGAGCAGGAGAACGCCCTCCTCCGCTCCCAGCTCTCAGAGCTGACGAGCAGAGTCGAGGGACTCAAGATTGAGCTGGCTGCACTCCAGACCGGAAACCGGGTAGAGCCTAGGCCATCACCCGCAGGACCGTCCGAGAGTCGGAGCTCGGATGTGGTCCTCATGGAGAGGCTGGGGAACCTCATCGAGGGGAAACTGGCTGCCTTTAAGGCAGAGTTGTATCCCGATAGAGTCCTCAGGCCTCCCCTCGGGAAGAAACCGAATTCGATTGCCCCCGCTGCCGCCGCTGTAGCCCCGCCGCCCAGGCAGGGCAAAAGTGCAAAACAAACGGGGCAACCTTCTGGGGCGGCAAAGACTCCGACCGCACCTCCGGCAGAGCCGCGTGGGGTGCAAGAGGAGGAGGGTGGCTGGAGTACGGTGGTGAGCCGGAAGGCGAGGGCTAAATCCCGCAGAGTCGCCGTGCAACCAGCCCCGGCTCGGCAAAGGACGGCCTCTAGCAGGCGTCCGGCACATGAAGCGCCATCGGGAGCCCGGGCTTCCCAGGCGCCCAAAGCCCGTACAGCGCCGAAGGGAAAGACGCCCAAAAAGGCATCCAAAAAGAAGGCTGGGCTCCCGAGAGTACCAAAGACTGCGGCGGTGACCATCACCGTGCCGGAAGGCAGCCAGGTCACCTACGCCCAGGCAATGGCGGCAGCCAAGGAGCGGGTAAAGCTGGCGGATGTGGGGATCACCGAAGTGAGGCAGAAGCGGGCCCTCAACGGTGGTCTCCTACTGGAGGTGGCGGGGCAAGAGTGCGCCGAAAAGGCCGTCGCCCTGGCAACGAAACTGCAGGAGGCCATAGGCGACATGGGTGTGAGGGTAGCGCGACCCATAAAACTTGGGGAGCTGAGGGTGACAGATCTGGATGACTCTGTCACCCAACAGGACGTCGCCGCGGCCATCGCCGACGCCGGCGGATGCAGCATCGGCGATGTAAATGTGGGACAGATCCGGCGACAGCCCTCCTCCCTAGGTTCGGTGTGGGTGCGCTGCCCTGTGACGGCAGTACGAAAACTCGTCACCGAAGGTCGAGTTCGAGTGGGTTGGGTGTCCGCCCGAGTGGTTGCCCTGGAGGCACGGCCACTGCAGTGCTACCGGTGCCTGGAGTTCGGACACGCCAGGCACCAGTGCAAGAGCACAGTGGACCGTAGCGCGCTGTGCTACGTTTGTGGCGAGCCCAATCATACGGCTCGCCATTGCGTAGTACAGACGCCAAAGTGCGTCCTGTGCGCGGAGGTCGGCCGGAGGTCTGACCACCGGATGGGGAGCAAGCGCTGCTCGGCTCCCAAACAAAAAGGCAAAAGGAGGAGCGAGCGGGCGGACACCGCCACCTCGAAGCGGGTTGATGGGCCCGCGCCAGCTTCGGCCAGCGCTTCGTCCCATCCTCCGCCAGCGGAAATGATGGAGACACAGAATGTATAGGTCTCCATCATTTAAAATCGTCCAGGGGAATCTCAACCGCTGCCGTGGAGCACAGGATTTGCTCTTGCAGACCATTGCAGAGCGCTCTGTCTCCATGGCAGTGGTTGCAGAGCCCTTCAATGTCCCCGACCATCCGCGTTGGTTCGGGGATGTTTCCCGGAATGTGGCGATATATTGGGGAGGCGGTAACGGGGAACCTCCGTGCACCCGGCTACACGCGGAGCCGGGCGTGGTCGCGGTGGAGTGGGGGCCCCTAGCAGTCGTTGGCTGCTACGTCTCCCCAAACTGCAGTCTGGCAGCCTTCGAAAGCTACCTGGACAGAGTGGGTAGCTGTGTTCGCGGTTGCCTTCCACGACCCGTGCTAGTGCTTGGCGATTTCAACGCCCACTCGCGGGCCTGGGGAGGCAATCGCGACACCGTTCGGGGCGATACCACCTTGGAATGGGCAGCGGGTCTGGACCTTCGGCTTTTAAACCGTGGGGCCGTCAGTACCTGTGTGCGCTGGCAGGGGGAGTCGATCGTGGACCTTTCATGGGCGACTCCATCTGCCGAGCGCTTTGTGACCGGCTGGAGGGTGGCGGAGGAGTTGGTAACTCTGTCCGACCACCGCCACATCACCATTGACGTGTCATTGGTCCTCCAGACCCATCGCGATCACCGTAATGACGGCCCCCTACGACGCTGGGCACTACAGCGATTAAACCGGGATTTACTCCTCGCTGCTGCCCACGTCGTAGACTGGACCGGACCCGCCGAGCCGACCGCTCAACGGTGCCCGGACGAGGAGGCAGCTAGACTGCAGACGGAAATGACCGCAGTTTGCGAGACGGCCATGCCGCGGGTCAGTCCCGCCCGCCGTGGATCCGCCTACTGGTGGTCGGGACTCATTGCCCAGCTGCGAGCGGCCTGTTTGCGCTCCCGACGCCTGTTTACTCGCGCACGCAGGCGCCGTACTGCCGGTGCCGAAGAGAGGGAGCAACGGTACCGGGAGTACAGGAGCGCGACAATGGCGCTTCAGGCCGCTATCGCGGATAGCAAGGCCGGCAAGTGGCAGGAGCTGCTGGAGGGGCTCGACAGAGACCCCTGGGGACGGCCTTACAAGATGGTGTTGGGTAAGCTGCGTCCGTGGGTGCCCCCACTAACGGAGACCCTGGACCCCGTCTTCGTGGACACAGTGGTGGGCACGCTGTTCCCCAGGGCATCGGGAGGCCCCATCGGCTCTGCACAACCGCCGAGCCATGCAGACTGGGCAGACGAACTGGCCGTCACGGAGGCAGAGTTGGAATGCGCAGTCAAGCGCCTGGCCGAACACAATACCGCCCCGGGTCCCGACGGAATCCCCGGACGGGCCTGGGTGCTGGCGCTGACGGTTCTGGGCGCAAGACTGCAGCGTCTTTTCACGGACTGCCTTCGTTTCGGCCGGTTCCCCGCGGTGTGGAAGTCCGCTAAATTGGTGCTCCTCCACAAAGTGGGAAGACCGGAGGACTCGCCAGGGGCATACAGGCCTATATGTCTGTTGAACGAGGCGGGCAAGCTCTTCGAGCGTATCTTGGCCACTCGTCTCAACAGACACCTGGCGTACAGCGGCCCGGATCTGTCCGACAGTCAGTTCGGCTTCAGACGGCAGCGCTCGACCCTGGATGCCATCCTTCGGGTCCGAGCGCTCACAGAGCAGGCCGTCTCCCAGGGCAGAGTTGTCTTGGCTATAAGCCTTGACATCGTCAATGCGTTTAACTCTCTGCCCTGGGAAGCGATAGGGGCGGCACTCGATTATCATCGAGTGCCCGCCTACCTAAAACATGTGCTGGCTGACTACCTGTCGGATAGGAGCATTTGCTACCCGGGCCGCTACGGGAGCGTAGAGGAGAGGGCTGTGGTGTGCGGGGTGCCACAGGGCTCGGTCTTAGGGCCGCTCTTGTGGAATCTCGCATACGACGCGGTGTTGCGGACGACGCTCCCACCGGGTGTGAGCGTCGTCTGCTATGCCGACGACACCCTCGTCCTCGTGGAGGGAGAGTCCTTCCAGAGGACATCAAGACTGGCGGAGCTGGCAGTGGCACGCATCGTGTCTGCCATTCGCGGGCTAGGGCTTCGGATAGCGCCTCAAAAGACCGAGGCGCTATGGTTCCACGGCCTCAAACGGCGTGAGGAACCCCCTAGCATGTCAGTACGAGTAGGTGACGCTTGTATCCAGCCGGGCCGGTATTTGAAATACCTCGGGCTGGTGCTCGACAGCCACTGGAGCTTCGACGAGCACTTCGATCGTCTCGTCCCCCGGATTCACAAGGTGGCCGGTGCAATGCACAGATTGCTGCCGAATCTCGGGGGACCAAGGGAAGAAGTCCGCCGCCTCTACGCAGGTGTCGTGCGCTCGATCGCGCTCTACGGCGCGCCCGTTTGGTCAGAAAGACTATCGGGCAGCCGGCGCCGCGCGGCGAAACTCAACGCCGCGCAGCGCATGATCGCGATCAGAGTCGCACGAGGGTACCGGACGGTTTCGTACGAGGCGGCCACTGTCCTGGCGCGGTTTCCGCCCCTGGACATCCTGGCGGATATGGACGCAGAGGTCTTCAATAAGATCCGCGTCCTCCGCCAGGGGGCTGAACCCTCTAATGAGACGATCGGAGAGCTCCGTCGGAGAGCCAGATGGCGGGCTCTGACGCGCTGGCGCGACAGACTGCAGGAGCCGCAGAACGTGCGTCAACGAGCCGTCGGCGCCATCTTGCCCAACTTCCGGGCCTGGCTGAGAAGGAAAAGTCGCGTCACCTACCGACTGACTCAGATACTCACCGGACATGGCTGCTTCGGTGAGTATCTGAACCGCATTGGAAGGGAGGTGTCTGCAGCGTGTCATCACTGCAGACACGACCAGGACTCCGCGCAGCACACGCTCGAAGACTGCCCAGCTTGGGAGTCAGAGCGGCGGATCCTGGTCCAAAACATCGGACCTGACCTGTCCCTGGCGGCCGTCGTTGCAGCGATGGTGCGCTCCAGGGACGCGTGGAACTCGGTGACCTCCTTCTGCGACACTGTCATGTGCGCAAAGGAGGAAGCCGAGCGAGCCCGGGAGCGTGAAAATCCCGCTCGGCGAAGGAGCCGCCGGGGCAGACATACATAACGTCCCCCGGCGCTGATCCCTGTAGCTTCGGGATTAAGAATAGAGCTACGGTATCCCCTGCCTGTACGTAAGAGGCGACTAAAAGGGGTCTTCCGGGGTTGCGGGCGGTGAGAGTGGGAGCTCGATCCGTCCAGCCAGCAGCCCCGGGAAGGACGGCGGTGTGTGCGTGGCCGCATGCCGCCGTAAGCATCGGAAGGTGTAGGAGAGCATCTCTCCAGAAGATGGGCCCGTTCTGGGGCGCCGCGCGTGGAGGACACCGGTGCGTTCCACTGGAGATCCCGGAGTCCTCCCCAAGCGCAGAGGCAGGCCACCGAGGGGGTTTTAGTGCGGTACAAATCCCACATACCCCGGTATCCTCTCCCAAGGTGCCGGGTACCTTTTGAAGGTTTCCCCCCCGATACCAAAAAAAAAAAAAAAAAAAAGGTTAGGTTAGATTAGGTTAGGTTGGGGTGCTGGGCCGGGTAACCTCCTCGTGGTGCACCCTGGGCATCGCTCGATCACTCAGTTATCGATTGGTTAGGTTGATAAAAGTGAGGTTTCATTTGGTTAGGTTGGTAAAAGTGAGGTTTCCATTGGTTAGGTTTATGAAAATTAGGTTTCGATTATTTAGGTTTATAAAAGTTAGTTTTCGATTGGTTAGGTTGATAAAAGTGAGGTTTCAATCGGTTAGTTTTATAAAAGTTAGGTTTCGGTTGGTAAGGTTGATAAAAGTGAGGTTTCGATTGGTTAGGTTGATAAAAGTGAGGTTTCGATTGGTTGGGTTTATGAAAGTTAGGTTTCGATTTTTTAGGTTTATTAAAGTTAGTTTTCGATTGGTCAGGTTGATAAAAGTGAGGTTTCAATCGGTTAGTTTTATAAAAGTGAGGTTTCATTTGGTTAGGTTGGTAAAAGTGAGGTTTCGATTGGTTAGGTTTATGAAAGTTAGGTTTCGATTATTTAGGTTTATAAAAGTTAGTTTTCGATTGGTTAGGTTGATAAAAGTGAGGTTCAATTGGTTCGGTTGATAAAAGTAATATTTCGATTGGTTAGTTTAATAATAGTTAGCTTTTGATTGGTTAGGTTTATAAAAGTTTGGTTTCGATTGGTTAGGTTGATAAAAGTGAGGTTTCGATTGGTTAGGTTTATGAAATTTAGGTTTCGATTTTTTAGGTTTATAAAAGTTAGTTATCGATTGGTTAGGTTGATAAAAGTGAGGTTTCAATCGGTTAGTTTTATAAAAGTGAGGTTTCATTTGGTTAGGTTTGTAAAAGTGAGGTTTCGATTGGTTAGGTTTATGAAAATTAGGTTTCGATTATTTAGGTTTATAAAAGTTAGTTTTCGATTGGTTAGATTGATAAAAGTGAGTTTTCAATCGGTTAGGTTTATAAAAGTTTGGTTTCGATTGGTTAGGTTGGTAAAAGTGATGTTTCGATTGGTTAGGTTTATGAAAGTTAGGTTTCGATTTTTTAGGTTTATAAAAGTTAGTTATCGATTGGTTAGGTTTATAAAAGTTTGGTTTCGGTTGGTTAGGTTGATAAAAGTGAGGTTTCGATTGGTTAGGTTTATGAAAATTAGGTTTCGATTATTTAGGTTTATAAAAGTTAGTTTTCGATTGGTTAGATTGATAAAAGTGAGTTTTCAATCGGTTAGGTTTATAAAAGTTTGGTTTCGATTGGTTAGGTTGGTAAAAGTGATGTTTCGATTGGTTAGGTTTATGAAAGTTAGGTTTCGATTTTTTAGGTTTATAAAAGTTAGTTATCGATTGGTTAGGTTTATAAAAGTTTGGTTTCGGTTGGTTAGTTTGATAAAAGTGAGGTTTTGATTGGTTAGGTTTATGAAAGTTAGGTTTCGATTTTTTAAGTTGAAAAAGTTAGTTTTCGATTGGTTAGGTTGATAAAAGTGAGGTTTCAATCGGTTAGTTTTATAAAAGTGAGGTTTCATTTGGTTAGGTTCAAAAAGTTAAGTTTTGATTGGCTAGGTTGAAAATAGTTAGGTCTGGCTTAGTAAGGTCTAGCTTAGTAAGGTTGAAAGTATTTAGGTTTGGCTTAGTAAGGTTGAAAATATTTAGATTTGGCTTAGTTACGTCAATAATAAAGAGGTTTTACTTGGTAAGGTCGATAAAAGTGAGATTTCATTTTTATATAGGTATTTTGATTGTTTCGTGTTAAATTTAGTTAATTAACTATTGCAAAGCTTTTTCAATAGAGAACACTACCAAATTACAGTGAACAACTAGGTTTTCATTATTTTAATTCCTTAACAACACCGTTAAATCAAGCAATCAGTTTTCTTCAAAATTTTTCTACTCACCGTGGTTCCATTTTATCCAGCTTACCCTCTTATTGTAGAGGCTGTTCTCCCGCGTCGAACGAGATATCGCACGTCTAAATCGGTGCACGGAGTCCGGAGATATTTGCGAAAAACCGAAAAAAAAGTTTGCCCTCCCACCCGCCCTTCAGTTGTACCGCTTAGCTAGACTCGTATCAAGGTCAAACCCGGAAAAGTGATCACAGTATCATTCAACTTCTATTATTGCACTTTAACTACATTTTTATCGACTGCAGCGTAGAAGGCGGTAGGCAATATGCAAAAGTAAGGTTGTATAATTTATTTCTATTAACTGCAATTTTGTAATTACTTGCCAAATTTCTTTGCAGTTTTAAGCATTATTTTGTTAATTTCTTGTCTGATTATCTTTATAATGTTATTTATAAAATAAAATTAGATTTTTGTCCAGGCTGATGCAGTGTGTGCGAGATGTAAATGAAGTTTTTTTTTATATGGGTTGTTAAAAGGAATAAAAGTCAGTGTATGAAATGTTTAATGTGGTTTTTCTCAATGGTGTGCGTCTATCGAACTAAATTGCACCTGGTTTATCGGTGAAGGCAACACAATGCTATAATCAAACCCTGAGTTTGAATGTATGTAATTATGTACAGCGGTGATAGCCCAGTGGCTTAAAATTCGACCTCGAATCGAGGGGTCCGGGTTCGAATCCCAGTGGCACGCACCAATTTACAAAATCGTAAAAAAAAGTTATGTGCGATTTATAAAATTATCACTTGCTGTTACGGTGAAGGAAAACATCGTGAGGAAACCTGCATGCCTGAGAGTTCACAAAAAAAAATGTTCTCAAAGGCATGTGAAGTCCACCAACCCGCAGTAGGCCAGCGTGGTGGACTAAGGCCTACATTCCTCTCATTGTGAAAGGAGACCCGACCCTGTAGTGGGTCATTAATGGGTTACTGACAATTATGTACTTCTTCAACCTAAAAAAAAAGGAGTGAATAGCTCACGTACTTTTAAGAGTGATTTTACCCTCCAGGCTGGAGAATATCGTAAACTAGTATAATTTAATGCGTTTGTTTACTTCTCGTTCTTTAACGTGGTAATAGCACAGTAGATAAATATTTTTTTTTTTTTTTTTTTGCGTGGTGAGTACTTATTGGGCTGTCAGGCCATAGTATGAGTGCGAAGCCTGGCGGTTCATCTAGTTTCAGAGTTTTAAACGTATAAAAATAATTATGTTTTGTGATGAAGTGTGGGTTATGTTTTCAGAGGCATAATGAAGTCTATCGACTCGAAATAGGCCAGTTGCGTGCGTTACGCAAGGATTCAGATCAGAGACAGCGAAGTGCACAGCCGCTTCATGTTCACCGATCACCCGATCACTGCAGCCCACTGATATTATTATGTCAGTCCAACTACAAATTTTAATATAGACTGACCTTCCTAATGATATTATCACCTCAAGGAGCAGTCATTAAAATGCTACTCAGGAAGGTGTTTGCCAATCAACTTTATTCGTATTGAATCAACAGTTTTTTTGTAGATGGCTAGATGGGTGCACTCTGTAACAAGTCTTCTCCTCCGTTCCGGCTCCTTTTGTCCGGACATTGGTAGTTTCGGTAGGTGTAAGGCATAAGGTAAAAATAAATGAACAAACTAGACATTCAAAAGATCGTTTATTAATTGAGATTCATGTCAAACATGTGGCGGCCACTTTCTCTAATAGGTACATAATTCATTCTCTGGGAGAACGCCTAAATAGTTTCCAAACAGTCGGCCGATTATAATAATAATATGAATTTTTATATTTTTCTATTTACATTTTTTACAATTTCACAACAGTTTTTTTAGACGTTCGTCGGTCTTTTGGGAACTTCACTATAGTATCCTTCTAGTCACAACACGTAACCGGTCATCGCGTTATTTAACATAAATCACATTTCACATACATCTTCACTTTACGACACGACACGCATCACCGAAACTCTCTTCGCCTCAATACGGAATCGGCAACCACTCGACCGTTCGACAGTCGCTAAAATCGGACGCACCGGTTCATCGGTCGCAGCGTCAAAAGTGGAGGCGAGCGTGGCCGTTCCAGCGTGCGGCGGCGGGCGGCGCGTCGGCGGAGGCGGCGGACAGCTCGGTGGAGGGCGTCGGCGGCGGCGCGGGGTAGTACACGGTGGGCGCGGGCGACGCGGCGCGGCGCGGCCGGCTCAGCCGCGTCGAGCGCGTGTCCGAGCGCCGCAGCGTTCCGTTGCGCGCCATGCGCAGCGACACACGCTCGCCGCACGACGCGAACGAGTCGTCGCGCGTGTGCTCCGGCGAGTCGCGCGTCATGCGCGCCCGCAGCCGCCCGGCGCAGAACATCTTCAGGAACACCCTCTTGAACTTCTCCCCGAAGATCACGTATATGACGAAGTTGACGCTGCTGTTTATCGTCACGAGCAGGTTGCTCGTCTTGACGAGCGCGTCCAGGTTGTCGAAGGCCTCGCCCATGAACACCTCGAAGGCGTTAGTGACGAGCGGCAGCAGGTTGCAGAGGAAGAACACCAGCACGACGACGAGCAGCATGGTGGCGAGGCCGAGCTCGCGGCGCTGCACGCGCGACAGCCGCGCGCGCTCCGCCTGCGCGCGCCGCACCTGGCGCACGATGCACGCGTTCAGCGCCGCCAGCGCCGAGAACGGCACGATGTACATCACCACCAGGTACATCCAGTGGATGTACACCGCCACGTACGTGTCCGTGCGGAAGTTCATGTTGGCCCGCACGCAGTAGATGATCTCGCCGAGGTCCGGGTCGCCCTCCCGCACCACCTCCGCCTCGAAGAACTTGGGCGCGTTGTAGGCGAGCGCGAAGGCGAACGTGCCGAGCACGTACCACCGCGCCCGCGAGGACGTGCACAGCGCCTTCGCCCGGAACGGGTGGCACACGGCCACCCAGCGCTCCACGGTGACGATCAGCGTGAGGTACACGGACATGGTCTGCGCCACGTTGGCCAGCGGGTACGCGTAGGGCGTGATGTGCGGGCACACGTGGTAGTAGTAGTGGCGCAGGAGGCCCGTGTACGGGTAGACGGCGGTGAGGCCGAACAGCAGCACGGAGGTGAGGATGAGCGCGGTGTCGCAGGCGGCGAGCCCGACCAGCAGGCAGTTGATGGAGGAGCGCATCTGCGGCCGCGACAGCACCAGCACGGAGAGCGCGTTGCCGAGCAGCCCGCCCGCGCCGATCGCGTTCAGCAGCACGCCGTGCACCACGAACCGGACCAGCTTGTCGGCGTCGGGCACGCCCGCGTCCGTGTCGCACTCCAGCGGCTCGCCTCCCTCCAGCGACCGGTTCATGTCGCGCGCGCTCCGCCGCCGCCGCGCGCCGAGCCCACCATGCTACCCGGCGCCGCCCGCGCCGCCCGCGTCGCACATCTGGAACAACACACGCATTTCTTTACTGTTATGAACTAAAAACCATTATTAGTAATCAGACATCATTAGGTATTTGTGTCGGAATGATCGTAGCTATTTCAAGGATGTGAAAACGCAAGGTGATAAATATTGTTATTTATTTAAGAAACTTTTTTTTATTCTTTATGTATCCATTCCACGTCAAAATAGCCGTATCCAAAACGGAATAACATTTGAACTTCCCTTCTACTACACACAATATGGTCAACATTCTCCCTTCTATCGAATGTGTAACATGTATCGTATATCAAAATTTGTAATGTTGTGGACATAGTTGACTCTTCATCCTTCTCTTATAAATAACTCTTAAAATCACACATACTGTCACAGCAATAACGCAATGTATTTCAATTATTATTAGGATAAGTAGTAGGTACCTAATTCACAAATTGTATCTCCTCGAAGTGTTATATTCTTGCATGCAGTGTTCACTTCTAGGACTGAGCACCTAATTGTTTTTTTTATAGTTTTTTATACATGCTTGGATGTGTTAAGTCCAGTTTAGTGAACCTAATAAAAGAAAAAAAAAACATGTATTTCATACATAGCCAACGCCATACAGAATGAAAATAATAATAAAATAATAAATATTGTGGGACAACTCACACATGGATTTCTGATCCCAAAGTAAGCTGTGAGCTTGTGTTATGGTAACCAGATAGCTGATAAACATACATATATATTTTTAAATACATACTTATACATAGATAATTTACACCCAGACACAGAACAAACACTTGTGCTCATCACACAAATATTTGTCCTGGGTGGGAATCGAACCCACGACCTCCGGCGTAGTAGTTAGGGTCGCTAACCACTAGACCAACAGGCCAGTCAATGTGTAAGTAAATCTTCTTTCATTTCAATCATTTATTTTAAAACGTACAATTCGATTGATAGATGTCAAACAGACTAATATTGAAATCTGTCACATAGTAGACGACTAGACGCCGTCACAGAGAGCGCCAAGCCGCCAACGGCACAAGCCACAAGGGTCGGTGTGTAACATGTGGGCGGTGTGCGCGTTGGTCGCTCTGACGGCGGCGCGTGTGGCGGCGGAGACGGAGGCGGTGACGACTGCGGCGACGACGGCGGAGACGGCGGCGGAGACGTCGGCCGCGACGGAAGTGGAGACACACGGCCGGTATACATTCTACCGGGACATGGAAACGAGCGGCGGCGGTGGCGCTGGGAACGGCGGCACGCGGCGGATCTTCGGCGGCGCGGCGGCGGAGCTGGACGCGTTCCCGTGGGTGGTGGCGCTGCTGGACCGCTACTGGGCGGCGCGCTGCTCGGGCGCGGCGGTGGCGCCGCAGTGGGCGCTGACGGCCGCGCACTGCGTCACGCCGCGCCTCGCCTACGTCAAGTACAACACGCGCCGCCCCGCCTCGCCCGAGGGAGACTTCGCGCCCGTGCACTTCCTCTATCGCCATCCCGAGTACGCGCCTTTCATTCAAATTGCCTTTTGGTTTCACATCTACCAGCACGTAGCGTGTCGAACATTTTATACGATTTAATATGGGTTCATTATCATCTACTAACCGCATGCGATGGAAGAGTGCGTTTCGTTTGTGCCGGCGAGCGTTAGGTTCAATTTGTTCAGAACAACGTCTGCTGTTCAGTTTCTTACGTTGAACTGTATAGTGACGTCTTTGCATAGGTTCGAGGTGGTGCAGACGGTGGGCGCGGACGCGGACGTGACGCTGCTGCACCACGACGTGGGGCTGGTGCGCACGCGTGACGTCATGCGCCTGCGCGCGCCGCCGCCCGCCGCGCTGGGCGTCGCGCTGCGCCGGTACAACCCGCAGGATCTCATCGATCAGGAGGTCGAGGTAGGCTTACTAGGTATTATCCTCGATTGCCTTTCAGCGTGGCGTAACGGTGGTAAAGATGCAATAGAAAAGGTTTTTATACATGGTAGAGTAATAGAAGCCCGCCCGGTGAAGTCGCGTAACCGTGAAACTTTTAAATAATGCACTGGATTTGGTAAAAAAATCATGTTAAGATCTCAATGTTCGAGATTTTAAGAAGCTTTTTTGAAATGTTGTCGTCCCGTCGTCCAGGTGCTGGGGTTCGGGCGCACAGAGCGGTCGGTGGTGGGCGAGGAGCTGTTCGGCGCGCGGCTGGCGCTGGTGCGGTGCGCGCGCGCGGCCTGGCTGCACTGCGTGTGCGGCGCGGCGGGCGGCGCGGCGGGCGGCGCGGCGGGCGGCGCGGCGGGCGGCGCGGCGCGCGGCGTCTGCTCCGGCGACTCCGGCGGACCCGTCATATACAACAACACGCAGGTGGTTAGCTTTAAAAATCGATCTGTGCTTTTTGTACGATCTTTTTCAGGTCATCAATCCACCCGGTCGGTGGGCGACCTGTACTCGTTGTAGACGCGGTCGCCATTCGAGGACCTTTCTTCGACCTCGGTTGTCGGTTCTTCGAACGATGTGGCCAGCCCATCGCCACGGGCTACCATCGCCTACCTCTGTTCAGCACTACATCGGACGACCCGTCTAGAGACCGCCACCCCTATCAGTCTGCGAGTCTGCCGCCCGGGGCTGAGGCCCCTCAGGCTCGGGGTGAAGTGAGTGTGTAGCATTGTGCGTGTGTGTGCAGGTGGGCGTGACGTCGCTGGGCCCGGCGGAGTGCACGCGCGCGCGTCGTTCGCCGCCGGCGGGCGCCACCAGCGTGTTCACGTCGCTGTTCGAGTACGCGGCACTGCTGGACGCGACGCTGGCGGACACCGAGGCGGCGCTGCGCATGCAACGCATCAACCGCGCCGCGCCCGCGCACTACAAACCGCTCAAACTTTTGCTGCTCACACTGATACTTGTGCGTCCGCGATAGTTTAATAGGACCACGCAGAACCCACACACACACAACAAAGCACTCAAACTTTTGCTCCTCACACTGACACAGTAGTTTGATAGGATCCTAACGTCAATGATTGCAATCGATTTTGTATCGTTTTACCTTGAATATGTTTTGAAGTTGTGTATTATTTTATTATACGTTTTTTTTCTTCTCACACGTTTTATGTATTTGGCACATTTAATATCACCTATCTACAACTAATACTTGTCGATGAAATTCTGCAAAAAGATAGTAAATAAAAACTAGGAGAAAGTGAAAAATCGCTTGAAAAATTTGAAAGGGAGTAGATTTACGACGGAGTTAATTTTTGAAGATTACTACAATGTTACTAATTGCGCACTACCTTTCCGCTGCTCTCGTGGCCTCAATGATCTTTTTGTTCAATTTTCGACGAATTCTGATCCACCTCTGTCACCGACCTCAGTCAGAATTACCTTCCGGGAATTTCAGAGATAACACAGTTATGCAGTGCACTTGCACAGTGATATTAAAGCCCTTCGACGCGAGCCTGATGCTGAATTCTGAATGTCACAAACTCGCGCGAGCTTCGATTTTCAGCACACGACTAGAGCACAATTGGCTCAGTCCTCTCGTTGTATATACAAAACAACGTCAGTAACAATTCTTTATAAGAAGTGGCCGGGTGCAATATTTAGGAAGGCTTTCCTGTTTGTCTGCGGAATAGAAAAAGTTTAATAGAACAAGTTGCGAGTTGAATTAAATCTGTTTATCGAGAAAGGTACTCTTTACGAGGGGTTAAAGTATTTCCGAAAATCAGATCCCACCCCCCAAAAAATGAACGAACGTAATTAGTTAACGTAATTAGTTAGTTTATGAGAAAGATTTTTGTACTAAATTCGAGTTAAGACTGCTGTGAAGTTAGTCGCTGTACTTGTGGTCGTCATTATATCGGATAGGTGTTATTACGTGTGTAGGGGCACACAAGCGTGGCGGTGGTGGAACCCTTCAGCACGCACGAGTACGTCCGCGGCAGTCCGCGGCACTACACGACTACACATGAGACATGAGAGGATTGTGACGAGCGCTGAGAGTATTGTAATTGCCAATTGGAGCCGATTTTGGTATTGTACAGTCAGCGTCATATAGTTCGTGACACTCAGGGTACTCAAATATATAGACGCAACCAAAAAGTCGATAATATCGGTACAAACAAAGTTGTCTTATTGTTGTCAACAGTTTTGTCGCTCAAAAGGTCGACACACTTAAAATGTCATATAAATCGGTTCAGTCAAACTGCCATAAATATGGTTACAGTCATTCCGCCAATGGTATCCAAACATTCTAAGTGTTCAAAAATATGGAACACACTAGAAAAATAAGCTAGCATTAAAACCTCATTACGCAATCTAGTGTTTGAATGTAATTCTATTATCTGTCAGTGTATGTCAAATAACCATCAGTCGTATCAATGTCAAGTGCAATATTATAGAAAGCTGGAAATCTCCGTGTTCCATATTTTTGAACACTTAGAATGTTTAGATACCATTGGCGGGATGACTGTAACCATATTTATGGCAGTTTGACTGTACCGATTTATATGACATTTTAAGTGTGTCGACCTTTTGAGCGACAAAACTGTTGACAACAATAAGACAACTTTGTTTGTACCGATATTATCGACTTTTTGGTTGCGTCTATATATTTGAGTACCCTGAGTGTCATGAACTATATGACGCTGACTGTACGAGGCCCTATTGAAGGCACCGTTCATTACAAGTTATTTTGACAACTATAAACCAAGAAATCCCGCTACTTCTGCTTTGAAAATGTGACAGATTAATCTTCAACCGGTATTTCCGACTCAAGATTTTATTTACATCGCATACAAAAGCAAAGCATGTGTGCGAGTATTAGGCCATTGTAAAGTTGCTCGTTAGAATAATACATAATTGAAGATTTTAATTTTCTATGTTGTTAGGCTTTTGACAAGATCATACAGCAGCACGCACGAGCAGTAGGATGTAAAATGAGGAATTTCACCGTCCGCTTATTTTGCGATTTTACGGCTCGCGTATGGCGCTAAGATAATTTGTAGGTACATTTTATAGCTAAAATAAGATACTTCTATAAATGCCGTAAAACACCTTTAAGCTTAGTTCTTAGTAGTTCGACAATAATTGTCGAACTGTATAATATCAGGAATACGACCGGTGGCGTAAAATGTTTCATAATTATATTATTATTAAAATTTGACTCTACGAGGAAGCGTAGATGAGCTACGCGCCGCTACGCGCCGTGTAAGGAGCAGCGTGCGGCACACACACACACACACACACACACAGCCGTAGAGGAGGAGATGAATGATAACAAACACGGAACACTTTTGTTTGAAATTTAATTTAATGTCAAAGAGAAAGGAATTTCTTCTTATAAGTTTAATGTTTGTAGACGTAGATACATTAAACTTATAAGAAGCTCAACCTCATAGCTATGAGGTGGCGAGTTAAAGATTCGATCTAAATCGCCGAGAGCCCAGTCGACAGCGATGCATTTGGTAGTAATTAAGACTATAGCTTCAGTACACACACAAGATCTTGAAATAGGATTATGTTGTACTACATACTATGACTATGTTATAACTTATCAATTCAATCAAACTCTACAAAATGTTCAAATAGAGAGTAACAATTTCGGAAAATGAGCCAAAATGCTCAACATTTGCTGAAACCCGCACCGTTGGGAATGTTTGCGAGCGGTGCGCTTTGCTGGCGAGCTAATATAATGTTGTAGGTACACGTACAAGTCTTATACACGTGTGGGTAGCCGCAGGCCTCTGCGGGCACTCACGGCACACACTGCACAATGCACAGGCATTTTACGCATAATATATTTAAAATCATAATAATATAGAACACATTATACGAACCTATCACATTACTATAGTATCATACTAAAGTAATGTGATAGGTATTTTGATGATGACCGAAAGGTAGCTTAGCGGCTCACTCGTAATTTACAAAGCTTTCAGTAGGTAGCGAGGCCGATACTATTTTTTATGGGAGTAAATCCAGGAGAAAGGAGTCAAATAGAAAGCGAATCATCCAATGACAACAAAAAATCCTAAATTTCTTGAGTAACAAATCTGTTTGAAATCTGGTTCTGAATGTTTGACGGAAGTTGCGATGTAATTAATTAATCAAAATTAGGAGTTGCAAGCTTCGTACAAAGTTTAGTGTAAGTACAAAGTTCCAAGGTGGGATATTTCGCTGGGAACAATGTAACCGTATGCTTATTTGCCTGATTACATAATTAATAAGGTATATTAATAGGTATATTGACACGCGCGGCAGCCACCAGTACCTATTAATGTTACGACGCTGTATTTGAGAGTAAGTTAATATAAACCATCGATGAAAGATGAAAGTTCGATTAACATATAAGATGCGTCGATTTCAATTAAATATATATTTTATAGCTTTAAATATAATTACTGATTTCGTATATTTCAAAAAAATTAGGGCCTTCAACATATCCTTATTACGTTATAATAATAATATTTTCCTGGTAATTAAAAATAATTTCATTGCAACAAGAACTAAACGTGATGTTGATGGCTCTGCACAAAGTGAGAATACCGTGAAAGAACGGCGACGCGAGGGGATGGGATTGCATTGGGATGCATCAGACGCCTGACCCGCAATCCTATTTGTATTACCGCTACAGTATTTTATAGTAATTAATAAAAATTATTATATAATCTTTTATACAATAGAAATTAAGCATTCAAATGAGAGTAACCTTGTTTGTATGTAGGTATTTAAGCATCAACGGTTAATAGACGATGGTTATATCGTTTAAAGAAATTATATATGTATCGCCTATAGGTATCGCGCCGCATAAATGTCGTGACAATAAAAATGAGAGCATTTATGCTAAAGCAAGCTCGGACCGAAATAGGTTTCTCATTTTTATACAGTTCTTGTTATTTGAAATCGCTGTGCAGGAAAATGTTCAACAATGCATACATTTTAAACCTCAAGCTTCACTATTGTTTTCTTCAACTAAATTTCCTTCGAACAAAGAAATCTACGAAAATAAAATGTGTCGAGCAAGATAAATATATTATGGAATATTGAAATAATAAGTAAAAAAAAAAAAAAAATCTGAAACTCTACGAAACTGAAATCTAGATTTTTAAAACTGTAAAAGTTGGTAGCATAATATGTTTTCATTACATTTTAATAAATCAAAAATCTATTAAAATTTGAATATTACTTTTGGTTAAAATTCGTCATATTCCGGAATTTTATTAAACGCTGACTAATGCGATCGGGGCGCTGAGTCTGAGTTAGTACAAGACGCACGTTTCCAGGCAGCTGTCGGAGGGCCTCCGGACGAATCTCAAGGCACAGGTAACAGCGGGTATTCCTTTCTCATAGTTGCTTACTTCAGTTTATGTTGGCTCATATAGAAAAATATTAACATTATATTCTATGTTTCCAAATAGCATTCATTACATTACTTAATTCGAGCTTTTTGATTAAGAGTCTAAGCGATAACAGAAACGAAACGGTTTGAGTATTTAATAATAATCATAATTTGCCAACCACTGAAACCCACGACTCCAAATTTTTGCTGTTGAAAATGTCTGCATTGTTGCTCATAATTCAGACGACAGCTGATTATTCGTCGTCGCCTCATAGCTTCTCCGGTAACCACAAGCTTTGACTGATACTTATGTATTTGAATACTACTCAGGCACACAAATTGGCCTGACATCTATGTGGTGAGCAGCTAATTACTCTTCACACCGACACGTGTTAAGCCTAAGCACTACTGATATGGCGGCCATATTATTACTAACCACAGCGGAACCACAAAATTGACGGCGATGAGTGAGGCTGTCGCTGTTTCAGCCGCTTCGTCTATCTATGTATTTAATCGTATATCTATAATTACTGCAGTAACATCACATTTCCCTTTACTAGTAGATAAGATAAGGTTTACTATTCCTAATGTAGATTGAAATACGCAGTGTAATATTGTTCCTAATGTTGAAATACAAAATCAATTAAGACCACATAATAGAAGACAAAAACAAAAGACGATCAGCTTAGTTATTAGGACGTGAGGTAAGATAGATAGTATGTAATGTTTTCATTTTTCATTATATCCTTCAGTGGAGCCACCTCAATTCTTGGAATTCTAATTGCATTGTCTCGCCCCTCGCCCCTCGCCCCTCGCCCCTCGCACCGAGCGCGGCGACACCTCACCACGTGACCACAATTGCAATTGAATCGCACTCGAAAGAATTACACGTAAAATAGATTTAGGGGCAATTGAAAACGAAGAATATAATTTGTTAAAAACTTTTGGTTCAATCCTTTAATTTTAAGACAATTGAATTAAAGATTTTCTATCTTATTTCTAATTGGTATTTCTTACGTCTTTTAGTCTCGTATTCTCGTAGAGAATTTACTTATTTATGGTTGGTGAACGTCGAAACGTATGTAATTTGGAATTATGTGTCAATTCTATCCCCTTAGTCTGACCCCATCAGTCTGGGGTGATTGGCTTCAACTTAACCGCCTTATTACATTCTGAGTGGCGATTCTCCGCGCATTAGATATTCAGTCTATTTTAATTACCTAGTATTTAAAATCTTTTCTTACAAACTAACCCTAATTTCTTCTTTGTATTTCGTAAAAGCCATTGTGTGCACTGTAATAAGACTGTGATCTAATTATAGTTCACATAAATCTCGTTCTGGGCACAATTTTAATTTTTAACGATTGCATAACTTCACTTTACGAGACAACTTGCATAAAATTCAAATGTTGCCATTCTATGAATATGGAACAATATGCTAGACTTTAAAGAATCGGAGCCACTGAGTATATTTTACAAGAAACCCTCGTTTTTGAAGAAATTCATTTATGTTTTAAGTTATGAATACCTAGGTATATTAAAAATGAATCGCTGTTCGTATGTGTCGTTATTTAAATTTTAGTTTTGATATGTTCGTATAAGTCCTAGGAAGGTTTGTACAGTGAGAAAAATTGGCGTGAAAAATAGTAGAAATGACTATATTTGGCAGAACGAAGTGTGCCGGGTCAGCTAGTTATTTATAACTATAAAAAAAACAAATTCAAAGCCTTTTTTATTATGCCAAACATCTCAACAGTATCAATTTCAACAAATTGATGTACGCTCTCAAAGACTTCGGAGTATCGAGGGCGCGTTGCGGGGCGAGCGAGCAGGGAGGCTGCATCAGAACTGGCGCTGGTGATTGATTCGGTTACAGTTAGAAGAGCACAAGTTCCGGCAGTTCATCGACGAGAGTTTGTGTGAGAATGCACTCTCATTCATCGATTTGCGCCGAACACATCGCTTCTGATATTTACTTAACGTACAAGGTGAAGTTTCTACTTTAGAGCTCCTACATCTAATTCAGATACATAGATGGATAATGGAAAGCTTGTAAACTTTTCGCCACTCATTAAATAAGTAGTTAATTATATAGAGTAGTGTATCGAGTCTTGGCCATAAGTCAAAAGATGGCGCCTCGCGTGTCCTGAATCACGCCATCGAAGTTTTCTAAATCTACAATGTTATATCGGAGACGAAACTCCGAAATGAGGTAATGGAGGCACGGTCGCATATCAGGCCATATCAGCCTAGTGGCAGATCTCACTGTACACAGAGTAGGTAACTTAGTAGGGTTTAACACTTAAACACGAATCTCCAGTGAAAGCATCGCCGGTGTGTTGCAGACATTGATTGTAAATAAAGTCGGATATTGAAATGATTGGCTTTGTTCATTCCACGTTGTGTTGTAGAATGTTATTGCTCAAACAACTTTAGCATAACTTTGCTGGTGGCTCGTAAAATTATCCGCAGATGTAAAAGCAGTTGCTGCGATAAAATTGAAACGCTGAAACAAGGACTCCCGGGGATAATGACGACGTTAGTATTCCTCTTCGTTTTGTTTCATCCTGATATTTGTATAACTTTGCAGAAATACGGATATTAATTAATAAGGCAGGGATTAAATACGTAATTTGCGCCGTATTCTGAATAGACATCGATGTTATTACCGCCTTCTCATCATATTTAAGTAATTTCTAAAGCTTTATCCTTTAAATACTTTCAGTGTACAACTTTATTTCTATTTCTATCCCCTTTGGGTCGAGTTACTAAAAATACTTTCTTTATGAGCACCTTTAGTGTAATTGAACCCACGTGTAATTACGGTTCTAGCTTCAGAGGTTCAGAGGTTTTTGCTTATTAAATGTGATTCAATTCAAAAGATTGAATCTTTTAAAATTTACGAATAAATACTAAATGTTATATTGAATATTTTCAGCCTTTACTGTTCCCACTTTGTTAAGAGATAGACACCAGCTTCTGAGAGTCCCGCACCTGGTTTACTAATACATATGTATACTCGTATAACACATGTTTTCAATCAGTAATTACTCGTAATACTCGTAGCTGACATGTTAGACGTAGTGAGCAACGTAGCAGGAAGGGGCTAAACAATATGATTTAAAGACTGAATTTCAAGCTTAAGACTATTAGAGCCACCCAGGGAGCCATCAGCCAGTGTAGCGAGCAGCGCCGTGGAGGCCTTACGCCTCTGCCGCTTAACTGCATTAGACATTCGTACTCGCTTCACCGCCTTCAACCCTTGCAAAGTCGATCTTAACCGTATAGTTCTTAGAATATTTTGTTTGCCAGTTCAGAAAAATATGTAGGTACTTAACTAAAAATAGGTTTTCACTTTCGGTTTTGTTCACAGATAATCTAAAAAAGTGCGTATTACGTTAAGTCGTTAGCATCTTTTTAGTCGTTAGCAAAGAATAGATTGTGGTATTACTATCAAATATTCCTATTTGCAAATTTCGTTTCAAACCGAGGCAAGCTAATAACGGCAATAAACAAACGATTACTAGCACATCATTATGAGTAGGACTAACCGAGCCGGAACGCCAGAACGCCGGAAGACAAACAGCAATCCACTAATTGAAACGCCAAATACAGAACACACACACGCAGCGAATATTAATACCCTCAGATATAGATCTAAATATATAACGCAATTTCGCGCAGTATACCAAGCGTGTCGCGTTTTTGTTACCCCCTGAGACAGACAAAGTTTTAGCGATGGGAATACTAAAAAGCAACAGGTGGAGTAATATCAATTATTCAACTCATTATTCATCATGATTCGAATTGATTTTAACACTCATGATTATTGTGTGATTAGTGTAATTGATGTAAATCGTTATTATTCTTGTTATTAGATTGAAGGATGATAATCCGATGTCCCGTGTGAACAACGGTGGAGTGCGGAATAAAGGAAACAGCGACGATGCTCGTGCATTGTATAATTTTTCCTTACATGTCGACACAGAAAGTAGTAACATTTGCGTGATCGTGATTACCCTTCGTTCCATTGAGATCAACAGTCTGTTGTGCCGAGTAAGCTGCGAGCTCACTCAAGATTCGGAACGTATGGAAATGAAATGACATTACATTATTCCATCTTGTTCTCTGCGAAGGAAGGCCTTCACGGAAAGCAATTTTATCGAGAATCGCGTGCTGTAGATTAAAAAGAATCTCTTTATTGTATGTAAAGTAACGTCTTTTGTGTTGTTTGCAACTCATTGCTCGGGTATTTACAGGAAGTATTGAAAGAACCCTAATTTTGTATCACGTAGTCGTTGTAGCCGTAATTTTGTCATGTGATTTTTGATTTTTGTTACATAAATTATATTTAATTTTCAAGACAAGAAAAATAATTATCTTAATTTTTGTTATCAAATAGAAATTTTCAAAGTCAACAGTTCATTAACCAAATAAAATTATGGAAACTGCAGTTTTGATTCGTCACATAGTAGTAGAACAAATGTCATCCCAATAATAAGAGAGCATGTTTTGAATTGCGAGAGCAACTGAATTTATTTTAGCACTTCTGTTTAAAAAGGTCAAGGGACGGGCCCGGCAAGTAACGAGACTTTATTATCTTGCAATTTTGATGTCAAGTAAAATAGAATCTGAATTTATCGTTGGTCGTAAATATTTAAGGTTTCGGGGTTCCATTCCAGAGTGGTAAAACACCTTATGCCTGCGTCAGCCGGTTCGTTCTTCAGCTGTCGCGATGTTTTGTTTCATTAGATAACTACTTTTAAATCAACATTTGGAATCATGTCGGCATATAATTACCTTAATTAATATTTAAAATGGAGATTATGATGCAGCAGAATCCGCAGCAATACTCGAAGGACGAGACTGACGCATAAAATACGAGTTATGTAAAGCAATAAACCAAATGCAGCGAACTTAGAGCAATCTAACTTTTATTCACGATTTTGGATTTTGCGCTTCAATGAACCCATTATAATCTGAATAAACATATTCAGATTATAATCTGTGTACGAAATTTCATTCATATCGGTGTATCACAGCTGTTTAGTACTAAAAATGAAAAAGTAACAAATGGCCACGCGTGGGTTCACCGTGTAGACAAGTGAAAAGATTTTTGGAGTTTTCTACCGAGGAGACTTTTCCTCCATTGTTATCGAGCAAATCCCTAGAGTAATTCGTTACAAGCGCAAATTTTAATGCATGCGACTAGGCGACAGGGCGCATACATAATGTGACGCGCAGTCGCTCGTAAAGCTCCAACACTTACGCGCTCGCGACGGACGCTACACGATCGTTCTAGCGTCATTCACTTCATGAAGTGCGAACGTGGCCAGACTGTGGTCTGAATTAATTTTATAACTAACTGACGGATCTTTGATGACAAAAATTTGTCTGGTGTAATTTTGTTGACATCAACTTTAACTGCTTTGTTTTCTTCTTTTAACTTCTTCTTAACGTTTTTACCTCTTTATACTCTACACGACGAGACGATACTTGCTCTTTCATTGATAGTAACTTTCAACGATTCTTCACAAGTAAATTGAATTAGCGTACTTGAATCGGCGTGAATGTATGTAATATTTACCGTCCTGTCAACATGTGATCAGTTTCACCGCGGGTCCGTGGAACTGATGCCTGACTGAGCGTCTCCGCTCTGTCCCATACTAATATACCACGAAGGTAAAACAGCTTTGACCCCAAGTTTACGGTCGCCTCGGAATAACTTCATTGTCATATTTATTACTTGAAGCGAAAGACGTCGATTTAGTCAGAAACTCAGTAGAAATTTTGTTTTTAAAGTCTTTTACAACACACGCTTACAAGAATTTTATTTAGTTATCTTTTAACAGAAAATCTGAAAGAATTGATATTTCAAAATATGCAATAAAGTTTTTTCCTACAAATGCTTTCAATTAATTGTTACAAAAGAATTTCGCCCCTTAGTTTTGACGTATACTACCCCTAGTCCTTATAATAAAGGAAAAAAAAAACAAAAAAATCAAAAAAAATACATATTTTCATGTTTGTGTTTACAGTTAGTGTCGTTGAGCTGTTGTATCCATAGCCATATCTAAATTTAAAAAAATATGTTTCTGTAATTTGGTTGAAGTGCTTTTGAATATGTAGTTGTAAAACCAACCAGGCACAAATGCTAAGTTAGTTTGTCTCATAATACGCATAAAATACTAAAGATTATACCAATAATAATAATATTTTCTATGGAGAAGTTTCGGTGAATGCAACAAAGCCGGTAATAGCGTAATATCGAGTAGTGGTCGAGCAGGAGCCGTTACCGCTCCACCCCAACGTTTTATAGTTACAAACCCCAATTTTATGTGTATCCTTGCAAGTTTCGCAATTTCTCCAGATTTGTATTCTAACAGTAAATAAATCTTTGCGTATCGAGGGTTCTATTTGATTTGCGCAATCAGGAAAGCCAGAGGGATTGCGAGAGATAATTATAATTTAAGGAAGCAGATGGAATAATTGTGATGGATTGCGATGAAATGGGATCGGAAGATAAATATGTATCTAAAATTATATTCCCTAACGATGTGATAACAAAGGACAAGGGAAGAACAAATAAGACGTGGAAAGTCGCGGTGTCCCGCAGTGCAGGAGCGGGAGCAGGAGATGTATAATTGTATAAATGTATAATTGTATAAATGTGAAAGGAAGTGGAGACCATGTGTGGTTCGGCATGCGGAATTTCAATTTCTGAGTGTAATTAACTACACACATTTGGAAACAATTTTCCTGGTTTCTCCTATTGTAACAACACGTTTGGATTTAAGGAGTCTCTGACCTTGAATGATGTGTATTAACAGATGAAAGATGGGAAGACGGAATACTGTTGCTAAACATCTTTGTGAGTGCTAACTAGATCCAAGAAAATTCAATAATAATACAATAGTTGAATACCATTCAGCAGGTAGCCTAACAGTGTATGGGCTTGTTGTATTATGACTTAAACCTGAACGATGACGTTTAACCGATCTGACGATGAGGACGAAAGCTACTTTTGTAAATTAAGACTGACTTTCAAGTTATGTACCTACTTTCTACTATGGTTTTCGTATTTTATTAAGATCACAACAATATAATTATGTGCATTTCGTCGGTTAATTAGTCGAGACTCTCCTCCCTCCCTCTTCGTCGGCTGCTAACAGCCTTCGAGTTCTGAAGGAATTATTATTGTAATTTGAAAACGATTTCATTTTACACCACGAATACCTTATTTCCAGTGTAAGCAGAACTTGACAATTCCTGTCCCTGGGAGCCTCGGGGATTTCCATATACGTTTAACTCTGACATGAACATAACTTGTATGAGGCAATGTTTTACACTGCCTCTATGTTATAAATATAAAGTAGTGCATAAAGAGAAGTCGCCGGTCGGCGATACTTTTTTAATAGAACACTCGGTTGTATTTAAATTTCTTTTATTTGATATTCAACGAGCGAGACTGTAGAAAGTTTTGTACAATATTTGTTCCACCTGCCAAGCGTGATTGCTAATTCGATGAACAAAAGCTTGTTTAAGAAATGACGTAAAAAGCTGTGTTGGTAATATTCTAGTTGCACTTTAGTTCTCTAGTGTCTTTGTAACTGAAACCATTGTAACTTGTAAGGTTGTGTTGTTGAACTTTCTAAACACAGGAACCTGTAATGAATTACCTGTTTTTAAGCAGCTTACAAAAGTATTTTTACCATCATTTTTAGGGTTTGTCTTGTTTAAGACTCTTCTAATTACAATTTGAAATGCGGTAATTAGCCAGTCCATTTGGAAGTTTCAGAGGGCTTTTTGTGGTCGTTACATTGGAATTTGGTTTACTTGGCGACGGCTTCTTCGGAATATTAATCGAAGGGTCCGAGGGAGGGCGGACGAAGGGTGCAGGCGAATATTTTTGGACATATTCCCTTGTAAATCTCGCAAGATGTTGAGCGAATCTTGTTGTTTACATCTAAATGTGCTTAGCGGTTTACACATTGTAAAAGCTAAGGAGTATACTTAAATCTATATTAAATGTGTAACACCACCAAAATATTCATTTTAGTTAAGGGGTAACCTATCATCGAAGTATTCGTACGGTAAACGTCAGTCATTACTCCATAATTATGTCATTCAGTCTGACATCTTCTTACACGAATGGCACACATTAACAATACGAATAGGTACTTTTACAACAGTGTTCATACAGGAGGCACCGATGGACACCCGGCACTTCCCCAACCGAAACACAACATTGGAAGAGTATGCCACTCAGCTTCGTAAGAAGATTGCGAAGTGCTATGTCTGCGTCAGTTCACCCGTTAAACATTTGGGGCATGAGCGGACCTCGTCCTCGAAACTTCTTGTGGGTCGGGTGAGTCCGACCGGCGCCGGCGACCGCGGGTCGCGGGGGCTGCACGAAGTCGCTTATTAAGTTTGCTTTGTGTAACTTGGAACGTCCACGGCAAGATTTTCCTATGGTTTCTTGCTTGTAATGAAAGTGTCCGTTAATTTTTTTATTATATTTATACATTTGACCTTCTATTAGATTCAATTATGTAGAAGAATTAAAGTTACTGGGAGACCACATAATGTATTAATTTTGGCTATTTTTTTTTTTTAGAAACAATGAGAAACGTCCCACGGCCACTTTTATTCTTAATGTTAGGTACATAATAATTTATTTTATTAGTTAGTTCTAACAACATTCAGTCTGTGACATGGTACCACGTCAAATATCATAATTTTGCCGTAAGAGAATAATAATTATTATAATTGCTTTAATACTCATTTGTTCAAATTCGCGGTTCGGTGTGACAAAACAAATTCTCGCTTTATGGTAATGGGTCCGCAGTTCGTACAATGAGTAATTGGCTGTATTGGCTCGCTCGCGTCCTTGTTTAGTGAGATCTCCCACCAGGCGAGGTGGTAATGTGTGTGGAACGGCCGTGCTCTGATTTCCTACGTAGTGCTGGAGTTTAGTGTATAGGTGTGGTAATGATGTTGAAAACTTTGATATCGTGATGTAGGATACCAGTGGCGCCATCTTTTGGCGAGAGGTGGAAGTCGCCACAAATCAAAGCGATTGAAAAGTTCAGTAACGCTTTGAGCGATCAGTATTTGAATGGATGACGGCCGGAAACATGGAACTTACACATAATTTTAGCTATAGTATATTGTGTATTCCTTCGAAGGCTTCCGTCGGCTCTGGTTGCCAATGTTGTATGGTCCTATGGCGGTTTAAGTGTCGTGAAATTAAAATAGGGCCTAGACCCTGATTGTAAGAAGTTGCTGGGAAGAAATGTAATTTCTTTTTATAAATGTTTCTTAATAAATATTCATAGAATGGCCCTCGTGGGAAGGGGCACCATTAATACCGGTGTTGAGATGGACGGAGCAGGTAGTGACGTCATTAGCCAACTGACGCGACGCAATGCTTCAACCTATTTATTTCGTCTCTCGTCATTATTGTTGCATTATGGAAGCTGTCGCGTATGTAGGTACGTGTTTTGATTGATTATAAAAATTATTTTCATGATATAATTTTTGTTAAAATTGAACAAGAAATTTATATAACAGAACCCCTCAGTGAATGATATTTGGAAGTTATAGGAGTTAATTTCTATTCCAGTCGAAAAAAGGAAAGATGGGTATTTTATGGTATTAGGTCCGTTGTTTCTTTCATATTTACTTACTCGTGCAATGAAGTTCTTGCAGGGACGGCTATAACCTTACCAAGTTACTATTACGAATAATATAGAAAAGGGTACTCGGGTCGCTGTCGACCTTCTAGTCCAGTCATGCAATCTGTAACTGAAGCCATAATCCTTTAAATAGAAGATACAGCGAATACAGCGATTGACCTACAAGCTAGCGGGATAAGCTCATATTTACTCGACGAACTCAAAAACAATACTGAAACATTGTATAGCCTCGCGTATCGCAATATGAATCGTTTTATGCTACGAATATTGGAGTAAACATCTTGTGGGATTATTTCGCTTTCGTTCACGCGGGCGTTTATGGTCAATAAACACTGGAGCTACGATTATATTGTCTGAGCCCGTTGGAGTATGCACGAATCTTGCCCTCTACATTCATAGGCAGTGACCCCTCCTCTGGGGGATAGTTCGGGGTTATATTGCTATGGAACTGCCGCATAAAGTATTTATGTGTCATGACAATGTAGATGAGATGCAATATCCGAAGCAAAGACTTTCTACAGACAGGAGTGAAAATATAAAAAAAAAAACATAAGTGGGCTGAATTGGGTAACAAACAATGGGGAAAGTTAATACGTTGATAGCCGTCATGTATCACTAAATAGTGCCATAACAGCACTTACCGACAAAACAGAAGCGAACTGAAATTGAAAATTTTAAATATCCTGACACATCTGTTAACAAAAACTGTTCATACTTCATAGGTCTACATTTCTTTACTTTGGGTATTTGTTTGTCTTTAGTTGAGTTATATTAGATGACTTGATGCCCAGTTCTATTTACACAAGAAATTCCATTAGCTTTAAAATAATAGTAAAAGGTACTAAGCAACGAGAATAGCTCTTAATTAAATTCAAATGAAAAATCCTTTTCTAAAAAGAAAGTGGGTCAATATAGACGGTCAATATTTAAGAACTATTGTAATTCAGAGTGAATTCAGGGAGAAATTTTATTCAGAAAATGGATTCATTCACAATAACAAAGTGTTATTGTAACTTTTCATGACAGTCACGTCTCGCGCTGCGGCGACGATGGCGACTGGAGACCTCAAATGCTCAACAATGATTTGATTTTGAATGAAAACAAGCCTAGAACTGCCACTTGAGGCTATAATTTTTAAATCTTAATAATAATTAAACTATTGCCGCTGTTTACGATCATATTCTTTTATATACCTACTGTATTTTTTGTGTATTAATAAATTCTTTAATTCTTAATTCTTTAATTCTCTAATGAAGGTATCTATTGTCTATTGTATCATAAATCAAAATCACGAGTCTTATAAATGATAAAATTAATTTCAAAAAAGAAAAATTACATAGGTGTAGTTTGTAATTAAAATCGTCGTGATCAGTGATGATATTTCTATACAACTTGTAGAATATTGAGTCAGAACGAGTATAGAACGCAGTAGACTTAAAAATAGTATTTGATGTTGATATGTACTTAAAATAGTATTTGATGTTGATACGCTAGGTAAACCAAAACGACCGAATTTTATTTCTTAGACATACACATCACGTTTGTATTGTCAACTACGTAACCTTAAGGATTTAAGTTAGGGGAGATTTAGTCAACAAAAACATGCAAATAAATATATAAAAACAAAGCTATCTCTAAATACTCGTTTGGTCGAGGCTTATGAATCTAATAAGATAAAAATTTCATGCCCGTATTAGTTTGTAGTTGTTTATGTATGGGTTCATCGACCGCAAACTGGCATGAATTGAGCCTCACTGCTCTTCCACCCTATAAAGATGAATGTTTCGTAGTTAAATACACGGATACATACACGTTATAGCCCCAACGAAAAGTTTCTTATGGGTCGTTATTTCAGTTCATTGAACATCGCTTCGTGGAGTAATTGTTTCCGCTATGCGTTCCTACTTAGCGAGACTAAAAGACGCTGGTCACTTTGTCTTAAACACGTGATAAATGCGAGAGATTGTAAGAATGGATGGAGGTTTGCTGCTATTTAGGTGAGATGTGAAGATTTGAAACGAAGTCAAAGATTTCAATTTAATATAGATCAACATTTAAAATACAAACTATCGTAGGAAGATATTAGGGATAGAGTAAAGATCTATCTTAAAGCTTGTTGAATGTTGAAAGGTTGAAATTTTGTCCGTGCAAAACAGAATGTGGCCACGTTTACATCTCAAACGTATCCAGGTCTGACAAAGACCGCAAAAAGCATAAGAGCATTCCATCTTCACATTAAAATTAAATGCCACAAAAAACAAACGTTTAATCAAAACAAAGGCTTGTTTATTTTACTGCTTTATTGATGAAGGGCAAACTTCAGTGTCTCAGATGTAACGATAAAAATTGTATTTGAAAATAGTCAATGGAAGTCAATGGCAATGCAGCTGAATGCGATGTGCCTCTCGTGGAGCGGCCGGCTAGCGGCTGCAGCTACGAGTACCTCAGTGGCGAGCTACGTTCTGCGTCGGGAAATCGAAGGTACTCGTGATTTGAATGTCTGCCCTAATCAACGTGTTTTTGTGAAAAAATTAAAGATCAGAATTCAAAATAACGATTTTACTGACGGCGAATTTTATTTAATGTAACCAAATACATTTTCCCTAAATAGTCCATTGAAAAGTTACATTTCGGGTTGCATTTTTTAGAGGACGCAATTTTATTGTTTAAACGTGAGGAGGGGGTTAAAACAAGCCTAGCTTAACTTAATATAGGTAATTAAAATTAAATGGATCACTTATATTTTTAAAATGACCTTGTAATTACACCCCGAAAAATTGTAGAGTCACGGTAAAATTTTTCCAAGCGTCCTTATGTAGGGACTTACACAAAGGATTAAAAAGAGCACTGTCATCGTCCAAATTTACGTTTTCCTGAGCCCGGGACTCCTTTTAATCCATTTTTAGGTGGTAGAGTCTTCGAAACCAACTATGACTCTTGTAAGTGACTAGACTACACGCATATACAACCTTCATTATTTATATCCAAATGAAGATTGGGCGTCGTTATCCATGAGTAGCATCGACCACTAAGATCTCTTGTTTACTTAGCGAAAATTATTATGACTAAAACAATTTTTATTTTCATTAATGAATGTTCAGCCGCAAGTCTAACTACTATGACGACTCTGACGTCATATGCATACGTTACGTCATAGTCATCCATTATAGCCTACTACGAATACCTACTGCCTATTGACGTTCCACTATAAGTTTATCAATTAAAGTAGTTTTTCAGTATAATAACTACGACCATATCTCTAACAACTCAGCTAAAAAGCTTGGGTCCTACATTACGCAGTCATACTATCTCCATATAAGTTTCTAAGAAACCTTAAGAATCCTTCCTTTTAATCCACTTTAACTTTTGTGAGTGAGATCCATCTGTATTACCCACATCCGCGCAAAACATAAAAGCTCTGAAAGCTCGGGGCGGTTTGGAGTCACTTTAATCCATGAAAATCTGCGACGTTCGCAGGATTCAGTAATGTAAATAATGTATTTCACTTATTTATCTTCTATAAGTAAATTAACGTACGTAAAATATATCAAAATGATAATAATTTCACCTACCCTAAGAAAATAGTAACTTCTAACTGTAGTAAGTTAACATAAACGTAGGGTAGCGTAACATATGGAGGGGACCAAGGACAACCGCTTATTATCACTATGACACAACAATTTCAGATCAGAGTGTTGTCTTCTTTAATACATTTTAGATAAGACTGATTTGATGTAGTTGTATTTCAGTTCTGCAACTTTTTTATTGGATTACTCATACATGATATCGACGTAAACGGCGGCCAAGCTACTCACCAACGTATCAGAATCTGACTTTAACAATGTGTTAAATGAACTACGTTACGCGTATAAAGTTGAGAGATCTCTCATAATGCGAAAGCCTATCACATTTCCAGTAATTAGCTCATAAATCTTAAGTTAATTATCACGTTTGGGATTCAAAGCGGTGAATGCGGCCGGATCGAGCCGCGTTATTACGTTTCTATTAATAAAGCAAACCGTCTCCTAATTGAGTGTTTGCACAAAAGGGGCAGCGTAATAAATGTAATCGTTCCTTCACTCGCTTGTGAATGAGATGTACAGTTACAAGATGTTAGTATTAGCACAAATACGTCTCGTAGGTATGGTTTTAGAATCTCTGTCATTTTACTACTTACCTACTTACGGCATGTGCATAAAGATATATGTATAATAAACTGCCTGATGACATAAAAACACTGCCTGACATGACGTTATTTAAAAAAAAAACATAAAGACCTTTTGCTACAAGTTAATTTTTATGATAGGAAAGAATTTTTAGAACATAAATTCATATAATTATTGCTTCATGACATATTTTTTTTTTAAATTGTAGATTTATAAGTTAAATTATTTCATTATAATTCCATCAGTATGACAAACTCTCTAATTTTTGCATGCCATATTTCTGGTTGAATATGAATGCTTATACATGTTTTTATTTTTATTTACCATCTTTATTGTAACATATTCAATCCAAATAAATGAATTATTATTATATTAGTTTTTAATGGGAAGGTGGGAACCTATTCTCAGCAAGCGATTTCAGCAATTTCATGTCTTAGTCCTCGGATATCACAACAACTTACAACTTCAGTCTGTGCTTCGATAATGTTGAAAATAAAATTGTGGATGTCCATTAGCTGCATATGGCATTTCAAAACTACCTGATCTTTCTAAAGTAAACTATACGCTCTTTATGTTTCTCTATGACACTAGGTTTAATATGTTGTATATAAATATTTGTGGTGCTTATTACTGGTATGATTGGCTCATAAATTTTAATCTTACTAGGCTGAGGTTTGTATCTTATTTTTACAATGTTGGTACAATCGGGATGAAACCTGCAAATTTGAGTCGATTTACGATAATCATTGGTACGTGCCACTGCGATTCGAACCAGAACCTCTCGAAAAAGAAGCCGACTTCTTAGCCACTGGGCTACCCGCTTAGTATGCCAATTCTTGTTACCAATTCTAAAAAAGGTGAGAACAAAATTTTCTATATGATTTTGAACTGACAATGGTACCTACTAAAAGTTAGATATGACAGATAGACAAAGGAACAATAATTCTTCAGAGCTAAGTATACATTCTCTTGGCGCCTGGCAGACGCGGCACGAACTCGCACCTTCGCCAATAAAGTCCCGATGCACGCTCTTCTCTTTATGAGATCCTTCTTCATCGTTAATCCCACGTAGGTTTCTAAGGTAGTCGCAGTTTGCTTGAACGTTAAATTCAATGGTTCTTTAAGCTTCGTTTCCCTTCCTCACTCTTACGTGCATTTCATTCTCAATTAATTCTCAATTTCTCAGTCTCAAATTAGATTTAACTTACGAGTATTTACCTGAGATTGGCATCAGGAAAAGTGTTTCCCAGTTTTAGTGTTGCATGCTCTTTTACTGTATGTTTAGCAGAAAACTCCTGTTACTTAGCTTTATATTTGTTAACTCCTCACGAATCAGGATATAGGCTAAAGCCTTCTCCTAATTTTATTGGCTGTCGCAGTGCGACACAACAAACCGACAAGCGTACTCAATGACGTTGTCGCGAGACCAACTTGTTGCGAAGGCCCGACATTGTTGTCGCAATCCAGACACGGGGTAAGAGAAGTATAATATTCCCTTCCCTTACACCTAAGATTCAAAATGGTGTCTAAGTTACTCACGTTACATGTAAATATCACTTTGTTCAACACCATCATCCATTTGTGTCTATTCACGATACGATTAATGTCATACGTATATGACATTAATCGTTGGGCTAATTACAAGTGAGGTTCTGCTACAGGCGGCAACTTGTCGCGGTTACAGTCGCGTCAATTGATTGATGGAGCTCGTTTCTAAGTAATGGTTCCTCCTAGACACGCGACATTTGTGCTTTGCTAACAACCAAACATCCATTCGTCTTTTACCGCGACCTTTCGGGTTTTAGGATCGTAGGGTCTTAGCCGATCTATCCTAAAGACAATGAATAGATTCTAATGTGTAGTTGTTTTTGTCAAAAAATTGCAGCTACAATAAGTCCCACTGGTAATGTTTCAAACCTTTTGTCTGGTGAAATATGTTTACGTTGAACACTTTATTTCGTTCGCTGGAATTTAGATTTTGTTTATCTCTAGGAAAATTTTTGGTTTGATTTTAAACGTACTCCTCTATTATTTACACTGTAGGGAACTTTCATTTAATTTTATCCTTGAGAGCGTACCGGCGTTACAATTTTTTTCAATTTTATTAGTGCTAGGAACTAGACGTAGCTGGCATTTTCAATGTGCACCCCAATCAGCCCAAAGCACGACGAGGCAGACGTTCCTCGGAGCGAGGATTTAAATGCGATTATAAAAATAAACTCGATCGATGGCATTCGCTTTATGAGCTATAAACCGAGCACGAAGAAGTTTTTAAATTTCGTAGATTAATAACCAGTAGTTTAGGAAAAATTCTACAAGAAATTGTAATATTACGTCATTTTATGTGTATCTAGAAGTAACAAGCGACATGCAACTGATGCAACCCACCTCAAGTTATTTTTCAGGTACTGCTTACGATCAAACGTTTACCAATTGTAATATTACGAGTATATAATTGAAAATAATTTAAATTCTACTTATCTCTTATTAGTCTTTAAATACAAAACCTTATCTGCCAATTACTACCACTTGCTAGCTTGCTTAACAATGAGTAAGTTGGTGGGAGGAAATGATTAATCACAATATACAATCGATGCATTGTGGACCCCGTTGTGATTTAAAACCTAATAAAAATGATAAATAAAAACACTTCATGTCGTCTATAACAAGCTTTTTCTCTCTGAAACTTTCCGTCAGTTTTCCCACGAACTTTTCCTTTGGCATCTGAAACTTTTAATTCAAGTAGTTAAAGGCTGCAACGGAGCCAGATCGCCGGAGGACCAATTAACTCGCGTTCAAATTAAAATATTTACCGTAAACTGAGAAAAAGCGACGGGAAGATACAATTTGTAAGGAAAGCAAACTCTTAAACGAAAGTTACACTTTTCTTGTTGGTGATAATTTTAAGTTTATTCTTTGTGGAGTAATTTCTTAAGTCGAAACATTTATGGTGGAAATATTATGTTTTTATTTCATACTATGGTTATATTTATTTTGTCAAAATACTAAATAGTGCATGTTTTGTTAACATTTTGAGATTATTGAAAGACTACCCAAATTTTGACAGGTAAATTAGGTAATGAAATTTGTGAATAAGGTTTCCCTTACTTAAGAAATAAATATCATAAAATAACCTGTTATCGGTTGAAAATATTCATGAAAAAATTGCGATTAAAAATTAGTCTAATTCACCCGTGAAATGATTGCGTGTGCTTTGAAATTAGAACGGCATTGTCGCATCGGTAAAATATTATAAATGGAACGTTTGAAACAGAAACAAGCTCAAAATCAACAGAACGGAAATAAGTAGAACACAGAGCGCATACTCGTAATACACAAGTAGGAGTTCAGACAACGTTTAAACAGTAATTGTGGTGATTTCACGAGTGACGTCGCTCATACTCGTAAGTCGCCTCGCACTTGCTCGCTGCGGTACTCAACGACCGCAGCCAGTAAGTACATGTTCGAAGTTGTTTTAGAGCTTGTTGTTGCCTCTTTATTTCATTGGCCAATTTAAACTTGGTGTACCTTGACCTGGGCGTTGACGATTCACTAACATGAGGTTGACACGTTGGTTAGTTGATGGCAACGTGCCAAACTCGTCGTACAATTAAAAATTAATCTGATTTTTTTATTGATATAGCAGTTCCTCAACATCACGAGAAACGTACTTTTGGCAGAATATTTGGGATAGTTTAGTTGAAATACGAGGGTACTCCGGTAGAAGGTAAGCTTTGAAAAAAAAAAACCAGTGACAACTGACATACTCGTATTATAAAGAAGGTTGCCAGTCTAAAATGAGGGCAGAAAGAATTGGTTTTGTATATAACCCAACCCTGTAGAGTTCAAACGTGGCTTGAATTCTGGAATTCTTGAATTATTCAGTCAGGTACCTAATGTACCTGGGTTTACACACTGGGTATAGTGGGGTAGCTATAGGGGAGCTGTTTATTAGCTATTCTCGCGCTGCACTTCACACCCTGGCGATATCCACTCTTTAGGGTGCTTAGCAGTCGTGAGGAGCTCACTAAATATAAAACGTTCATAAAATCCCGCTTCAGTAGATCTAACGGCGCTAACAGCGCTATCGGCGCGCGTGCAAGTCAACGAAACATCACCTATATTATTAATACATAAATACATACGATCTTTGAAAAGCTACGAGCTTTTTTTTCTTAATCCACATGAGTAGCAGCGTTACAATCTCGGGTAGGATTTCTATAATTGAAAAAGTGAGCTTGTAAATAGGAGGAAAATACTAACACATTTATTTCGAATCCACTCTGGCTCAATCCACTCTAGTGTTCACGCCTCAAACTCATTCTTTCGCGAATAAGAGTCGTGATGAGTGGAATACCACTGGATCCAGGAATCTTTCAAAAGTCTGCTGTCACTAAGATTAATAGATAGTGGCTAAAATTAAAAGATTATGCCTACCCCACACGGTGTCGGGTCGTCATATGCAATGACACACGAAATTGCACATAAACCCCTTTTGTAACATCCCCTACGGCATACTGAGCATATTGATGTCGCCGATAAGGCACGAACTGACCCGGAAACTTTGTAAATTGTTTCCGCAACATCTATAGCGGAAAATTCTATTCTACAAAGAAAGGCTATCCGGCGGCCCTTGAAATTCCTACTTTGATCTCGGGAACTCGTTTCAATTAGATTCTAGATCTCTGTCCAATTTTATGTTACTTAATTATGTTTGTTGCGTCTGTTCTATCATTACCTAGAAATAAGACTTTCGTAAGATAATATATAACATACATTAGCATTGCTTAATGCAAGGATGGAGCTCACACTACAGCGCAACAAACTGCTCTCGCTTGCAAAAATAGCGAATTTGATTTTTTTCAATACACCAGGAATAATCTGAATGATATATTGTGATGACGATATGATAACGAATAATAGACCCATTTCGTTTTCCTCTTGACAATCTGAATTCTGAAGAAAACATGGGCGAAGTCGCGGACATCAGGTAATATAGAGATAAAATTATTCTAATTATTTTTTTAACAGTGAACTTAGAAAATAACTAGAACCATTTAGTTGCAATACTAAGGAATAGTATAAACGTAAAAAATTCTAAACATTTCGTATGGAATAAATCCTCCTAAGATTACGCCAGTAAAATATTACGCTATCACTTTAGCGACAGGGCGACCTACTGTTTAGGGAGCAATGTACGAGTAAATATTTGTATACGCTCTCGCCTGTGATGTAGTGTAACCAAGTCACGTATTTCCTTCCATTTCCTTCCATGCTTGCGGCTGAAACCGCAGCGCAGTGAACCTCCGTCGTTACAGTGTGTCTCGTCACGTCCTCCGTCACGTGTCCGTTTGACGTGAAAACATGACGTGACTAACGTGACGTTGATGGGTTAAGGGCCCGGAGGATATCAGACATGTGCGTGTTACTATCACTACACTAAGTGGTGATTAACTCATGCGGTTTGCTGCTAGTAGGTATGTGTAAAAAAAGGTGATAGCCGTGGCTAAGAATTTGACCTCTTATTCGTGCTGAAAAGTTGTGTTTGCTTTAGGTATAAAGTGAAATAACACCTGCTATACCGGCGAAGGGAAGGAAAACATCGTGAGGAAACCTGCATGAGACTGCATTAGGGCAGCGTGGTGGACTCTCATCTCATTTAGGGAAGAGACCGACCCCGCAGTTGGTCACCAATGAGTGCGGATTTTAAGTACATCATATCCACAAGGTATTTATTCTAGGGGGTTCTCGTATGTCAATGTATCATAAATTGGCAAGTAACAAAACCCAGTGGGGGGTGATTAGCTCATTAGCGCGCTCAAGCGAGAAAAGAGTATAGGAGAATGTGTAGTGGAGCATGCGATATTTGGTTCATAGATGTATAGATAAATGTTAGTTCGCGCTTTTGATGCGGTAGTTCACAATTCTGTTTAAAATTAATATAATTCTAGTTTGCTTTTATTAAAGTTGTAAATTGGCCTACGAGTATCCATGTTGCCGCTTGTTGTCGCTTATGAAGTTGTAAATTGGCTTTCACATGTTGCGGGGAGAGACTCGTACCCAATTTTGGCACTTAAAAAGGGTTCCTGGTATTATGAAAGTATAAAATTTTCTTTTAAATAGTTAACAAAACAATTGTTTCGTCGCATCTTTCAAACGCCTTTAACCGATTCGGTTAATGTTTCGTTCCTTCACAAATTTGGATAAATCTTAATAATAATTATCTATCTATCCCGTAAGTCAAATGTGTCCTATCCTCATTGTTTACCTATTGTGTCTACTTACTAAATAAGCAAAGTGGTAATTTGAGGGGAATTAAATTAATGGTTGAACGTAAAACCAAACTGTAGTGCCTACCTTCTTACTGTATTCAATTACAAAATCAAATGTCCAACAAAATGATTTCTTTATGTACTAATTTATTCTTCATAGCATGTGGCAAGTAGTATAAATAATCTGTTATATCATTATGACTAGCTAAGAATGATATGAATAATGTACTTAATCTCAGCAAACAATACTTTGCGCTTTCCACCGCTAGATGGAGTCACGTGCAGCGTTGTTTATCCCTCTCTATGATCTCGGAGGAGGCTTAATAAAGCGCTCGAAGCTTGCTGGGACTTTTGATTGTCTTTAGAGAAAGTGCTTTATCTGTTTGATCTCTCTAATTCAATGATTCGTATCTTCTCTATACTGTTTGAGACAGTTGTATCCAAAGTGAATTGAAATTCATTTGTATTTAACATCAATAGCCTCTCTTCCTGCTTATTCTTAAATTCAATATTATGAGACACTGGCTAATCAACAATCTTATCGTAATTAAAAATATTAGTCATTCATGAATGTAGTCTGTCTGATAAAAAGGCGGGTATTTATTATTTAATTGGTTAAAATTCAGCGCGGGCCACCATCGCCCAAGGAAACTAACAAGCAATCCAAAATACACAATCCAACGAAGAGAAAAACAACCTTTTTTCTCTGATAAAACTTTCTGGTTTAAATTAATTATTAATGACCCACTACAGGGTCGGGTCTCCTTCTCGTAATGAGAGGGATATAGGCCTTAGTCCACCACGCTGGCCTACTGCGGGTTGGTGGACTTCACATACCTTTGAGAACATTTTTTTTTATTTGTGAACTCTCAGGCATGCATGTTTCCTCACGATGTTTTCCTTCACCGTAACAGCAGGTGATATTTAATTTTATAAAGCGCACATAACTTTTTTACAAAGTCATTGGACCCTCTCGATTCGAGGTTGAATTCTAAGCCACTGGGCTATCACCGCTTATTTTTTACTACTTCATTAAGCACTACGCTGCTTAGCTTCATATTTCATCAGCCAAACTTTTTAAATTTTCATTCCTACAAGTGATCCATTACAAACTGGGCGCTAATGTTGATACGAGCACAACCCCCATCACCGCTCAGCGGCGCCCTCTATCGTAATTGCGAAATCCTCATGTTCTCCCCCGTTTTCATTTAACCGGATCATTGCGAATGTAATTCTGTACATTCTCGTTTTCGTTCAAACCCACATCCACCGAAATGAAGCTTTTAGAGCGCGGATTAACTCAGTCAGAAGGGAATGAAAACGTTTCGGAACTTTAGCTTTTGCACTAATCCTACTGAAGAAAGCATCTCTGACATACAAAAATAATAATTATTATTATACTAAATGCAGCAGTAGGAAACGAGTCTTGCTGCTTTTTGAATTGAAGTGGTTATTTCTAATGTATGGAAAGTTTACCCTTAAAAAATCTCGCTGAAAAGACTAAAGATGTGTCGCTCAAAAGGTATCCAAGAATAGATGTAATTAAAAAAAGCTAAAGTAGCAAAAGTAGATTACTTTTTAGTCAACGCGACCCTTGAGACCGCTTTCAAATAGTTAATTCTTTCTCTGGTTTCACTGCTACGTTATTACGCCTAAGTCCTGAGACATATATACCTAATCTTGAATGTATAGGATATAAAACTTAGCACAAGATCTTGCTCCTCACAGGAGATAATGAAAATAAGCCTTTTCAGAATAAACTCGGGTAAATTTCAGAAGGCTTTGTGAATATTTACGTAATATTCTTCAGCTAGGTATACCTACACTGCACAATAAACCTCCATCGCGACGTACTCGTAAGCCGCACTGAGCCCAAGCATATTGCACTTGTAATTTTTCCTCCTTTCAGCCGCAAAGTGGAAGACCTCCATCGCGCGCGGAATCACCACTTTGTGGAGCTCATTTCTCAATCGCTCCGACGTTACGTGATAAGTGAGCTGCACGAAACGAGCTAAACGATCCGCCGCTTCACAGCCAGCGAAAACAGGCGATATTCTTGGTGGAAAAATATTTCAAGATCCTTTAAACCATCTTCGATTAGGTGTGAACATAATGATACTCGTATGCGGTTCAACCTAAGCGGTCTTATACTCGTTCCAATTAAAACGTAACAGCAGCAAATACAGACGAACCTACAACTTTTCCATAATGATGAAAGGAAGATTGAAAAGAAGCAGTCAAAATTAATGATCTTATCATGAGAACTGATGGCAATCAAAAAATTTTTAAAGTAAGAAAATATTACTTTCAAATTATCCGTTAAAAAATTTGAACACAATGGAAATAATAAAAACAAAATCAAATTATATTGAAACTCGTTGCTCGTATTTCTTAATCTCTCAAATATTCACGAACTAAAGACCTAAAAATAATTTATTATGTACGTCTGGTACTCAAAACAAAGTAATTCTAAAAGCTTGTTGGCCGTATTTTTTCGTTAGTCTGTTTACAATACAATGGTTATAAAGTGAAACCTGCACATGAAAATTATTTTTGAAAAGGAGCCTGATAGCACACAGGGGGATAGAAGCTAAATTTACTTTTTATTCGTCTGGCTTTTTTATTTATTTTGAAACCACAAAAGAATCGGAAAATATAATAATATGAATATTGGGATGGGTAAAAAAAGGATAAAAACAACTTAAGCATTAATTTTAATTTCAAAATCCTGGTTTATGCAATATTAAAAAACTTCTTTGAAACACCCACTAATGTAGGTAGGTCATAAGTTATAGGGGCACACATAATAATACATCAAATAGGTAAGTATTCTGTCCTAATTGAGCTCGGACGTGCGGCCAATGGGTTGCATTACAAAATAACATCAGTTACCCATTTACTTAAATATTCAAACCGGAGTCGTGGGTACGGTCACACATAAAATAGTAATTTGAGATGCGGCGGCGGCGTCGGAGCTTCCCGCTTTAATTGAGGTGATGTCGTCGCACGTCACAACGTTGCGGTTTGACGTCGCTCGTAGGAAGCTTTAACCTACATACATATCGTACTTTGCAAACACGTTATGAATGAACTACTCCTGTCGTTACACATCAACCCACTCTATTTGGTTGATTTTTATGGAGAAATGTGTCTGCGGGAAATTTATGTTTGGATTACACCTACAATATCACGATTATACTAACGATATATTATACGTTATATTAACATGTTATGATATATCGTATAGACGCTTTCTAACCTGTACTAAAAGTTTACACTCATTTAAAAGGGCAATAATAACTCGCTTAGAACTTATTTATTTATTGTAAAAATACAAAAGAAAACGCGGAAGTAATCCCAAGCACATAATTATTGCCACACATTATAACCCTTTATTTCTATGCTTGATATTACTATGTTATTATGGTTTTATGTTCTATCAAAGTACTCGTTCTGATTGCTATAATTGTTTTTACGAGTTTGTTCATGTGGAATAAATGTGTCTATTCATACATATATTTATCTATCTATCAATATAAAATTGTAATTTGAATTGCTGTGGCGTCAGGGTGTCGGACGTTAATTGTGGTGACGTCATCGGGCGTCACAACGTTGCGACTCGAACGCGACGCACGACCCTTTTAGGAACGGTTAACCCACATACATATTGCACGAATGCACGCACATTATGGAAAAACTGTTTCGGTCGTAAAACACTTCATACCCACAATAATGAACAGAATATTCTTCACTCTCAGCTATGATGGGTTCTGGGGCCGCCACTCATTTTATAATCGTTTGGTCTTTCCTCCCAATGGAGGTGGCCTAGACAATAATCTACTGCGAATTGGGATCGTGTGAACTATTAAAAAATACAAGAACACCGACAACGACCTCTACCACAAATATCAATCCAATATTAAAATCAATTAAAATGTCTTCTAGGTTCTGGATAGTTTAGTAAAACTGTCCAGAAACTAGAAGCTCCTATCAGCCTTTTCTTGTCAATAACTGCAAGACTATTAAAAGACTAAAACAGACGCAATAATAAAGTAAAAATTCAAGAACTCTCGATTCTAACAAAACATGTTTACAATCATGTAAATATTCCCCTCAATAAACAATGTTGAGGAAGTTATAAACGTCATAGATTATATGTGTAGTAATTTTTCACTTTCAATCGTACATCTTATTGACCGTGACCTTCATCTGCCTACTCGTACGTTACAGTATTCTGATGTAATGTGCCTCGTAAATAAAGCCGAAAATCGCTACATCGCATACATAGTCAAATACTGAGTCTACGAGTCAGCGCTGACACGTTGATGTGGTTACAGTGGTTCTTAACATTTTGGCATTTGATAATCTGTAAGTTAAAGAAAAGTCTTTCTTATTGAAATACCCAACGAGTGTAGTGACTAATGTAGAGTAGTAATTGCAGCCCATGGTTGATAATAATTAATCTCAAACAAGATGAGTGTAGTGTCTGAAGTTGACAAAAGCTATGCACACCGCTTTATCACTCAAAGGTGTCCTTAAATTTGTTTACTCACCAACCATGTCTCCAGTATCATATACTGCGATCTTAAGATCGCGGTTTATACTTTTAATACCTTTTGTTACTCCGCTCAAAATTGTATTTTTGAACAATTTTTCAACAATCTTTGCCTTATTTGCGTAGGCAAGCACCCTTAGCATTTATAATTTTTATAACCTCACTCACAGGATTGCGACCTTCAAGTTGGAAATCACTGAGCTAACGTATCGCGAAAATGTAAAGAAAGACGCTTATTGAGAACGAGCGACATAATTATTGCGGCGGGATTTTATGAAGTGATGTTATCTCGGCTTATTGGGTTAGACATTCCACGTTGTTACTGATATACTCGTAGCAACTGGCACTTGTCATTTGGTGACAATTATTATTAATAGCGATGCGGATTCCTTATTGATATTCTCATGTGGCGTAAAATATGAAATATTTTAAAATAAGTGTTGAAATCCTAAATGAGACTAGAAATTCAATTAAGTAATTTAGAATAAGTAGAATAAATTATTTTTGAAGATAATATTTACTTATAAATGATCTTTTAAATCTCTCTTTATACATAGAGTCCACCAAAGTATCTCTAGACTATTACGAGTAGGTATAGTAGGTCGCAATTGACAAAGACAAAGACAAACACAAAAACAAAACGATTATTTGCACAAACATAGGTATACAGTTGTTACAAATTACGATTATTTAGATCAATCTATGTTTACTATTTTAGGTATGCCTTTAAGTATTGACTAGTGGTCGTCATCAATACTGTCCACGATCGTTAACAAACGGTTAACCTCCTTCCACCGACGTGTCATCTGACAGCCGTGTCATTCTGCTGAAGCTATTTGTGTCCACTTTAATCCGACAGACACGTCAACGGAATTTTATAGTCAACTAGTTTTACGATACAATCTACTCAGTTATAAAAACTGATATAAATATATTTATAAAAACACACGAGCACGTCACGAAGCAAATCTGTTACAACTTTATAGCAGGTACAGAATGAGATATTTATTTTAGTGCTCTTGTTCCGCAGGCACTCGTATGATTCATGACCATCGTTTCGATAAATTTTAAATATTTTGTAGCGCAGTGTATGATAGTCTGGCAATTTTTAAAAAATTATAATGTCTGTGAATAATTTCATTTTTATGGTAAATCAACAAACCCCCACAATCGTAGTCGGCAGTAAAACTATTATGTCCCGGTAACTCGTTACTGGCAGGTTATTTAATAGCACAGCCTTATTAGTGCCAATCGTGAAGTGAGACCATCGATCAATATAATGGACTGTAAAGTTTACCAAACATGGCTGCGAATGTAATAATTATGGATTGTAAACTATTGTTATCGATGACAATAAGATCAACGCGGTATACAGTCATGCTAATTTTATTGCTTCACTCTACTAATACCGCATACTAAGTTATTTTTGTTTTAGATTGTTTGCAAATTTTGACTTTTTTATAGTAATTGAGCAAACGGGCATGTTGGCCACTGAAAGCACAAGACATGAAGAACACGCTACTTTACGTCGGGTTAAGAGGCTGGCGGTAACTCTCCGGGCGAGCTTTGCAGTTCCAATCATTTACGATAAAGCTGGTGATAATCCTCGATAAGCATTAAACCTTTACATTTTAAAGTGTAACACTTCTATATCGTTAACGAGGATAGTTTTAGCGCATCGCAAGCGACGACCACTTAGGCGCAGGTGTTGCCCGATCCATACATTCATTTACACGCCGAAGTAAAAAATGTTAAATGTTATGCTCCTGTTCGGTGGACGTGCAGTCAAAACAGTTTAATGAAATCGTGACTCAGCGTGAATCCTATAGTAGTAGGCTTTATCACATCGATAACGGTTTCTTAACGAAAACGGGTATTTTTATGGATTTAAGAATTTAATAATTAAGAATTAAGAATAAAAAAGTAGGAATTATAAAAGTATAAAAGTAAAAAAAATGTCGTAGTTTGATACTATACGATGTTTTAAAGTGATACGATATATCGAAACGTATCATATGGTCGAAATATCGTATTAAATATCGATATATTATCGTATTGTGCTGTATCGATATTTGGATGTATCGTGATGGGCATCCCTAGTGAAATGACGCCGCGTATGCACGCTGAAGCCACTTTGCTCCGGAAATATTATTATGCTCTTTCTCAGAATTCAAAATTCAAATCTATTGTTCATTGTCATACGAGTTGTGCACCTTGAACGTGAAAGCTAGCTGAGTCAAAGCTGATTTATTTTAAAATGCTGTGTCTAAAACATACCTAAGAGAATTTCTGGACAGTACAGTACTCGGCACACAAATAAATATTACACAATTCTTTTATCGGCGAATGCTGTTGCATTTTCGACGACTTTTCATTTTTGATCAGTTTTAAAATAACACATTGTGATATGATAATATGACTAAATCGATTAATTCAGTAAATATGTTTTAATTTATTTATTTATTTAATTAATATAATACATTATGTATCAAAAACTAGATACCAACGGTTAAAATTTTAAATTTGACTGGACTCGATTGTTTGTTGAAAAAATAAACGGAAATTAACAAAGAATAAAAACGGAAAAATAAATTCCTCAAAAAAGTAGGCATAAAATTCTAAACAAACGCACTATGCCGCCGCCGATAACAGGTAGTTAAAATTAAATCACCCTGTGTGCATAGCGGGGCCACTTTGCTGCGGAAATACTCGTATGCCCGGCACTTTATAGCGGCTGTAACTTCGCGAAGCCTCCGCGCGGCCGATTCCGGGCCATTTGCGGCGGAGCTCAACTTTGATATTATAAATTTTGTCGTACAATACGAGTAGTCGGATAGGCGCGACTCTTAACTCTATCCTATTACGTAGTTTGGAATAGGATATCTAAGGGGTAAATTCTATATTTAGCTTTAGAGCGTTTTGGAGAGACGAAACACTGGTTTTCTTTTTTTGTAAAATAAAAGTTTCTATTAATCATGCACGATCTTTTAGCTGTTGTAAAGACACTCAAACATGATCACAGCCCTATCTAAAAAGCTAATATGGGGCCTAAGGCCTAAACACGTTTCCCAGGAAACTACACCTCCGCAATCGAAACACATTTTTCATGTAAAACACGAACATTTCCAGTTTCTTCATTATATTTCACAGCAGCTACACAAAGAAAGTTATTACCTGTTGGCGAAAACAATGAATAATATAAACACTTGCCTTATATCGTCTGATCTTTTCTATTTTCGATCCCAGTTTTCTCAGGCCACCTGTAACAATTAAAGATAGATTTATTATGTTATTTTTTTATACTGTAATATTTAGACTCTTTGTTGTTGTTGTAGATCAACAATTGATTAGTGGGATTTAATAGTGGTGTTCCTTTTAAATGTCCTTTATTTTTAAGATATTATACATATTTGAACCTATCACTAAGTCACTTAACATGTTATGCGTATGTTCCTATTATATTCAGACGAACTTCAAATGATCACTTAAAATTCACTATTCTTAATTTTCCTGTCTATAAAAAAAATTGTCGAAAAAAAACTCAAAATGCCGAAAAAATATCAAATCTACTTAAGTCCATCAGATTAAAAACTTAATGGCTGTATTAAACCCATAAATTTCACTTTTACTTATATTTTCTTACAAGACGGTCGTTTAGCCATCATCACGCCAGATGGATAGTCTTCTTTAATACAAAATACACAATTTAGAGGGTACTAATTTTTAAAGAAATTCATTATCTCTTTCGCCAGTTGTACAACTTCAGAAGCAAATTAAGCAGAATCACCAAATTATGTACTTACAAATGGAAGTTCTAGAAATTCGACGCTATAATGAAATATTAGCTGGCTTCCTTGCTTCTATCATTAATGTTCTGACCAACTTTTTATTTACCACGTTTAATTATATTCAGCTATTTCAAAGATATTTTTACTTTCTAATTAATAAAAACGAAACAATTATTATTTAGCAAAAAAAATTAAAAAAATCGTAAACCCTAACAAAAAATACCTCTTTTAAAATTAATATTTTAACAGAATACGTACGATATTATAACAGGTACAGATTACAAGGTCACAGGAATAAAAATAAACCTTAACTATTTGTGTTACGACAAAAGCAAACTTGTCATCCGTGCGTGGCCCTTCAGAGGCCCTTGAGCTGTCCCTCATATGAGAGGTCCTAAGGATCTCCAACATTGCCAGTTGTGCGAAATATCTACCGGAGTCAAGTGCACGCTTTCATTTTCTGAGAAGACAGCAACACAATTGAACAACGATGTTGACACGATTGACCTAAAGGTCCGACCGTAAAACTTCCCGATATTAGTATGTTTTTATCGAATTTTTTTTATCGAATTGAATAAACAAAATTATCATTTTGTTATTTTTTTGTCAGTTGTTAGTGATTACAATATGTAATCCAATGAAATGAAATGAAATGAAAATCATTTATTTGCACGAATATGGGTTAGTTATTGGTTTTACAGGGCATTTTGATCAATCCATATTCACCTTCTCAGGTATGCAAATTATGAAGTTATATTACATTTTAATAATTTAAAAATAAAATAAAACTAATGTTAGTACTAATTACAATTGAAAACTTATAACTAATACATAATTTAATTGACAAGTTTGTATAATAATTCATTTGTCCAAAGTGAATACCGCAAATTGGTGTAAATCAGTTGGCAAAATTGCAATGAAACACTAGTCCTAAAAAGTTATGTAAAGTGATGAAAATCAAGTAAAAATGAAAGTTTTAAAAATCAAAAGTAAGTATATAAATCTCAGCTCAGCTTACGGTGAGATATTTAGGGAAACTTGTACAAAGGGATCTGGATTATACGATAAGGAGTCAAAGCTACATAATCCCACAAACATGACGCACTGAGCTCCACAGGCCCCGGAAATATGGAAGTCGGGACCGAACGTTACAGAACAAAACTACGTAATAAATTCACTATTCCTCACCTAAAGCTTATTTCCATATTATACCATATTAAACGTTGTGTATTTGGAATCATGCGTTCATTATACCTTATAATATTCCCTTAGGAAATTGCCTGCTTTTGGGTGTGCGTGTGTGTATGTATGTGAATGTGTGTGTGTTACATGTTATCGAAGCAAATAATTATGTTTATACTAGCTAAAAAATAAACCTAACATCTGCAGTAATATTGGTAACTACATATATGTTGAGTATGTTAAACATGGGACCGCATCCAACCACACGGCATCGTAAAAGCGACTACCGTTACCGACTCCGATAGCGCTATCGCCGAAACCCTCTTCCGTTTATCGACATAACTGCTAGCTAGGTAGTATCAAAAATATAAATTTATAAGCTTCGGTACGAATAACATCGGTACAAAGAAGGTATCCTATCTGTGTTTGTATGCGGGTGCTTTGCTACTCATGATAACTAAGATGCTCGCCTAAAATAAAGTATTTCCAGCACAAAAGAAAAGATATTAAAAATATGCTGCTTTACGACGGGTTAAGAGGCTGGCAGTAAGGTGCCTCTGCGGACGAGTTGCTATGGCTCTACCACCAAGATATCTCATTGAAATCTATTTCTATTGATAGAACGATCTTATATCTAGAGTTCTAACTAAGATTCGTAATGAATCACTTTAGAAAGCAATCGAAAACCGGACAAGTCCTTACCATACTGAGGAGTATGATTGGCGACGATACAGAGATATTACCAATTTAGTTCTCTGAAGTAGCCATGTATCTGCGAGTATTACAACCACAGACAAAGTTGCAACTCTGAGATTGGAAGTATTTGCCCACAGGCGATGTATCCAATCTCTTGTAGTAATTACTATTTCTGGTGTTCTGTGCGCTCTTCAATTTCTTCTATATATACCAAAATTAATTAACTACAGAATGGAAAAAGTTTTATTAGATCATTGCTTGTATGGCTCCCTTGCTATCTTATACGGGAAAAGGAGAAAAAGCAGTTAACTAAACCTTGCTTCTAAAAGGCTCCGAATTGTACCCTTTCAGTCAATCACCCTACATGAAAGCTTATTTGAGCGAAACATTCGAATCAGCCCTTCCCGAGAGGGCCCTCTGAACTACGAATACATTGCATTAAGCTTCCTTCGGCCCTACAATTAAGTACGGCCCCACAGTCTCGGAGAATCCTTCTTAATTACGTCCCTTTTACGCCAATGGAATTATTTTTATTTTGTTGAAGTGAGAGAGAAATTGTGCTTTATATGAACATTTTTTTTATTGAAAATTCCTCTTCATTAGTTTCCCACTGGATCAAGGATGTCCTTCTCAATTGTCAAATCTTATCCTAAATGATATCCTATATGAGAAGGATATCAGTCTACCACGATTGCCTATTAGTGCAGGTTGGTGGACTTCACATACTATTATTATCTTTGTTAACCATATAAAAAAAACCTCACTGCCTTCCTACTTTCAGGCATGCTTTCCTTATGATGTGACCTCTAATTTTATAAATCGCACATACTTAATTGCCGGGCCGAATTCTTAGCCATAGGGCTATTACAATATAGATTGTCAAAGTGTTTAGAGTCACTAAATGTAAAAATATTTTGAGAGTATGCATGCTTTTAAATACTATTTTTATTCAATATTACTCGTAGGTTTCCATGCAAAGAGATCGTATCATTATTAGTCTAAGTATTCTGTTGATTTTAAACAAAAATGACGATAAAAAAAGGTAACACTTAAGACCAAGAAAAGAGTGCTGTCGCTGCTTGCTATAACTTCAATAAATTACTTCTTCTAATTGCTGCGTGCCAGCGTTTATTTCGACGTAAAACGGCTATACAGAAACAGAAAGGTCCAGAGTAGTTCAGAATCTAGTTCTGTTCGTTTGTTCCCGTTAAACGACGTCGATTAACGATTGTTCCCGGTTCCATTCTTTTATTGTTCTTTCGGCGTCTGGCGAGTGGGTAGTGCCATTTGTTCCTGAGTAATGAGATTTTCGAGTAGAGTTTAGTTTGCCTGCCATTTTTATTTTAATTTAAGATGAGATCAAATTCGAAAGTTGTTCTTTGTTTTTATTAAGGAACGAAAAGTTTTATTTATATTGCCTGTTCCTACTTCTGAGATCCCGATTAGTATGTTATTCTAACGATGTTATGCAGATGGCAGATGCTATCTCTAAATTTCCAGAACATGAAACAATATATGTGATATTCTGATGCTTAAGAATTTATTTTTAACCTTTTTAAATATGTTTCCTGCATTATGTGATCGTTTTATGAATTTGAATATCCGTGTTACTCCGTGTTCTAATTGCCATGTTGCACGCAAACGTGTACAATTTGTCGTGTTGGTCGGTCGGTCACACTAATTAATCACATTTATCGCGACATATTTCTTCCCTAATAAAGAAAACTTCATGTTAAACTCCGACTCCACACTATGTCGTCGTATACTCGCGCGGCACTGATTAGACTTGATTAACTTGCCTGAGATAAACTATGCTTCAAGATATTCAGGCTAAAACCAAAGTTTCTACCTGCGACTGGAATGTTCTGTAAGGTCCCTTCAACTAATTTAATTTAGAAGTAAGTAATATTTATGTTTACGTACTCTCTATTGTTATTTATTCATGACGATTATGATAGGGTGGAATAGGGCCTGTTGATAAGGCCTTCTCATGTATTTTAACAGATTAAAAAAAATCTTAATTCTTGATTGATTATTTGTAAGTATGCTGCTAAAATAAACAAACTTTATCTCGTGGTGTATGTCATACGATCAATTGACCATCCATGGGATGGGAGGTGTCTACTTGTGTTCTACAATTGCTGTACACTACATGCCGAGAAATAGGCAAGTGCGTTTGTGCTTGCCTTTGTTTTGGTTGGGAAGAAGTACCTACTATCAATTTAGTTTTCAGAAGTAGCTACGTGACCTATTTCACCTCATACTATGTCTTAGACTGTTGGTGGTTATTTATAGGCTGCTGTTAGCACAAAACTCGAGGTTTTTAAAGCTATCTGTTCTTACATCTCATCAAAAGAAAACTAAGGGAAATGTAGTAATCAAAATTGACCCGATGAATTTCTAAATGATACTATCGTAATTCAATACTGAAACATTATTTCAGATATTCCAAACAGTTAACGCCTCGGGGTCGCCCGAGCATCGTCTCTGTTATCAACACCTGGCCAGAGTTGGGCAACTCCTTATTGAATTCCGTTTTGCGGAAACCAAGAACACTATAATATTAAGCTCCAACATTTGATAATTATCTCAAACGTAATTTAGTGTTTCACCTCGTTAGCGTTGCCGTCTTTGTTTGGTCTTCAACCGGGAAAATAATATTACCTATCTATTAAATTTATGATACTTGTGTTACCACTAAATGATACAAACTGACAATGGCCGTTGAATGCTATTCAATATTAGAGAGAGTGGTAGCCACTTATGACCTAATAATGAAGATAATAATAATGAGGTAGTGACTGTTATTATATCGCTACTATCAGTGCTTTTGCATGTGTTTTGCATGACATGGAGCAGTTGAAGAAGTTTTTTACTTCTTTATCGTGTCAAGATCAAACTATCGTCTCTACTTAAATTGCTTTGTTACATACCTACATATATGAGTTTACGTATATTATGAAGAACATTATAAGTACGTAATAAAATGACAAAGAAACTATTTAAAAAACAAACATTCTTAAGGATTAAATTTTTGACACCGAGCGGCTAAGCTTACTACGATGCATTTCGGTGTCACCCCGTACAGCCGTGGATGGATGGCTTCCTCTGAACACTGTTTCAACTAATAGCAAGGCTTATTCAGAGATGGGTTTCATTCAAACAGTCTCAATAAACGCATTCGAGGCAGAACACAATATTACGCTCCAGTATTTGATACCTTAAACGTAATTTAGTTCTCGTTATTAAGATAGCCCTCTTTGTTTCCGAGATAATATCATTAAATTTACGATATTTGTTGTCTCTAAGCGGTATTTCTTCCGAGTTCCGAGTCTTTTGATGAACTCTAATTAAGATGTTCAAATCAAGCTGGTAGTACGAAACCATTTTGCTATCTATTTTAAGGAATAAGTATTTCGAAATCGTTTCGTCTTGTTTGGCATTCTTGATCGGCTTGATCCTTAAAATCGCTTGGTTATGCAGATGTTCAATGCTCAGTGCAAGCAACAGAATAATCCTGACAATAACAGGTATAAAGCAGTTTCTCCAACATGTCAAGACCACTGTGCAAGCCAACTCCACCACTCAGTGTCTGAATATTTCCTTTAAAAGTTGTTGCATTTTGTATTTTCTCCAGTTGAAGACCGCATGCAGCCAACCGTAGGTACAAAACCTGTCAAGAATAAGACAAGCTATCTCCAAGGTAGCGAGGTGGCCTGCAGCTTGAAATTGAACATACGAAGAGTGTCGGAAGTCGAGGAGACCGGACGAAATCTCGAAATGTGGACGCTGGAAATATGAAATGTGGAAAATAAAATGTGAAAGCATCACATTATTCATTTGAAAAAAGTAGTCTTTGTATCAATGTTGAAGTTTAAAAATCAACTGCGCTCCCTTTTGAGGGTTTTGACAACAAATATTTTATTTATATAATTATTTATTTAAATAAGTTTACAGTGTAGGAAAACATCGTGAAGAAACCAGCATGCCTGAGAGTTCACAAAAAAATGTTCTCAAAAGTATGTGAAGACCACCAACCCGCAGTAGGCCAGCGTGGTGGACGGCGGCCTACATCCTTCTCATTGTGAGAGGAGACCCGATCCTGTAGTGGGTCTTTTAATGGGTTACTGACAATGTCGCGTAGCGGCAACAAATCACTTTTTACGAGCAATTTAAACAAACCTATATGTAACAGCTGTAGCGTGTAAAAGCCGCGGAGACAAGCCACAACTTTACCGTCAATATTTTCTTCGATGTCGTAAAAGTTATATCGTGTGACGTAACAATCGAACTCGTAAAATTAATATGTCGACTCGTAACTCATAACATAAATAAGTTAGTTGTCTCACATAAAATTTAACTGGCGATAAAATACTTGCGATGGTTTTCATAATTATGAACGCTGAAAGATGTAAATGGGGAAAATGTCGTGTACAATATCTATTTCATTAAGTTGTGCGTCAAATGTAGTAGACTTAAATGTAGCTTCACTGAATATTAAGGAGTGTAAGCATATCTTTCCGTAATTTCACACATTTCCCGCCTGTTCTGTGCCCGAGCTCGAACAAGAAGTGTTTGTATAGTTAGTGTACTCATAATATGCCCTTAGAATGGCAATATGTCAAACAGACTGACATGTCATAACATAACATACTTTATCATGTACATGTCATAACATACTTATGACTAACATTTTCCGTACAAATGCTTTGACGACAGTATTCACGCTCACGGCACAGATCTTTTTTTCAATTTCCTTTATCTCTCTAACCTCTTTAACCATTATTATTTCTCTCAGATTGTGAAAATACCTATAAGTAGTTTACATTGCCAAAGCCAAAGGTTTCGAGACTGACATTTATAATAGAAGATATAATATACTCTGTGCATATGTCCATTTTGTTTTTGTATATTTTACGACAAAAATGAGTTGTAGTACTAAAGTATGTTGGCGCCGGTCTTTCTGATTAAGTGTCTAAGCAGATTCAGTGTTCATTCGCGCGAAGTCGTTCACCGAATTACTCAGTATTGATGGCTTCAGCTAAAAGTGTAATAGCTCGTGAAAAATCTATTAATCGTTTAGGATTTTGTACTAAGCTTTTAATTGGTGGACCCACGGTCGTTTGTCTTGTTTTATGTTCAACTTTTTGCTCGACCATTAGTGGTTGTTTGGTGTTTTATATTCGAAACCTTTCGCTTTTTCGGCACAAATGTAACATATTATTTTTTTTAGGCTATTACACAAATGTTTGTGAATCCATTAGTATATTGAGTATTATTCCTATAGCTCGTTATTAGGAAATCGACGCGACCAGCCAGCCATTTATTAATTAATTTAACTTCTGAATTCTTTACCATCACCAACCTGAGTCTCGATATGAATTCGTTACAAATTTCTCCCATCTTTCTCGTCGTTGTATTAATTAACCATTAATAATTACTTTTATCAAGTTAACCAACGACGACTGTCTATATTGACGTTTCATTTATCGGACCACTAGACTTTACAGATAAAATAATAGTCTGACTGGCGGATTACTGGAGGCTACTCAATTTACTTCTGCAGTCGATTCAGAAATAACTTGGCTAGTTTCAGTTGAAATTGCCAGATCTATTTCGCTTACAGTATTAAGTCCATACTTGTAACATTAAATTTGAATGGCTGGCCAGTCTTATGGCATATTCGCTTAATGTGTCCATTACAATGACACGATAACCATCGTATTCTCCGCCATAACCGTTTATGGGCATTCCGAGACCTAATTTAAGTAGATGTGTATCGCCAAAATTACTCGTGTGTGGGCGACGGGTGGACAGTTGGCTGAGTACATTGTACTTGAGACTGGCATTGTTTATTAAGGGGAACTGTTAACAACGTGACAAGAAGTAGAACGAAATTATACGAAAATAGTAGATCGTTGATTCCGCGGGTAAGTTATAAGCTATCGTCATAACTTTCAATACGTCGTAAGCGATCGAGAAAGCTGAGCAGCGTTGGGCTTCGTCAGCACTTGAAGGATGGCCACTTCCAAATAAATGAAATTTTAACGACAAGATCACTGACTTGCAATTAGTTTTATTACATTCTTTAATTATAAACTTCGAAAGACATTGGATATGATTAACTTAGCTACAAAAGGATCTAAAATTGACAAAGAAATTCTAGCAAATTTATCAATCTACGATAATAAAGTCTCCAAATGCCAAATAGGCGACCAAATTTAGCGAGACCTTTTTTATTGACAGCAGTGTCTGCGTCTACAGGAATAATTCATCATGGGTAATTTAATAAAGGGCTGATTCCCTATCAATCATGCACCGGTAGCGGTGGAAGAGACGAATGCTGCACGATCAATCTATGCCTTCCCTCTGTACCTCATTGAGATGAAAAATTGCGTCATTTATCAAAATCCCATACGTTTTTGACTGCATTCCCTTGAAAGATCGGGACTCTTTCTGCTTAAGGGAGGTACAAAATTTATATAGTTTGAACGATCCACGGGAAAGAAAGGTCTTTGAATGACAACCACTTCATGGCAACAGGAATACACCATCCTTTGATCGATACCAATGACCTAATAAAGGAGAAACTCTTATTTCCACAACGGGTGAAGCCTGGAGCATACTCCACCACGCGGCTCCAATGCGGATTGGTGGTGAGGAAGACAGAATGGAACTTATTAAATAATAAATTAATAATCTAATAAATTTGTCATGTTCCTATATTTCTGGTATAGGAAGAAAGAGAGAGGTTGCAGGACAAAGTATTTATTTTTAATTAAATACCAGGTCGTTTGGAATGACAAAGTAATTTTTCGCCCATTGACGCCATTGCTTGTTGCTGCGAAATTGGAAACTGAAATGAGAGCAGATTAAACTGACATCCAATAACATCAATCAATTATAACTTTTTTTGGGATCCATGGCCAAAATAATAAACGCTACTGGATACCTGCCTGCCTGGACCTGGACCATAAACTTACGCTTTTCGTATACCTAGTTAATAATCTTATCGAGCTGCCATTAGTATAAGAAGATGTCAGACAGACTGACATATGACATACTAATATCATTTCTGCATGTTTATGAAAATAAGAACAAATTCAGAACGTTTAAGGACTTACATAAGTCTGCTATTTCCAAGATGTCGGCTTCATAAAAAAAGCCAGTCATTTATGGGAATGTCAGTAAGAATTTATAATAAAATTCCAATCGAAATTCAATCCCTGCCTTTTCAGAAATTTAGAAAAACTATCAAATCAGGCGTGTGCCGAAAGGCCTATTATGAAACTAAGGACTATTTAGACGATAAGAAAGCGTGGGATTGAATAACTTTACTAGGCTATTTCTATACACCATGTATCAATATTTATTTGTGAGCGGATGGCAATGGGGCGATATTGACACACACGATAGCTGTCACGTGTGGAACACACGTGACAGCTACAGTGTGTTCCTTTATTGGACCTAGTCATACTACACCATAGAATAATTCATACTTATTTTTAGAAGAGTTCTGGGAGTTTTTTCGCCTGCTTTTTTCTCCTAGTCTACGTTTTGCCTGAGGGGCAATCAAAGCCGATGTTTGTATAATATTAAATGTATGACGTTAATTAAGTGTGCATAAATTGCACCTTATAATGAATAAAAGCTTTTGCATTTGAATTTGAATTAATGACTGACATTTACTGTACGAATACATTGATGATAGTGTTCATACTATTTGCAGCTATTCGCCTGCCCTTTTTATATATTTGTTTGGAAGCCCTAATAAGTTGATCTATTGAGACTACCTCAATAGATATTATGGTCCCTCCAGTAGGATAAGATTACCTCAGGCTCAAATCTTAAATTGAGCAAAGCCCTTAAAGCAAAGTAGCAAAAGTTGTGGTAATTCCACACACACAAACGTCATAAGTTGTGGAAGTTCCACACACACAAACGTCATAAGCAAGAAAACTGTTAGAAGATAGTAACGTAACCAACTAACAAGCAATTTGTATGAGGAAGCTGTACGAAGTCTACAAAATTCGGTGCATATTTCGGAAGCGTAATTAATAAATGTTTCAGGTTCGTTTCACAATGAAACTGCCATTTGTTCCCTCGGACGTGCGCGATGTTGCAATTTGCTGAAATTGATACCAAATTGTTTGCAAGTTGTGAATTCGATAAAATTAAATATTGCTTTTTTCGAGTAACATATTGCTCGATTTTGTTTTCGGGGATGGCTTTTTCCATATTTTGGAATATCAATATAATTTTTCAAGTTTTTTACACGCCTTTAGATGAGTGTATGGTGCGTCTACACATCATCCATCCGCGGATATTTATCTATATTTACTTCAACTATTTCTTGTAACTAAATAGTTAAGATTTCACATAGAAGATCAATAGATACCTATTTTTTTATAATTAGTTAAGTACTGATATTAACGAAAAAATGTGCTATTTTTGAAGTCTAAATCTAAATTCCAGTTTGAAATTAACTGTTACTTACAAATAAAATATTCTCCTTTAAGATCTATATTTAAAATTAGAAATTGCTTATTTTTGTATTAATAAATAGTGAATCCGATGAGTTGAGGGATTTGTTCACAACTAGAAATGAGAATAAGTTTCGCTATTAAAATAATGGACCGGAGCTGACAATGCGCTCTAAACTTTGTTACACGGTGTATTGTGGTGCTACTCTGCAGTATTTTCATAGTGAAGTAAGGGGTTGTCGACTCATTAGTGAGTAATGACTCAATGAGATTTAGGATTATGGACTAAGTGCACCGCTGCTCTGCCTTTGAGAACAATATGAAGGGCTCTAAAGCGTGCAAGTTTCCGAGCGATTTTGTCTATATCTTATTCTGTATTATTACCATACTCCTCCAAAACGGATTAATTTTTATGAAATTTTATATGCATATTCAGTACGACAATCGGCTACTGTCTATTTTTCATACCCCTAAGTGATAAGGGATCATTAAAATTTGTTTATTAATACTCAATGTCCACCACTGTATTTTCGTGTTATTCAGCTACAATATCCTATTAGTTGTAAACTAAACTATACCTACGTATGCAGTACTAAATTATGCATTGCATCAAGTAAGCCAATGTGAACACTGAGGTCCGGAGCCTACTTCAATCAACAAAGGCTTGTTAATGGCTTGCCTGGCTTTGACTATCTTGTGATAACCGTGTATAATGGACATAGTACTTACTGGTTATATGTGTAGTATTAAACGTTGGTTTATTTTGATAGGACATGAGTGCAATGAACATTGTCTAGGTTGAACTTAAACTGTGTCGAATATGACCAAAACTCTAAATTAAGAAGAAATTTTCTGCACAAGGGTTTACTGATGTCTAAAATTTACATACAATTTTAGTACCCAAAAATTCCCATCTCCTACAAATTAATGAAATTTTCCGTTACTTTTTTGGCGATTCTCTTACTTATCCATAATACTGCAATCGCATGCTCACCGATCACCGAGCATATTTGAAATTGTAAAGATAAAAGTAAGCTCAAATAGTTATTATTCAATCTCTTATCTTTTTACCTTGAAAATATACTTCGTTTCATAACAACTATTAGGAAATTAATCTTGTTAAGATATAGACGGTGATAAGAATAGAAAATGAAACCGTGTAATGTTTCAATCGATGAGAGAACATACGATATTTAAGTCGCACGTACACAGGTGTTTCATACAAATCATGATAGTTATTTGTTCTGAGAAGCAATATGCGTCGAGATTAAAAGGTAATGGAATACGATTACGAAAGAATAGGATCCAAATAATTACAGTTCGTTTCAAAAGTTTGTTATTAAAGTTTTTATGGTTTAATTTAATCGTATAAAATGTTTGTTTACCTTGCAGTTTCAGTATGCTCGAGTTGATTGTTTTGTATAGTTTCTTTTATTCTTTGTAACCAGGAAGTTAGTCGAAGTGGCCTCTCAACATCAGCTCCTGAAAAAAAAACAATAATATTGTAAATAATAAATTCTTTTACTATAAAAATAAATAAATAAATCATAATATTATAAAAGATAAATCTTAAAAATGAAACATGAATCATCACAGCTCAAAAGTCTTTTTAAACTTTTGTTTCATTCCTACAAAAGTGTAAAGTGAATGTATTTATATGAAAAACCAAGAATAAACTCTATAGTTCTCAAGACTTTATCAGTCTGTATATTAATATCTGCTGTAAATCACAGTGACGGTAACTAAGCGATATATACACTACCGTGCGGGTACATGATGCAAAGATAGTCTAGTCTAACAAGTTGTCTTTTTTCCAAAGGTTCAAGTTCAAATCCCAGCGACGAACGGTTAAAGCTTTAAAACGTGCTTTTGGATAAATAAAATGTCACCGATTGCTGCGACGAAAGCGTAAATTTGTGGGGAAATTTGAATGTCTAAGCGTTCCCCATTATGTTATCAAAAGCATAATTGAATTCCTTCAATCCCAAATAGTTCAACGTGGTGGACTGAGGTTTATATCCGTCTCATTATGAGAAGAGACATGACTCTAGTAATAAAAGGGCTGCGGACAAACATGTCCGTAGCCCATTAATGACCCACTGCAATGTCGGGTCTCCTCTCACACGGAGAGGGATGTAGGCCTTAGTCCACCACGCTGGACTAATGCGGGTTGGTGGACTTCACATGCCTTTGAGAACATTTTTTGTGAACTCTCAGGTATGCAGGTTTCCTCACGATGTTTTTCTTCAGCAGGTGATACTTAATTTTATAAAGCGCACATAACCTTTAAATACAAAGTCATTGGTGCGTGCCACTAGGATTCGATACTGGACCCCTCTATTAAGAGGTCGAATTCTAAGCCACTGGGCTATCACCGCAATAACATAGCGGACAAACAAAGTCTAACATAAATTCTGGTTTTAAAGTACATTCTTGACAGTAAACAGTGTGCTAACTGAAATCTCTTCAACCCAAAATCCATTGATGCCACAACAAATTTCATCAGTGAAAAACTAATATAAAGGTTGTTTCTTCGTCGGCGCTGTTCTATTTGGAGACGGACAATGCCTAATTCAGTCGTGGCTATTCTCGTGCTGACATTTGCTCGCACTATGGACAGCTGCCGCTGCCAAATCGGACAACACTGTATTGTACAGTATTGCGTAGTTTATGCATTACTAGGGATACCCAAAAATGTGTTGTATCGATATTTCGATGTATCGTAATCGTATCGTAATGGGCATTTCTATGCATTAATCAATTTAGTAGTTCCAACGATTTCTGCTGATATTAATTGGATAAGTTCGGGTAATGCTGTGTTTTCCATGAACTTGAAATAATTGTATCACTTAAAATTCGTGGAAAATGGTCCATTACTGTCCGTGAGAGAATTTCAGCGAAATCGGAAGAGTTCAATGTCAGTGGTGTTATCAGTTTCTGTTGGTGCTCACTCATTGTGGATAAACGGCCACGTGTCGTATAGAAATTCTAACGTAAGGCTTAAAATAAACAATTCGTGGCATCCATCAAGTATTGCTACAAAGGACTCATAAATATAATTCATGAACCAATGAACGAACTATTCATGAACGAATATAATTCATGTACCCATGTATCGGTCTTATTATGTATTTTAAAACAGTTCTAAGCGAGCTTTGTATTCTACAATTTTCAATATAAAAATACCTAAATAAATTGGGGTATCTGTTTGTAATATAACCGTTTCTTACTGAATGCATATATATGTATACACGGTACATGCCAAAATAACATTTTTTTGTAATTTTTGTCTATCTATCTGTCTGTCTGTCTGTTTGTTCCGGCTAATCTCGGGAATGGCTGGACCGATAGCTGTTTTACTAAGGAGTAACTTAGCCTACTTTTATTTTAGAGTTATATTATATATTATAGTAAGATAGTTAAATTCCACGCGGCCGAAGTCGCAGGCCAGGCACAGCTAGTGCTTCATAAAGCTCGTTTCGTCAATGAGAGGACCCCGTACTTTATCATCATTACCTACTCGTATAGAGATCGCGACGGCTCGTAAAGCGCAGCGCAGCAGCTGCAGCGCTAGTTCCCACCTGTCCGCTATTTATACCCGCTTTATATCTCCGCTATATTTACACGCTATTAGGGCACGCACTTTATTTGACGATCTATTTGATGGTGGATTTTATGATGCTCCGTTGATCTTTTCGTCTATTTCAGCTAAATTAATAAGGATATTTAATGTTTACTAAGCTCCTATCCATATTCCAACTTTATATTTGTTTAGAAGAACACGCTCACTGTGAAAGTAGACCTGACTTTGTAGTGGGTCACTAATTAATTGGTTACAGACGGAAAAAGAACACTTGGAACGGCTTCGACTATTAAACTATGTGACTAATTTCTACCTCTGCAAAGTCGCCCAAAACACTGCAAATACACCACAACCAAGAATTCGTCTATTTTATCCAAAGAAAGAAACAACATGTCAAGCACCGTGAACTTCACTCCTCTTTCAGCCCTGAATGTTCATTGCTAACGTATCGAACTCCAGCTGACAGATCCCACACCGTAGTTTTAGTAATACCGAATTCTAGTCTTTTCACGTTTTACGGATTTTTGTGGCCCACAATAGTCGGTCGACTGCACAAAACCAGTCTACTGCGAGAATCTGTGCATCTAGAACCTGACACTTTTAAAAATTGTTTGTGGTTAAATGGGAGAGTCACTGTTTGACTCATATCCTACCGTAAAACCGCATGTTCTTCGTGTCTGGTGTTTGTTCGAGTCGGTGTGGTTGACAAAATATAACTAGTTTTTACCGCATACATGCATATTTTGGTACAGTCTGAAATATTTTCGCAAGATTATGACATGGTGTTCTTCAAAAAGAAGAGCTCTCTTTCAAATCCAGCAACTTCCCTAGTGTTGGTCGTGTCAATAGGAGACGATGACCATCTACTAATAGGTGGCGCGTCTGTCTGTCGGCCTACTCCTTTTGTTTAAACAGTGCCCATTTGTTCCTCATTAACTGTTAAAAAAATCTATCATCGCCACTTGACTAATCAATCCCAGCTGAATGTAACCCGGAGTTGGCAGCTGCCCGTGCTATGTCTGTCCAATTAGTGGCATTTTTTCGCGGAATCACTCGTAGTCAAGGTGTTTATTTGCGGACCACCGCGCCTCCGCTGTTGGCAATGATTCGACTGACAAGTTTACAGAATCTCTGCATTATTATGATTGTGTCACTTGCGTTGCGTTACGTTACGTTGCGTTTTTTTTGGGATGAACAGCTGAGATCCTAGATCCTAGAAAGATCTTTATTGTACTAGCTCCAGCTCGCACTTAAGAATTTGCGTGGACATAAGAATCTGGCTCAGAAAGAGATAGAAACTATCCAGGGTTTTAATCACTTGTATTGCAAATTTTAACCAAATCTCTTTCGTGAAAAAGTAACAATCCATCAGTAATAATACATCCATCTATCCATCTTCAACAACATTGGCATTTCTAATAGTAGTATGAGTAAGAAGTAAGATAAGGAGTACGCTGGCTTGGAAGTATTTGGTAAGCAATAAGGTTGAAGTAAGCAGTAAGCTTCTTAAGGAAAAAGGACAAAAGTTTCCTTGCCTTGCGTTACGATATAACATATAAACAGGCTGAAGCCTGTATGTAATATACGAGTACGATATAAGCCATTACTGAGCACTGAAACTCCCCACAACGGAATAAATTACTTCAGCCTTTATAGACTTTTAAATACACCTTATACGGCATGGAGCTTGCGAGTTCTTGTGGTTTCGTATGAAAGTTTTAATTACTGGAGAGAGAAGAGGCGTAGTCCTCAGAAGTGTCTAACAACTGGTCAGATAACAAACAACTTTAAGCAGTACTTCAATCCTGCCTTGTTTGAGGTCGAATGTAGTTTTCCATAGGTTGGTCTGGACATTAAGGTAGCAAGTCTTAAGTGTCTTGTCTACGTGTCTTGTCTAATGAAGGCTTATTCGTCTTGATAGTGTGCGCATAATCGTACAACTTAATGACGCACACAAGAGGCGCGACTAACAGATTGTGTTGGCGCCGGCTGCTCGACGTCGCGTCATCGGACGCCGGCAAATCAATAGAAATGCGAGGATTTATTACAAAAAACGCTTCTTTTAAGGCTGTTTCAGACGCATCCAGTTGTTAACGCCGGCATGCCAGTGTAACTTTTCGTGCCAGTCCAGCCTTAGCTTTCAGCGCTTGAATAGAACCCGCCTCAAGTCTTTTGTAATGTTATAACTACTTTTTCCTACCAACCATGCTCTAAGCGGAGACGCTTTGCTCATAACTTTCTGTTAAATGGCTGTTGTTCTGAATTCATTTTAAAAAGAGGTGGTGACAAGTAAGACTGCGACTGACTGCGTACTCATGAATGTCTCATACGACAATGTACCTACCTTGCTTTTACTACTCATATCTTCTAGATGTCTTCTGGTTAAGAGATGGCGCCACTGGGCCCTGGTACCCTGAATCACGCTATCGCAGTATTCTACATTTCTGGCATTTGTACACAACTTCGAGGTGACGAGCACTGCCGCCCCCCAGACGTCACCTTACCAGATCTCTCTTTCCCAAACCGAAAGAGTAAGAGTAAGACTGGAGCCGCCAACTGGATTCGTCTAAATCAGCTTTATTTGCGTCGATTCGCGGCCTGGGGTCGGTGGCTTTCCACGCCTTTTTATTCGCAATTCCAAATTTTCCGCTTCGCTTCTCAAACTAATAAATATCACTTTGACTCTGATTTATGTGCTTGTTATTGGTTGTCGCTTTTTAGCGAAGAGGACGTTGATAAAGGTCATTGATATGGACAACATTATTTCATTATTTGTTGATTGCATTGTTTCATAAACTTTGATTTCCAACCCAGCTTCAATTTTAGAAGATTTTGTATTTCTATTAGTTTTTAACCTTCTGTTCCTTTAAAGTTTCAGATTTGACATTTACACCTTCGTTAGAAAATATAATGGTAGGTATCAATACCTCTGCAGAGGTTTAAGTCGTCTGCAGTAGACACTAAGCACATTTTGGGTTATCTGTGTCGTGGGTGCCATTAACGTGCATAAGACATTATCACACACATACACCAGGAACCAAAATTTGAACCCTATTCCAAAATCCTTATTTTTGAAAATATTGGGAAATGTCATCGTGTTATTCGGAAACTAAGTATCGTATTTCTAACGTTTGGCGGCCTCGGCGGCGGGCGGTCGACGGTCGCGTCCACACGTGCATTCTCCTCCAGATCACGTGTTTTGTTATTAACTTCAACCTTTATTGCTTTTAAAATGAGGAAGACTAAACGTGAAGAAATGTTTATAAAACTACTTCCCAAAACTAGTCACGCTTCACTGGCTTGATTCATTTTATCTAGAAGGGATTTTGAAATGCAAATACATTTTATTAATCTGTCATTTAGAAATCCATTAGGTTTTCAGGTTGATCTATCGAATACTTTTCAGGTTTCTTAGGAGTACGGAAACGATATGTAAGATATAATTATCGAATTGAAATAGCTTTCCAAAAAAATAAAATCATAAAATCTCCTCATAAAAGTAGAGACTTGTGTCGCTACTTAAATGAACGAATAGTGGGGTGTAAAAAGCCAAATGTGTGTATATGCAGTACATACATAGTAAATAGTGATGCATATCCGGCAGCAGTCGCGTTTTATGCAAGCAATTATCTACACGAAGTGATTTATGTTCGTTGTTCGTGTTGTTTATCTTTTTTCGGGCAGCTTTACGACGGCTGCAGTTTTGTGAATGTATGGTTGTACTGCTGTTTGTCCTACTAATATTATAAATGCAAAAGTTGATGAGGTTGGATGTGTGTGTGCTGTAGGTATGTTATAACTCTTTCACGCAGAAAACTACTGAATAGACTTAGATGAAACTTGACTCTATTTGAAGCGACTCTATTTGAATGTCAGTAGCTCATTAATGACCCGCTAGAGGGCCAGGTCCCCGCAGTGGACTTCATATACCTTTGAGAACATTTTTTTTTTTGTAAACTTTCAGGCATGCAGTTTTCCATCGTCGTAACAGCAGGTGATATTTAATTTTATAAAGCACACATAACGTTTTTACAAAGTCATTGGTACGTGCCACTGAGATTCGAACCCGGACCCCTCAATCTATCCTATTTAAGATTGATCGTGAGTGTCCGTGGGTTTACGTGATTTAAAAAAAGTTTCTTAACCAAATAAAAAAAAATGTGACATTTCCGAACGGCGATCGAATAAGAAACAAGAAGTGACTAGAGTTTCACCGTCTGTTTGAATATACTCGTAGGTAAGCTACTGAAAACTATTTTACGACCGAATTTACTGGCAGTGAGTACTTCTCGAAGCTAGAAGAGATAAATTTTCTAAACGATTTTTATATCCAATTTGTTCGAAACTCGCTAAGCGTGAGTTGAAATTGAACTGCCACTGAAAGTATCGCGATCTTTCAAATAAATTAACTACTTATGGCTTTGAGCGATGATGTATCGAATCATCAGTATTGCTTTCAAGTTTTATTTTATATTAGATATCTTAAAACCAATAACCTTTTTTCTTTTTAAGAGCCGCGGACCTTTAGTACGTGTACTCGTATGAAAATTTAATCTTTTTGCTTCATTTTATTACTTCAATCTCCCTCTTACAATATACACTTACATAATATCCAATTTATTTCTTTTATAAGCTTCTTAAACATAACAGAGTTTCTCAACCTATTTGACCGATCTCATCACAAGTAAAAAATTAAGGACCCTTCGATATATTTTTGAATTTATAAAACAAAAAGCGCAGTTTATCGAGTTTTTCTAAACAATATTTATCGATTTTATTAGTCTTTCTTAGGTTGATGAACCTCCTATAAAACACCAAGGCTTTATGATCTCGTACACGTTGCGATTTACAGGTTGAGAAACCCAGGTCTACAAGTTGATTGTGTTTTTAATATTTGTAGATAAAACACAGTTGTGTACCGCTTTCCTTACTTAATGCGTAATAATTTAAAACGCTGTATCAAGACTACTGTTATATTAATATTCTGAACACTTAAAAGAATAGGTGACCTTAAGTCCTGAATCGTCACAAAACATTATAAAATGATGGAGAGCCAGCAATAAAGGACACCTCGGGCGCCGCCCCCACATTACGCGCGTAATATCGCCCTGGGATGGACACTTACAGTTGCCTAATGACGATTTATGACACAAATGTCACCGATTACGTGAACCTACCCAACGGTTGAGGCTGCAATCCTTTTTAAATGATTTTATTAAAAGTTACTATTGGGACTTCTTACAGTATACAAAGTAAAGGCAATTATAAGATCGTCCGACTGGGACGGACCTAGAATTTTTATCGCAGTCCCTTGCCGAAGTCCACCAACCCGCACTAGGCCAGCGTCGTGGACTAAGGCCTACATCCTTCTCATTGTGAGAGGAGACCCGACATGTCTCTAGTGACATACTACAGGAGTATGTCATTAGTGGATCACTGACAATACACTATAATGTATTTAATTAATTCACTCGTCTATCATTATCAAGCCACGATGTATCAAGCGTTCCAGTGTCATCAATGTACCTAACTAATTTAATGTAGGTATCTGTAATGGGTTCGTAGAACTAACTCCAAGTTCGGTTAAGCTCCTTATTTGGTGTGAATAGTGAATAGCAATACACCTCGGTCTAATGTAGTTGTGGAAGTAAGATAATTAAGTTGTGGTAATAAGATCATTAATTTGATTGTAACGTACGTGGCCTCGGCGACTATGTTCGAGGAATCGTTTAATTTGACTGAATAGCCGTTTTACTTGGAAGACGCCTTTCATACATTTATTTTAATACACCGTTGCAAATTGAAGCTTTTAATAGTAAACTTAGTGAGTATATTATATTAAATCCTATTAATGTTCATGGAAAATATGTAGTTAAACAGAGTGCGAGTTATCCATTATCAACGCGTATTTCGAGATCGAGATACACAGAAAATCGATCAATGAATTTTACTAGTTATGAAAATTAAAACAATAAAAGAAAATTAATACATCAGTGACAATTAATTTTTTTATACCTTCTTTCAAATTTCTAGCAAACCTAAGTAGTCACCGTCGCCTACTGACACGAGCAACACCACAAGTCGCCAGTTCGTTGTTAGCTTTGAAGGAGACCCCTCATTTTAGGATTTTTAGGTTTATAAATACTTTTTAAAATCATCTTTCTAAATATCAATTTACCTTATTTTTCAGTAACATTTTAACGAGTATTTCTGCGCTTCCTCCTAATTCAGTAGTCGGATTTGTTTTCTAACGAACTTTTAAAGAGACAATGGGCCAATGGCAAACAAAACACAAGCTTGAAAGCGCTTACTGTAAACAAATGTCAGCTGAATGGTAAATAAGCTCATTTTGTTTAGGAATGCGCTTCAGAGTACTTTAGAGACAATAACACACAGTAAGCCTCGTCTGCGTTTCACAGATAAACGAAAACGTAACTCGCCGTTGGCATTTGATAGCGATATATTGAATGAACTTAGTGGCAAGAAATTTAATAAGAGTCGTGGTGGCGGTGGCTAGGGTGACGACGGTGTCTAGGCGTCCCGGTTTATTGGATATGATATATTCACGTCTGCCAAGGGGCAGTCTACTAATTTTCCGTTATGTCTTTAGCCCACAAGTGACGCCCTTAGGTTGCGAGGCAGCAGCAGGTTGTACATTATGGCGCCAGTCGAATTAAAATCCATGGGTGTCTTGCTAAAAATTGGTTATCTTCATAAATTACCAAAGGGAGCGAAAGTGGTCTCGGAAAGGAGTTGCACTGGTTTGGTTGCTAAGGAACATTTGTAATTTTAAAGTTAATATTATGAATATCTTCTCAACCGTTCTGAAGGTATTATGACTCCTATTATAGATTCAAAATGAATCAATTACGATGCCATTTAAGCACAGCAGTAATATTAGACTAGTGCCCCAAAACGTCATGTGTCCGACATTGCGCAGACTAATATCATCTTTGACTCCATTTTAAATAGGAGTTTCTTGGCAAGGTTAATCACACATTAACAGATCGTTGATGACGAAGAAGGTAAAACTAGACAATCCAGTTTTTTTTTTCATCCTGGTGATCCTAGCAAGGGACGCAGGATGACCGAATCTGACCCGTCGACAAATTTATACCTACGCACTCGTATAGTTCAGGGAGCGATATATTCGGTTCAGTTCGCGCACGTTTATTACTCTTACGAGACCCGCGGCGACCACCGATCACCATGTTTACAGCTTCGAGACGAGCAGGGCTGCCGATTTGTACAAGATTCACAAAATAACAGGAACTTTCTTGTAAATGGTAGTAAGCCTGGGAGTGTTCCTTAGAACGAGTCGTGAAGCTAACGAATTGTTGTCTTTATTTTTAGGAAAGTTAAAAAAGGTGACCACCCTCATTCTTAATGAGTCCATCCTCATACGTGTTTCAGTTTTGAAACTTATAGGTCTATTAGAAAATTACATCCTTTGAAGAATCCTTCGGGCTGGTAGTACTAAAGACGTTTAGCTATGGTTATTGACGAATGTGCTTGTAATATGTTTGAGGCTGTAATAAAACAAGAGGTTTCACTCGTCGGTGTCAAAATATATCCGTAGACCCACCCCTATCGCCAAAGTGTTTACTGCTTGAATTAAGTCCCTTCGGTGAGTTTATGTGATAGTATGCATGCACAACCCTGAGCGGCTCAAGGAGTTCAAGCGGAGGCCAATATTTTCAATTACCTCGCTTTAAGGGGAAGGGGACCCGTCCAGTAATGTGCGTTTTATTTCATCAATATCAAAGATCTGTCGTAAAATGGCACCGATCATGGTAGGAATTAAAATCTCGATTTAACACGACACTTTAAAACGGACTAGTGAAGAAACGAGGTAGTTAAATCTTTTATTGTAAAAATTTGCATACCTGAAAAGATAAATATGGATTGATCAAGTGCTTTGTACAACCGAAACTAACCCAAATTCGTGCAAATAGACGGTTTCGTCTTTGTCTTTAAAAGTTGTAGTACCAACACTATTCATTGCTACGAATCGAGTCTGACGGATTGAATTGTTGAAATCTTTTCAATACAAACCTTCGATCAACACAAGCAAAATTTTTCTTATTGGAAGTCAGACTACTTGAGTGTGAGAGTTACTCGTAGCTTACCATAGGCATAAAGGTAGGCAGAGCCTGATGGGAGGCACGCCACAGTGTGAGAGTGACTATAAATTGGCCATCGGCAACCCTGGATCCAGCCACATCTGGAAAGGTCAATCGGTCAGTATTCTCAATTATCTTGCTAAGGAGCGAAGGCTCCTGTCGAGAGCAATGTCTCGCCTCATCTGCAGGCCGCGGTTGAATAAACAACGGATCTGGAGATATTTGTCTGTAGCGTCTGCGACACGGATCCAGTGACCTGGAATTGTTTCTGACTTTTCCAGCTTCCATAGATTCGCAATAGAGCAGTGTGATGATGTGATTGTCGTTTTTAAATGGAGGGAAAAAATGCTGGGAGAATTTTGGGATCGTCATTAATATCGCTTCGATCGCTTATAACTTTGTTCAGAATTAAAACATTCGTTTATGCTAAGCTAGTCATAGACTTCTAGTCCACTGCAGTGAGAACGATGTAGCTCTTATGCCACCACGCTGGCATAATGCGAGTTGATGGACTTCACATGTCTAAGAGAACATTATCGGGAATTCTCAGGATACCTATGTAGGTTTCCTCACGATGTTTTCCTTCACTGTTCCACCATGTGTAATTATATCAAGTCCTGGTACATCTTTGGTACTTAGTTCTTAGCCTGTAGGTTATGACCGCTCGCATTATCTACTTACCTACAATCAGGACCTCTAAACCTTCTCCTAATAGAAACCATATTTCCATTAGACAAATAACAAGAACAACAGATGGACAGCCAATAGATAAGTTATTCGGTCCTGATTGCGGTGACCCCTCGTTACAAACTCACCAGGAACTTGAGACCCGACAACGGAATAATTTTGGGCCCAATTTGCGAAACCCGACTTGTTATCTAAACGTACGGGAATCACAGGACACCGACGGTTTTATTAAGGAAATCCGATTATTTATTTTTTCGTTTTCGCTTAATGGGCGTATTTTTTCGTTTCCCTTTCGTTTATTAGACGACAGATCCACTGCTGGAGGACGTAAATTGAGAAAATTAAGACCAAAATAATAGGGATCTTATTTTCTTTACGAGTATCATAAGAATGAAATAATTGAATGGTCAAAAAATCTTCTTGGATGCCGACGTTGCGAATAGAATCTTAGTCTTCTAGAACTATACCCCTGCCCTGAAGTTTGAAAGTCTGCAATAAGTATTTCTCTATTTTATCCGTTCACCGTGCTCTGATGGAAACATTAATTTCATCTGATTCCAATTATAATTGTTGATTACTGTTATTAACCATCACTGCAGCTTGACGGGGGGAAGTTGACTGTATTACATCCTTACCCTACTTACTACCCTACTAGCTAACTAAGAAGCAAAAGATAAAAAGGTTTCATAATCACCACATACAAAATGTATTGAGAACCTCTGAGTAAATCACACGTGATTATAATTTATTATTAGTCGAGGCAATTTACAATGGGAATCAAGCCCAGTAGTAACAAAGCGGAAACCACTAGAGGAGCGGATGCCATCGTCTATTAGATACGATATTATAGCTAGAGAGCCCGGCGACTAAATCCTGCAAGCATTTCTTAAAAATCTTTGTGACATTAGCGGAGAAGAGAAATAGCCCGCCGTCAGTCAGCTGTAACTTTCACGTGTGACTGAGGCCCATTGTTACAGATCGAGCAATACTGGCGGCTGTTAAACTTATTTTTCAATAATCACTACTCACAAATTTTAAGGTTTTAGTAAATATTGTTTTTTTTTAATACAATCAAAATATTTGACTAACGCTATGTATTAACTGCCATGTCGCTCAGAGAAGTTACGACAACATCATTGCATAATTATGTTTTGTCACATGTCAGTGCGTATTTCAATTAGGACAGCTACATAAAGAGCCATGTGTTTAAATTTTGTCGTTGGTTGGTCGGTTAGGTCTAACTGTGGGCATATTGCTTATAGTTTTTGGTCACAACCTCTCGGGCTATTAAAACAATAGGCGCGTCTCGTCTCCTCGATATGATCTCGACATCTCGTGGGAATTATATTTCAATCTGAACAACTGCTACAGTGTACGACGCCACAGGGACTATTCACAAATGCTCTGTAGCGTGCAAATTTGATACCCTACCTGATAATACAATAATTAATTATGATGTTACGAGCGTGTATACAATTTATACATACTCAAGCCGCAATATCTGCACGCCATATTATATGCCAATGTTGACATATTGGGTCGCAACCCGAAAACATGGTATTAATGACTAAACTATCTACAGCATTTATTTTCTATGGAAATTGGTTCAGTTTTTTAGTAAGTCCGATTTTTCAGAATATAAATCCCACTTGATAATATATGGTTAGTTTGATGTCCGGGATTTTTAGGTTAGAGGTGAAGAAAGAGAGATCTTTCCCTCTGGCTATTCTCTTTCTATGTATGTCACAAAATTGACGCGAAAAGAGAAAGATGTGTTTGAAAAAAGTTGTGAGAGGGTGTGTGTTGTGAGAGTGTGCAAACGTTAATGTGTGACTTTGCATGTTCTGACGTCAAATGAAACTTGTGATTGACAATTTACACTTTGAAACGAACCCATTATGATCAAGTGCAGAGGAGGAATGGAGGAAGGAAGGAACAAAGAGGAAAACAATAACAAAAAACAAAAACAAGTTTGTTCCTCCAAACACTGGAGGAACAAACAAGTGCCTCAGGGTAACAGCATAACTGCAGTGTACATATGCCAGTGTATGCAACAATGCATGCATGCGGCTGATGCTATTTGCTACCACTCGTTCACAAACAATGCAATTGCGACGCCGCTCCGCGCCGCTATGCGCACTGAACATGCACAGAATTCATTAGATTACACTATGATGAAAACATTTACACGATTTATGTAGATACTCGTATATGTTGGCATAATATGACAGGAATGTTGTTATTATGTTGTCACGATCGCGGGATTGTTTAATTTAGCTCTTTTTGCGACCTTTTTGAAGGATCCAGTATATTAATTTTAGTCCGACCGAAGTTTTTGTATACCGCTTCATGTTGTGCAAGTTGTGTTGTGGAGTTAATCTGTACATAAAGTACTGATTTTTTCTACTGGCAATAGTGAGAGTGACGTCGTGATGTTCTTGAGCCAATGAGCGTGCAAAAAGCTGATATCGCCAACGTTAAAGAAGACACATGGTATGACCATGTCTTTAACCCATTAATGACCCACTACAGGGTCGGGTCTCCTCTCGCAATGACATGGATGTAGGCCACCGTCCACCACGCTGGCCTGTTGCGGGTTGGTGAACGTGTAAAACTATCAATGAAAAATGTGCAGTCGCCATTGATAGTTATTTTTGGATAATAATATAAATAAATACATGGTTTATAAATATGTACATTTAATTTTAACTGTACTTTAGGGATCTGTGTAGTGAACAGGCTATACCAGCTTGGTTCGTATGTCATTATTTTTTAAAAGAACACACTATACTAATATCTCAATGGGTAGTAACCGTTCAATCAAACGTACCTATAGCTTCAATAAATCTTGCAATAACAAATAGTATCTATTGAATTCAATAAAGCTGTTCAATCTGATCCCAGAGCTGGGAACCAGCGGGTGTTCGGTTCTCTTTATGTTCTGTGTATCGAATGTGATTAATGGAATGAGCCTTTTCATGTTCAATAGGCTTTTCAGTGAAAATGATCCCCTGCTACTAACGTAAAGAAACTTGTATGCCGTGTAATAATATAATTTCTTCCTTCTCAGCAGGTGGATTGATTACCCAAGAAAGAAAATGGAAAACAGGATAGAAACGGGTAGGTTTCGTAGTGATTTTGAAAGGGGGAATAATTTAGTAATTTACAAGCAAAACGCAGAAGATCTCATTTCAACATACACGATTATTACCTATACGTATTCTATGTCATTATGTACTTATATCATCAGAGTTAAAATCCAACTGTGAGTTAGTTTTAAGAGAGTTTTTATCTTTGATGACCTGAGAGTGTATGAAGAAGTGTATACAAGTTATATCTTATAATCAATATTAAAGAATTGAATTAAACCAACAGAAAAAATGTAATGACCATTGGGTCACCACTTCACCTACAGTTCTAATACTTTGTTCGTACAATTTAAGTACTTCGTTGGTGTCTGCTACAGATATCAAACCGAGGGGTTCGGGGTAAAGAAATCGTATAAAATAACAGTTATACTTACAAACTCTTTGATATTGTAATCAGATTTATTTAAACTGGTACCAGGAATATATACCTAATTAATGAAATGAAATCTTCAAAGTTGAATACTTCGCATCTAAACTTAGAAATTCAACATGAAGTCAAAAGCGCTTATCTTATTTATTGTTTAATTTAACACCACAACAGTGCCACGGGAGCCGATACCGGCAACTTTATATCCCGGTATTTCACGCTTATTTATAAACCTACAGGATAATGCTCGGAGTAACGAGTGAGCAATTGAAGATTAGTTGGAAAGTTTATTTTTAAAACAGAAAATTCCTTACAAGTGCTAACCGTAGAATTGGATTAAAAGGTTTAATGCGAATATTTTAGTCTACAGAAATAGCAACGAGTCCACTTACGACTTCAGATAGAATTACTATCCCATTTTTATTCAAACGTGGGTGTTCAATGATCATCGGCTGCAATGACCACTTGCCTTGACCACTTACCTTGTAGGTAAAAGGTTTTTTTAATAAATGTGTCACCATTTATAATAAAAATCCTTGACTCTACCGTGTTATTTCAATACAATTGACATAATTATATTATAATATTATTATACTTCAGGTTATATTACTAGTCCCAACCCTTCATAATGTTGACAAATACATCAAGGTTCTGATGTGATATTACTAGTCCTGAGATGTTTTTTATCTCAAAGGACTTCTCGACTGTCGGATATATATATAGGAGATACTTTGTAGATTGACTCTGAGGTAGAACCATTGTTGTTTAAGATGGTGTTTGGTGATTTTTACACATTACTATGAAGTACTATATACTGTTGATTGCGACATCAAACTGGAGACGTCGAGCAATTCCCACAGTGGACGTCCCTTGCGCTCCTGATTGAGAGTGACGAGTGACGGCTCGCGGACCGGAACACAACACTCTCGACACTGTACTAACACTAACTGTTTATTCTGCATTCCTCACCGAGTCTTGTGTCACATGTCTTGTGAAACTACGTTATTGAATGCACCTGGCGTTGGAGTGGGATACAGTGGCTATGGCCGAATAATAAAGACTCGTATATTACACGTAAGATATCGCTGCATGCAATGAATGAATCTCAAAGCGTAATGATAATATTTGTAGGACTTAGCCGTAACGAAAGTGAAGCTGAACAATTTACGTAACCAGAGACAAAGAAATAAAGTTTAGCAAAGGGAGAGCCGCCGTGCTCAGATGACATCATGCCAGAGTTTTGTATATATGCCAGCGATGTAGAAAACTTCTATAGCGTGATTCAGGATCCCCGTGGCGCCATCTCTTGGCGAGCGGCAAAAGTTTCGAAAAAGCTATGCCAGTTATTATTTAACTCATTTTTAGTATGTATCTGATATTTAGCATGTATCTGATACAAATATTTAATTTTAGGTATAACTATCTCCAAATTCTACTATCTTAGATCTTAAAATCGTGCGGATGCTGTCGATAGTTAAGGCAAAAGTTTAGGTACAATTTCCAATTACAACACTTCGAACAAGTGACCAATCTCCGATGTATTTGTTTCGAAACTCATTCCCATTACGTAACTTCACTGTGAGATATTTGGGTTCTCGTAAGGGCGGCCTCGCCTGCGGCTGAATTGCCTAACCCCTCGTATGTGCATAGGACTCGGGCAAGTCCAACTATGCCTATGAAGAAACATAAAATATTGAAATTGACTTCTGAATGAGATGAACCAATAAATAAACACAACTTTAATAGAAAACCCTCGTATCATATCATCGACGACCCATCTGGCGCATTGGTTAGGACACCGGTGCGCTGCGCGGAAGGTCCTGGGTTCGATTCCCAGCAGAGCAGAGATTTGAATGATGAATTTGAATATCTGTTTCTGGTCTGGGTGTTGTGTTCTTGTCTTGTGTGTGTCCATGGCACCCACAACACAGGGAGTCCTAGTGTTGGGCTATGAGTGTGAAGCGTTATTCATTTATAACTATTATACGTATATAAAAATAGTGTGTGTTTTTACATAATAAATGTCGTATGTCTGTCAAGCTGTATTTCAGGATGGTATCGCTGTCGTGGTAAGTGGTGAGTAATGGCTGGTGGGAGCCGATAGCGTATCAAGCGGCGCCCACGCTGCGGCGGTTTCGGGTTCAAGTTCAATGTTACGTCACTCTGTGGGAATGTGACAATCTTATCTTGTTATTTCGATGAATGGGTGAGTCAAATATTTAATGTAGTTCACAAATGGTGTGAAGTTCATGGCAGCGTTTTCGTGGGAGTAAATAGCTGATGTTCGCACGATACTAAATATATTTTTTGGATATTTATTACTTGGATATCCGACTACTATTGTAAATGGGAGTTTGTGATGATGGATGGATGGATGTTCGTTACTCTTTCACGCAAAAACGGCCGAACAGATTTGGACGAAATTTGGTACACTGATAGATTATAATCTGATTAACATATAGGATACTTTTAATCCTTCTTTGGGTTAAATTCTTAGTTGTACGTAGACGAAGTCGCGGGATAGTTAAATTATCTCCATAGAAAGATATAGGATTGTCAAAAATAATGAACAGAATGACTTAAGTATGACTACCTACCTATCCATAAGAGAGTTACCTTGTTTTTAAAAAAAAGATATTTTCGAAAAATGAATGTTTAATTTGTGCAAAAATAACGAGTATTAATTTTGCGCAAATATTACAAAATAATATACTTTAGCCATTTATAAAAAATATTTCATATTAGATCTGTTTCAATATACCCACTGTTTTAATATAGCCTCATTTCCGCAGAGCTTTGCTACGGCGTAGCGGATACTTGCTACGAGGCTCTACGAAAATCTGTACCTTAAAGACTGTCAGGCTTTTCTTACCACTCTTAGAAATTGCAAAGTTAAAAGACTTCAATCTAATTGAAAATGAAACTACGTAAAGATGGGTCGATATTAGTATAGTATTATTTATTAAAGTCGAGTATTATTTATTAAACGATTTTTAAAAGATAGTTCAGTTTACTTGGACATCGTTTGTTAAAATAAAATTTTTTGGCTTTTAACATTCCACTCGGCTCAACTTTCAATACATTTAAAAAATTAATAGCACACGCAAAAGATAATAATTTGTTCAATTAAATTGAAATATTGACTTATAACGGATATATAAAATTTAAGGGATTTTTGTGTTTTTAAAAGTTTAACAAAAAAAATCTCAATTGACTCTGGGTAAGTCTATGAAGCTTGTTTGTGTCTCTGTGTCTTGTTACTATTAGTTATTTTAAGATAGATGAAGTCCCTTTCTGCTCTGTATCAAGGCGCAAAGAGCCGGCGTGGAGAGCTTTGCTTTGTACTCCGCTACGTGACGCCATTCACAACGATGTGGAAACCTAAGCCTTTACAAACGTCAAAATATAAAATAATATATGAGCTAGATAATGTGTCAAACGAGTTCAATAGTAAAGGAGAACACAATTTTTATTTAAAGTTTAACCTAGGTTTTAACAATCACGTTAAAGGGGCCCGAAGTAGGTATTAGCTGTGTTTATAGTAAGTCAAAGCTAACAGGCAGATGGGTCACCTGCTGCTTAAAAATCACCATTGTCTGTTGACCTGAGCAGAGCAGAGGCGTCGCCAATGCGTTGGTGGCTTAAAGAAGGCTTTACACCCGTTTTGAAGAATCCCATGTCGCAATCCTGCGAAAATACTTCAGAAGATCGTTTCAAAGCTTGTTCGTACGAAGCAAGAAAGTCCGTGTCTGAGATAGTAAAAAAACAAGATGCGTTGCTATTATTTGGGACCAAAATAATCCTCAGATATGTTTCCTTAGCAACCAGATGTGGCTAAGAAACGTAACACGTAACACTCGATATTCTTAAAATCATTTAATAGTTTGCTTAAAAAAATGAAAATTCATTCAATGAGTTTAAAAAATATATAAGATAGCTAAGTAGAGTGAAAATCTGGTTTCGTAACAAACCAATTGAATAGGTATTCAGTTCAGATAAATGAAGTGAATCAAATTTTATTTTTCATCCAATGAAAACAAAATTTAACTAGCTTGTATATTCTGATCAGATATCACGTTACTGTTTAAAGGGAATTTTATTTCAACGCTTGCCAGACGAATGTTGAAATATTGGATTACACTCTTGCTTTTAATGTCTCAACGTTTTGATAAATGAGAAATTGTGAAATATCTGAAATGAGTCGGAATCAGTGTGACAGAGGGATATGATGAATCTGTCGATGATCTATCGACAGATTCATCTTAATACGCAGCAAGGTCTGAAGGATTCCTTGAAGGATCGGTGTATGTGTCATGAAATTTTTTTTGGAATGCTACATCCGACCAAGTTGATACTTTTGTATGGAGAAGTACTATTTATTTCATAAATATTCGACAATGTAAAGTAATATATTGGAATACAAATTAATTGTTATGTACCACTTCATTAATCTGTCGCTGGAATGTGTCCGAGCCTGAGAAATTAATTACTGGACCTGTAATTTATTACCCGGCTCTAACTTTGTTATCAGATGGAACAAAATATTTGGTTTGGTTTTCCGACACTTTTATAGAACATCTTGATTTTGATTCTTTTCAACATAATCATTATCTGGGTTTTTTTCAAACTTACTTTTGTTTAAAAATAGGTTAAATGTACTCTTCAAAAGCCCGTATTATATATATTATTTTCTGTTGAAAAATATACATACCTAGTTGATTTTAATTTGAAAAATATTGGTGAAAATCACATTCAAAGCTTCCATTACATACAAACACGCGAAGCTAACATAAGGCGTGTAAAATAGAAAAAAAGACACGTAAAGGTGTCAACACCCACAGTGAGGTTGATATCAAGATCAGGACAGAATCACCGGCGGATCATTTGGCTACACGTCAAGACCACACACCTATAACCATATATTATGGTCCGTAAGCCAGCGACAGGTTTTCGTGACCAATTTCCTTCCAGTCTATTTTGTAGACTGCTTAAGAAGAACTAAGAAGCCTGATTTTCGTCAGCTTCGGTCTCCGAAGAATATAAAAAATGGTATTAGACATTTCCTATTAATTTTTTAAATTATAGCTAACCCAATATAGTTAGGAAGAAAATAGTCAGCTGATTTTAAAGTGGTAGATTATGTTGGTTTTATGTAAATGAAAAACATCTTACAGTCACAAGACTTCTTAGTTCTCTTAAACATTCTTCGTGTTATTGGCCGGTAGGAAATGATTGATGAAATTTGTACCAGACTCAGGCACTAATACCTACACAATGTCACGTCACGAGACATCAGGAATCTCTACAGTTTACGAGTATATCCCAGTTGGAGATCAACTCGCATAGATAAACTCTCCTACGAACGAATGGAACCATAAAGTTGCGGCGTAAAACATCACAGAAAAGGACGTTACTTGGTAAACTTCACAATGTGTAAATACCAATTACCTAATATATCAGAACTGGCTTTAGTCCACGTTATGGTCAGTCTCGACCCTAACGACGAGATGAAATACGATATGATATTCTTTTTTTAATATTTTTAATTCATTACCAGTCATACTCGATCTTTATACAGTCTAAATTATCGAATTTGATTTAGCCTCAAAAAATTTTCTATTTCCAACTTGAATATTATTTTTCTGGTTTAGAAGATTTTATGGCGAAGTTTGTGGTTATCCAGTGGAACGCGCGTCATTTTGTGTCACGTGACGCAGTTTACCAGCGCCATCTATCGTGATTACGTTCGCTGTCAAAATTACCCGCCAAAATAAAACTGGGAAAATAGCAGTGTCACGTTTTACTGCTTCTTGCCTCGTTTTCACGAAAGTATTATGTTTTGTGCGAAAAAGAATAAACGGGAGTGCGTAGGCTAGTGGAAATATAGCATTTAAGTGAAGGTTTTACGTTTTATTTTGTTTCTGTTTTGCTTTGAGCTGCAATACTTTTTATTATTTCTGAAATATGCATTTTGAAAATGAAAATAAATACCTAATGTTATTGTCATAATAAACTATAAAGTGGCATTCATTCCACTTCTGTTTGACTACTGGGACTTAAATTATTAAAAATTAATAACCAAGACATAATTTATAATATAAAGTAATAATAAATAATAAATTTAATTCATTATGACTACTATCTATCGATACCAACCAGGGCTTAACGTAACTCGGCGAATCTGAAAGTACGGCGGTCACCCAATTAAGTACTGACCAAACTCAGCGTTGCCTTACTCTATAATTATATACTTACAATATACCCACGCGCGACAGACCTAAGTATGTCATCTTCACTAATGATAATAATATAACATTATTTTCATACAATATTTTCTCGCAAAAACTTTGCCAACCAAAGATAAAGCTCTGATGAAACTTTAAAATTTTCAGATATTGAAGCTCACGAAAGTAAAACTGTTTTCTATAGCAGCTGTTGACTGTATGTAACGATTATAACAAACTATTTAAGTTTACTTAAAATTCTGAACAGATGCTAGCTTACTTTGCATTAACTTTATTTTTACAGAAAATAGTGATACTAGAACGCAGAATGTTAAGTAGGTGTTTTCTATGCCTGCCCTAGCGAAAGTTTTTAAAATAACTTAAAGAAAACTCATAGTCCTCAGAGAGTACTGATTTTACTCGTAAATTTTTCCATTATTTTATGTTAATTCTTAATTATTACGGGTGGGAAATATTATGAATTTCAAAAGAAATATAACTTTGAGCTGCTTCTTTGTAGATTGTAGGCTCTTTTGAATATTCTGAGCTTTAGTCTTAAGAAAATATGTAAATCATTTCGACATTATGTTTCAATTTTTTTTTTTGGGGTAACGAAATGTTGTATGAAAAAAGAAAAATGAATAATTATACATAATTAAGTTATTTCTTCTCACTGAAAATAAATATGACGAAATAAAAAGTCGAAAAATACAAAGTCACGAGACCGTTAAGTCTATCTAAAACTTAATTTTACGCCCGAAGACAAGGTGTAATGTTAGGATTATAAATATTTTCTACTTGTTTTATCCTATAATCTACCCGTGATTCCAAAATATAATACATACGCTCTTAAAATGCTTTCTCTATCGCTGATAAGTTAAAGGCACGCACCAGTTACGTGCGCTTTATAAAATTAATTATCACCTGCTGTTACAGTGAAGGAAAATATCGTAAGGATACCTGCATGCCCGAGAGTTCGAAATTTTTTTCTCAAAGGTATGTGTAGTCCTCCAACCCGCAGTAGGCCAGCGTAGTGGACTACGGCCTACGTCCCTCTTATAGTGAGAGGAGACCCGACCCTGCAGGTCATTAATAGGTTACACACAAATTATCCTCTATTTCTGACAAGTCAAATAACGGTAGGCATCAATTTGATTCTCTCTTAGAAAACCATTTTAACCACATTACTTCAATGAGGAACGATATTGTAAGCCGCTGTAGCAATTAATCAAAAAGGTTCTATTTTGAACTATAAACCAAAGTTGCTATTGAATGTGAAAAGCTCAGGCTACTAGCAGGGACCTAAGCCTTTAGCCTTTTGTACTCACGCAAGTTAGTGTTTAAGGGCCCGTAAAGGAACATTCCAGATACCTAATTCCAGAACCTCTTAACGAGTATCTTTTTAGTGTTGATTGAAATACCTACACACGTGTACTAGAAATTAGTAGAAAAGTTACTCATGGACATTACTTCAGGCAGCAAAAACATTAGGAATTTTTAAATTGACGCTTCTTTTATTTAAAAAAATAAAAAATAAAACAGGTTCATTAATTTTTAAAAGGTAGCGGAATATAGAGGGACACAAAAATCTTTGTCGCTCCTGACTTTTTAATACGTTGGGTGAAACATAAAAGCGTCGGACATGTTTGAAATCCCCGAGAAAGTAGTCTTTCGTGAAAAATCGTATTTTTATATCGACGGCGGGCCATAAAACCTTGTTTTGATCGGCTTACTGGCGAGTACTGGCGACCGCTGCGCGATGGATAAGGGTTGGTGTACACTTTCACTCGTTCCTCAAAAGCTGGAATGGCATTGCGGCTTATAGAGGGTGAGGTTTTTTCAAAATCAACTGGCTCGATTCCTGGCTAGGCATATTGATTTTTCAAAAATCCAATAATGCAGTTTTAGTTTTCATCAAAATCGGTTCCCAAACTCATTTCAGAATTTTTTTTTAAATCATGAGGAATTCGCTATTACGCATAGTTTTGGATTTCTCTATCCACGCACACTTGAAAAATTTACCTGTATACTCGTACTTTTAGAGGAAACTGTAATAATAAAACAACTTATAAAACTTACGAATCTTCCATATTTTTTCTGCTTATCTCAGTAATAGCCTAGCGGCGTAGAATTCACCCACAACCGATGATAGCCCAGTGGCTAAGATTGCGGCCTCTCACTCGAGGGGAGTGATTTCGAATCCCAGATGAACGCAACTACGAATTTTTTAAAGTATGACTCGTCCTCTCAATCCTTCTTATTATGAGAAGTAGTAGTAGCGAAGGAAGGGGATTGTTAATAGGGAAAAATAAATAAATACCTACATGACAGTTTGCATACAAACAACTATCTATTATATAGGCACCGGTTCAGATAAGGAAAGTCTGGGATTTGAACCTGAACTTGAATAGCCCAAAACTTAGCTACGAGGCTATCACCACTCATAGTGCAAAAATTCCTAACAGCAAGGATAAGTATAATCCTGTAAAAGAAATAGGATAAATCCCAACGGAGTAAGTTAGCGTTGCCAACACTGTTGCAAAGTAGGACTGATTGTAATCCCGGAAACTTATTTATTTTCTATTTATGGCACTTTTGGTCAATCTTCGGTACACTACATACTTTTGTTTTTCTTCACTAGCAAGGAACTTATAATATTACAGTTAGGATGAAAAACTATCGGTTTCTAAAAAGTTATTTTTCTAGTCTACTTTTAGCAAAATTTTAACGGATTTGGGTCATATTTGAAACACAGATAGTTTGCTATCGGAATTTTTAAACAATATTAGTTTTTATAGCTTTCCGGACGAAATTTTGAGCCGTCCGTTTTAAAAATGAGTTAAATATACATTTTTAACAAAATCTGTCACTTTAATTAGCGTTATCAGCCTTTGGCTCGTTTTCCGACTCCTCCCTAGTCGGTGTAAATTATGATTAGTCGAGTCCGCCCGATCTTGAAGCCGAGCTTATCCCGCGCTTTGTGAGGCGGCTTATCTTGCTTTTTGTTCACTTCTTTATGTAATTCAGCTGTATTTCTTATCACCGTATTTAATTAAACCTATTTAAATGCTCAAGAAAATACAATACGTACTACGGTAGAAAAAGGACAGTTCCGGCTTTTGTCGAATAGATCGTCGTAACAGTCGGTAAACCTTTCCGGAAGCCCTATGAGCGGTTAAAAACATCTAATACGAGATGCTCACTAGCCCGTCTCTCTACGTTAGACACGCGCATTTTATTATTAGCTACAACTTGTGCACACCTAATGAACGTCATACATGTATAATTATACGAGCATCCGCTTTGATCGCCTCTCAGGCAAAACGTAGACTGGGAAAAACTGGCAAAAAAACTGGCGGAAAAAACTCCCAGCTAGAGCCAGCTCCTCCCTGTTGTGGGAAGAGAATCATGCCCAACGATGGGACATAAAAGGGTTGCAATCAAGGTTGTTTATGTATTGGTACTATTGTTTCTTGATCTATTGTTTCTCTTATTCAACATTCAATTAAATATCGTCCAAAGAGACGGAAGCCTATACACTTTAAGCTGTATCTTTGAGGCTCTTTACAGATGATTAGAATTGCAAATGAGTTTAAAGAAAGAGTGAGAAAAATTAAGGTTCTTATCTGTTAAGAAAAGAGAGCTAATTAAAAAGTTGAAAATCCCCTAAAGTCCTCCCGGCGTTATCTCACTGAATCCGTCGATCCAATGCAATAAATATGATTACATTTTACCCTGGCCGTCTCTCTAACCTTGTAACACGATAATAATCTAATTTTTGCATTTCTTGAAGGCAAGGCGTGATTTTGCTTAATAATATGTTCATTACGATGTAAATGTTCATTCGTAAAATGGTAAAATCTGATTGGAAGTTTTAAGAAGTGACGACGATGAAAAAGTGGTCGTGGTGTATGTCAGCTGCTGAACCTTTAGTCCAATATTACAAAAAATAATGAAAGCTCCACGATGTTGGTAACGAGTGCATGACGAAAGCCGACTGTCAACGACAAGTTCATGAAGATGGATGAGCTGCTGAATAATAATGAACTAAAACTGTTAAGTAACGACATTTCGGTGGAAATATTAAGGGTAACATACGAGTATTTGCTGTGAATAGTGTAAGGAGAAAACGTTACTAGTCACTGTGATGCAGCGAACTTCAATGCTTTGGAATGTGTCAGTAACCCATTAATGTCCCACTACAGGGTCGGGTCTTCTCTCGCAATGAGAGGAATGTAGGCCGCCGTCCACCACGCTGGCCTAATGCGAGTTGGTGGACTTCAAATGCCTTTGAGAACATTTTTGTGTGAACATGTGAAATCCACCAATCCCCAGTAAGCCAGCGTGGTGGACTAAGGCCTACATCCCTCTCATTGCGAAAAGGAGACCCGACCCTGTAGTGGGTCATTAATGGGTTACTGACAATGAATCAAAGAAACAATATTCAATTCATTAGCTTAATAGAAAGCTTTGTGCACTAATGATAATGTATTATTTGGAGCTCACAATAACATAGGTGTCGAAACAGGCATTATGTGTCACTAATGTCACGAAAATAAATAAAAGACGGCATAACATATATGAAAACGGATATCGTGATTAATGTGCGTCATTAGACATTTTGTATATTTAAGAATGACACAGAAAATCGTGTGGTGGTTATTCTGATGTCAGCCGCGATAAAGTATGTTAGCCCAAGAGCTGGAAAACATTTTTCGACAAGTATTTCAGTCAAACAAGTCCGACAAGTCCTAAATGATGAATAAAGGATTTCTTTCGCGAAAAAAAGCTTTTCTGCTTTAATAAAAAAAGGAAGCCCATACTTCAGATCATTACAAAAGTGGAAAAAAGTGTTTAAAAAAATATAAATATTTTCAGGCCATTTTGCGGGATCTTAAACAAAAATTTAAAAACGCCTCATACACTTTTTTTAGTTTGGGTAAATTACGTCACCCGCCAGTCATGTCGGGGGCAGTTCTGGTGTTCGAATATTACAAATAATTGATGCCTCTTCTAAACCTGTCTCAAAGATGTCTGCCAGCTCTTGTGCTATGAGTTTCAAGAGCAGATGTCGTGTCCGAAATAGTCGTTTCAATGTCGCACGAGAAATCGGTTTGGGATTTCCGGTGCTTCCGATTCGAATTCGATGCCAATTTAGTAAGAGCGAAATGCGATCTTCGGTAACAAAAAGTTATTCACTTTGCATACGATTACAAGGACAATTTCGTCGACTGGTTAAGATAGCTACGACTGGCTCAATAGCACGGTAGATGTCAAATTCTTATTTCTAGGGACCAAATTTATGACCTAATTTAAAAGAACTGTGGTTATTACTACCGCAATTAAAAGAAAAGATTCAGTCAGATTATTTGATTCACGTAGAGTCTTTATTAACATCAATGTAACTGGGGTGGTATTAAAAGACCAGTTCACGGGGTCATGACTGATGAGTTTAAATTTCTGTTTCTGATCTGAGTGTGTGTGTTTGTCTTGTGTGTGTCCATGGCAACCACGACACAGGGAATCCTACTATGGGGTTATGAGTGTAAAGCGTATATTATTTTCTTATTTATTTATTCAAACCTTGTCAATATCACTTTTGTTCTTATAAGAAAAATATGCTCAGTATTTCCGTTTCGTTCAATTCACTTTCCATAAACATGGGTCTTCCTTGAGAGCTGCCATTTGTATGAATGGGAGAGGAGACGATCTGGCTTATTGGATGTGCTAAAAGAACTACTACTTTAACAAGAAAGTAGGAATGAGTTGAAAACGACAATGTAGGGAAGAGAGATAGACTACACTTAGGCATTTGCCTTTGAAAAAAAATTAAAAAAGATTTGTCGTCATCTGTGTGTAACCAAATTTCCAAAAAAGCTTGGGTGGGATTTTCAAAGAATTTTTCCAGAATTTGAAAATAAAGATTTTCAAACCGCCAATAGGGCAAAGACAAAACTGTTCGACAATAACCAGGACCGACGACTTAGCGTTCACTCCGAAGCACGGAAGTGCGCATGTAATTCACCACTAGCTATCCAAGTACTGACCGCGCCCGACGTTGCTTTACTTTTTCGATCGAACTTTACTCAAGCAGCGATGTTAACCAGGTAATAACAAAACCACGACTTTATTTTTTATCACACCCGTGTTCAAAGTTCCCGTGGGCCTACCCGCTTTAGTAAACGGCTTAATTATTAATAATAACATGCCGCGTTACATCATGTATATCTCATTCCGGTATAATGAACACCAGCCTGTTGCCAGCCGCTGAACTAAATTAGGGAGCGATGTGACGCAGCGAGCCGCTGTGAGGATAAACTTTGTATAAAGGTCATATGCTCGCGTGATAACTGAATAATAAGAGAGTTGCGTAGATACTGAGCACACTGAGCAAAAATATGGTATATTTTTTAAACAAGCGATTCCCATTCGATTCCCAGCAGAGCAGAGATTTGAATGATGAATAATAGGGATAATCTTTGAGTTTAGATGATATATGATGACTTACTATGCTGACTGGCGTAGAGGCGATGTGAATAGAACAGTTGACGCGTAGGATGCTTAATTAATGAATTAGCTTAGTTAGATAAAACATATCATAGTTTAATAAACAGGAACATTTTATACATATTCCAAATAGTTAAATTCTATCCATAACTGTGCAAATATACACTAAATAAATGTACAAATATGTGCAAGTATGAAATGTTTGCTTTTCCTTATCCTGAGAAAACCCATCACTTTACGAGATGGAAGGGAGGTCAGGTTTTAATATCACATTCCGATGTCCGCAAAAAACCCGCATGTGGCATTTTTAGTCAAGCCACCCCAGCTAAATATTTTTGGGAAAAATATTACGACGCAAAAAACTATGCGATAGTCAAACGTAGGTGTCGTAGTTCATTTTCAGTAGATTTTGCAAATATATCATGAAACCTATAACATTGTATCACAGGACCTAAATTTAATAATTAAACAAGTTTTGTACCTAAACGCTGGAAGAAATCGCTACTCTAAGCATTCACTTATTTATTCCAGAAAGAAAAAACCATTCTTCTCTTACGTTACGTTTTAATTTTCATTCAAGTTTCCCAAACTTCATCAAAGTAATAACATTACTGTCTCGCGTTTACTTTTAAAACAAGGTATTCGAAGTTGCTCAAAACAAGCTCACGTATCCAAACTGGATGGTCGTGAAACTTGAATAAGATTGGACATGTGGAAAACTCATTGTTTGCGGCTTCGGCGAACTTACTCGTACTCTATGCATAAATCCATAGACAGACACGAAACCTCAACTTGTTTTCTTCGAAACGTATTTTGAACAAGAATAACTTTATACAGTCGTGAAAAATGCTTGAAATTTTTCACGAGATCCGATCTACAGCAGTTACTGAGAGCGATGTTTCTGGTACTCATAATCAAACCACAGCAAGGTCTCCTCTTACAAAGAAACCGATGTAGGGCTTAGTCCAACACACCATTATAAATTAATGGACTTCACATCTTTGAGAATATCATGCACCAACTAACTTAACGTTAGTTACTTAAAGTTAACTCAAGACTAGCTATGCCTTCGTCCGCGTGGAATTCTAAAATAAAAGTAGCCTTAGTTACTCCTCAGGTATTACATCAGCTATCTGCCAGTGAAAGTCCCGCCAAAATCGGTCCAGCCGTTCCAGACATTAGCTGAAACAAACTGACAGGCAGACATACAGACAGACAAAAATTGTAAAAAATGTTATTTTGGTATATGTAACGTGTAAACACGTCATGTATTTAGTAAAAATCCATTATTTTTATATTACAAACGACACTTCAATTTTATTTATTTGTATAAAAGATGTTTTCTTTAGATTGGAATGGTTTTTCTCTTTGGATTGGAACCCGGACCTCTCGCGTAAGATACCGATTCTTAACCACATGCCAAGACGCCTTTATGATATTTGTACTCGTATCTCATATGACTTATTGTGATAAAAAATTAAAAGTGAACTATTAAGTAAGTGACTTGAACTAGAATTAACATACGAGTACATACAGAATTATGCTCGTTGCGTCATTTTTGCTTTGTCGTAGTAGAGTAAAAAGCCAGATGTGGCTAAATTAATACAGTTTCTTTAAGCAGTCATTAAAAGTACAACTAACGAGGCCTCCCTTGCTACGTTTGACCTGTTAATAACATAATTTCAATACTTCCGCATTGCCAATCAAAGTACGTAATAGAGTAGTGACATCGACGTTAATTGCGAAGTGTTTTCCCAAATGTAACAGAGAAGTATTCTCCGGTATCTCATTAGTAGCCGCTGAATAATTCGCAAACTTAATTATAAATTTGGTTCGTCACAACAAAACTCGTTTCGAACAATCTTGACCTAATAATCTTGTTCATTTTAATGTTCACCATTATTTCAATGTAAATACTGGTTGGAAGTTAATAAGCCTCGACGGCGTTATGGTTCTTAACGATTTATGTCTTCTGTGGACCAGAGAATTAATATCTCTTTGGGTTATCATATTTGGCGACCGACTGAGTTAAGTGAACGAATTTATAAGAATTTTCATTTTTAAATCCTAGTACTTGTTGATGTAACAGTTTGTGGGGATGGACGGATGGATATTTGTTACTCTTTCACACAAAAACGGCTGAACAGATTTGGATAAAATTTGGTGTGACTGGATGGATGTTTATAGCGACGGAGCCCCGAGCTAACCAATGTATTCGTTGAATCCTAAAGCAAAAAACACTTATTATTAAAAGCTTTTTGGTCTTGTTATGTTTATACTATATGTGTTAAGTCTTGCAATTGAAATTTGAAGATGCTTCACAGCGGGTTAGGACAGCGGTGGTAACCATCCCGGAAAAGCTACAATCTTCAGATGACAATCTTCAAATTGTCATCGGAAAATGTAAGGCTCACAGATATAGATCTAAATAGATCACACAAATGTAAGTACACAAATGTACTTTCCGTTTCAAAATATTTTTTCGTTTACGTGCATTACATTGTTGTTTGTTTCCCAAATAGGAAAGAATCAATAAATATTGTCGCTGTTTCATCTAGAAGTGCTACAATTTGTGTGTTCTGTGACAAATGGCGTGACACTGTGTCTGTGGCGAGTGTCGGAGCGACGCGGTGTCTCGGTGTCGCCGCTGCTCGGTGGCGCTCCGCCAAGTTTGTCTATTATTGTTGTTCTATTTGCGACTAATCACCACTACGCTTCAACTATTTTTATACCTAAAATACGGGCGAAACCGAATTCGAACAGCTGATTCGATTGTATGGATATCAACAAGTGTTATGCAATTCTTTTGTTTCATTTGCGATGTTTTGATACCGTCATTTAATTAGGTTAAATCTTGCAAATCAATATCTATTGAAAGAATCTTCTTTTACGAGCTGTGAAATAGATGGCATTATCATTTTCAGACCTCTGGTCAACTTTAAGTTAACAAGAAATCTGTCAACCAAGTCTAAAAGTTATCCAAAAATAAATTACGTTTAAGGATTACATAAAATTTCACACTCATAACCCGCCACTAGGAGTTCTTGTGTAGCGGTTTCCATGGACACGCATACCCAGACCCGAAACAGAAATTTAAACTCATCATTCAAACTTCTGTTCGCTTCTATTCGAACCCAACACCCTCCAAGAAGCGCACCGGCGCCTACACCACTGCGCCATACAAGTTGTACACAGATACATGATGCAAACATTCAAGCTAATGAAACCGTATTCAAAGTCAAGATAGAGCACTTAATATAGAGCCATAAAGATATCATATTCAATGTTTTCATATTCCAGAACCTTCGTGACGTAATGATCCACCGTCACTACAGAGGGTCCTGTGTAATGAGAAGATAAGCCCCGAACAACTCCCGATTAGCCGCCGTTTATCTCGCTTTGTCGATTAACTTATATCGTTAACATCGTATTTCAGTGCGATAACCTGGAACCAGGAAACACTTTAGTTTACAGGTAGATATTTCAGGGAGTCCTACTAATATTATAAACGTGAAAGTTTGTGAGAATGGATGGATATTAGGTATCTTTCACGCAAAAACTGCTGAACAGATTTGGATGAAATTTGGTACTTTTTATCCCTCTTTGGGTCAAATCAAATCTTACGTCATCGTGGACGAAACCGCGGGTGGAAGGCGACTAGGCGACCTTTCCTGTGTGAATGTGCGTGTGTGTGTGTGAGAAATTCGAGAAACAAGAAATTGCACCGCAACTTATTTCCCATAGGTACCTACTACTTAGGCACACATTCATTCACTGTTATAAACTTGTCAGCCAGAAAATTCGTATATAAATTGCACCCAGCGATAAACAAAACATCAAAAAACACATGTACGAGTACGTTCTACCGATATTAGGAAACAAATACCTAGCATGTATTACGAGTTAGTGGTATAATGTTTATCCGCACCCAATATGTATGCAAATACAACAAAGAGCGGCCCGAATTTGTGGCCCATTGTTGCTCATTTTGCTTCACCGGCGCTCCGGCCAATAATAGAAACGAAATTACATTTAAACCAATCGACCGGATAACGCACAATTTGCCAAATAAATTCGTGAGAGAGATTGGATCACGAAAAATGATCAGCCTTTTAAGTGAAATGCTATTAAGTGAAATAGTAGCAAATTGAACAAACTTATTATTTAGCAATTGAGTAGCAAAGCCCTCATACAACCTTAGGTAGGATTCCTTCCCTATTAGAGGTTGTATGCAAGCGTCCATGGGCTGCAGTGACCACTAACCATCACGTGGCCTGCATGCCTGTTTGCTACTACTTAATGTATCCTTGTAATAGGTAAATCAATAATTGTAGCGGAAGAAGATTTTCTTCCTTCATATAAAATACACTAAAACATAATTCTAAATTAAGTGATTTGCCTTCTAGGGTATAAGTTGCTTTATAAGTATTCAAAAAGTGCATTAAACCAAAGTTGAAAGAGACATCTCGCTGAAACTTTCAGGAGATTTAACACTCAGCACTTCGTCTACTATTAACTGTAGATGTTATTTTTAGTATCGCGTGTCTCGAACCTTGGCTTAAAGTTTTTAGTTACTTTACAAGATTAACTTAAGATGAGGACAATCCATCCTCAAGATTTAAACAAGAATAGACAAAGTAGTAAGCCTTCAACAAAGTTTTAAGTCAACATCGTCACGGTTGTCAAGTTTTGTTCTCATTGAGATGCGAACTAATCAGCTGTGGCTTTAAATTGGTGACTAATGAAACACAAACACCATTATAGGCCGAACCGATTAAATTACGTAGTTTCGATAATTTAATAGGTAGATAGAAACACGACAACAAAACAAAACAAAGTCAAGACAAGTATTTTGACAGAACAAAGAAACGTGTTGTAAATAAATATTTTCTGGTTATTATTTACACATTCAATTATTTATTAAACCTCTATTGTTGTTTTTTATTCTTTATTTTTAAAGAATACTATTGGAACGTATTTTATATTTGACTTGAAGTAAATGTTTCGACACACGAGGAACTTTAAAATTTTTCTCTCAATATTTCCATAATGTTATAACTTGATACTATTTTTCTTTACGTGAATTTATATCACCTTTACTAAAATTCCCACAACGTAATGACTTCGTAAAATTCACTCGCACACTTTCGTCTATATTGTTCGAATGTGTGCGAGTATAATATCGCACACATTCGTCTATATTGGTCGCATTTTCGTCACTATGAATCACGATTTTGTCAAAAGACGGGCTGGGAGATTCGGAGATGCTGATACGTGATCAATCTGACGGTCCTCGGACACAGAATATTAATAGTAGAGCGATGGATTACTCTTGAGCTTACCAGCGGTTCCCAAAAGGTGGGTGCGAACGAGCCACGAACCTATAACTGATACAAACCAACATGAACAGGAAATGAACAAACCCAGAAGCATTGTCTTGGTTCATCTCGGTTAATAATCAACATACGTGTTGTTTTTCGTTTTTTATAAAACGAAAAACACTTGTTTGTAAACTTGTTTTTAAAAAATTCAAAAGTTGCTCCAAATCAAGAAATAAAGTTGACTTCCTTACTGGCAAAAGTGAAAATAAAATTAACCCATTTTTATGTTAATTCAGTCAAATAAGTGCTGATAGTGGCTAAGAATCCGCACTTATTCTCAAGGGATCTGGGTTCGAATCCCATTGCAGTGGCTGTGGCCAGTGACTCTCTTAAAAGTTATGTGCGTTTTATAAAATAAAATATTATTAGCCGCAAGTGAGAAGAAAAACATGGTGAGGAAACCTGCAAGTCTGTTTGTCTGCATAATGTTTAAAGGCTCCATTGCCAGCGCGGCGGACTTTTACAAGAATGTTACATATGTAATAATACAAGGAAAGCAAAGTAAAGTTTGGGAAGTACTGAGCTACACCAACGGACAATATTGTGTTGCATCGAGCTATAGGTACTATAGTAAGGCATGATGGATGGACAATGTATCAGACTGCGGAAATTCACACGAATTGATCACCATATTAAATCAGTGAGTATATTATTACGAGTACTTTGTACGTAAAACTTATTAAAATATGTAAAATAATTTTAATATTCCATATATTGGATTAATAACGCTTCGCTCCAAAATACATACAAGAGAAAATCATCCCTGAGGGAGAAAGAAATATATCTCTGACATGACATTTCCAGTTTTATTTCCCACTTCAATAGATTTTCATCCTCTTTATTATATTCTGCAAAACTTTCATGTTCACTTCTTACGTGACATTTGCTTTTCGTGCAGGAAATTTCGCTTGGCATGAAAATTCGTGTTGTTATATTATAACCATTGTTTTCCTCCCGACCGCGTCATTAGATGTGTCACCTCAAACGTGTATCCATGCCTCATGACTCAGGAACGAAGCAACATGATACCGAAAACAATATCTCGTTCCTCCCACGTGACACGCGACACCGCGGTCGTCTAAAAGTCGCGAAAAGCCACGAAATTGCGGAAAATTGCTTCCTTGACACTGGTTCTAAGAATTCGAGTAACATGAAAAAGACTTTTTACACGCTTTTTAGATCCACCTGTTTGTTTGTTTGTAACCGACTCCTTTGGGCGCAATATTCACCCACATTAAACGGCCAAATTTCGTTTAAATTTTGTAGATTTATCGAGGACCGATGACAATACACTAATTTGATAAAATATTAAAGAATGCTATTTCACAAAAAGTTCACAAAAAAAATGTCCTCAAAGGTATGTGAAGTCCACCAACCCGCAGTAGGCCAGCGTGGTGGACTAAGGCCTACATCCCTGCCGTTGTGAGAAGAGACCCGACTCTGTAGTGGGTCATTAATGGGTTACTGACTGACTGAAACATGATGTAACCGATGTAAAGACGTGCTCGTGCACTTATACACCAAAACTTTAAGGAACGTAATTTTTACAGTTTTATCTAAACAAACTACCTATGCTTTTTAATATAGAAGAACAATATTTGCTTTACATTGTATCCTAGCAGTTCTAATATCAACAGAAACTCTGTCAAAATGACGAAAGTAGGTCGCCGCAGATATCTGACAACTCAAGTGGAATTTGCATATCAAGCAACTAAACATTGAAACGGAGCTCCTGCAACAGCTCGATTTAGAATGTTATTAATAGCTCAAAGCTGAAAGGATTAGACGTGATTTTCCTTGATAAAAAAAATAAAAGGCATACCTCTCTGGTCACTAGCGAGAGCTTTTTTTATTGTAACCTTACTTTTTTATTACTGAGACTACAGTAGGTACCTGATACTAGCGGCATGAGGCTTCTTTCTTCCAATGAAAAAGCAGCTCTATAGTAAACAATAAATAACAATTTGTTCACAATTCTCGATCAAAAAATCATTTATCTTGTAGATACATTGGTCAATAAAAAATTGATGAAGCAGTTTTAATGAGTCAACATCAACAGTGGTAGTAGGTACGTTCCAGAAGTAGTTACACGTAGAAACATTGGTCAATTAAATATTTATGAAGCATTTTTTAAATAAGTCTACATGAACAGTGGCACGTATGTTTTTATCAATTGATATATTCTTATAACCCCTTCTTATACATATGAAATGATTTGTAGGAACATTTTATCGGGACGCACAAACGACACGTCAAACCGCGCGACAGTCTATCTATCATAAGTTCCCCGCAAACACGGAAAATGAGGTTCGCTGTGCCAATTTCTTACACAAACGCATGTCAAGATAATAATAATGATTCATAACTAGAGTGAGTTACTGTGATGGAGCAGAGAAAAATCTGGAGAGAATCGTCAAAGATCATCATTTTTCATACGAATTTATGAAGCAACAATGTAATAAATGAATAACGAAATACTGCGAATATTTATGTTGGTGCATTGGTAATGAATGTTGCTTCTGTGGATTTAAATATAGCTCTTATAGCTATAAAGTGCTTTGATTTTAAAGTCTGCTCATTCGAAAACTCCTTTGATCATGAGCCTTCCCTAATCGACGCCACTCGAGACGGTCCTGGTCCCTTAGAATCCAACAATTTCCCGCTGTCTTCTTCAGGTCATCACTCCACCTGGTCGGTGGCGGCCTGTACTCCTCATGCTAAGACATGGTCGCATTTCAAACTTTTCTTCCAATAACATTACACTTTTATTTATTTCCCCTAACACAAACGAACAAATTGTACCGTATAGGAATTTTCTAACACAAAACAAAAGGCTTACAACTAACAATCGGCGTACGACATAAAGCGGATATTGATGACACACGAAATATTGTCGCAGCATCCTAGCAATGAAACTCTCGTTAAGATGACCTCTCGCGATGGAACGAGGGAAGGATGGACGACTGATGGCCGGTACTTTGTCCCTTGTATGGCCTAACTTGCGATATTGCTGATAAAATCGAAATCGGATATCTTTGATCAAATCAGGAGAAAAATGATAGGAAATTGGGTATAATCACGATCTTCACACGCCATTTTCACAACGAGAAAATGCCATTAAGCAAGTCCGCTTAGGTATGAACAATTCTACTAGTAATATAAATGTAAAAGTAACGTTATGTAGTAGCCTAGTAAACGAATAAATAAACAGGAGCGTGATAATTCCATTAGATTCAACTTAGACATTAAAATATTCATGAATTTAGACAACACTAGAACTCTCTCTGAGCTAGATAGTAATCTAGATTAACTAAAATCCCATTTAACTATTCTCGAACATGACATCAATTACATTTATCTGTTAATTGCTCCTCTTCACACTATCAAAATGAAGTAACTCCAAACGTGGAGTCTTAAAAAGTCAAAATGGAAGAAAACGCCTATTGAGTTAAGAATCACATTTTCAAGTAGTTAAATTATGGACCAAATAACTCAGTCGAATTCAAAATCTGAAGAAACTGCAGTTTAAAGCGCCCATTGAGACAGACATCATATTTTAAAGCAGTAAAAGTTTAACTTCACGGTCTTTTGATAACACTTCAGATGTCTATAAGATCGCAGCAAACTTTCACACCGGGTTACTGAAATGCTTATTTGAATTTCCCGAGTTGACAGCGAACGGTGTTGCACAAGTGTCAGGTAGCGCGCTAAATATTTACCGGCGGGACTCAATGTGAACACATAATGTTTATTACGTTAACCTCAAGCAAACTTGATACGAGTTACGAAAGTAGCTGAAAATATATTTTTGTGAAGCCTAAAAATGTAAAACAAACTAAGACGACACTGTATTTGAACAATGCACCGATATAAAGCTTAGATAGGAGGCCTACACTATTTAATTCTCATTGAGTTTGGACGTTAGATTCCATATAACATCAGGAGCCTTCATGCCCGTTACCCGTTTGCGCCCCGTTATTATTATTAATGAGGAAGATAGAACAAGATCAATATAGCGAAGGCATAGAGAAATCTTAAGTAAATGCTGAGCTCAAATTTTACGCATCAGGGATGAAAATAGTATGACCACTATAGGTCTTGGTAGTGAGTGTTATCGGCCACTGAAGAGTACTCAAATAAAACAAGAGTGATGAAACCACCGTTTGTATGGCTCTTTGGAACACCAAAATTATGTCGACATAACACACACAAATAACAAATCTAGAAAACAATTTGTTTTCCTTAACAAATCCCGATCGTATATAATTTCGGTCTTGGGGGAATCAAAGACTTAGCCTCGTGTATCCTTTCCGCAAACTTGAGCGAAGAAATATGTTCCCATCGGGAGGTGGCATTCGTTGCGAAAGATTCATGCTGACTACTTTAGGTCTACTTCGTCAGTCGAACTGCGTAGGCTATTCCTTGCGTCGTATAAAGGTCACCAATAACTGTATCTCTTTGGAGATATGTACGAAAGAGTTACAATTAAGCAGCGAAATTATAAATGTTACCTTAATTTTCAAAACCGCTCAGTTTTGTTTAATTATGGAAAATATTCATTACATAGTTCACTGTTGCGATTCACGTGTAGTGTTGGAATAAGTAATGAAGTACGAGTTTCTAGAACGTTTTCAACTTGATTTTCGATGTTGACACTTATGAATTAGGAAAGAATTCTTTAAAAAAATGTAATTAAATTAAAAAGGTATAGTTGCAGAAAGAATAGAGCTACGCTTTGCAAAGGCTCATCCCTAGACATGATCTCGAATTTCCAAAAAAATGACGTCAAATCAATAACCTAATGCTAAAACAAACCCGTCTTCCACTAAAAGCATCGTAATTCGTATTATTTTCGTTATTCCGATTACATTTTATGCGTGTTTGTTCCCAGCGAAATGGGAACCGATTTGGTGAAACGTCACTGTAATGAACAACATTCCGACTCTCGTAAGTCATTGCAATAAAAAGCTGCGCGAATGTTTAACAAATTGTTCAGGCTTCGTCAACTCGGAGACGCGTCAGCTAATGCGTCTGTTCTTTATTGAGAAAATTTTTCTTTATATAAAAAACAAACGTAAGAAGCTATGCGTAGGTTGGTTGCTTATTTCATTATGGTTAATTCATGAAGTTGGTTGTGACTTTGTGACCTATAATTTCTGCCCACGAAATTGTTCCTGTAGGATCAGTGTTTTTCAACGTTATGGAAGATGATGAAATTAATGGGATTGGTGTAACGAGTCGAAAGATTTAGCAATCGTATTTAATTATCGGTTTACCTTGTTTTTACTAGTGGTTTCTATTGGCTTATTCCGAATTGTTACACTTAATATTAATCCGAATGGTCTTCGAGATGTCTCTGCATATGAATATCTCTAACTCATCCTTGTTTATAACAACATTGTTTCTTAATATTTATGTATTCAGACAAATTCATGTATTTGCATTGCGTAAATATATATTGTAAAATCATTTTATAGATCGAAATTATGAATTGTTTTTAATTTTCAAAGCAATAAGCTTATTTATCTTGCATCTTAACTCTCATGCACTGAAGCGTAGGTCCCCGACCTACTAATTGAAAATCACTGGTCTAGACTTTTGGTCTACCAACATTGTATACGAACCAAATGAAAAGAAAATATCGACACAACTAATAATAAATACTCGTTAACAGAAACATTTCTGTCTGAATTAGATTAGCAAGATTTGAGGCATCATTATGTTTTATCAATAAAGTGTGCTGAGTCACATCGTTTCAAAACGATTTGTTTTGAGTTTTGTAGATTTCATGTAATTTTATATCCATTGAAAGGTTATTAAGATAGAGTTCATAATTTACAAGTAGGTGTTATAAACGTTAAATATGAAAGTTTGTTAAAATATCACTCCTACCCATTAAACCCATTGCTACTTCTGTTTAATTTGAATTAACTTATTATTTCTCTTTTCTCTCAACTATTAAAGAAGCTAATTTATCATAAACGCTGTGAACGATAAGCTCAACGCGTTGGAGGCGTGACAAGCGGGACGCTGCGGCTGACAAAATTATTGTCAATGAATTCTTCACGATATTAATGCCTTCATCATTATGAAACTTCTAACTATCCACTAAATAATTTTATACTTGTAACATGCCTCCTAATTTCCGCAGATCGTCGCCGCTGTCAGCCTGATATGTAAGACTCTGCGGACTGATTTTTTTCTTTAAATTCTCCAATAAACTATAAGATAAGGACGTCAGTCTTCGTAACAATACGATAGTTCTAAATTGTTAACCCAATTATAAACTAAGACGCTGTTAATAAACTCGGCAAATCCTCTTAAGCCGAGCCGTTTGTCATCGCCACGCGCGGGACAAAACACCGAGATAGATCTATAAATTTTCCACGCTGCTATTCTGTGATGCTACTAAAATGACTTTTTTGACCACGGGTTCTTACTATGATATTTTAAAACCAATGTTAATTATACTCGAGACTTGGGTCCTTAAATTAAGTATGTCTCTTCACAGTCGAGTTGAAATTTAGGATCTAATTCTAAAACCCTGAAGAGTTTTTTTTTATTTTTCAGTCTCAGTGCAAGTTCATGTTAAGTTGATGTGATGTGAAGTTGATGTGATGTGGTAATTGGTATATTAAGATAGGTTGTATAGATTGCCTAGGATTTTGTATACTTTCAGATGCCATATTCCCTTTTCACATGGCCCGTACATACACCTGTCTTTTAAAACCTTATCAATGTAAATTTTTAGTAGTTACATTATTGACAAATTATTCCGCAACATAGCGAGGTGTCCCAGATTTCCGATCAAACTTTACTTCTTTTTATCGGAGATGGAATGATATGGTGACATGCAACAAATATCAATCAAAATGGAACGAAATACACTGCAATGCATCGCTCACTGGGCGTGCGTTCGAGGCCCAGTAGTTTGTCAGCGCATTGTGAATGACGGATGGATCGTTGTGGTCATCAGATGTTTGCAATAAATCCTCTCTGCTATTCATGTACAGTTCATTAGAGTTGGGTAACATTACTTCTGATATTGGAGTAAGGCAACATTTTAAGCTTACAGTATGACTAATATCATTCATCAATATTTTCGGCGGGATATGGAGATCAGACCAGAATATAAACTAATTCAAAGTAAAACTGATCCACTGGGGTTTGGGATCCGAACATATTTAATTATAAGGTATGTTCAATTGTTGAGTAATGTCCATGTTTTCCAAAAGTAGTAAACAGCCCTTTATTCGTTTGAGTCCACTACTGAACATGGGTTTTTTCAATCAAAAGATATGATAAGATGCAACTCCAACAGGTATACAGGTATTACAGGTATTCATAACTACCAAGTTATGAATATGATCATGAGCTTATGTGTGTTTCTAATCCACATTGAACCTCGGACAAGTATTTAACGAATAGATCTTAAAAATGCCCGCATCGCGCAGCGTAGCGCGGGTATGCGTGATCTAGAGTTGTATGTAATTATTTTTATTTGTACCTATAGGAAACAAGCACAGCTCATACACAGAATACGCATCGGCATGTTACGCGCGTGGATACACTTTCTATACAAATGCACGCGCACCCCCGCACTACGCTGCGTGATGCGGGGCAGTGTGTTACACGCTGAAGAGAATCATCAGGGAGTCAGCGTTGTAGCACATTGAGCTGTAGATTTAGATTATTCACCCAATCTCTGCACTCAATGTGTCTGTCTCTATGTGGACTAGTATGCATACTAACGTAAAACGTTCATTCAATCTGTAACAACAATCATATGGCACTTAGCTCGCCCCTATTACTGTCACATCAATTTTTCCGCCGGAATTTATTGCAGCTCTTAGACAACTGTTACCACGCTTTTGTTGCTTGATGGATTGACCTAGAATAGAGATTCAGACGGAGAATTACCAATCACAAATTTCTATTTAGTCGGCTATTAGTTATTCCTGCAACTTGCTGGTTCAATATGGACTTTAGGATTCCGTTTAGAGGAAGAAAATGTATATTAAGTTGGTCGGTTATTAGTAACTAGCTTTTGCCTGCGATTTTGTACGTATGGCCTTATACAGTTAACATACTTCAGTTTTATTGGAGAAAAAATAATATTAAGTTACAAACAGACCGATTACAAAATATGTTACTACAAGTAATAAACGATTGATGTGCCAAAGAGTTACAAACATTCATAGATTAAATTGAGTCGAGTCGAGTTAGATTCTTCAATTAACCTCTCTCTCGTGCCCCGCATCACGCAGCGTAGCGCGGGAATGCGTGATCTACCGTTGTATATAAGTATTTCCATTTGTATAGAAAATAACACTACACACACAGGCTCCACACAAAAAACGCATCTATATGTACGCACGTGGAAGCGTTTTTTATACGAACCACCGTAAAAAAAACGCTGCGTAATGCGGGACAGAGTTTTAATCGCCTTACTCGTGCCTATGACGACTCGAGTGGCGCAGTGGTTAAGACACCGCGGCAATTCATTACCGGTTTCGAATGATGATTTTGAATTTCTGTTTCTGGTCTGGGTGTGTTGTGTTCTTGTCTTGTATGTGTCCATGGCGCCCACGACACAGGGAATCCTAGTGGGGCTATGAGTGTGAAGCGCTATTTATTTATTGAATCTATTATTATTATTTTCTCGTTTTCTTTGTTTTCTCAGCTTGCGCTGGATTGTTTTTTTTTTAAATGACATTTACGGGCTTTGCCAAGTAGATGCCATTAATGTGGATGAGGTTATATGGTGGATGAAAGTGTGAATGTGAGATCTTCATATGTCTGTCCGTCTGATTGTTTCATTGTTATCATAGTCTATTTGTAAGAACTTTCTTACAATCCTACAGGTGTTTAAGATGGCAGCCTTTTGAGCGGTGACATAGGCATACGGTAAGTCTATAAGTTTCAGGCTGTGATGCAAATATTTTGGGATAACGCCTGTCGTTGATAGAACTATGGGTACAATGTAGACTTTTTTCTGGTTGAAAAGTCGGATTACTTCGTCTTTAAGATCAGTGTATTTGTGTATCTTTTCAGCTATTGTTTTTTGTAGATTGTGAGTGTTTGGTACTGCAATGTCAATAAGGTAAGTGGTTTTGTTTTTTTTGTCTACTAGTATTATGTCTGGGCGATTGTGATGTGTGGTCTTGTCTGTGAGGATAGCCCGATCATAGAAAATTTTGTGAGATTTATTTTCTAAAACAGGACTTGGTTGGTAGTTGTAATAAGGTGTGTGCGTGTTTGGTATAAGATGATGTTTGATTGCTAGGTTTTGGTGAATGATGTTAACTATTTGATTGTGTCTATGTGTGTAGTCAGTTGCAGCAAGATTAGGACATGCCCCTGTAATATGCTGGATATTTTCAGGATGTGTGTGACATTTTCTGCATCTGTCGTCTGTAAGGGTAGGGTCTTTAATTATGTGTTTTCTGTAATTTTTAGTATTTATGACCTGGTCCTGGATTGCTACCATAAACCCTTCGGTCTCTGGGAACAAGGACCCTCTGGTGAGCCATTTGTTAGAGGCTGCAGCGTCTACGTGGGACTGTTCTAAGTCATATGGATGTCTACCATGTAATGTTTTTGCCTTCCATTGTTCTATAGGTGTTTGTTCCAAGTCCCCATCTCTAATCAGTTCCGTTTTATCTGATAGGTTTAATGGCGTAAGGTTAATGTCGTTTTCAACTACTGCCTTGTGAATATTACTGCTATTAGCTTTTTGGTGAAAAAATGTTCTTAAATTAATTATTTGATCTTTCCATAATTTAGCCACGTTGATTAAGCCCCTACCGCCGTCTTTTCTTTTAAGCGACATTCGTTCAATTGCAGATTTTGGGTGTAAGAAATTATGTTTTGTAAGTGTGGTTCTAGTACTTATTGCAATGTTATTTATGTCTGTTTTGGTCCACTTAATTATACCAAAAGAGTAGGTGAGGATTGGAATTGCATAGGTGTTTATCGCTTTTATGAGGCTTTTACCAGTCAAAAGGCTTTTGCAAATTGTGTTTATTCTGCTGATATATTCTTGCTTAAGTGAAGCTTTCAATTTGCTGTGATCGATGCCTTTTGACTGGTAATAGCCCAAGTATTTATAAACTTCATTCGGCTCCATAGCTGTTATACGTTCCTCTTCATTTACTACATAATCACCTGGTTGAATTTTGCCTTTTTTTATGTGTATTGTTTTACATTTATCTAGTCCAAATTCCATATTGATGTCTTTACTAAACATAGCTGTTGTTTCAATTAGTTTATGCATTTCTTTCTCCGTCCTACTGTACAGTTTAATATCGTCCATATATATTAAATGTGATACGTCTGTTTCGTTATTTTCATGTTTGAGGCGATATCCAACTTCAAGCTTATGCAACATGTGTGATATTGGGTTAAGAGCTAGGCAAAACCACAAGGGACTTAATGAGTCACCTTGGTATATTCCTTTCTTAATACATATTTCCCTTGTAGTAATATTATGTAAATGTAATTTAGTCTTCCACTGTTCCATCGTATTTTTTAAAAATGTTATAATAACCGGATTTATTTTATATATTTGTAGAATGCGTAACAACCATGAATGAGGAATACTATCGAAAGCTTTTTTATAGTCGATATAGGTACAATGTAAATTTCTTTTATTTGTGGTAGCGTGTCTATGAACCAGTGAGTCTATGATCAATTGCTCCTTACATCCCATGTGGCCTCTTCTGCAACCCTTTTGCTCTTCTGAAAGGATTTTGTTTTTTTCTACGTGTGTGGTAATTTTATGTGTAATTAATGAAGTAAGAATTTTGTATAAAGTAGGCAAGCAAGTTATAGGTCTGTATTGTGATGGTTCAGTAGTGTGTTTCCCCTTTGGTAACATAAATGTGATACCTTGAGCAATAAATTGTGGTGTGTTCTGATGTCCTAATATAATCTGAGTTAAATTTTTTGCTAAAATTTTATGTAGATATTGAAACTTCTTATACCAAAAGTTGTGTACTTTATCAACACCTGGGGATTTCCAATTATTTAGACGTGCAGTGACAATACTAACGTCTTTTTCAGTTATTTCTTCAAATTCCATTTCCTCTAACATACTCCATCTACTCTCTTCTTCCTTGATCCATGCCGCTTCCTCGTTATGTTCTTTTTCTACTTCCCATATTCCTGCCCAAAATTGCTCTAAATCTTTCACTTCTGGAACTTCATACTGATCTGCTACTGAACTTACTGTACCTGACCTTAATTTTTTATAAAATAATTTTTCGTTATTGTTAAATAACCTGTTGTCATCTTTTCGTTTAAGGGCTTTCTTGTATCTTGCTAGTCTCTTTGCTTTTAATGCTAGCTTTTGTTTTAAAGTGTCAAGAAATTCTTCTGGTTTCCTATTAATGTTTCCATGTGTACTGTGTATTTTTGTATTTCTAAATATTGTTTCGACTCTATCTACTACCTTTTTGGACCTATTGTTATTTTTAATATACTGCGTAAGTTTACCTATGTCTGACCTCAACTGTACTATGTCTTCCTCTAACCTATTCTGCCAATGTGGTTTTCTTATTTCATTGTTGCGGTGTGATCTAATGTCTCCTAAAATCGTATAGCCTAATTCTTGTGTTATTACTAAAGCACTGCAGTAAATAAGGGTGTGGATATCAATTAGTTGCGAGTTATCGGAAATAAAGTTTTTTAATATGTCTCTATTAAAAATGGTAATTAATTGATTTAGCCTATTGCTGTATTTTAATTTAGGTAATTTTGGCCTAAGTGTAGGGTCTGTTCCTGCAAATTTAGTTAAAGCCGTATGTAGGTTTTCCACTATTTTTAAGTTTGTATTGTCTGGTTGTGAATTAGTTTGTAAGACTTCAATGTCATTAGTTATTAAAATATGTGATGATTCAGTTTGTGTGAACATATCCTGTGAATTTGATGTAAGTGATAAGTGTGTAATATGTGTTTGTGTGTCGTTGTTTATGAGTTGATCGTTTATAGAAGGTGTAGAGTCATCATCTTGACAATCTGAGGAAGTTAATATTAATGCAACGGACTGCTTTAAGCGCTCTCTTTCAATGGCCGGTATTCGGTTATTTCTATGAATTACTCGTATTTGATCGGAGAGACGCTGTTCGGACAAATGACCTAATTCGGGAATATATTGAATAAATTTCTGGTGTAATAGTGTTCTCCATGCGGTTAAGTTTGTCTCATTGTGGGTTACTAAGTAATAGCAACGTAGGAGTTCCATATTTATTTCATCTGTCCATTTCATGCGTTTCCTATCTTTACCAGCTTGAGTAGTGGCAGGAAACATGTCCTTCAAAACCCCATTACTTGGATTATGAGATGAAGATGATTGTGTGTTATGATTTACGCGTATTTCCATGCTACTTTCATTTATGTTAGGACGCGTATGAATGGTGCTGTCTGTCGTGGGCACGGAAGTACTCACTAGAGATTTCTGTGCAACATCGATTGACAATGGCGAGGTTGTGGATGATCGTGATGATGATGGTTGATATTGATATGAGTGTGGTGATGAGTTGGGTGTCTGAAATAAACTTGTTGATGATGTAGGTGACAATGGATCTGAGGTGATGTATGATGGTGATGATGGATCGGCCGCAGCAGAACTCGTCTGGGCGGTTATATGCGAGACGTTGCCCCCCCCAGAATACGTGGGGCAGCCCGGGCTTGAGGGCCCGGGGCCGGATTCTCCGGTGCGGTTAGCTCCGGTACCTGCCTGGGGTATATCTCTATTTCTAAGTCGCATCGCATATTTCCTCGATACTATAGCTCCGTTGGTCACTGGTAAGGTGTAGCAATATGCTGCCAGTGTCCGCCCCCCACGTGGCAACAGGTGGTCGTGCCGGACGTGGAGTTAGATTTGTGAGGGGCTTATTATTATTATTATTATTACTCTTTATTGCACACACACAGAAAGAAACATACAACATAAAACATAAAAGATAGAAACAAACATAAAAGATAATCAGTAAAAACAAAAAATAGGACAATGCACAAATGGCGGCCTTATCGCTAAGAGCGATCTCTTCCAGGCAACCAAGTGGTAAGGAGTTGAAGAGTAGAGAGAAAAGTGAGAAAAAGGTAGGGTGTGCAGAATATGATATAGAGCATCGGTACATAAATATAATACAAAAACATTACAACCGTATGATAATACATAATATACATAAACAAATAAATAAATATATATATACATACATACATACATATACATACATATATACCTACATACAAACAGACATAGAGATAGGAAGCTAATTGATGACAATATCACACAGGAATAGAAGGAGGGTAAAGGCAAGGAAGGAATAATTTAGGATTTCATGTAATGGGTTTTAACCTGATACTTGAAGGATTGTAAGGATTTAGCGAGACGGATAGATTTAGGCAAGGAGTTCCAGAGACGGACAGCAACAGCAGTGAAGGAGTTTCTATAAAAGGAGGTAGAACGACAAGGAGCACTAAGGAGAAGGTTATCAGAGGAGCGTAAGGATAGTTTGTGAGTATCAGATAGGAATCTACCTTCGGAAGCAGTGTCGTCAGCAATGTATCTTTAGAGAAAAGACCATGAGCCCTTATAATATAGCAGACATGTCCACATTAACCGCATTTACATTGTCAACCTTGTCCCGTCACAATTCTGAAGCAAACAATTTGAAAAAGTTTAAGCCAATTGACTCATAAATAACCGCGGCGTGGACGGCAGCTGTTGGTGAAACTTCTAGAAACTTGTTGTATTTTGAACATCGTAATAAAATAAATTGTTAGAAAGTCTCGGCTTGACGGATCACTGGAGTGTACTCATTCAGTCAATCACGTCTCGTGATACTCGATACAATGTTTCAAGATTCTTTTGCAGTTTTTCATAAAATGCCAAGGTTTATGCCATTAGGTGTAAGGTGTAAGTAGGTCACTGATGGCACACATGGTTGTTTAATAGAGTTTAAAAAAGAAAAAGAAAAGAAACGAATGCGTTTATTGATTTAGATAAAAGAAAACAACAAGCTCCACGGATTGAAAACTGAATTTCATGAACTGAAAAGGCGTGCTTAAGGCATTATTACAAATAGAAATATAGCTTTATTACAATAAGATTAAGAGGCCTTCTATTAGTAGATCAGAGTAAAATTATCACGGCGTAACGTATCTAATCATCAAAGTAATCCAATTACGCATATCACCAAGAGCAATTATGATTACCGATACCTATTATAATCTGTGCCCTGAAACTACTGGCTTATAACGTGAGAGCTTCTGATCGATCTTAATCTTCATATAATTAGAAATAGAGTAGGACTGATCTATCGTATGTATTATATACTGAACATTACTGACCGAATTGATTACTTAATATGATTATTTTAAAGATCAAACCTTAACTATGTACGACTATTAAAGAAAGTCAAACAATTTTAAAATGTTCCCTCAGTCATGTCCAAAATTATTTTTTATTCAGACGGACGTGTAACATTGTTTTCGTTCTTTTATTGAGAAAGCTTATATTTTGGACCTTTCTAAAAGTTACCTTAATATTCCTGTTTTTAATATATTTTTTTAATATTGTGACACAATTCCATTGAGGCCAAGATAAACAAATTTAATCCATCCATTTTTTGTAGTAGACTTTGAAAACAAGAATACAATAAGATTTCCTTGAAGGAGTTCTCTTTTTTTCTGCTTTTCACAATGTTTTATTACAAAAGTCAGCTAATTCTTATTTCGTTTGCTGGGATACTATTTACTTAATATTTTTATTTTTCCTTCATTTGGTGTTAATCATAATTAAACAAGTAAACATGTCTTTTTGGGAAGGATTGAGTAGATTAATCTAAAAAAACTATCTTTGGGACTCTTTAATATTAAAAAATATCGAAAAATTAACGTTTACTTGCATGAACACAGAGTGAGTAATAAACAGATACTACTACGAAGCATTTTAACATCTTTAGGACGGCAAAAAATAATATAAGAAAATTAAAATCTCTTTTAATATAATTATGAACTAGCTTACACTTTTAATGTTGTAAAATGCATATTGTTAAAAACTTCAACGTACTTGTAAGCAGAACAAACTAAGTGTACAAAATAAAATAATTTTAAACAAAAATGTGAACCGACTTCGAACTAAAAAGTAAGAAATAACTTTACAAACAGACTTCAATAATAAGGTATTTTTGGAGTCTGTGCCCAAGTTCATCCTCAGTTTAACCTCAAGTAACCTCATTTTTACACATACTCCAAACATATCTTATTAAGTATTGAAGTCTGTTTGTAAAGTTATTTCTTACTTTTTAGTTTGAAGTCAGTTCACATTTTTGTTTAAAATTATTTTATGATACAACAGAAAGAAAGTCTCTCTTTCTATTGTACATTATTGTACGGTGCAACCGTACACCAAACGTCAGCGCGTTTTTCGTATAGCACGCGCCGGTCACATTTTCAATTTAGTATGCATTTGGGATGCTAACATATCGCGCGCGTACTCATAGCAACATCATTATCATACCTACAGTGTACAACAATAAATATTATAAACTTTAACAACATCTTTTCTTTGACTATCGTATGGTGTCGATACTAGCCCGTACAATTATAATAAATGAATAAAATATTACCTAAGTACATATTTACCTACATACTTCTTTTTTAGTAAAATATATAAAGTAGTAAGTTTTATAGTAAAACATATCATGATTTCTTCATGACTTTAAAACTCGTCTGCAAAAATGAGGTTACTTGAGGTTAAACTGAGGATGAACTTGGGCACAGACTCCAAAAATACCTTATTATTGAAGTCTGTTTGTAAAGTTATTTCTTACTTTTTAGTTCGAAGTCGGTTCACATTTTTGTTTAAAATTATTTTATTTAATGCTTTTTAGTTGTCATAGTTTCACTTCCACTCTATTATCTGACTCTGGTATCTTAGTTTTAATGCTTCATCGTAGGTTGCGGCAACTGGCTACTTAATGGTAACCTTACGGATTACCATTTTTAATGTTTAAATATATAATTTGTACAGTTTATTTAAATTAACTTGCTTTAAACACGATTTAATTATTCCTATTTTATAACGAGTTCCGCTACATCATTAGCATCGAAGGTGGTCAATGTTTATATAGTTCTGCAAAGGTAATGTGACCAACAATAATAATTTATCAACTTGGTTCCTTAACTCTTATCCGTTGAGGAGTTCCACTCTGTATCTTCGAAACTCTTCATCAGATCATCACCTACTTAATATCCGTTAAAGAGTTCCACTCTGTATCTCCAAAACTCTTCATCAGATCAACACCAACTTAATATGGGCCCAAATTGAAACTAACATCTTCCGAACTTAAAAGAAAAAAATTCAAATCTGGTAACAAATTACGGAATGCGGTGATAACAAATATAAAAGAAAAATAGGCAAGTATACTAAAATTCTGAGAAACCGGAGGCCGGAGGTATGGCCGTTCGGAAGTAGGTAACTACTGCATTAGATTCGTTTTCGTAGGTACTTGGGAAAGTCGTGGATACCCGTCGCTAGTATTTGTTACTATACATGGCAGAGCTATGCGAAACTTTTACAGTCTAAAAACGCCAGTGGCAACTGGCTTCTCAATGGTAACCTTACGGACACCATAATTACAAATTAAATGTAATTATAATTTGTATGGTTTATTTAAGTGAACTTTTAAACACGATTTAATTATTCCTATCTTATAACGAGTTCCACTCCATCATCAGATTCGAAGGTGGTCAATGTCTATATAGCTCTGCAAAGGTAATGTGACTAACAATAATATGTTTTTAACCCGGTTCCTTAACTCTTATCCGTTGAGGGGTTCTACTCTGTATCTCAGAAACTCTTCCTCAGATCATCACCAACTTAATATGGGACCAAATCCAAAGTAACAGCTCCCAAACCAAAAAAAAAACAATTCAAATTGGTTACCAAATGACGGAATACGGCGGTCAGAAATATAAAATAAAAACGAGTTCCACTCCATCATCAGACTCGAAGGTGGTCTATATCTACATAGTTTTGCAAAGGTAATGTGACCAATAATAATAATTTTTTAACCCGGTTCCTTAACTCTTATCCGTTGAAGAGTTCCACTCTGTATCTCCGAAACTCTTCATCAGATCAACACTAACTTAATATGGGACCAAATTCAAAGTAATATCTTTCCAACCAAAAAGAAAAAATTCAAATCGGTTAACAAATGACGGAATGCGGCGATAACAAATATAAAAAAAAATAAAAATAATAAAAAAAAAAACATACAGACGAATTGAGAACCTCCTCCTTTTTTTGAAGTCGGTTAAAAATACAGAAAGCGCGGAGGAATAAACACGGATGATAAACGATATGCGTAATCACGGCGATACGTCTGAACATTTCAAAGCAAACAGAGGTCCTTTGGGCGGGTGTCTGTTTACGAAACTAATAGAAACAGACATATGATCTCAAGTGTTGAGAGCACACGCACTGCGACACTGAGACTAGACAGAGTGCTGCGAATCTCGAGAGCCTACTTTTTGTTATTACTCGCTCGTCACACCTTTAGCGAGAACAGACACAAAATAGTGGGAAAGAAATGAATTCAAAACATATTTACATATCGACCCCGATCCATTGTAGTTACGGGCTTGATCCCTCTCAGCGGCAGTTATCATGAGATTTGCAAAATCTGTGGAATTCATGAAATCTTAGCTCGCATTTAGTTATAGCTGTCTTATCTGAAACGAGCTTACATTTGGGAGTAGAGGTGCGTCTTCCAACATTATAATGTTCCTTCTAATGGGACGTACATACCTGTACTCTTGTGAAGGAAATCAAAAAACAGATTACGCGGCGTTTTCTTCGATATTAAAGACGAGTTTTGAAAGTTAATCATGTCTCATGTGTAACGTTATCAATGTCACTCATAAAGCACCGCAAGCCATGGAATTAAATATATGTCAAAACATAATAAAACGGAGTTAAAAACAATCGTTTATCTGAAAGCAAGGCACTCATCACGCCTTACGAAGAAAAACACAAGTTTTAATTTTTATTTAAATTCTCTTGCTAAGAGTAGATAGGTACTAATATTTTCTCTCTGAGCCGTGATTCTCCTTGTATAATAATAAAAGTATGGATGGATGTTTGTTACTCTTTCACGGAAAAACGTCTGCACCGATTTAGATGAAATTTGGTACACAGGTAGATTTCAACATGGATTAACATATAAGATACTTTTTATCCCTCTTTGGTTAAAATTCTTAGGTCAATGTGGACGAAGTCGCGAGCGGAAGCCAGTAGTCAATAGTACTACATGCTCGGTCAATTCTGAAGTGCGTAGGTCATGTAACGTCTTGGCCGCGGTGGTGATTCATCTCAATGCACATTGCACTAATGGACACACATTACGTGTCGAGTGTAAGCGGTATTTGGCAAATTAAACGACCATAATAATAATCTCAGTGTTTGCTATCTACAGTCTACAGGCAACGTGTTTTCAATTGCACATAACGTTGTGACCATTGCAGTGCATGAAATAATAAAAAATTATAGGTATGTATGTATACAATATAATTATGTACAATCGCTTTGGAATACCTGTAAAAAGTTGATTTCTTACATCACTACATAAAAGATGCCCCCTACATTAAGTTTGGAGAAATCCATGAATTTAGTCATTCTCATTAACCACAAATTTCTTATTTAGTCATTGAATTTAGTCATTTACCGCAAATATCTTATGGACGCTGAATAACGTTATGCATGTTGCCGTATTTGTATAAAAGAGATAAGCGTTGGACTCAAAGTTGTCAGGACCGGGACAGTGGACTTAAGAGTACTCCATCGTGCTGGCGTAATCCGAGTTGGTGGACTTCACATGTCTTTGCCTCAGCATTACAACTGACATTTACTTTTTAATAAACTCACAAAACGTATACAATTAGTTTAATTAGCATTCAAACCCGAACCCTTCCAGTGAGAGTCCTGTGCTATCATGAGCTAAGGTACCTTTCTCCCTACTTAGAAATTTATTTTCGCCTACTTCGAAAGCGGGGATACCGAGAAAAGATCTCGACATTTCGCTTTCATCCTGCGTAGGAGGTAACCCTTTGTACATAATACGTAATTATCTGTCTAATTTAGAGTAGGTATATCGGTGGAGAGCTGTGTAGGGCCCTTGGGGCAGTCCAATCACTTAACTCCATCGCCTCTTACTCACTTCATCACTTGACTCTCGCTTCAATCTGTGCAAATTGACCTATATTGATTTGATGATTGATTTTTTACAAACTTTTCAAAGGACCATCACTTAAACGTATCGAGAACTAATGGCTAATAAATAAACATAGAAGTTAAACCGCCTATTTTAAAATTTTCAAAACTTACAAAAAGCACTCATTCAGTCAGTAGATTTGAAAAATGATGACGTCATACCGTTGCCGAATGCGTTCGACATACAAAATGTACAATGAGAAGGGGTTGCGGTTTTGACACTTCATCAAGTATTTTAATTGACCTCTACCTACTATAAGTTAAACCACTTTATTTCAAAATTCACTTTGTTTTTAGAAAACATTCATTTAGTCAGTAAATTAAAAAAATGATGACTTCATACCGTGCGTTCTTCATACAAAATGTACGAAAAGAAGGCGTTTTTACCAGTTTACTTATATAAAAGTATCTTAATTGACGCAAAAGCCATGACCATTAAACCACGACCACCACTAAAGAACAAAATTAAATAAGAAAGTACTTAATTTGTAAGCCCTAACCTAACAGGTTAACATTATTAGGCTGTAAGTACTTTATTTAATTTAGGGTACAGAGTACAGTGAAGAGAAGTAAAGGGTCCTTATCTGTCGAATCATTCAGCACTCGTCTCTTTCACACTCAACCCTCTCGCTCTAACCCAAGCAAATTGGTCTTTGTGTACACGAAAATTCACAGTGCACTTTTAATTAGAATTTTTTCCGCGTTCGAAAATTTATTCATGGATGGAAAATCTACGACACTGTATCGAAGGATTTTCCAAATATCAGGATTTTGGCGAGAAAATTTCAACCTGAAAAGACCTTTTCAGAGTTTACTACGTGCAACATTAATGAGAAAACTAATCGAAAAGCGACACAAATATGTGGTGGATTTTAGGAGTGATTCAAATTTCGGTTTATGACTAGGTAAAATTAAGATTTAAATTCCTGTGCATAAATGTCAGATAAAACGATTGTACTAGTGAATATTTCCAGTTAATCTGTTTTAGACGTACTCGTATCAAACAATCAAAATAGTAAAAACTCAGAATAAGGATACAGCGGAGTACAGGTGAAAGAGTGGTCTTTGAAAATGACAAAGAGTGTACTCCAGAATTTGCGAACCTCAGTCAACAAGATAGCAATTCTGAACGAATAGATTTGTCTTAAATCAGACTGTTGGACCTCAACGAGCGATCCACTTGAGACTCGATAGTGCTCGAGACCAGCTAAGTGATTGGTTAATTAGCAGAATTGATCAGAACCACAGAGAACTATCTAAACCTTCTCTGGTAGTGATGGACGTAATTTTGGTATCAAGGGTGAAAACGAACTTATAAGATAAGAAAGAATATTTGAAAAAGGGAATTATTATTATCAATATCATAGATGTTCAAAGGTTTCTTTTAAAACTTCTAAAGGAAAGTATCAGATAACTTGTTGGGTTCCTAAAATCATTTTATTAAGATTGCTGTCAGTAATATAATTATTACGCATTTGATCTTTACGCATTATGAAACAATTTTTTGAAATTAATTTCAATGAATAAGTCACTTTTTATACGATACAAAAAAATATTCTATCTTTAGTTATCTATCATTAAAAGTAATGGAATTATTTTCATCCTACAAATAGTTCAAACTACAAATAGTTTAAAAAAGGGTAAACAGTTGTTTGCGTGTTGATGATAATAGTGTCCACCGAAGCGCGGAAGTCACAATTATAGTAAACGTGTTTCGTTTAACGCTACCGTTCATTCATAATAATAATTATGTGTCTCATTATAATAATTGTAATTATTATAATTACATTATAATTTACGCTACTGCGGTGATGCCACTCCACTCAGTTATTTCATTTGCACATAATTATATGTCGATTTTGGCTTAGAAGCACCTACCGGGTTTTATATGATAATTATTTCTTAATATTATTCTTATAAATTTTTCTGCAGTTATTTAAACATAAATGCTCAATATTAGAAAATTAGCTACACAGGATCTCACTTAGTTTATGCCATAAATTTATACATAATTATTATTTAACGAATCAGTAGCGACCACGTGTCGACAAAGGGCTGTACGCCCTTCGACCAGGTGGACTGACGACCTGAAGAAGATAGCGGGAAACCGTTGGATTCAGAGGGCCCGAGACCGGGCGGAGTGGCGTCGATTGGGGGAGGCCCATGTCCGGCAGACTTCGAAGGTCTGAAATGATGATAATGGTAACTACATATTAATTTATTAATTGTACAAGGATAACAGTCCAAAAATTCCCACAAAATACAATTTGGAGGCGGCTGGAGACGTCAAGAAACCTCATTAAAATCTTTGAATATTCAAATATCATAAATTACCTCGTCTTCCACTTGTTTATCATAAAACAGATATTTACTTAATAACTTGTTTATGAGATATTTATGGCATTATTAAACTCGATGTTAAAGATTAATTAGCTAGGTGCGGTCATTAATTTTAACGTCGGGAAGTCACATTTTGCAAAACTATAAGTGAGATAAAAAAAGATTTGTATGCTAAATATTTATTTGAATTAATTTAATTTATTACGTGGAATACTCGAACCAGATGTTTCCAAACTTCTTATCATAATACAATTTTGTCTATTCTTTAGTGTATGATCCTCTTACAGCGAGAAGGACGTAGGTCACCTGTAAAATGAACATGGACGTAAAACAAAATCAAAATAAATCTTGATCTTCGATATATACCCTAAGTTTCACGGAACCAAGTTTGAGAATAACTGTCCTAAATGATTATTAAAATGACTACATACTATTGGGCCTAGGTGAATGACCCTTAAGAATATTTCTAAAATTAGCTTGAGTGATTGAAAATGATCTTCAGCCTTAGAGTATGCATGAAAATGCTATAGAATAATCGTGTGACAAAAGATCATACGTTTCTATCGTAAACAGATAAAACTTTCCTTGCTTTTTAACTAGAAAAGAACTCAGTTCCTGATGTGATTTGCATTAAGGATAAATAATTAATTCATTAAATTAATTATATGATTTGAGATATTTAAAACAGGCAGTTTCAAATCGTAAATTCATAGATGGAATTTAAAGGTAATTTAATTTTTTACTTACCTAAATTCACACGACTTTTGCAGCAACTCATCAACAATTACAGACTTGTATTTCATCTGACGAACGGAATAAGCGCATCGATTGTCAACGAAAGCCGCGTCTAATTAAATTAGGGAAGGCGCCACCATAAATCATCTGTTACTCATACCGCACATTCAACTGTGTCCATACCGGCGGCCATTAGTGCCTAATCTCTCTCGATTTGGCGAACGCGCCACAATGGCCCTCCTGGAGACCGGTGTAATGGCCCCCAAATACGCCAGTTAATGTGCGTCTGTTCCATACTTGATCTTTGACCCTATTAGCTAAGTGGCCGTTTAAAAAGTTTAACTCGGCTCGTTAAAAGAGTTCGTATCAGTTGAAGTTGTACTGAGCAATAAACGTATGTAACTATTAAGGAAGTACCTACCTTAATATGAGTTATGAGTGCGATTGTAGCTATCGGAACCAGTTTAAATTAATAACTTGAAATGCCTTTTTTACTCTCCGTCCATCATCAGACCAGAGTGACTCACTGACCACGCTATGATACTCATAACAGTTACAATGTTCTTTGTAACTATTTCGCGTTACGTATTAGAGCTAGTTCATACTCCAGATCCTCCTGTTGTGAGGAGAGACACTTTCAAGCCTTCCTTTGACTAACGCCGAAGACATTCTGCCGAAACGATAGGTATTCCACCTGTATATTACCTGGTTCGTCAACTATGGAACAGGCTCCTACTCCAGGTATTCACAAAGCTATGGGCCCTTCAAAAGAGCGTCTAAAAAGAGGTCTCTTTCAAAGCCGGCAACGTATGGTACAACTAAACAGTAGAGTGTCATACAGTAAAATTGTTATCAAACTTCATGTTAATTAATTATGTTATTTAAACAAAGCATATAAGAGCGTTAATTAATATATCTGGAATAAACACCCCGAAAATTAAATAGTAGTTAGTTATTTAATTAGGTTGGTGTCGCTGATAAATAAGTTACTATTTAGTTATAATTTTGAGGTTAGTTAAAAGTTTTTTTGAAAATAATTATAATATAATAAAAACAATCTTTATATTTGGTACGCGTAACATTTTGTAACTAATTTGTTTACTAATTATTTTTATGTGGCTAAATTTATTTTTTGCTTACTTTATACTATCTGCAAAACTTTGTCTTTTATGAAAAGAATGTCCTCAATATTATAAGACAACACGTAAAGTATCATTCAAATACGAAAGACAAAGTAGCTTTCGATCACACCAAGTTTTTTAACAATATTAATAAAGTCGTCCCCATTATCACAGCGACGTTAATTCGGCGAGAGCATCATCAAACGCGGCTAATTTCCCCCCGATGTTGCCAGGAAAAGCAAACTTTTCCAATTTTTCCCCGCTGTTCAGTTTCGGCCCCAAATTAAAACGAACAACACACATTAATCTTCATAACTTCGATCTTTTTGCGAAACCGGCTTTTACTTTTGAAGTTTATTTTTAAACCTTAAGTTAAAAAAAATACCGTGTTATAAATCTCAAGTAATAATAGCAAGCTAGAGAGAAGGCAGGTATGCGTATGTACGAGTATGAACCCTCTCAAAGTTTAACCATTAATTTATAATGATTCTATTTTTTATCAATTCTACTACCTATTATTATCCTTTTGTAGGATCTGCCTACCAAAATACAACTGTACATTAAACCGTTTTAATAGCGTTAACGTAACTACGCTCACTCTACACTTGCTTATGCATGCTCTAAGGCTACAATATATTGTCGCGTTTGGGAACCAACTAATTGAATTACAAATTTGTTGGTGACGCGTTAAATGTTAAGTCAGATTGTTATCCTAGAACTCGTTCGGTTAAACAGTACAGATCTCGTTCGTTAGGATTCCTTAATTAAAACTTTACTTGCGATAATGTTCACAAGGTCGTTTAATAGTATTATTATTGTCAATTAGTATGATGTAATTAACTACTACTAAAGTAAGTTAAATAAATCATATTACATACAAATATGTGAACGATATTGGTAGGTAGATTGGTAGGTAAATAAACATTCTAATTCCTTTCCGAAAGAACCACTTAGCGAATTATACTGGGACGCAACTTGTTTGAATTGTAATTGAAATCCCGTACACTGGCTTGTCGAATTTTATTGCTTACTGTATCTCTTCCTATCCCAATTCAATTTGCGTTTCCTTAAGGCTTCGTCAACGCTTTCCATACTGTACGTAATACGTACTCATTTCCACTTATACGTTACAGAGGTAGTATTTATTCTTTGTGGAACATTGAATATCATTTAGTGTTGTTCCAAGTGCAAAATAGCGTCATCTTGTTCATTTATTTATGTTAATTTGGTAAAATCGCTGGATACTTAGCTTATAACCTGAATTAATGCAAAAGGATCCTTTTTTATATAAATAGAACAGGCAGACAGCTGTATAGGCCACCTGATTACAGAGTGGTCATCGATGAAAAGTCGCCAGTGCGTTGACGGCTTCGAAGGAGAGCTCTTTTTACGCTCTTTGGGTTCGATTCCCCGCAGAGAAAAGATTTGAATTATGAATTTGAATGTGTTTCTGTCCATGGCACCCACGGTACAGTGTATGGGGCTCTATCAGTGTGGAGCCGTATTTATTTTATTCATAAAAACGGGTTAGTGAAACAATCTCCAGTGTTCAGACTCAGACTAGAGCACAGATATTGGCATCTGATTCAGCTGCGAACATGTGCCACCGAAAAATGGTCTATTTATAGAGCGACCGGTGTAAACATTGGGAGTGACATTTCAGCCAGTGTGGTTTATAATTGTGATGCGGGCGCGAATCCGGCCCGGTTTGGTGAAACTATTATCAGGTGACGATTTCGAATAGACTCGAATAGACTAAGTTACAGCACAATGTAAAAGGGAAAGCAATTAGGCTCTCATCTACTACCATTTGTGATTTGAGCTGTACCCTTATTGTGAGTTTACTAGCAATGCCGCACACCGATGTAGTTTGCGGCCAATGATCGTATAATAAAGTGACGTAGTGCGTAGCGCCAAACCCACAGTGTAAAAATTATAGAGGTCTGTCAACGTGAGCGCTCACGATATCGGAAAATAAATTATTAAATCGATATTAATTTCCAAACATTTTCCATTAAACGGAATGAAATTTGAAGCATAGCTTAGATAGATTGTTATGTTACTAATTTCAAGGCTAAGCGACAAAATGTAACGACTGCCAATTACCCACAAAAATCGCGGAAAAACTAATAATTTTCCGTGAAGATACGTCAAGCTAGAACAAAGCAAGATAAATTATTGTGTTTTCTCAAATTCTGTGAATTAATATTAAATTTTGTGGTTAAAATTACGGTCAATTATAGTTAAACGACATCATAAATACTAAACCACGAATTTTCAACCTATTGTTGTTCAAATAATGATAAATGATTGCCACTGATTTCAACCTCAAAAGGGACTAAAGTTCTCTTTAAGGTTATTAGTGAGTGTGTAAATTAATAGAGCGGTAAATAAATAAAGTACCTATTATTTAATTAATCTTGGTTGTAGGTGGTTTGATCAGAGATGGCCACTGGCGAGGGTAGTGTAGACTCTGTGAAGCAGCAAGCAGCATGTTCTGTGTGTCGTGTGCTTCGCTTGGTGAGTTGTGGTTGAAAGAAGTACACACGCTTCGAGATAAGGTAACGAGTGCCCTACGCTTCCCTTATGCGGTCTCTGCCGTAGACGCATGGTAGACTTGAGTTCCTATAAGCTCGAGGGTTTGCATACGACGTCCATGGGTTTCACTAACATCGGGCTGTTTAAATGCTTACATGCCCGTTTGGTATTAATTACTACCACGAATATAAGTTTACACTTACCACCCGTAAAACCTCTGAAAACACGACAACGAATAAAACAGTAGGAATATATCTTAAGCGACTGGCTTACAAAACGGTTTTCCTCAGTTTCGTAATAACTCAGATACATTGAGAAAAGAATTTACGAGCTTCCCGATGCCTCCTCGTAAATCTGTTCCCACTTTCAATAGGAAACAAGGGAAATAAGAGTTAACTCTACATTTTATACAAAAAGAAATTAATTCGTCCAATTTATCCACCCAGAAAACAAAGGAAATAAAACCGAAACACTCTTATATTAATGCAAAAAGAAATTAAATCCTATAATTATTATTAATTCATCCCATTTCTATGACAAATAAATAAAATAAAAGGTCTATAGTAGGTCTCTAGTAAGTTGCTAGTTGCAAGCAATAAAAAATACGTAAGTATACGGAGATAATGAGTGTAAAAACTTTCACTATTAATTCAAGATTTTTTGAAATATTAAATAGCTAGATTGATTGTATGATAGAATGTATTTTTACAGTAGACTAGCGAGACAAGTCACGTTTCGCTGTGGTTAATATTGATATCCATTATCAAGTCAATCCATCGCTGTATTTTATATAAAAAGATATTGTATTGTATCATAATGGTTTTTAATTGTCCAATTTTGACAGTTTTGGTAACTTAATAATTCTATGACATCATCATGGCATCATTGTGATTTTCCGGTGGCGTGATACCTCAAGATTACCGCAAAGTTTTTACGACAACCTCATTTGAATCATATTATTTAATGACTAGCTTTTGCGCGCGACTCGTCCCCGTGAACTTCAGGATTTGGTCAAGAGCGACGTAAAAAGGATTCCATATCACAATCCAGATTTTAAAATTTGTATTAAAAACATCCCAATCTTATATCCCCAGGAAAATAAACTTTCTACGAACACCGAAGTCCATTGTGTAAATATTATAATAATTTGGGGAAATATTTGACTCCGGCCCTTTTAACGAGTTTCCTATTTCCTTACTGAAACTTTTACTGGTTTCTAATCTTTTGCTATTTTTGTAACCAATTTAGAAGTCGAGTGAACGAAAATTATAATGAAAAGTAAAAACTCTTAATATTGTACCAAGAATTAAAAAAAAGTAGTCATTGTGTTATATGAGACAATTTTAGTAACGACTCGTTAGTGACTTTGATATGCTAAAATATGGTTGCAAGTTTGTCGCTCGTTTAACGACTTTCCTTGTTTCTTGCACAAAGTTTCATTGACTTCCCAATTCTTACAATTTTCACGTTTTGGGAAATGGAAACACGGGAAATTAATATTATGACGATTAATTTTATGTAGCTGCGGTGAAAGTAACGGATTCATTTTTGCGAGCTATAAATGTCATCAAAATTGTAGTAGGTGTGTTTGCACGATGGCGACTTATAAAGGTTATCTTAAAAAAATCTTCAAATCAGACAATGTTTATAAAATAAAATTTATCACTTCATAAGAATTTGATTGCACTTTGGACATCGCTAACCAAAACTTTGTTGCGATCAGCTTTTACATTAAACAACATGCTATCTCAACGCACTAAATATTTCAAAGATAAAATTGCGCTTATCATTTTATAGTAATTTATTTTATTATTGAAAAAAAATTCAGCATACAAAAAAAATTTTAGTGCCACACAAAAATGGACTTTATATGCAGTTTCTATTTCATCACCAAATCCATCAGTTTTAACTTAAAACTAAAACAAAATCAACGGTTCTACCAACGCATTTAAAAAATGTATCCACAAATAAACCTGAAAAGAATATTTAAAACATGTGGTAAAATTGTACGAACTTTAAAAAAAATTAATCAAAAACAAACCTGAAAAATCCACCTCAACAGCAAAACTTTTGAAGCCGCCCAACTGTCTCGATCACCGACTCCAAAGCAACACCAAGCCACTGCACTTCACTGATAAGACCACTGCACAAGTTACGCGCGATCGCAGCGAAGTTTCGTGAGGCGGGGCGGGCGGGCGCGCGCGAGGGCCGACTGGTGTTGACTGCGAGCGAGCGGCCCCGCCCCGCGCGTGGTGGACCTGCTGAGCCGCTGGTGGTGACCTTGAACTTCAATTAGGGATATACTATTCAATATATTCTATTCAAGTTGGTCGGTGAACGTATGAGTGCTGAATAGCCAACCAGTTTAGTAGCTCTTTAGTCGGCAACCATCAAATGTGTAATATCGTTCTGAGAAGCCATTGATAGCAATCTATAACTTCAGACACACTCAATTTAATTCAAAGGGATATTCCATTCTATTCAAGTTGAACGTAAGATTGTACAATAGCAAACCAGTTTAGTAACTCTTAAGTCGGCGTGATGACGTTTATTCGGCAACCGCGATCGAAACATAATTATGATTGTAGAATAACAAACCAATTGAGTTATTCTGTAGTCGGTAGTAACTTAGACTTTTGTAGAGAACCGCTCTACGGCTAATACTTTAAAGAAAAGCTCACAACTATGGTAGATTTACCGTAACTGCCGTCAGATTCAGAAGTAAGAATCTAGAAGCTAATATACCATAGTCAAAAATAATTGTAACGCCCCTCACGTGAAGCATAAAGGAGTCATAAAGTCAATCACATTCATTCATTTCATTCATTGTAATTAACTATACGTATCTACCAGTAGCTAAGTAGTACTAAATATGTTTCGCCCACAGAATAGTACGACTCTATATCGGGAACCAGCAAATGAACATTTTAATCTGCACTAAAAACTAAAATAAACTCCTAAAACCGATGTTTTTTCCCATTGCGGTCGTCGACATACGAACCGTTTTAAAAGCTATAAATTTGTTAAACCAGATGAATTCCTAAAATAGAGGAAAGTTAAATAAATATTCCCGTTTGTGGAGGTTCTCGGTAAAGTTTATAATTCCCAGATTTTTTTAATTAAAGAACGGCAGGACAAATACATATTCCACTATATTATACTATTATAAAATGTGAAAGTTTGTGTGGGTGGATGTTTGTTACACTTTCACGCAAAAACGACTGAACAGATTTAGATGAAATTTAGTATGCAGGTAGTTTATAACCTGGATTAACATATAGGATCCCATCCCTCTCTGGATCAAGTTCTAAAATCCACGCGGACGAAGCGGTGGGAAAAGTGTAGTATTATATACTTTCATCTGACTTTCATCAAGTGTATGAACGTGTACATGCCTTTATGGTGAAAAAAAATGTGGTATGACTACCGAGTTTTGAAGAATGCCAGCGTCTCCCTCACAGTCCGCCATAAATCAAGCATATTTTTGTGTTTAGTCGTCCTCGTGTAGGAACCTTAAGAGTAGCCACTTTTACTTAATTTTACATTTAAATTCATATAAAAATTTCACTTATTATTTCCATCAGAGTACTTCAAATCCCACCTTTCAAAATAATTAATCTACTCGTACAAGCCTAGGTAATTAATACTCATGCATGTAACTACGTTTTAATTTCAACCGTAAGGTGCAGGTTGTAGAATTTAAATTTGCGTGAGAAGTGGAATCGTGTAAGATTTCAGTACCTACATAATAATTGCGTAAAGCTACCGAGCGTCGGGTTCTTGTCGAGCGAGGACAGGTGGCCGATATTTTCGCAACAAAACCGAAACGCGGATATTTTTTTTAATCGCGTACTATTTTCGCGTTCGCGGTAAGATCGCTCAGACAGCACTTACTGACCTAAAAACACACATTTTTATTGAAACTTGAGATCGCCAAGTACCTAGTTGAAATTCGATTATATATATATTTTTTAAAATTTCATTTGACACTTTGTCTATGCGTATCAAAGTATTCAAACTTACGGTAGTGTGTTTGGTCTGTTTTTTGATGAATTTCATGTATTTCTAATGCGTTATGATAAAAATACAAAATTATTAAAAATATGAGAATTCGTGCATTCTTCTTATTCACGTGTAAGCAACACAAGATGTAAGCAACACATGAGGACTTAGATATTAGCCTTAAATAGAGTCTCTCCGTCACCCACACCTCCCCAACCAAAACACAAGACATGAAGGAAATACAGCTTTACGGCGGGTAAAGAGGGTGGTGGTAAGGTGCTGCCCGGGGCGAGCTACGATGGCTCTATCTCCTATTAATACAGAGTATAGATCTCTGTGTATGTATACTCTAGATTTACCAAAACAGTCAATGGGTAGCAAACGATGATGCAGTTAAATGATCGAAATCCTTTATTGACGTCCTTGAAGCCCACAACTTGAAGTCCACCCAGTAACCAGAGTCCCAAGTAACCAGAGCGTAAAGGAAATTGATAGAACTGAAAATTGTTCAACGGCATTGTTCTCTAGTCAACTAAAGTTTATCAAGCATCCAGCCCAAGATGTAATGAATGCTAAAGTTTGAATTAAAAGTAGACTTTATATTATGAATAGGTACTATGTCATACTTATAAAATTAATGCATCGTTGCGTTACCGTACACAATTCAGAAACATTTTAACATTGCTATGTTTAAAACTGAAAAAGATTCAACAATAGTAAGTGTTCTATGAAAGAATTATGAGCAGTTAGTAAAGATACAATGCATATTTTTACTCTTTGCTCGTCGTAAGAGCACTTGTGCTTACGTACATCGGTTGGTTTATATAATTCGCATAACTATTTCTTATCTCGGCTGGCTTTGGTTACTACTCGTAGCTAACTTTTTCGATTATATATACACTTCAGAGAAGCGTGCAAGCGCAGTGCGTGCTTCAGAGAAGCGTATCTACAGGCAATCTTAAAATAAATAGATCTGCGTTAAGTCATCGGTCGTGATAGTTTTCAAAATATAATAGTCGTTAAACCTCGTCGGCAGCCCTTTGGATAATTTGAAAATATCCACCAATTAGCATCCGTTATTATACGGGTAGCTTCAATTATAGAAAAGAAACTTGTGTCCGATTAAAAGTCGCAAAAAGAGTTGAAGTGAAACTCTTAATATTAAAGGTAAAATAAGATGAATTCTTGTATCAAACAAACCGACAGATGTTTCTCTCATGCGGATAAGGTCGGAGCGATTCTTCCGTGTTGTATGATGCTGTTACGGCGTAAACCTGTCCGCACTCCCCGTAACATAAAGCATAACGTTACGTTAACGTAATCACGTCAATTTTTATTTAGGTTTCATCGAAATAAGTGGCGATTATCAATAATACAATTTCACAGAAATTTTCAACTGTTATGGCCTCGTGCCCAAATGGTTAATTGAAGAAAATATTATATCACACAGAAAAGGTATAGGTTGCTACATTTTGATGATGTTTTATCTCACAGCAGAAAAGAACTCTACCCTGTAAACAACTAGTTCCACATCACGCTATGAATATAGGTAGTCATTTGATACATTTTGGGTGCAAAAACAAAAACCCAAAAAAACTACACCTACCTCCATTTGCATCGGTAATAATTTTAAATTGTGGACTGCATTCAAAGCCGTACAATACACCGTACAATTTGTTCATGCTTATTCTAATCATTGGTAAGAAGTGCATTGCGTTGCAGTGCTCTGGCAGCTTCCCAATTAAAGATAACCGCACAGATTCGGCAAATAGGTCACGATATGCGTTAACTGTCAATCCATTTACATAAGCCGGAATCTAACCGTACATAAATACTAGTAACGGACCCCTTACAGCGCTTACATACGACGCCTCGGTTTCTATACGGCGTTGATCTACAACGCGGTCGAATAGTACCGAAAAGAATAGCCAGCGCCGTGATTATTGCTTCCTTGCATGTTCTTTGCTCTGTCCACGAGGCTGCTAGTTCACAAACCAGTGAGTTTAAATGCTCCATGTCTATGTTCTTATTGGTGTGATATAACATCCACAGTATAACATAACACGGCTAAACCATTGGTTTGAATCACATGTGAGTCACGGGACAGCCGCGTGATTAACACAAATGCAACCGGTGCGTGGTCAAACAAGGATGAACGCGGATCGGCTACCAAATTTTAGGATTAGCTCCCGTCAAAGATTCCGTTACAAGCATACATACAAGTGAAGGTAACAAAAGGCGTGTAATCTCCTCTCTGCAGCGAGAGAGGCTGCGAGGATCCATCTAATACAAGTATAGCAGTCTAGCTTGACAACGTCAATGAGGGATGAAGGCAACCTTAATGAGGGGAGCCATACTTGCATTAAAATGTTAAGTGATATTGACGAAACATCTATTTACAAAACAGGTTTGTTTGTTTTGCTCTATCTTTTGTTACGCTTTGGGAATAACATAATTATGCAGTATTGTATCCCTAATGGAGAGCAGTTAAATAATTTCCGTTCCCATTACGATAAGTAGATTAAAAATTCCCTTTTCGAGTTGGAATCTATTTTTACTGGAACATCATAAGCTTAAAGGTGCTTCAATTAACTCCGTCCCTCCTCAGTGAGACGAGAGAAAACAATTTGCATAAGACGACCTTCCCTTCAAGTAAATTACGAGGACTTGTCGGACTGTGGGAGAGTGAATCAAGATAAACGATCCTTTATCTTGTGTCTTTAAACTCTTTTATACCTTTGATGGGTACGACAATTACTCGTAACGTGTTTGCTGATGGAAAGGATGAAACTTAGTAAATCAAAATCAAAAACTATGTCTCTAGCATGATTATACGCAGTTTCGTGTAGTAATCGTCTCGAGCTGTTATCAGTAAGGGAAGATGTCAAGACAGACTGACATATGACATACTAATGACTGACTATACGAATACTTTGACCATAGTATGCTTGCTCGTGGCACTGAAGGCATCTCGATACGATTACAATACGAAACCAGAAGTTCGAAAGCTCATGCTCGCATCACTGGTGTCTGTGTCATGACAGGATAGCAGTAAGCATACATACGTACATATCGAAGGCATTTCTTTTTGAATCACTTCAGAAAAGACTTAACTGATCTAGATAGTGATTTTGGCAACTAGATATTTCGACCTTTATTGTGTACTTGCGTATTACTCCACCAAATTTTCTTTGTCAGTGGATAGTGAGACGAGTCCCTAACATGGCGAATTCCATTAGATCTTCATAAAGTGTGGCGCCTTGCGATGAGCAGACGCGTGTATAACCGGGCGCGACGTCCCATGGACGATGTACCTATAGACACACTCAGTACATCAGTTTCGTTGGCTGCAACTCTATTATGGTCTTGGGCACGGGTCTTTTCTCACGACAGGCGGACGCCTGGAGCATACTCCACCACGCTGCTCCGATGCGGTGCAGTGGAGAAACTCACTAGTGACCAACACGTGTCGGATGTTTACAAACCGCCCATACGGCCTCAAACAAGGTTTAACGATTGCTGTCGTATCGATAACAACCGGCTCACCGTGTCTTCCGAAGCACGGAAGCGCGCATTTAATTCGCACTAGCGGTCACTCATCATGGTATGCGATCTACAGGATTGTATTAGAACATCCGGAATTTGTTAGCTTCGTAGAATTTGAGTATACAGGATGCTCAGATTATATGGAACTTTGATAGCGCGTTTGAGGATACGGCTTCTGATTGGTCAGTATAATAAATAACGCTTCACACTCAATAGCCCCACACTAGTATTCCCTGTGTCGTGGGTACCATGGACACACACGACAAGATCACAACACATCCAGACCAGAAACAGAAATTCAAATTCATCGTTCAAATCACTGCTCTGCTGGGAACCGAACCCAGGACCCTCCGTGCAGCACACCGGTGTCTTAACCACTGCGCCACCTGGGTCGTCAAGTATCGGTATGAGGTATGTGACTAATTCTAGTTGTAGCCTCGTTACAATACTAATATTGTGAAAATGCTGACTGTACATGATGACACAATTAGCTAACACAATCAGCGTTTCCGTGTGAGGCGACCATACAAGTACTTTAGGTAACGCCCTGCCAACTAAACATGATAAATACAAAACAATTTCAGATTGAATCTTGTTGCCATCGAACCCGATTGAAGCGAGACAATTGGCCTAATTGTCTGCCAACTCCGACGCTGCCGAATAATTGACTCTATCAGATATAATTACATTCACCCCGTCCACTTATATTAGGTAAGCAGAGTCTCTCAGTTACTGAGAAGGTACTATCATTTAATTAGAGACTTAAAATCAATAGAATAAAAAGGCTTGAAATTACAGCTTTCTTTGAACTGTTTGGAGCGCACACTGACCCGCAAAGCAGCGCAGAATGCGTGATCTAGCGTCGTATGTGAGTATTGTCATTTGTGTAGAAAACAAGCACAGTCCGACACAAAAAACGCATCTGCATGTACGCGCGGCGATGCGTTTTATATACAAATGGACGTGCACCCCCGCACTACGGTGCGAGATGCGAGGCAGTGTTAGTCGCCTAAGTGCCGCTACAATTTTAAGTTTAGAATTTAAAGATACAATTTAAAGAAGACAAAGACAATGACAATTAGAAATGTCTTAATTGTAACTGTCGTAAGAGTACAAAACTTAACTGTCATGAGAATACGGTCCAGTGAAACACTTAAAAGTAGGTCTCTTAAATATATGTACTTCCGTCGATCATTTCCACTTCTCCCCGCGTCGAATCCAACAGCTATAAGTAATCCCTAATGACTCATCCCGTCTTACCCTTAATGGATGCTTGGTGCGTTTTATCATTTTTATGAACCATAAATTGTTCAAATAATATCGTTTTGACAACTGAATCTCTTACCTTTTAGCTTTGTTCCTTTTTACTTTTTGAATTGATAACGCGAATTGTGGAATAAATTCTAAAACTCTGGTCGTCTGATAAGCCTCAGTAGTTAAAGTACAACATCCTTGGGAGTACATGCATATAATCGGTTGAATGCAATTCCGAAGACGGAATGAAAAATGTTTTACCTATAACAGAGTTTCGAACTTATTTCACTCCGTTGATAGTCTATCGAATGCCGTTACGATGCTGAAAATAGACGATAATTAAACTCAAATTATTCTTATTATTTTATTAATATTCTAAAGCAATTAGGTACTATCAATGAGTTACTGTAAAACTTCCACTATTATTGTTTTCAACTACTAACGCTTACTCTTATACCCATAAAAGTTTTACAGGGGTTCAATAGCGACGGGATCATTTAACTGTTAAAACCATAGAAATAGGAAAATAATAGAACGGCAATAATATCGCGTTTACGTTTGTTCGGAATCTGAAGTGTAGATTCACGCCCCAAACTCATTCTTGCACTAGCGTTCACAGACGCGACTATTGTAGACAACAGAATGAGCTTACGTATGCTCAGTCAGCAGAATACACTGGTAGGGTACACGCCGTTGCCATGATTGTGACAGAATGAACTAATATGTGCTCAGTTTAGCAGAATTAATTTAGGGTTCGCCTGTCCCGCCACAGCCGTTCCATCTATTTCCCATTTCTATGGTTAGAACTGTAAAAATAAAATCGTAGTGCCAAATGAACCATTAACAACTGTTATTACTCTTTTACGGCTCGCGAGCTACTACCACGACCAAATTTTAATTAGTTCTGCTAAGTTCGCTGCCAAAATATATTATTAAATTTAAGCATTTTCAAGATTTATTAAAAACACTGGCCAAGATCTAGATAGTCGGAGCAGGATACAGTCGCCATTATACGTCGGTAATTTTTTTCCCTTAAGTTAGTGCCTAGCGTCAACATCATTGGTTACTAATATAAATGTGAAAATATGTGGGGATGAATGGATGTTTGTTGCTGTTTCACTCAAAATCGGATGAACAGATTTAGATGAAATTTGATGGGCAAGTAGACTATGGTTGGATAACTGGATTAACATACCGGATATTTTATCCCCCTCTGGACCAAGTTCTAAAATCCACGAGAAGGAGCGGGAAGCGACCACATCAATACGATGGCACTTGACTAAATGTAGGTACGCCTTTATCAATAATGTTGCACTAGGGGTTAACAGCCAAAGTACATCTAATCGACAATACTGTAAGTAAACTAAGTCATTCAATCGAAACTTTGTCAAAATCACGGAATTCCGTTATTAGCTATTCAAGGTTGTTCTTAAATTGGCGATTTTACAAAAGTTTTACGGTCACCACCGCGGGTGATGGAACAGAAGCGATTCATATTTGCTTTACTTTTCCTTATTTTGTTTAAAATCGGCTATAACTTTCCCGATCATAGTCACTATTTCTGCTTAATCATATTTTATTGTATTCACTGTAAAATTAAATATTGTAAGGATACACAGCGTAACTACGACATGACAAGGGCTGAAATAATGATGACATAAAAGAAAGATGACAGAAAAAAAAAATACCCTAAAGAAATACCAAAAATATCGCTCGTCATGTTTCCCATCGTTCGATGCAAGTGATTGTTCCTTCTTAATAAACTCGCTGTCCGTCCGTCGAGGCGTTTGGGAAGTTCTTCGCGATGAAAACCAATTTAATTAAGTGCTTTCAAACTTTTGACAGTTCTTGCCGAAACCCCTTCATTATTCAGTTCCTTCTAGATCGGCTCACGAAGTTTTAGCTCATCTTGTCTACAAGGACGGGCTTTATTTATTACGGTATTTTGAGATAATGAATGAGTGAGTGATACAAAAAGAATCATTCAATTCTAAAAAAACATGCAGTTACCTGGATGATAAGTGGTCACTAGTGGAATCAAGCGCAAAATGGTGACCATGAAAATATCTCAAATTGCGTGATCACGTTACTGCCATAGAAAAAAAGAAGATAGGATAGGCTATGTGTAACCGGCTAGGTTCTTCTCAATTGAACAAAATTGATTGTAAAATCGGCGTATTCGTCATGAGCAGGAATGTGTCTGAGTTAGAGAGGACTTCGATCCAGTTTAAAGTTGGATATGATTTTCTGCAACAACCACTTAACTTCACATGATTTTCGGTTACATTTTATTTACATTCCATTTTTAAAATTCCTTTTACTTATAACTACATTTAAAAGCAACTCATACGCGAATTCATTACACCAACGATGCTCATATCCTATTAGAGTGTGTCAGTAAATGTATCGAGGCGTAGCGTATGATTGAAATCATAACCTTTGTCCCCTATAAATAGAACAATTGGCTCTCCACTCGCTCGTCCAAACTTTGTAATAACATGACGTAGCCAGTTTAAAGTTCATGGGTCGACAGTGGACGACACGTGATCGCCAGAACCGATCCTGCAAAACTTATTTTATTATGTGGCCTCAACTATCAGTTACAAAAAAGTTTTCTGAACTAACCTTTGTATTATAACTAGAGTAACAGCAGCGACGAGATAGTGGCTGTTTGGTCAGCTTTTGATTTTGGGGAATTGGGAATCGATTGATTGGATACCTGAGTTCCGCTCCGGTGCTGCGCCGAGGGTCCTGAGTCCTGGGTTCGATTTTCAGCGGAGTATAGATTTGATCATTCAAATTTTTGTTTCTGGTCTTAGTGTGTGTTTTGTTATCTTGTGTCTCCGTGGCAACCACGACACAGGGAGTCCACAATTAACGTATAGGTATAGGTGCTACTGAAAGGGTCATAAAGACGATTTAATGTTGCTATTATGTTACCAATTGTTATCTCAAAACAATATGTTTCGGTATTCCTGAATTTGGTCGAGCTTTGTTGAAAGACCCAAATATAGTCAGGCTTACCCAAAAATACACGAGTGATGTGGACAATAACCAGACCAGGTAATATTATTCATGTTAATGTTCACCGGACGTCCAGCGGAGCGGGTCGTCTTTTCATTTAAACTTATTTGTATAAGCCGATTGTGATTTGGTTAAACCAATTTAATTTGTTCCCAATTGTTTAAAGGAATTATGGTTCTTCATTGGATTTCTCGTTTTATTGTTTGATTTTACTCCTTTGTCTTGTCTGCGGGTCTTTAGGTATTTCATGGTAAAATACACACTTAGTTTACTAGTGTTGTGTACGTGACAGACAAGTATGGACAGACGTATATATTTCAAAGCTTAGAATTTTTGTCACAATGAAATGAAAAGGATGTAGGCCTTAGTCCACCACGCTGGCCTAATACAGGTTGGTGCACTTCACGTGCCTCGAAGAACATTAGACTCTCAGGTATTCTAGTTTCCTCACGATGTTTTCCTTCACTTCCTCGCATCTATAGCAGGTGATATTTAACTTACTAGTAAAAAATAGCTTTTAAGAAACTTATTGGTGCTTGCCATTGGGAACCATTCAAAACCTGAAAACATGAGGCCGAAGTCTGCCACATTCTTCAAAAATTGTGTTCACGAAAATCCTTTTATTACGAGATCATTTATAATGAATAATTACGATCTATGTTCATAAAGAAGATTCTAAATATTGACAAAAAAATACGAAACCGAATGACAGACATAATACCGTAAACGTAGTCTCTCAAATAGATAAAGATCCCACCCACACACTCACACACATACTCGATGTTTTCGCATATCACAAAATAATAATTGTTCTATTGCTTCGTGATAAAAATAGCTCTTTGTTTTACAGTGTTTACGAACTCCGACCTCTGGTTGGGTAGGGGCACGTTCCTTTGATATTTCGAAGGCTAAACTCCGCTCTGACCAAACGTGGTTAAGACCACCATTCCAGGGAAAATGTACGATGATATTCATGAATAACAATTTAAAATATAAATTTGCGAATAAAAAATAGTAAAAAAATAACAATCACATATTTTAAGTAGTTAAATAACAGTCATATAAAATAAAGTGCTTATGTTATTAAATTAATTACCAATGTAATTTAATTTTTACAAAATTTTTAGGAAGCTTCCGTATTTATGAGCTAAACAAGGAAAATTGTCACTCAACTGCTGCAATGGCAAATAGAGAACATCATGAAGAAACCCGCATGGCTGAGAGTTCTCCATATTAATGTCAAAAGTATAATATGAAGTCCTCTAAGCCGCATTAAGAAAGCATAGTAGACTAAGGCCTAGGTTCATCTTTCTCATTGTGAGGGAGGGGAGACCCGATATCACAGTGGGTCACTGAAGGGTTACAAAAAAACAAGAATAGTATTTAAATAAGCGCTATCATAAGTGGTCACCTTCATCTCCATATATCGTCATTTTGCTTTAGAACAAGAGCTCTTACACGCCGCTTCTAAGGTACCGTATTATAATGATTTGAGGAGATTATCATGAAGTATACCTATTTATCATGACCTATAAAAAATGCCGCTGTTTGTTGATATAAACAATTATATATCCCCTTAAACTCTATTAAATACGACTCTCCCAGGGTACATTATCGCTGTATACAGGGTCGCTCGCAAACATTTGAACAAGCGGCGCGCTTTCATGCCTTTATCGCCCGGTATTTGCGCATTAACCCTTAATTGCTGTACATTACACTGACAAATATACTGAAATTAAATGAAGTAACGGACATCACATTTTGACCAAGTTTTATTTTTCACTTCTGAAAAATATAATAATTAAAAATATTTAAAGGCACAAGGCCGTTGTCAGTGTCTTTATCATTATTTTTCTGTGACTCAATATTCACGGTGGATATTATTGCGTAGGCGTAGGTACTCGTAGATCGGGCGAGGAGAATAAAAAGTAGCCTTGTTGTATTACAAACGATAGAATTATTAACTAATACTCAAACAAAAGTAACAATGAACTAATCACACAAAATCATTGACACACCACACCGAACCGAACACGTAATGCACTCGCACGACACCACCGAATTTCTTATTTTTTAGCGCCATCTTCACTTTCGCGCGCTTTTGTGCACTAGCGCTCGGAGTTGCATCAGAGCGGGAAACGTCAAATGTTATTCATTTGCGTTCCACTCAATCTATGATTTATGGAAGCGCCGTCATAATTATTGTTTTATGAAAACCTACCTGACGCTATCTTAGGCCAGCTGACTATAAGCTTATAGTAAGCTAACTTTGTGTGATATCTGTGGCATTAGATTGTCTTGTTTATCGTGATTTTTACGAAAAAAATGGTTGATAAGGTTAGTATTAGAATATTTGTATACAGGGTGAATTAATCTGTATAAGATTCTTAATAAGTAACCCGCGACAAAACTCAATTAAAAAATTTAGCACATAAAATTTCACGAAATAGGTAACCATTACCGAAGTAGCGCGCTTCTGATAAATTTCAGAATGTTGCCACTTCTTCCGAAGTGCTGTCATTGTGAGTTACTGAGCAGTCGATGGCGATAACACTGGGGGAAATGAAGCTTTAATTCAGTTTTGACAGACAAACTTTCTTATTAAACTTTTATGTGTAGACGTTGTAATAAATTCTGACCAGTCGAGAAACCAATCGTTGTACAAAGTATACTACACAGTCGTTAATTTGTTTGTGTTATTTCACTAAATAATGGGTCTTACTTTGTAACAAACAAGGGACAAATGACAACACATATTTCTATAAAAAACTTAAACATTTTATGAAACTTGCCTTTTCAGAGCATATTTAAACAGCCAAGCGAATACTTACATTTAACGTTTAACAATCGTCTTCATGTTATAGTTTAAAAGACTGGCGCTAACTAACGGTAAAAATTATTTATTAACAAATCTTAGAACCCTTGAACATTGTGGTACTTTTGAGAGCCTTTGCTTAAGTTCCGTTTATATAACACAAGATACTCGTAGCTCTGTCACCTCATTATTATATTGGCTTCTTGCTTGTACCTTTTTGCTTGTATCACCTACTTTTAATAGTGTTATTATATCAGAATTTTAATCAGGATTGACGCATATTTCTAGCTCAGTTCGTCAATCTGTTGAAGAATTGTCGTTAACTTTACAATATAAAACCAGTAGTCAGTCGCTACTGACGTCATACTGTGTCTTATCAGGTCAGCAGATCAGACAGAAATCGCTTGACATTAATAGAACTACATTTATTACCCATCTCTCATTAAAAAATACTAGCGGCTCTGTTGTCCTGGTAGTCATTAAACTTGTATTTCGTTGCTATTTTATCTTAAGTCTGATCAGTGATAATCCTTGTCGCTCTAAAATTAATTATAAATTACAGAAGGCTAGACTTCCTCAAGCGATGACGTTAGTTTATTTAATTGACGAAATAACATGATTATTTTCGTAAGACATTGACATTGAAGGATGTAGGCCTTAGACCACCACGCTGGCCTAATGCGGGTTGGTCGGTCGGGACTTCACATGCCTTTGAGATAGGTGATAGAGCAGGTGATATGTAATTCTATAAAGCGCACATAACTTTTTTTACAAAGTCATTGGTGCGTGCCTCAGGGATTCGAACTCGAAACCTTCGACTAAATAATGTACTTAAAAGCTGAAACCAGTCCAGTCCGCAACAAATTCCCTATAAGTGTCAAGTTTTGAAGTAATCAGTCGTGCCCGAGGGTGAAAAAGTTTTGGGTATGTTGTATAAGCGGATCGGGCGTTGGTTATCCGCGCGGGTGATGGATGACGTCACGGGCACGGCCTCTACTCAAACACGAGAGGCTTTGAGCAAACAAACGGGATACAGCCACAAAGCGCTAATGACCACCGGTCTGCAGCTTCCATACATTTTATATAGACTCGTTGCTCAGGATTAAGGCCGGTGATACTAAAGCCTCTTTCATTGTTACCAACAAATAGGCCGATATTGTTTTTAACAATAAAGGCAAATAAGCCAACGAGCGTTGATACGCTGTGGCTTAAAATTCGACCTCGATAAGGGTCCGGGTTCAAATCCCAGTGGCACGCACTTAGAAAAACAAGTTATGTGCGCTTTATGAAATTAAATATCACCTGTTGTTACGGTGAAGGAAAACATCGCGAGGAAACCTGCATGCCTGAGAGTTCACAATTTTTTTTTCTCAAAGGTCGAATTCTAAGCCACTGTGCTATTAACGCTTAATAAGTTTGTTTACGTATGTATAAAGTTAATTTAATGTAATTTACCGGGGTCTGTTCCCCCATGATCCCCGGCGTCACGTCGGAACGCGCCGGATATTACATGCCTGCCGGGAACCAATCCCACTCCAGGAAAAAATACCCTCCTCTTGTTACAAGTACATAAACAGTATCGATTTACACTGATACAGCTGATGTAAATTACCAATAACATATTGAAACAATGATCAGTTTCGCTAATAACATTAAGTTGTTGAAACATTCATCGGTTTGTCTACTCAGGCGTCAATAGGCGAATGTTTTATGCCAATTAACAGAAAAAATGTTAAAGGGCCATGAACACTGTAGCGACTTCCGCTAGTGGTCAAGAGATGGCCATCTCTACTGTACAGTAGTCCACATGATCCTGAATCGCTATAGAAGTTTTCTACATCGCTGGCACATACAGTGTGAATTTACTAATCGACGCCACGCCGCCCTGTCCTGAATCCTTTAAATTCAGTTTTTTCAATGTTTTCGTCAGGTTATCAATCTAGCTGTTTATAATACTCTGTAGGAAATAATTGCTTTTCAACTTTACCTTATAAACCCATACTAACAGTGACACAAGATACAGGACCTCTATAAATGTCCTGTAGGTTGAAAGGATGCTTCTCAAGATTAACTTCTCCGCCAGTCATCTAAGGTTCTGCGCACAATGACGTCAGACCGAGGGTCCTAACAATCAAAGGTCGTCTGCTCTTATCGCGCAAATGAACTGGAATTTAATAACTTGGGGACAAATCTCCCTTTAAACATTTTCATCAAAATTTGACAGAAACCGCCAAAAAGTCATTTTAATCAAAAAATGTGATGGTTTTTTAGTCCTGTTTCATAGCTGTTTCATAGCTGTTTTGCATTCTGAATTACCCTTTATAAAGAACAATATGTCATGGTCCTGCGGAAATACATACATGGACCAAAACACCGTCCTAAAGAAGACTTATCTAATGGTATCCATCTTACAATCGGGCAGCATCGGTCGCCCGCGAGATTAGCAGCGGTCACCCGCAGGCCACAGTTTGCGGTTGTTTCGGTAAATAAGTGGCCAAGTTGCGACGATCTTCAGCAAGTTTCCGAAACTTTGCGCACATGCCTCGGCGGAGTCACCGCACTAGCCAACGAAACCGCTAGATTGGACATCTGTCAGCACCACTGAACACCGCTTCGTGTTCTACGGATTGCAGACACCGCACTGGCGACTGACAGGAACACTAGCGTCTGCCAGTGTGCCAGTGTGACGCAGGGTGTATCAAAATGATTTATAATTGAACTATTAATACTTGTTTGTATAAAATATGCTTTAAAACACATCTCACTCAATGGTAAGGTACTCTAATTCATATGAGAGTTAGATCTCTCATATGAATGCCACGAAAAATCTCCAAGACAACGAACAAACAAGAAAGAAGACATAATTTTAATAATACATGTCATAAGTCAAAGGTAGTATTAACTACTAACGACGGAGCTATGCCGATAAAACGAGGGCTATCTTGTAAGCCAAGTTTGTTTTCTTAAGATCTTTCGAGCATCCGACAATGTTGACTGACATTTGAACAGGCTGTCTTATAACTTAGTGCTCAAGACCCAAGTTTTGCTACATTTGGAATAATTTTAATGTTCCATCCGTCTGAATTTCTGTATTTTGTGTCTTTTACAGTCGTAGTTTGAGCACTTGAATCATTTAATGGTCGGAGTATAAATAAGAGGGCTAAGTTACGAAATTACGCCTGTAAAGAAGTCTTTTGGTTATTAGATATTGAATGCGGGAGAAAATCTTTGAAAAATGTTTTCAAATGAAATCAAAAGAAAATCCGATTAAATGTCACCACGATACAAATATAAGGATTTTTTATGGAAAAGCTTTTGGTCGGTTTATTTTTAAGGTTCTAAGGAAAATTGTCAATATTTTGAGTACCTATATGACTATATGTATTATCTACATATTATGAGGTCACTCGGTTATTTGTAGGTACTCCAAGGCGAGGCAGGGGTCCCTCCTTGCCTCCCACCTAAAAAAAACCAAAAGTACTACGCGCTTCGGTGCCTTGGAAGATAGACTAAGCTAATTGCGCTAGTTATTTTTCATAGAAAGTAGCCGTTAACCTTTGTTTCAGATACTATGTCGGGTTTGGATCTCGACTGGCATCTATCCCAGGATGTTCCCAGGTCTTCCCAGTAATGGGAAGGTCCTTGACCTGCAGTAGGAAACAATTATAGTTGCAGCCATTACAAAACTATCACACGCAATCCGCGGCTAACTACGAGACTAAGATAATTCTAAAAGATAAAATAAAATCCAATTTGGTCCGCTTCGACGATTGTCCAATTTCCCGTATCTTATAAAATATGATCTTTTACTGCACAAGTTTGGAATGGTTAACATATAGTTGCTTAAAGTACATACTTATATATGCTCGAAGATTAGTTGCAATTTTATTTGTCTTGTATTTGAACAAAAATTTTACATAGGACATTCAGCCCCTGCGAAAAAATATTGGCAAAAACTCTAGCAAAGAAAATAGCAAATCTAATAATTCATGTTTTTATGTAAATTATTTGGATATTTAAACACATAAGGCATTAATATCACATTACTTTAAACAGTAAAAAATTAATTTTCAAGTCATTGGTTGGTTGATAGCATAAACGTAAATCTTGAAAAATTTTGAAATTCCATTTATATCATTATTTGTCTCAGCATGAGACAAAGCTTATTTTAGCTTATCTTATTAACAAAGCTTATTCGCAAAGCTTATTTTACTCCTATTTATAAATTTGTTTTAAATCAAAACGCAGTATTATTATCTTAAGTTAAAACCCAATACCCTTACCTACGAAACCAACACACTTCCATGACACCAAATCGATACAGCGAGTCATTATCAAAATCCTTGAAATCGGGAGCTGCCAAATTTGAGGTCAGAATTTTCAATCTGTATCAAGTGCCTCTCGACGTAACGAGTTGATCGACGCACAGACGACCTCAATATAGCCGGAGGCTAGGGGTGTATAAGTAGCTAATATTGTGAATTTGCGGTTTAGGTACCCTACGTGCCAACAGGGGAATGCCACGTTTCGAACTATATACAATTAATATACAGCTAGATGAGGACGTTGAGAATGCAACAACTTTAGTTCGTTTAGTACAGTTTTTACTCGATTTCCTAGTTCAACTCGTGCGTATACGTGTACGTATACGAATAATCCCGACGTATTAAATATTGTGATTTGTGGGAGCGCTCACACTGCGCGCGGAACAAATTGAATTCACGAAATCGCGTCCAAACTGAGGACGGCCTTAAACACGACAAAATTTGCTTGAAAAATGTAATAAATAACGTTTCACACTCAGCTTCAAACTAGCTAACAACAAGATAAAGACACATGCACATCGGAAACAACAATTTATAACCACTGAGCCACACAGGTCGTCAAAAAGTGTATCTCTCATATCTTCATCTGAAGCGTCAGAATAACTACAAAAATCCACTCTTGGGCTCCCCACCTATACGACATGATATTAATATTAGGTATAGAAAATTATGCTTTCGATTTTTTTATTGTAGGTACTATACACCGAAAATTAAAATTATTCCTAACAAAAACATTGTATTTTAAGTCATTTTATAAATGACGAACAGTAACTTAACATTAACTACCACAAAACCTTGTAAACTCCTAAAAATTTATACATGAAATTTTAATACTAAAACATTTTACGTTCTTATAAAGGAAAGAAAAAGAATAAACCGGAGTTCTTGATGCATTTTATTTTTATCGTTAAATTTTAATTACCTACAGATAACGTAGCGCGATAATGATGGCGCGGCGGTGGGCGGGAAATCTGTTAGCTTAGAATTTAGAATTTTAAATGCTACGAAAACCTACAACATAGCACTATGTATATGTAGAAGCATTTTAATTCGTCTGCGGAGGAGCCTTACCGCCACCCTCTTAAGTCGACGTGAAGCATGTTCTTTATGTCCGTGTTTTTATTGAAGAAGACATGTGACTGCCGGAGATAGTAGGAATGACATTTTATCCTATGTTTACCTCATAAAAGGTAGTACGGATAGGGCTGAGACTTCAGCTCCTATTAAACGAGGAGTCCAGTCCCTCGAGTTCCAGATGACATATTACGGCGGTATGGACGCTCCAGGGAACAAGAGTGCCATATAGATGTCTAAGAAGACCTTTGACCGGAGTACGGATAGCATCCGAATTTATATAAGCAACACGTCATGTCCCTCCTGACTTGCTCGCAACGAAATGATTTGTTTTATTACTAGACGAATAAACTAGCCCCGCGGGGCACAGAGAAAATAACTATTGTTTTCCTACACAAGCGCTTCTTTTAATAGTTGTTGTGTTAGAAGATACGACAAAGACAAAGACAAAACGTTTATTTGCACAAATATAGTATAAAGATGTTACAAATTATTCAGATCAATCTATATTTACCATTTTTAGGTATGCAAATATAAAGTAAATAAAACTAACAAATTAAATTCATAAATAACTTAATTACATTAAATCAAACACTTTAAAGACGATCATTTCTTTTTATTTAGATTTGATTACTTCAATTATACAAAAAATGGCATGTAGTATTAACAATTCATTTGTTTAGTTGTTTTACCTAATCGGACTCATCGGTTCAACTGGTGCCACCCACTATTGGGTCGAGAGAGAACAAACCGGAGAAAAAACTCAGCACCGGAGACACAGTATGGTTTTATAAAATTTTTTATTTTTATAATTTTTAATATTTTATTTTATTACGAATTTTAGTCAGTACATTCACTCTCCCTATACCATCGTATAGGCATAAGGAAGCACTGGGTGTGGGCAGCTTTACAGTATTGTAAATTAAGCCTCATTATGATTTTTATTTATTAAAATTTATTAAAACCAATTAGTATTTTATTGTATATTCTGATATAAATTCGGCTACAGCGATATTATGATTTATTTATGATGTGTAAAATCAATCTGCCTTAGCTAAATATAGAAATTTCTACTATCTTCCACGCACTTTTTTAAGATTTCTCAACGTATAAACCTTCCTTGGACTTATACAAACGTATCAAAACTAATATGAGCCAAATCGGTCCAGCCGTTCTCGAGTTTTAGCGAGACTAACGAACAACGATGCATTTTTATTATATAGATTTATTATCATCTAAGTACGTAAACCTACCATATTATTATCTTTTCTTGCTCTATATAGAAATCTAAATTTACTGACTTCTGGTTGGGTTGGTTGGTTGGACCCAACAATAAATGGCATCCAAAAAGACACTGAAAAGTTAGTTATAATCTGTAAATTGGATATTTTTCAGAAAGAGGCGAACTCTCGGCGAATAAATAACGGCGGCCCTCGCAACCGCAGTGCAGTCGGAAAACAAGCGGAATGCTCACTTTATTCGCTGTTTTTGCAACTGTGCCAGTATTTTCCCTCTAAATTTTGGATTTATTTACCCTTTGTTGGATGGCAGCACTTATACAATTTTGTAACTGGTTTCATAACAAGTTCATAGCCTGGTGTGAATGAAGATCTATGTTTTAATGCACCGATCTCTCCTCACAAGAGAAGAAGAGTATCTTATATCCCAAAGTTCATACGACGACACCACTCTAACGCAAAATAGTGGAGATACGGCTGAAATTGGTACGGCATAAGTTGAATGTCTGTAAATCACACATAGGTTCTAACAACAACCATTAGTGTACCCACAAAAATAAAACAACGCTTCTACGAGTGGCCTCACTAATAAAACTACCGACTACGCTCAAAACTTCATTCTTCCTTAAAATAAAAAATTAACAAACTAACAATTTAATGAAATAATTTTAAAGAAATGAACAACTTATGTTATAGCAGCTGCAGTAGAGGTAGCAAACTATTCAAAAAATGCGATTACATTGCAGGCAAGTTTCTGAAAGTTAGATAGCTAAATACTTCAGTGAAAAGTTGCTCAAGTACGGAGCTCAGAAGATGGAAGCCGGTGGAGATTAGTTGCGTCACGGCTAGCGAGCCATTCAGACAGATATGTTAACATCCCATTTGAGAAACTTAAATGCGTTGAACCTGGAAACTTCTAGGATTACCTGTCATTTTATTGCTACAATATTTAATTATATTAGTCAGTTTAGTATTATATTAGTTTAGTACTCGTATTATATTATTTCACTTTGTTAAATTTAATGGTTGATTTAATGGTCCGTCCATTTTTAGTATTATGCAATGTTTTTCCGACTCATAAATGTTTTACTTACTCGTCTGTCCTTAAAGAATTTTTAGAATATTTTCTAATTAAAAACATTGAGAGTCGGGAACAGATAAGACTGCCTTTTATGTATACCTGTGTTTTTGTTTTGATATACGAGTACGTTTGCATTTAAGTATTTTTATATTAAAATTTGGGTGTAGTAACCAATAATCTGCGATCTTGCATAATTATCATATCTTGATCTTACTATACATCCATAGAATACTAGTGCGTATGCGCATATATGAGTACTGTTCATATGGTGGTACATGTGTTGAAGTGTCTAAACGTGTTGGTCTCTACTTTATATAAACTTAAAATAAAACATTTAAAATGTATGCAAGTAATCTTTAAACTTAATAACAGTAACGATAAAATAAAAGAAGTAATTAAACTAGCACAGACCTACATATCCACTTGCAGCAAGTTTCTAAAAGCTTGATAGCTAAATACCGCAGCACAAAGTTGCTTCACGAGGAGCTCGGGAGATTGAAGCGAGTCGAGATTAGTGCCATTCAAGGTCCTGTGACGTCAGCACTACACCTACTACTGAGTCAGTCGGACCGGACCGACATTAACATCCCATTTTGAGACATTTAAATGGATTGAATCTGCGACCTTCTGAAATAAAGGCTTCCCTTTTATTGTTACTTTAATTTGTTCACGACTACGTTTGAGCTAAACAGTTTTTATTTATTTTTCAGGAACAAGTGTAGCAGCTTCAACGACCAAACAAGAAATGGCGCTACGAGTACCCTGAATCACTTTTATCTTAATTTGCACGAAATTCCTAATTGAATGAAGAAACAGGCAGAACTAACAGGCAGAAACCATTTTATTTTGAAACCTTACCAATATTCATTATCACAATATCTAGATTTTTACTTTGTAGGAAAGCTTTTAGAGATTTTTTTTAATGCTGGATTGTTTTATAAGTTCCTATACAGTGAAACGTGTCGTCGCATAATGCAGAACTGAAAAGAATGTTCTGCATTAGTCGTTCTGAGCTTGGAATCAATTGCTAATAGGATTTTATTATAACTAATAAGACGAGTGAAATAAATAAATAAATAAATAAATAACGCTTCACACTCATAGTCCCACACTAGGATTCCCTGTGTCGTGGGTACCATGGACACACACAAGACAAGAACACACACACCCAGACCAGAAACAGAAATTTAAACTCATCATTCAAATCTCTGCTCCGCTGGGAATCGAACCCAGGACCCTCCGCGTAGCGCACTGGCGTCTTTACCAACTGAACCACTCGGGTCGTTCTGCCTTTCGTTTGCCTTAGATTGGGACAAAATATTTTAACTCAGTACAACGCAGATAAAAATGTTATTTAATTTTAAAATGTGAAAACTGACTCGAATTTACGCAGTACGAATACGTTGCTGCAATGCAAATTGATATTTAGAGAGCTAGTCTACAACAGCATATAATATATGCTAAAAGCTGAAATTTTCTCACGATGACAGAGATTAGATAATTATTGCTCATACTGCTTACACACGAGAGCAGAGCAGTGAAAACATGACTACTACAAACAACAACAATACGGAAGATTTCAAATAAAACATTCTCTCAAAAATTTTCGAGATTTTTCTTCACTTTAATTCCAACTGCCTGTTATCAGCTCTCACAAAACAGAATACTGGATATATTTTTATTGCTCTAAAAAGAATAAACGGAGTCTGAGTGTTCTCCATTCAGAGTTACACGAAGCCGCTGCTTAAAAGTGGACCTTATATTACTGTACGAAAGGAATACATTATTATAATCGTACGTTTGTTGAAGTCACATTTATTCAGTCTACTGAAATATCTTCTTGTTGGGGCAGAAAAAAAAATTTATGTTTTTCCCACGGCTTATAAAATTGCGTATAAATTGCGAATGGAATACTTTTTATTTCTCTCTGAACCAAGTTCTAAAATCCACGCGGACGAAACCGTGGGTAGTCTATAAAAGTATATTTTGTGCTTTGCGCCGCAGTCACTTTGAAACGTTGTAAGTATTCTTCACACAACGAATTACTAGAGCTACAGGCCCATTATTTACTTTGTGTTATTAAGCATACCTTATTTAGTAAACAGGAACGTAAAATTAGCACAATACGTTGAATGATTCATAAAAAACGTTTATCTTCTGAATAAGAGATGTACGTCTTATTGATCGAAAATTTTATTCTATCGTATTACCAAGGCTGTTCTAGATTTGCTGAAACGTTAAAACAAACCTATTACAGTTAAAGCTATTTAAAACCTTTTCTCAATATTTCAAAGTAGAACTCGTCAGTTTACTACAACGTTGAAGTCAGTAAAGAAACAATTGCGGAACAAATTCATTTGAAGCGTGTTTAGCCGGACGCTACAACAAACAATTTGCTCACATTCGTTAAATCACCTAACAAGTAAAAAGGCGCATTTTTCAACCCTATTAATGCTTTTAATTGAAAAACTCTCTAAACATTTCAAGACCGACATGTTGAGTGTTAAACAGGTCAGTTTAAAGTACAAGTAAAATTAAGTCAGCAAATAAACAACTTCAAAACAAATTCATTTGAAGCGCGTTTCGTCGGATGCTACAACAAACATTTCATTCCAAGTTCGTTAAACAACAAACTGCTCGCGAACTTTTGTATTTCGATTCTTCTCGAATTGCTCTAATCTAAACGATCTTTGCAAGTTTCCAATACATAGTGATGGACTCATTCATTTCAGTGCCGAATAAATACTAACAGAGAAAGTAAAACTTCTTGATAGAAACCCTAGTTAAGAGACCTGTTCACCTGTCATATTATTAGGTATGTATCCTGTATACATTCAGTGAAAAGCGGTTCATATTTTATTACAAACAGACACTCCAATTTTATTTATTTGTATAGATGTATAGATTGAAAATAGGAACAGATATATTTGAATTCGAATATCATTGCCAAATGTACTTTAACGTTCCATAGAAACCACCTAAAGCTGGAGTACGTGAGAAAAGCCCACACTGGAATATTTCCCACAAATTCAAAACCCCTAAATCTATCAGTTTGGGCTTTGTGTCCTTTGTCAGTCGGTCACGTTTTTATATGGATTTAAAGGAATTCCGTCACGAATGCAAAGAGTCTGCCTTGATAATTCATTTTTAATACGTTCATCTCAGCTTCACTTTTTTTTTAAAAAGAGCATACAGGTGGATGAGCCACCTAAAATACTATGTGGTACTTTTTTTTTCAAATTAAGATGTGGCACGTTCATCAAGAAACGATAACAATGCATAATCGACACTGGAGATGAAATATGGCTATTGGAACTCACGAATTAGTCAACAGCGTTTGGACTTGCGTGTATTATATCTTAAGACGCATCTTCTCTATTACTGCGGTTGTGGCTCGAAAACTTTTTTCTTTTAGCGAAGTTTTTCTAGTTTCAAAATTGCTTAAAAGCATAGCATTTTAGCAGTCATATTTCTATCGAGCACTCTGGTGTAATATCCAACGATTAATCTCCGGCTCTGTCGTCAGCGGGCATGAAGTAATAGCTTTCAATGAGACCACTCGTCTAGTGCCATTCATTTATCATTCCCCTGAAATATCACCGTAGAGCTATAGCCGATTCGCAAGAGTATTAGCAACGATGGATGTTTCAGCGAGGGAGTGGAGACGTTTCCGAGGCTTTAAGTCAAGTCATCAAATAAATGAGAAGTGAGGTGTAAGATCTTGTTATGTATTTACCCCAACGGTGATCCACTGGAAGGTCGGTTCCTTGCATTGGGAAGGATGTTAGACTTCACATACCTTTGAGGAAATTATGAAGAATTCTAAGGCATGCAGGTTTCCCCAATTTGTTTTCCTTCACTTCATATTTAAAGTCAAGAGGCAAGAGGTCTGACTCTTGTTATATCTTTAGTGTATTCCTAAATTTTGAAATAGATTTTGTTGCGTTATACAGGTTTACCTGTAAAACACTAGCAACCTCGCAGCACTAGGTAGCTAATACCATAAGCAACAACTTTTGTTCTACGACTTTTGGTAATTTGTTAATTTTTGAAAGGTGCTTTCCATAAGCAGTAGCTAATGATTCTGCCCTTCGACAACCACACCAATGTATTCAACTAAAGTGCCCTTTTCACTTCGGGTAATAACGTCAATGGCAAATGAATCACAATTATTTTGCTTCTGATTAATGGGTACTCACTGCCAATCCTAGACGAGATAATTTTAAGATGACTTTGCGTAAGGTGAACGTAATCCTTGAGAGGCAATCTTAACCTTTGTAATATAACCCACTAACGCGAGCCAATTTACCCGCATCTCAGATAACTACACTAATTTACCTACCTACGCGGCGTTATGTAAATGAAGTCAATGAAAATGTCTTAAGACTTCTCTTGAAAGAGGAATAGTTCAAATATCTAGTTTGAGGCGATTCTGAGATAATAAAACGAAATTATACAACTTATTAATCTTTCCTTTATTAGGTCCATTGCAATAATGACAGTTCGTATTTTCAACATCCGTGTTGTTCTTTTCCTTCCAATGCGCCAGCCAGTCCTAGCTCTTGAATTGACCGTGAAGGCCGTGACTTCAGCCACCTGCAGCAACCACTTACGAGCTCCAACCTCGTTCTTACACCAGTTAATATGTAAGGTAGCGGTCAAAAATCACGCTCCAGCTGGATGCCAACTATAAATGGTGTACCGTCGACTGAGCAAGCTGTTATAGCAATCGCATATTAAACAGACTACTAATTAAATCGTCTACGGACTATTTTAGTAAAGTCAAGCGACCTCTAAAATCTTAATGAAGGTAAATAGCTAAGTAAATCTCTACAGTTAACCTTAGGTGATCAGCTAGGAGCCGCGAGGTTGGCTGGCTGCCAGCTTAAAATGGGTTCAATTTACTTAATAGAAAGGACGAGGACGTATTTGGACGTACCTTCCATCTATTGCATCTATGCATCATATTCATATCTTGTCTTCATCGTGTTCACATTCATATCCCACAACAGGGAGAGCGTACTCCACCACGCTGCTCTAATTGGTGAGAGTGGAGAAACGGGCTAGTGGCCAACCCGTGTCACATGCTTTCAAATCGCCCATAGGGCCTCCGACAAGGTTTAACAAATGCTATCGCATCGATAAGACCGGGATCTTTAGAAACAGAAGGCTGGGTCCCAGACCATTAGATGTAGGATATTTGAATAGCATTCTGGCTTGTCCGATGTCGGATAAGGCCGGCGTGTTATTCAAGATCGGGGATTTAGGATTAAGCAAGTAGGTAGTGTTGGTAGGTAGTTTTTTTTTATGTATGTGTTTGTATGAGGATTTACGGGACGATGTGGTCGCTATGCGACAAAGTCCTTTTTCTGAATTAAAAAAATAATAATAATAAGACCGGGGTCGACATCCATCTCGTCCTTCTTCCAAACAGAGTATGGCTTAAATTGTCCTCAATGAACAGTGTTCTCTGATTGAAGTACTAATAAATCTATATAGTACATTCCGGTGTCAGGCGGTGTCTTGTAACGCAATTATCGCTTCACTCGTAACGCTGATTTGGCTTCGGGCCGGAGGTCTAATACGAATAACAAACTAATCTACATTTTGTATTATACTAATTATATTAAGTAAGGAACATTTTGTATAAGACTGACTATTTAGTTTAATGCTCTAGACTGAAATCTCAATTGCGGCCTAGTATGAAATGAAATGAAATCTTAATTACACAATTGAGAATTATGACATGTTTTTACTAAAATCTTTCTCAAATATGCACTCTATGCTAATATGTAAATACAAATTAGTACGGTATGATAATCGTTTTATTATGACCAGTGGACAATGGACAGCTTTTATAATGATAATTATGAAAATGATCGTGCATCAGCTCGCATACTGTTCCGCCAATTAATTCGCAAATTAACGATCCATTGTTCTGCATTCAGTTTTCATGTTATTGTACCTTCTGACATGCATTCGAATTTAAATAAATTTCCCTCGAACGTACTCGTAAATCAAGTACCTAAATTATATAATTTCACAAGTTTTTTTGCAGTTTGTATGCAATGTTTTCGGGTTCAGCGAGGTTTTTCCCTAATAACCCACTTAAGTCGTATAAGCTGCAGTCACGACTTCGGCTAACGAATGCCATTCATATGCGAGCTTTACAACCTAAGTTTTCTCCATATCTTCTGTTGGACTACTTCGCAAATATTTGTAGTTACTTCAGTAATATGAGCGTCAAAAAAGCCTCTATTTAAGAAAAGAAGAGAAAAATCAGCCCTTGGACTAAAAATGCGTTCCATGTGATACTTTAATAAAGGGCACATAGCTTTAAACAAAATCATGGGTACCCCTCAAGAGTGGACGGATTCTTAGTCACTGGGCTATCACCGCTTCATACTACTTTTACTTGCCTGTCAATAAATATCCGGATCTTTATTCAATTGGTTATTTCAAAAAGGCATAATCGAATCTCGATCGGAATGTTTTGGGATGTCTCGGGTGACTGATCGGTGAATGGAGTCTTTGACTTTCCGCGATGCTCAAATAACAGACTAAACTTTATTTATATTGAGTTGAAACAAATTTTCCTCAAACGGCTTCCGTCATTTCATTTGAATGGAAGCGAATTTCTTGCTCTCATCAGATAACTTGGGAGTTTTCGTTTGTTTCAGTCGAATTTTTATAATTACTTTGTGCGTTCTTCATTTTTCATAAAATGCTTTCGTTTCTTTTAGAAGAAATTTCTCTTATGGGTTTCTTATGACTTAATTGTTATTTGAAATCTAAACTTTGAAAAAAAGTCGCGTGAATCTAATACATTTTATTTGGATATATTTTGCCAACATTATCTACATCATAAATGTTTACTTCGTTCTGTTTCCATCAACTTTTTGAGTTCAGTGGTTGGATCGGGTCTTCCCTAGCCGTCACTACCCGGTCTTGTTCATGTAGTTGATCATAATTTGCTTTTAATAAATAACGCTTCACACACACATGGACACACACAAGACAAGAACACAACACAACCAGACCAGAAACAGAATCTCAAATTCATCATTCAAATCTCTGCTCTGCTGGGAATAGAACGCAAGACCCTACGCGCAGCGCACCGGATGTCTCAACCACTGCGCCACTCAGGTCGTCAACTTTTGTTTTAGATTATGCTATGTCAACTCTTCGACTAACCCAAATTTATTCAAATAAAGCTTTGTCTTTACATATATTATAATTGATCCAATAGGTTAGAAACTTTATTAAATCCGGAGAAATCGTGACTTCGACAACGCTGAAAAGCAAATTATTTGTTGTTACCTCATTTATGAAATGATAGATATAATTTGTACCTGAAATGATGTTACCCCAGTGGTAATTTAAAAACTTATAATTTAAACTTACAATCATTAAATACTAAAGCGTCAAAATTTCATTTCTACTATAAAATAAAAGTATTGTTGGCGACGCAGCGCTCAGAACATTATAATATTTCGTACAAAACAACCGGCCGTCCCGGAGGAGTTATTTCTTTCTCGTAGCAAATAAGGGCGTTCCCCGGCACACAAAACGGCATTTTTCTGTCACAAAAAGAAATGAAAAATTGAGAAAAAAAATTTTAAACAAAGGATGGTTGTTTCGAGGATATAACTTGAACTCTATGTAAAAATATTTACAGCATCGAGCTACTAATCCTCGATTGTTTTTTTGTTTTGATGAAATAAAATTCGTTTGCTTTTTTAACAATTTTACAATTAAAGTAAGTTAATAGCGTCAGTGAAAAATACTATCTTCACGCCAATACATTTTAAAAATGAACTTGCGCAAGATAATTCTTGCATACAGCAAAAATTGTTCTAACAATTTTATTCTTGCACAATTTGTCTGTAACCCATTAGTGACCCACTGCAGGGTCGTGTCTCCTCTCACAATGAAAAGGATGTAGGCCGCCGTCCACCACGCTGAACTAATGCGGGTAGAATTTTTGTAAACAATGGACGACATCAATATTTAACAATTAACTTTTTAATATGTATAACAAATGTATTACCTTACCTTTCTAGACCCTTTGGGATTTCTTCTTGTTCTCACTTGAATATCGGTATGATCCTCCTACGAAGTAAAGAATAAATAATATAGTCAAGGCCTATTTGTAGTTATAGACAGTAACAGCCAAATTAGCCATAGCCAGGCCATATTATAGACAGTAATAAATAACAGTCATTGTCGAACCCTTCCGCGTCTTCCCAAAGCCGATCTTTTGACGAATGAAATAACATTAATAAAAGACCTTTTGTTCTGACAAGTACAGGGTACAATTTATTGCACAATTGAGTTTCTTATTAATAATTATAGCTGGAACCTCACAGAGATTAGAGCTGAAGACATTTCTATGAGATCAATATATCTAGTGGGATCTATTTGGAAAAATCTTTGCGGTCTTTGTAAATTATCACAATAAGTAGGTACCTACAAATAATAATAAAAAATGGAAACTTCCAATATTCGTCAAGATTTGTCACCACCAGTATTCTAAATCATGGTATCAAAGTTTCTTAAACATTCAGACATTCAGACTCCAAGTTGTCTCAATCGGAGTCTGATCGGAGCACTGGAGGAAAAATCTCTTCAAACAGTTACCTAACCCAGAGATCTCCTGAACCAAAAATAAAATCTTAGAGCCTTTTAACATTATGCCCTTAATGCCCTTAATATAAGGTAACAGAGTCACAGGAAATGACGTCATTAAGTCGCATGACCACCACTCGGAAGCCTGCATTTGTACCCGGAAATGAACTTCGCAACAGTACTATTCTAGATTATCTACTTGAGTCTAGACACAGTCAGTGTTTCTTACTATACTTGGCCTTAAGAGTTTTTTTGAAATAGGTACTTACTTTCCAATATGTTTTTACCTTTATTTTTTTATCATACACCATTATTTTTTACCATTTTACCTCTTTTTATTTTATAAGCAGATACAAAAGAATGTTTATAAAACAGTTTTTGGGATTAAACTCAACTATGAAGTAATGTTTTCATATACCTTATATCTATATAAGACTACATAAATATGAAATAGATATACAAATACAGAAAAAACATAGTATCATATCATAACATGATATCATCTACATGTTTCAGTAGCAACACAAAAACCATAGAGTACTTCCATAAGGATGTTCCTATCACATATAATATGTGAATGAGGTGAATACACCATACGAAATATCCTTTGGTGTGAAACACAAGAGGGCTCTCATGATCTCATCCGATTCTCAAAGGAAAACGAAAATTGTTTTGTGGAAGCTACGAGCGCGCAAAGAGACATGCTGCTCTGTATATTATTATCTTTGCTGCGCTAAGGCAGTAAGGCTTCACCCGCATCAAACTCGGTTTGTGACATGCATTATTTCAGTGACAAATACGAAAACCTTAGCTGTATTTTAGTCTGACGCGTAAAGTAGGTACAGGTATACGGAACAAACATAAACAAACATGGATGTTTGTCAACCTCAGATATTTTTGAATTTTAAAAATAACTAGTATTATAACTAACTGTAGCAATAAATAGGTACGTACGTAACTAAAGGCCTGCAAGCAAGACTGACACTATATCCGAATATCGCTTATTTCTTTTACAAGTATTCCATTACGTTCTAACACTAGAAAAACAGGAACTATGTTGCATACATCACGCCACGCTACACTAAAATAATACATTTTTGTTACATTCCGCTAACAATGCAGCATATCAACGTGCTGAGAGTATGAGAGAGAGTATATTCGCTTGCACGCTGCATGTTGGAGTACAAATATCTAGCTTGTAAAAATACACAACTGCGAATTATTCCTACATGTTATGCATGTGCAAAGACTATAACATGACCAGTTGAAGTGATCCTATACTAGAGAAGAACTAAAAGTGGGCCCAACTATATTAACCTTTCAAAAATAATAAATAGAGGATTGTCAGTAGTCCATTAATGACCCACTTCAGGGTCGGGTCTCCTCTCACAAGGAGAGGGATGTATGATTATTCCAGATTCCCCTAAAAGTATAGATAGATTGTTGTGTATTTCAATTGAATCGAAGCAGCGAATGTCACGTCACTAAGTACGAGCTGCAGCTGACCGCAAAATGGCGGTCAATTATCGAGCCCGCGTGCCCATTACGAGACCGCTATTTTGTACTCGGCCTGAATGGCACGCACTACGGCTATCGCTCGTGGAATACACGTTACATTCATGCATTTCAGGTACAAGTTGTGTACACTTAATGAACGTCATACAAAATACAGTACATACTATGAAATATGTCTTACACCCGCTTTCGGTGCCCCTCAAGCTATCGTAGACTAGGAGAAAAACGCGAGCGGAAAAAACTCCCACCATTTTTTGAAATAAATTATGAAATAGGTATAGTGCAGTATGATCTTATAGAGCTTTTTAAGTACTAATTATTGCATGACATAGTAAAGCCCCGCTCAGCACATACGACTAAATTATCTTTAAATTTATTTTGACATTTTTAAGATATTTAGTAACAGAAAATTATTAAAAAGAACAAAAAGAAACTTAAATAAATCTTAACTATTAAAAATATCTATTTACACAATACAATAAAAAAACCAAATTATTAAATTTCAATCACATTTATCGACTTCATAATTATTATATTATTTATAACACAAATGATTTTTCATGTTCTCTACGAGACAATAGATCTTGTATCTTTTACGGTGCGTATTACACAAAGCTAATACAAATCAAAATTCAAAATTCAATTCAAAATTCACTTCTTTGGAGTAGGTACGAATTCTTGACATTTAATTCAAATTCGTAATAAAATGATAACACTTATTTTCCAGTCGATAATCTGTCCAGGATCCGTTTAATTGAAAGGCAACACTTAAAGCGATTCGCTGCTGAATTATTCAGTGAGTGGGCGTACAGTGAAGGACCCATCGGGCGGCACTCGCGGTTGCCAACAATTACGTTTCCTTTCTTTAATTTAGCATCCTTCAATATGTAAAATTTATTTACTTTAAACTAAAATGCTACGTCGTTAGCTCATATCCAAATTGAAATCACCTTAGTAAAACCAAAATTTAATTTTATATAACAATCCCATATTCATACGTTTGGGTTTGGGTTTTTCTTTACCGCACAATATCCGAATTATCTCGACAGATTGTTCCTTCCTTCCTTCCTTTCAGCCCTTAGTAGTCCACTGCTGGACATGGGCCTCCCCTAATCGACGCCACTCCGCCCGGTCCTGGGCCCTCTGACAGATTGTTAGTTTAAAAAAAGTAAAATTTAGTTCAATCTTTGGGTACTTAATTTTTCTTTTGCAAATTTAATGTAACTGAAGTAACTTTATAAAATTGAAATAAAGAGAGAGAAATCACTTGAAAAAATTAGTTGCCAGAATAATTACAACCAAAGATAAGAAAGGACCTTTTAAACATGTAAAAATGCAATATTTCAAGCAATAAATGAGGCAGAGCATAGTTGCGGGAACGAAATGGGCAATTCGGGAGATTATTCCACAATTTGCTTTTATCTTGAGCACGCATCGGAACAACAATGCGTTTATGTCAACTGAAAGCCTTAAAATGTTTCTTTCCTTTTAACACTAATGCTACATTTCCAACACTAAAAAACGAAACGAAGTTTAAAAATCCTTTAGTCGGTAAATTATATTTTAGCAAACTTGATTTTCATTATTATTTTAATGAAATTAGGTAAATATGCAAATTATAAGCACTTTCAAACACTTTTAAAGCAAAATAATTTCTATACAGGATGAATTTTTCAAATATGCGTGGATGGGGAAACCCGAAATTATGAGGAATATCGAAAAGCTGAAAGGAGTCTGATGACCGATTTTGATGAAAACTAAAACTGCATCGTTCGATTTTTGAAAATCAATATGCCCAATCAATAAGCCCGGATCGAACCCGTTGATTTTGAAAAAAAATCACACGTATATTATTACACCATTCGATAGTGTCATTAATAAGGAACAAATTCTGGACAGTAATGATATACGGCAAACTTAAGGATAGAGCGCATTTTTAACAAAATATGTTTTTTCCATACAAACCTTAACTGATTACTTACTGACCAAAAAAATGTTTCTAAGCAAGCGAAGGTTAATGTAAGTAAATCGTAAAGATTTTATTTTAAATTTTTTATAAAAATATTACTTGCTGTAATGGTGAAGGAAAACATTGTGAGGAAACCTGCATGCCTGACAGCTCTGCGTAATGTTCTCAAAGGCATGTGAAGTCCGCCAACACGCACTAGGCCTAAAGCCTACATCCTTCTCACTGTGAGAAGAGACCCGACCTTGCAGGATTCCACGCAAGGGGGCACCGGTGCGTTCCCCTGGAAATCCCGGAGCTTCCACATGCGCAGAAGAAGGCAACCGAGGGGGTTTTAGTGGGTAAAAATCCAACATAATATGAAGGTTCCCCCCCCTCACAAAAAAGGTCATGGGTTACAGATAATTCTTAAAGATACAAAACGTAGCGTGAAGGAATACAATCCATTATCTTGCCAGAGATTAAACAATTCCGAAACACGGCGACCTCACGAACGCTTAATCGCAGATGCTATCACTTTTCATTATAGAGCCAATTAAATTGTCACCCGATGATAAAATAGTCATTGTTTCTACGCGACCAGGGTTCGGCGGCGAATTTTTTTTAAGTTAATGAACAGACGGAGATAAAATTTATTTATATGCGCATATGCTATATGTATATGTAGGCCTTAGTCCACCACGCTGGCCTACTGCGGGTTGGTGGACTTCACATACCTTTGAGAACACTTTTTTTGTTTTTGTGAACTCTCAGGCATGCAGGTTTCCTCACGATGTTTTCCTTCACCGTACCGATCGTAACAGCAGGTGATATTTATAATCTTACAAAGCGCACATAACTTATTTTTTACAAAGTCATTGGTGCGTGCCACTGGGATTCGAACCCGGACCCCTCGATTTGAGGTCGAATTCTAAGCCACTGGGCTATCACCGCTCAAAGAATATATAACTGTCGTTAAATATTTTGGTTTAAAAGTAAAAGTAATTGAAATTCCAAACGTTAAAGTTGCGTGACAAATATCGCTATTTACCAAGGTGAAATACTTGACCCCAAACCCGAAAAGATAGCTACAATATTCTGTCTCTCGCCTTTAATCACCGACCTTTCGTGACGACGTACATTTGCCCTACAATTGTCAAACCGCAGATGTCAAACGTATTAAAGTTACTTTATCCCTTTCACTAAATTTGGGGTCCCCAAGGAAACACCTTCGCACGTTTTGAATGTTATGATTTTCGTTTTTACTACATTGTTGAGGTCCTCGGGTTAATCTTTTTATGTTTATGGGCATCGAAGTGAAAAACCAATCTATTCCGAATATTCAGTATCCGACGGCTGGGCGGTAAGGGGCTCGCTTTGGTCTTTGATGTTCCCTTTGGGTACTTACGGTTGGGAGCGATAAAGTTCTCAATAAAATCCTAGTTTAGGCGGCTTATGTCGGCCTCGACTCAACACAAAACACCGACACCACAAAGCCTTTGCGTACCTGCTTCAATTTTAATACCTACGATCAGAAGTAGAGTGAGCGCTGTTAACTCCGCCTGAAGTATTGGAGAAAAAAGAAATTGGCATGTTTCGTAGTGATGATAATATAAACAGTTACTAACAGTTGATTAGTTGTTGATCATGAAACGAGAAAAATTAATGAATAATGAATAATTTAATATTAACGATTCTAACAGTTTCAAAATGCATGATTCGGTATATTTTTGGAACGAAGTTTTTTATCGCGCGTTGCGCTAGGGGGCTAGACGGAAAAAATTAAGACGAAAAGTTGTAACGACACTTTTTGCTGTCATGACTTACGTCACGACTCACGACAGCAAAAAGTGTCGTAAATGACATCTTCATTTACGTCATGAAGTTCGTTCCATCCGGGTGTTCCTTGACACCTCTCAAGTTTTTTGTTTGAAATTTGTAATAATTAGTTCACATTTCTACCGACTTAGACATCGTGTATAGCAGCCTCCGATAGGTTTCTTATTCTATTTCAGGTTGCTCACTATCAACAATATCCAGCACCCATAGTTACCTACCATATAGCATACTACTACAAATTAGGTGATTTGATGCTCGTTAACTCATTTATGCATGTTACTTCCTAAACATGAAAAAATGGCTTACGAATCCCATGTTTAAAAGCTATTTTTTACACAAATGTTTCTTAATCACACTAAGGCCCATCAATCACTGTTCCGACAGTCCCTCTCTTACTCCTGAGCTGAAACGTGAGCGAATTATAATAAGCTTAATTACAATTTCACCTCTGGGCAATAAATAATTAAAGAACCTGAACAATTATTCAATTGCGAAAATTGTATGTGCAATGAGTATAATTGACTATACGTTGTATAAGTCCCCACTTATACCGCCTACGCCAGTCACATTAGACGTATATCTTTCTAGGTATGTCTTTGCCTTATCTTTGTCCTTTTCTTTGCTTCAGGGGTATACTATTAAATTATGATACCACACACAAAACAATTAATAATAATGTAAAATTTCCCTTGTTAGTTAAAGTCAATTAAAACGAAAATTATAATAATAAAATAAATTTTAAAACATCTACTATAATTTTGACGATATATAAACCAAATCAGCAGATTGACTGAGTCATACAATCAGAAGAACTTCACATCCAATCGTCCTCTCACCAGTTGGCATCAGACTCCACCCACGCATGTGAATTAATAAGTTTCTGATTCCTTGAATGGCATTAATCAATCTCGTCCCACATGCAATACGAATCGGTTCACTTGAATGACATCCACAGTTTCCAATATAGATTAGGGAGATACGTATCAGACGTCTGCTAGTTATAAACCATTATTACCTACTAACCGTTCAAATGAAATAAGAAGTATAGGACAAGCAAGCGAAAATGACTATTAAGATTTTCTTCGTGTAAAAATCCACACTAATATTGCAAAATGAAAGAGATTAAAGTCCCGTAACAAGACAAGGCATAGTTACAAGAATAACAGATATTGAGATATCATTTAATTGACACCAAGACATACAAGCATAATTATTCATTAAGATGTCATTAAGCAGCACGCTCTTAGACGAAATTGAAATATTTATCCGCTAAATTAAGTACATTGTTAACTTGCAAACAACGGTCTTGTTTTGGGTGTTATATTATAATATCTTTCTCTACCATTTAATTATTTCAAAAGCTATGGGAGTAAAGAGTTTACCAACACGTGTCTGTAGTATAAATTACTACTAAATACTGTAGGCCGGTTTCAGTGAAATTTCAGATACTTAAAGTTTTATGAAGAGGTTTAACGGGTTTTAATTCCTGAGAGGCGTAGTCTCGGGAATTTTGCGTTATAATATCCTTTATAATCCTTTTAGTATTTATCGCTTCTCTTTAATATTATCTCTGTCACACAAAAGATGATTTTTTTGTCTTTACATAGTTAGTCTTTATATAGCTTTAATAGTTTTTATGTCATTACTTAATGGAATTTTTGTAAAATTTGAATATAATGTTGGTTTTGCGATTCCTTAACCTTTGCTAACCACAACACGTTATTTGTTATAATATGTTGATATAGTAGGTATAAACCATGAGTTGAACGCATTAGATGATTCTGACATAAGAACTCATAAATCATAGCAAACAACCCCTTTTTGCGAACATAAATCGCTGTTAGCCACAGTAATCGGCTTAATTGCTTTTTGTGATAAATTGACAGTGATTGGTCAGATCCACGATGCGGGACCACAACGAGAGAAGCGTGTGTAACGCAGTGGTTAACATACGACTATCAGAATATGGAGAATAAAATGTAGAGTTCCGGGTTCAAATCCCAACATATAAGAAATTTGAATAAGTTTAAAATTTTGTTTCTGCTGTGAGTGTGTGTGCTTTTTCCTATGGGTGTGGAGCCTTATGTTTAGGTACTTATACGACAAGGAATCCAAAGTTATTTATTAAATGTCTTTCTCTTGCTTGACTTTAACTGTTGGCCGCAGGCTTACATCCGTGTCATTGTGAGAGGAGTATGATCACCATAATGTTCTCAAAGGCATTTTCTAATCAGGTCTACCGTTGTGGACTAAGGCCTACTTCCTTCTCATTTTGAAAATAGACTCGACCATGATTACTTTGTAATATACCCTGTCTTTAAGCATAAAAGCAAATCAAATTGCAACAATGGACCGCGATAATCTCCATCCTGCAATATTTACCAAACGGCAATTTTAAGTCAATTTCCAAAACCAAGAACGGAAACCGTAACAGTTTTACTTACTTCAAAACTCGTTCAATCAACAGATTAAGTAGATTATCACCCTTTGAGCAAACCAAATTTACGTACACCGCGACGGCCGCTTTAGTGAAATCAAATAATTCAATTTCCTCTCGGTTCACAGGCAAAAACGGTTAAATAAACAGCGTTAATCCTTTTAAATCAATATAAACGTTACGATTGTGACGTAAGATCCAAAATGGTTTGGCAACCTTCCTGCGTTACGTCGTTCTGGAGTTACAGTTAATGTTGTCAGCACGTAATCAAACGTAGCAGATGAAAAATCAGAATAAAATGGATTGCCAACTCGTTGATTTTGACCTAAAACTTCTCAAACCATAACTGGTTTATAACTTATAGGAGCTAAACGCAGGGTTTGTAAACAACACTGTAAATTCACCAGCAATAAAAATACCAAGTACATCTTAGGAAAACAAAGTCAGTAAAAATGTATTTGCGTCACTAAAATTTTTACGATCAGGAAGAAATAATAAAATTAAGTTAAATAGATTGGTAGGTACGTTAAAAAAGATCGTAAGTAACTTAATAGATTAGTTAAACGATATTATCTTTTTTGTAGAATATGTAAAAAATAATTCATAGAAGAATAGAAAATAAGGAGAATACCTACATAGAAGTCTGCAATTTAACTATTGTATCTCATTCGCTAAGAGAATCTAAAATATCTCCGTTTTAAACCTTGTTATTTATACATTCACTATAGATGCGACTGAGATACTGTCATTACGAAACAAAGTATAGGAGTATCTGCTTGTATTCTCCTGAATTAAAGCTGGTATAAGGATAAACGAATGTCTTCACATTATGAGAAAATAGTAACTATTGCTTGTTGATGATAAAAATCACATCGTCATGAACTATGAATGACGATTATACCGCCTGGTTACTTTAATACGAAGTTAGGTAATAAAAAGAAAACAAAAGAGAATGTGTAATAATTTTTTTGTTTAGTCAGATAGGAGACTACAAAAATTTACCAATTCAATTAAGGGAGACTCCTTTTTGTCTATTTCTAGTGAACTTTATTGGACACGAACAGTAGTCCAGATGTTTTCAAATTGGTTCAGTTGAAAACTGTACGTACGTACATACGTACGCGCATTTAATTACGTAATACGAAATGATACCTACGATTACCTACGCTGTAACTATGTAAAACGCATTCCATGTACGAAAAAACTTTAAAAGACTGTTAAACGTATTAAATTCAGAAACTGCAACAGCGAGAGATCGCATCGCTAGTCCCGATAAGTTTAATGGAACCGCGACTTGTGAGGAAATGTTGCGAAATATCGGATTTGAACCGCCCAGGCTCCCACACATGGGGTTTACGTAACTACATCCGTACATGTACATACATCTAGAGATTTTGATCCCTAGAGGAATCAAAGTGAATTGTATGTTCAAGTTGTGGTAACTTTATGTAAACTGATCACAGTAACCAAATTGTAGAGTCCACGCGGAAGATAGCTGTAAATAAAAAGTCAGTTTTATAGACTTGGCCAAACCAACTCAGTCTTACCTAGATTGACTGAAGATTCAGATATTTTATTTATATATTTATTCTTTATTATACCTATATAAAAAATAAAGGTACAAAAGGTGGACTTAATGCTACTTTTAGCATTCTCTGCCAGTCTACCTTTGGGCTAAGCAGCAATGACAGTAGGCAGGTATTTATTATAGAATAGCTAAGAATAGCTAAATCCTCAGACTCATTCAATGGCCAACCCTATAATCTATTTCTATCTTTATATCAATCTAGATAGATACACCTCAAAAGCAAAACTTTTGTCCTGAAATGATTTCCTCTAGACCATTACTTCCATAGTGGGCTTACAATGCATTTGTGATAAGATCCTTTGTAAAGAGTTTGACAAATGAGTTCCAGCTCTATTTAGGAATTTAGGTTAAACCGTCTGATTCTCCTAGACAGGCTTTTGTTTTTAGAAGTCAAAGTATTCCTGAAATTAATAAACATTATGCTGAAGTAACTCTTGCCAAAGGACAATATTTAGATATTGGACTGGCTTTGAAAGTTACTTTACTTTTCTTTCTTTATGGTGTCTTTTGAGGACAGCAGCAAAAACCAAATAACTCTTATACTAAAAAGGATAGATGAAATTGTACAACTTAGTCAGTAACATTAATGACTCACTGCAGATTACCCGACCCACATTCGGCCAACGTGGTGGACTAAGGCTACACGTATACATCCCATAGGCCTACATTCTTCTCATTATGGAAATCCGACACTCCAGTGGGTCATTTATGGGTCACAGACATGATCGCTTACAAAAACTAACAGGAACATTGTTATTGGGAGCATTGTCAACGAACTGTTCGATGTTAATAGCTCTTAGAAATTCATGAATGACAATGGACAGGTCTAGATCCGTCGGAGCCATTTAGCAAATATATCTGCGTGAATGAAATGGTTTGTTACCAAAGTAGTATTCTACTTTAGCCTATTGTTAGATACCGAAAAGTGAAGACAATAAAACCTTTCGTAATGATGAAAGAACCTACTTGTTTAAGTAGTGGTCCGTGAGCCAGGACCAATTTTTTTCAAACATTTCCTCCCAGCCGACAACTCGTAGAATGCTTATGAGAGTAGAATTAAGAAGCATAGTGTCGATATATGAACATTGAACATTTATTTTTGTCTACAAACTACACACCTCTCTCGGGGCTGCATCTGCACCAACACATGACATGACATTTAACCTTTTGACCGCTATAGACGGCCATAGCCGACAACGGGAAACCGTACCATGTTCCCAATGTCGGGATATCACGACAAGTCATTTTTCGAGTTTTAAGCGATAATACACTTACTTTTGATTATTTTATACCAAAAACGACGTTACTTTGCCTTGGTATGTTCATTGTTGTACATTTACATTTTTATTTATTTATGTCATTATTTATTAACATTTATTTTTAGTATTTACTTCACGTATGGTGGTGGGTCATGACGGATAGATAAATCAGTTTCGTAACATGTGCGGTCAAAAGATAAAATAAACATTAGAAAAAATGTACATTAAGACAGGAAGAAGAGAAGGAGAGAGAGATGATGGTCAAAAGATAAAATAAACATTAGAAAAAATATACATTAAGAAAGGAAGGAGATAAAGAGAGACCCGTCCCGTCACGTCCCGCGTCGTCGCGTCGCTGTAAATATGCAGATTGTTATTTAATTACGCTTGTAATGACAATTTAAATAGCATCAAAAAAGATTTAGCACGATCCAATTTTGTTTTTATACGTAATAAAATTAACATGTTTACAAATAATAGGAGTCTATAATATTTTACTACGGATTCTCGACATCAGTCTAATTAATGTGAAAGCTATATTATTAATATTAACTAGGGTATTTAATAATTAGTTTATAATTTCAAATAAAGGAGAATATATTAGTAATGTAGAATGTTTAACTGTATCGATCGAACATAATATTGAAAATGCAATTCTAAAATGTGTGTCTCAGGTTACTGTTACTGGTTAGAAATTGTTTATTTCTCTATGATCAGATCTCCATGATTTTCTTAGTCTTACATAGTTTACACTAGTTTAAGCTTTTATAAGTGTGATATAGTGTGCTAAAAGTTAGGTGTTTTTGTTCCCTTTTTCTCCCAGTCTACATTTTGTATCACGTAACACAACTATTACAAAAGGAAATACGAAATAAATACTAAGTGTTACATTCAATGAGTAACAGGTCCGCGGAGTCTGCCTGATGAATTATGGATGCCCCAGCCCGCTCGCTTGTTCCTCTCATGTCTGCATTTCAAGCGGAACACACTTGACGCAAATTTGACGTAAAACTGCTTCAAAACTTACCCAACACTCGCACTCTCCGACTGTCGAGGAGTTGACTAGTTCAAGCGCCGTGGGATCTCATCTGATTCCTCTTGACGTAACATGAGAAGAAACGTTTTTTGCTTTGATTTATGTTAAAAACGTGTGTGACGTATGCGGTGCTAAAATGCGATCTCCGGTCTGAAATGTCAAATGAAACAGTACGGAGGTAATTCGATTTATACTTTTCTTTAACAATTACGTAGAAATACAAACAAAAGCCGAAACAATATCTGTTCTACGGCAAGACGACGCCGTCACTGGAATTTCCCCTGAATTCTGTTTCACTCTTAAAGAATAATATAAAGTTACGGTTTACTTTACTTTTCCAACATGCAAGAACTCTCGTAAGTCGAGGGGAATACCGTCGAATTAATTACTGACAAAACAGTCAAAATACTAACAAACGATGTTCAATACTTGTGACTTTTGTTTTCAGAAGACGTTTGGTGTTTGAGGCTCGGTATTGGTTTGGGATCTTCATTTGCTTGTTCAATACGCGGGCATCTAATTCGACGACTGTTGGCGGTGGAGCCCGAGTTGGAAACAATTTGGGGCCCGAACTGATTACAGATACATTCTTTGCTTCGTTAAACCGTTTGATTTAGGATGTTTCATCCCAACGTGTGTAGGAATGTCTCATAATGAAAATAGGTACTCACAGATAGCACAGAGAGAAAAGGGATGAATAAATATGGTTCACATTTACTTTAACATCATCTCGAGCCTACATAAACCCCAAAACCTACTTACTACTACGATCAAACTACGTTTAAGATCCACTATCGGCCCCGAAAGGAGAGTAATGAAAGAGAGACGACAGAGTGGCACCCATTTGTCAGCGCGACGCCGCGTCAGATAGCGTGCGATTGATGCCTCACCGAACTTATACTTATACTTACCAGAGATCGGCAACCTTTTGAGTCGGAAGACCCAATAATTACAATTTGAAAATTTAAGAGCTATCGACAGACTGACGACATTGGCGGCGTGTGTCACGGGAAGCGAAGCGGCGAAAGCGAGCACAAGTGGCTAAAATATAGATATGGTGCCTATAGTTTTAAATCATTCCGAAGTAACACTGGTATTTGTTTTACTAACAATACGAAAATCTGGAGTATATCTACTAGTATCCTTTGTATAACCAGACTTTTTATTTTCTCAGTAGGACAAGCGGCAGTTTCCTTATTGAGAGCTCGCTATCCGGGGCGGCCTGTCGTCAGTAAACGGCGAGTCCCGGGTAATCCGTGCCGTCAGCTGACGAGCCGATCTGCGTCACTCTCGCGAGCCGCCGATAAAACACCTTTACATTTTCCAAGTAAATTTGTGGTTAAACTTTCATTTACTTGATACAATATTACAAACTTAGGTTAATATAATTAAACAGAATAATTCACGCTTAATTGTGCCAATACTTAGAACTAACAGAAAGGAAAATATATAGGGAGTTAAGTATTATGTTCATGAGTGTTAAAAAATCACCATTCATCAAATCTCGTTTAAACGCGTTGAGCCAATCATTGGGCGACGCACGCAACGTCTGAAGTTGACAGCTTAGTGAATTTCGCTTTAATCGACCTTTGAACCACCGGCCCCAATCAAGGGATATACTCGTAAAAATTCAAATTAAGGCACCTCGTAAAGAACACCTCATTTTTCGTGAAAAGAAAATAGTCTTATAGACTAGCTGACTTTAAGTATGGCTGCAACCTACTTTCATCCTGAAGCAGATAGGATCATAGACAAAGTCAAAAGATATTTATTCAATATAAGGCACAAGGCATTGCATACGCACTTAATGAAGGTCAACATACATCCATAAACATTTTGATTGAAGCTTTCACTTTCGACGTCACCTGGTCTAGAGTAGACCGAAAGAAAAAGAGGGCAGAAAAAGACGCACGGCACTCTTTTAAAATCAATACCTACATTATGCTTTCTGACATTGGTCCAAGAATGAAGACATGTGACAGCTACCTATAAAATTATATTTGGAGTCGACGGGAGTCTGGGGTCGTAAGTAGGTACGTTGGTGACGTGAAGATAGGGAGGTAGCCTCAAAAAAGTTCGACATCTACACATATCCAGTCTAAAAAAAAATTGTTAAGTACATTCCTGGGCGAATTATAATTACTCTACCACAAATAAATTACTAGCTGACCCGGCAGGCTTCGCTCTGCCAATTAATTTGACTAATATCAAAAGCTTTTTGAAACACAGTCAACTTTCCACCACCAAGTCCATTGCGAAAACCATATAAATTATATTATTGGCTAAAAAATACGTGCCATGTTCCTTAAGTAACGGTTACGGTAACATCTGATGATTTCACAACTTTTATTTCCAAATCTTTTCCAACGATAAGGTAAGAAAAACTGCGGAGTAGCTGAATGGGTGAAGATGCGGAAAATCATATCGTAGAGCAAATTGTGATTTTTCTTTATTTCGCAGACAGATTTTTACCTCTGCTTTTTTCTGCCGTTCGATATTCGTACTGTTGCTATTCTTAAAATACGTAACGGTAAAAACGGTAGATTTTATTTATTTGAAAGATACCAGTAATATGAGTTCGAAATTTTACAGTGAACTACGGCCAATTCACGGTTTTTATTTTTCATTTTCATTAATATTATAAAACATTAAAAGAGAATGTTCATCAAAAATAAAGCAATTTTTATGATGAGCTATCTAATTCTTTACTAACTTTTTTACTCTTCTCAAAATCTTTTACCTCTATTTGGGTTATTACACTGTGCGACTCCTGTGTAGTAAGCTGTATGATTTACATAATATTATCTAGGTATGTGTAGTAGCGGCATTGCTAAAACTCAGACTAAGGCTGCTGATTGGGTGATTCAGAAACAGCTATAAATTCAACCAATTGTGTATGGGTCACGATTGGTTGAATTGGAATTAAACTGTTATTGGATCCACCAGAAAACAGACTGCCTTTGAAACTAACTTGTCTTCAACAGGTCCGCAATAGCGTCGTAGAAGATGCCCCGGATTTTCTCTTGGGGTTAATTGTTAACTTGTCAGAAGAGAAACTTGTCCGACGTAAAGGAAAGTGGATATGAAAGATAGAATCGCGCAAAACTCCTCATATTTATTGTGAGTACGTGCTTCCTCGTCGCGCTCACATACATAGAATGATATCGCTCGGCAAATATCATTATCTTAACCAAATTAATGTTGGAGTTTGTAATGAAATGTGGCTTTGTTCTCTTTCTACGTTTCCTTTGAAATAAACACATGTTTATTTAGACAACACACGTATTTCGTTTGCTCATATAATTTTTCGAGTAGCTCAATTATTGCTACTTTTGAATATTTCCAGCGTTTTACTTTAAGAGCTCCCGCTGGTGCAATATCGCTACAACATTCTGTTAAGAACGAATATCGTAAATAAATATAACATTTACACTCTGAAAGATTCAAGGATTTTGCCATACTCTTGAAGTCTTAAGCTCAATTACTTTAATGGATGGAGTATACCTGTAACTACTACATTACTTATTCAGATAGGCCTGCGAGTACATAGCCAAGACTGTCTTGGAGTAAGTCACACAGACCCAATAACGCCACGACTGTACTTTTACAACAGCCGGTTCAAACATTCAATATCAAAAATACTAAGCGTATATTTTATTTAAATGTATGTAAATATGAGTGGTATTGTTTTCGTCACGTCTCCGTAGAGCGTGACACTGTCTGAGCGTAGCGCTACGCGCCAGACGCTACGAGGTGTCGTAGCAAGCGCAGCAATATCTACGGATATGAGCTTTGGGAACTGTAAAATTGTAAATGGCGAAATTCGATTCCTGTCGATTGAACTCGTTTCGAATATTAAAAATTTAACATTGTCCATAAATTGGAAGTTTCTACTCCTTTAGAATTCAGCACCTTCGAAATAGGATAAGTCCTAGATATTTAAACTGTTATCTAAAACTACAATCTAGGAGTAATTTCACATCGCACAGCAATATTCTGACAAACCTCCAGATGTTATATTTTTATACTAAAAGTTAAGAAATTTATACATAGTATATTTTCAAACTACAAAAAATACGCGTTAAAAACATGACTATGGTCAATAGGTATGTTTACATACAATACGTATGTATAGTGTACCTGTACAGTACGCTCTTTAGTTAATAGTGAAGTCCATGCGAGATAAAGAATGAGCCTAAAATCGCAACAAAAAGCATTAAAACATATATATTTGAAGAGATTTGAAGCCTCATAGTTGCAGTTATAAACCCTATTCCTATAAGAACAAGGCATATAAGTGTTTCCGAGCACTTGAAGACCACTAGTTTTTATGGAAGCCACAATATACACTCATGGATATTGGATTGGAAACGGACATTACACTTTCGACCGAAACTAAACTATCGGAATAAAACCGTATTGTTACCTATACTTCATATACGAGTAGCAAACTGAAGTGGCGATGGGCTGGCCTCATCGTTCGAAGGACCGATGATAGGCGGGGAAGGAAGGTCCTTGAATGGCGACCAGTAAATGGAGTGCGGAACCTTTGCATAGTAAGGTCTGTGGATTTCCAACATTTTTTAATTCAGTTCTTTTTCTACGTAGATTTTCTTTCATTACGTAAACTTATTCTTCTTACAAGTTCGGTCAACAGCGAGAGGGGCTTATGGAAATGACGTCGGAGGTGAAAGGGCGCGGAACGGCTGGTAGCCAGAGTAATCTAGTTCGTAATAGAATTTGTGTGGAGAACTTCCCAACAAGTTGGAGATTTCTTGGGGACCCGCTTTTATGTGGAAAACTTGGATGAAAAGATTATTTAATAAAGGCATTATTACATCAGCTTTATTTGGCGTATAACATCAATTTGTAACCTGAAAATAAAGCTTGAAATTATATGACTACGGACGTAGTAACCCATTAGTGACCCACTGCCGGGTCATGTCTCCTCTCACAATGAGAAGGATGTAGGACTGACTAACATAATTAAAAAGGACTAAGATCAAGTAAATTAGTACTTTGTAAAAACTTAGCATTAGAATTGTGTCCTCAAATTGTTCACATTGTGGCGACTCTGTCGCAACTCGATTGAAATATGGCAACCCTAAATTTAGTACATTGTCAACTTGATTTTTGTTATGTTGGCAGCCTTTTTCTCTGCTCTTTGACGCCATGCTTTGAAAAGTTAAAAAAACTGCTCTGCGTCCAATTTTGTGTATCACGATTATAATATTATATAGAACTAGATTGTTGTGTGAACTGAGTATATGTGCAGTATTTGAACACGAGAAAATATTTACGGTGTGAAGTTGTTTTTCTTTTAACCCTTACACACCAAAGTGGTGACCGCCTTCGTTAGTCAAGCCTGCGTTTTTCCTGTGCTGGTGTTCATCTGTGCCTAGCTCCTGGCTCAACGACCACACGACGCTGCCATTCGGACTTCGGGAAGAAGGATTATACCTGCCCGCTACATTCCGTAACTGCGTTTGCTGCAAAACGCGCGGGCGAATCCATTATTTGACCGCCACAATCAGGATCAACAAGGAATTCGACACAGGACACTCTTTTTCTGCAACTTTCTACGTTCTCCTAGCTGAAACACATCAAACCCGGTCATTCCCAGCAGGATTTGGGAGAAATTCTCTGAAGAAATTTTCATTCAAGAGGTTTCTGACTGGACGCCTACGCCATCTTTCGGCAATTATTGGAATTTTCTCTGCAATCAATTTCCGTGTGAATAGTGCTGTGCCGTATTGCGATCTTGAATTGTCTATTCCGTGATTCTCGGATACACAGTGAATCGATTCGGAGACTTTCCGATTTTCCATTCAACGGTATATCTCTAACTGTCAAAACTTGAAAACGTAAACAAACACTCGGAAACAGTGCAAAAGTGGTTTTCGACTCTTATTTTGACTTTTAATTAGATTTAATCGGGAAATTACAGTAAGTTGTTTGGTTTTGAGTTACAACAACATCATTTCGGTAAGTTTTTATTGATATTTTGCTTATTTTAACTGTTACCTGTCGGAGTTGTTCTAACTTAAACCAACCTTTGTTTCTTAGTTTTATGCTGAATATTTCTATTATAATTTGCTGTATATAACGTGGTTCTAACAGCCTATGGTATCTTTTGTGTGTTTTTATGTTGTTTTTTGCATAATCTGCCTTGTGTTTTGGTTTTCGAAATTTTTATAAACAATAACTTTGTTTTAACGTTATTTCGCTTTAATTATAACATTCCGTTTTATTAACTTGCTAGCTATAACAACAGGCACGTTTCCTATTGGTTTTGAATATTAATTTCTTAAAACTTTACAAAATTATGTAAATATAATTATAAAACTTAATTTTAATTTTTAATCTTTAATCGTTACTCTTTTATTAGAAATTGTTTACTGGTGTTGTACATAGGTACTTATACTTACCTAATAACTGCATATTGTTACTAGTGTTGCCACACCTGGTTTTTTTTTTTTTACAATTTTTGGTTTGTTTTGTTTTTCCGCACTGCACGTCTGTGATCTTTGGTTGTAGTTATTAATCACTAACAATGGCTGAAACTCCCGAACAGACTATTCTTCGATTGGAAGCTGAGAAAGCAGCATTACAGCAAAGACTGGAACGGGAAAATAAACCAGAAATATGCAAAGTTTCTGTGAAGCTCCCACCGTTCTGGATGAACAAGCCAAAAGTTTGGTTCGCACAAGTAGAGGCTCAGTTTGAGCTCTCCGGGATCAAGTCTGATACCACAATGTTTAATTACATCATTTCACAGCTCGATCAAAAATTAGCTGGAGAGGTGGACGACATTATAACTGCCCCTCCAACCGATGGTACCAAGTACACCAAACTGAAGGAGGAATTAATCCGTCGACTTTCCATGTCCGAAGAGCAAAGAGTACGGCAGCTTGTTGGTGACGAGGAACTGGGTGACAGAAAACCTTCCCAGTTTCTCCGGCACCTCCGCTCGCTGTCGAACAATGCCCTGACAGACGAAAGCATCCTAAGACAATTGTGGATGCGCCGTCTACCCCAGCAAGTACAGGCTATTTTGGTCTCACAAACTGACCTAACCCTGGAAAAACTGGCAGACCTGGCCGACAAGGTCATTGAGATTGCTGGACCAAGCAAAGTTTTTACTTGCTCTGCCCCAGCCACGTCTTCGTCATCTACTGTCTTCGACACTCTTCTGGCAAGGGTCGACGAACTAAGCAAACAAGTCGCGTCTTTGACTCACCAAAGACCTGGACGTTCGCGCAGCCGCAACGCATCTGCTGGTCGACGCTCCCGTACTTCAACACCTGGCGCCCCCGGGAAAATGTGTTGGTACCACAAGAAGTTCAACACCAAGGCAACTAAATGCATTCAACCTTGCAGCTGGTCAGCGCCGCAGGGAAACGCCAACAACAGTCAGTAGAGGCGGCCGCTGATTGTTACCAACCCAGCCGCCAGACTAGACTCTTTGTCACTGATCAGAAGTCTAAGCACCAGTATCTCATCGACACTGGCTCAGACCTCTGCTGTTTCCCTCGGCGGCTCCTCAAAGGTCGGTTTACTGATAACGAATACAACCTTAGCGCTGCGAACGGTAGCTCCATCAAGACGTATGGAAGTATTTCCATGCATCTCAACTTGGGCCTTCGTCGCGACTTCCATTGGAATTTTGTCATCGCTGATGTTAACACTCCTATCATTGGTTCAGACTTCCTTAGTTATTATAACCTTTGGCCAGATTGCCGACTGAAGCGTCTTGTCGACGGTAATTCAAACTTATTTGTGTCTGCTGTTACAGCTCAAATTTCACAGGACAGTGTCAAGGCCGTAGCCTGTAACAACTCGACTCTTGCACAGGTGCTTGCCGAGTTCCCTGACATCACACATCCTCCTGGTTTACCCCGAGTTGTGAAGCATAACACTGTCCACTATATCCAGACAACTGATGGCCCTCCTGTTTCCTATCGTCCTCGCCGTTTGGCACCACAAAAGCTTGTTTCAGCCAAGAAGGAGTTTGAGGACATGATGAAATGCGGAATAGCCAGACCATCAAAAAGTGACTGGGCCGCTCCTTTACAGATGGTGCTCAAGAAGGACGGCATGTGGCGACCTTGTGGCGACTACCGGGGCTTGAATGCCAGGACTGTTCCGGACAAGTATCCGGTTCGTCACATTAACGATTTTACGCATAACCTTTCTGGTGCCAAAATCTTCAGTACCCTCGATCTGGTGAAGGCCTATCATCAGATCCCCGTTTTCAAGGACGATATTCCGAAGACTGCCATCGTGACTCCGTTTGGCCTCTTCGAATTTCCATATATGACCTTCGGTCTACGCAACGCTGGTCAGACCTTTCAAAGATTTATCGATGAGGTCACACGGGGTCTCGATTTTTGTTTTCCCTATATCGATGACATTTTGATCTTTTCACCAGACGAGGATACTCACCAGAAACACCTACGCACTCTCTTTGGACGCCTCCAAGAATATGGTGTGGTCTTAAACCCGTCCAAGTGCATTCTTGGTGCCAGCGAGGTTGTATTCCTCGGCTATTCCATTTGCGCCGATGGTACGCGCCCACCCCAGGACCGTATCCAAGCCCTGTTAGATTTTAAACCACCTGAGGATGTTCAAGGTATGCGCAGGTTCCTTGGCATGCTCAATTATTACAGGCGTTTTATTCCTCAAGCTGCAAAATTTCAGGCTCCACTTATCGAGACTTTGGCCGCTACAAAGAGTAAAGGTTCCAAACCATACCCTTGGACGCCTGAACTGCTGCAGAATTTCGAGGACTGTAAGAAAAGCCTTTCCGATGCGACTATCCTTCACCATCCTGTAGCAGATGCACCCCTTGGTTTGTTTACCGATGCATCCAGCCTTCATATTGGTGCTTGCCTCCAACAGTTGGTTGACGGAAATTGGGTCCCACTTGCCTTTTTCAGCAAGAAGTTGACGCCTAAGCAGTGTGAGTGGCCGGCTTATTACCGCGAACTTTTGGCCGTGTACGAAAGTGTACAGCATTTTCGACACGTTGTGGAAGTCCAACACGTGACAATATTTACTGACCACAAGCCATTGCTGTACGCTTTCGTACAACGCCGCGAGAAGCTTCCCCCACCACAGCTTAATCAACTGTCTTTTATCAGCCAGTTCACGACGGACATCAAATATATAAGAGGTGAGGACAATATCGTCGCTGACGCAATGTCTCGGGTTGAAGCCATTTCCTTAGAGCAGGAGTATGAAGCCCTTGCAGCGTCCCAGGGAGCAGACAGGGAGTTGGCCCAATTACTTGACGACAATTCTAGTCTCAAGTTGGTAAAATTACCCGTACCCGGTACAAGTTTCTCCCTGTATTGCGACCTTGCGACCGGCAAGCCTCGACCTTACGTACCCCGTGACTTACGTCGTTCAATTTTTAACAAGCTGCATAACCTGAGCCATCCTAGTATTAGGGGCTCGGCTCGTCTCGTAGCTGACCGTTACGTATGGCCCTCCATCAACAAAGATTGTAGAGAGTGGGCCCGCACTTGCGAAGCTTGTCAGCGTTGTAAGGTCACGAGACATGTTTCTGCTCCCTTAGGCACCTTCGACACTCCATCCGGCCGGTTCTCTCACATCCACATGGATATTATTGGACCGTTACCGATTTGCTCCGAGTATCGTTATTGCCTTACAGCAATTGATCGAGTCACTAGATGGCCTGAAGTCTGGCCCATGCGTTCCATCACAGCTGAAGAAGTTGCTGACACTTTTACGAGAGAGTGGATACCTCGTTTCGGCGTTCCGTCTATTATAACCACGGATCGTGGTACTCAATTTGAGTCCGACCTGTTCCGCCGTCTCTTGCAAAATTTCGCTACGAAACGCATTCGTACGACGGCATTCCATCCGAGCGCTAATGGAATGATAGAGCGCGTCCACCGGCAATTAAAGGCATCCCTAATGTGCCATGGTGATTCCTGGATCAAGGCTCTCCCTCTCGTCTTGCTTGGCATACGCTCAGCTTTTAAGGAAGATTTGAAGGCCACAGCTGCTGAAATGGTTTACGGTGAAACCCTACGTCTCCCTGGAGAAATTCTGGTTCCAGTGACTGACTCGAACAAGTTCGAGGACCCTACCGACCTTGTGTCGAAACTTCGTACCCACATGGCATCCATTCGACCTGTTCCAGCTTCACGACACTCCGTACCATCCACTTTTGTGTTTAAAGACCTGGCTACATCCTCGCATGTATTTTTGCGAGACGATACTGTCCGCCGCCCCTTACAACCTCCTTACAATGGTCCGTATCAAGTCATCGAACGGGCCACTGACAACAAAACCATCACCATCAATGTCAAGGGCAAGGCCGTTGTTGTCAGCGTCGACAGACTGAAACCAGCCTACGTCGAAAATACCTCATCTTCTCCACCTCAGCAACCGCCTGACTCATCCACAGCAGCTACTTTTCCCACATCTACTCCATTTCCATCTTCACCCACAAATCAGCCCAAACAGCCATATACCACAAGGTCTGGCAGACGTGTACACTTCAAAGTCTTTGATTATTAAGTTATTATTGGGTTATCTTTATATTTATGTTGGGTTATCTTTCTCCGTGGGGGGGTGGTGTGGCGACTCTGTCGCAACTCGATTGAAATATGGCAACCCTAAATTTAGTACATTGTCAACTTGATTTTTGTTATGTTGGCAGCCTTTTTCTCTGCTCTTTGACGCCATGCTTTGAAAAGTTAAAAAAACTGCTCTGCGTCCAATTTTGTGTATCACGATTATAATATTATATAGAACTAGATTGTTGTGTGAACTGAGTATATGTGCAGTATTTGAACACGAGAAAATATTTACGGTGTGAAGTTGTTTTTCTTTTAACCCTTACACACCAAAACATGTTCCATGGAACACATGGAAATATGAAGAACACACTTGCTTCCTTGAATAATATGCGAATAATGACATACGACAACTTACATGTAAAATCTCGTATTTCTACTAGGTGCCTACAGAATAACAGAGCTTTGATTAATTATGCTCGTTTATAGACCTTACTTACGATAAAATAGAACCTCCAGTATTAAAGACTTAGAAAGTAGCCCTATTAGTTATTTTCAGATCTTATCCTTCGTATATTCGATGGAATCTAAAATACAAAACGCGCTCAGCTGTTTCGGAGCTGATACGAAATACTGAAGATTAGCTTCGGCGCCGGTCGCTACAGACTAATTTGCTTTTTATTCAACAGAAAGCCCGTTTTAAACCTCTTTTAACTAGATTCTTCGGGTTGAAGAAGGGTTGAAATTATTCCTTATTTTGTTTCGTATAAAAGTAGTAACAAACCTGTGCTCTTTACGGGTTACTATCCGTTTATCACAATATATTCCGTTTAGCATGAATTTGTAACAATCTATATGTTTCCAAGAACAACGAACCTATGACGTCTTAACTCAGCTCATCAAGTATTAGTGAGTATCCTACCAGTAGGTATCTGTCGTCAATATCCTAAATATAAAAACGATTTTAAATGTTTTTAGGCCAAAAATCAACAAATATCGATAGTCATAAACTTCCACATATAGTATAATGAGGAAGCTGGATTATTCCACTCATTATTATGTAATTGAATTTCAACAAAAAAATATTTCTTAGTTATTACGCTATTAAATTTTAACACGATTTTCCATTTCGGAATTAATTTGTTTCGACAATGTATTGACTTTATGGAAAACTAATTAATCAAAATAAATTAACCCCACGAGCAACAGACTAATGTATTCTCTTTGTACATGATAACTATTGGAGCAACGTGTGAATACAAATTAGACTGATTTATCGTCCATATTGATCTAACTCATTTGTTATTCAAGTATTTGAACTAAAGATCTATGCAGTATAGGTACAGATACCAATGATAAAACTGTAAGGGAGTTCCACATATACTCTACAATACTCTACATACCTACTCTTTCGAAATTCTACCTGTATTCCACATACAAAAATTACACATTTGCTTTGTGCAGCATGTACGAATACTCCACATATGATCAAAAATTCCTTCTAAATAGAAGTCGGTCAAAATCAAAGGTAGAGCGCAGAGCCAGTCGGATTTAACAGACAAAATGAACCATCAAAGTTTGAGTTTTAGCAAAAATTATTTCCATAAAATGGGTCCTTAAGAAATTCCATTCTACAATTTGAACTGTAGAATTTGAATTTGAATCGACTTTGTGTGTGAGTGTTCCCCACAACAAGCAGAGGCCTGGAGCATTCTCCACCAAGCTGCTTCAATGTTGACGACCCAAGTGGAGCAGTGGTTAAGACACCGGTGCGCTGCGCGGAAGGTCCTGAGTTTTATTCCCAGCAGAGCAGAGATTTGAAAGATGACTTTGAATTTCTGTTTCTGGTCTGGGTGTGTTGTGTTCTTGTCTTGTGTGTGTCCATGGTGCCCACGACACAGGGAATCCTAGTGAGGCTATGAGTGAGAAGCGTTATTTATTTATTTAATGTAGATTGATGGAGAAACAGGCTATTGGCCAATCGGTGTTGGAAATTTTCAAACCGTCCAAAAGGCCTCCGACAAGGTCTTTACCTTGTCGGAGGCCTTTTGGACTTTTGGGTTGACGGCTATCTTATAGATAGCAAGCGGGACCGACTGCTTAACGTGCCTTCCGAGGCACAGAAGTGCGTATTTAATTTAACAAATTAAATATTCAGTTCAATTAAATTCCCTGAACCAAAAAGATAATAGACTTAGCATGAAATTGGGGTGAATTTTTGAGTTAATACTATTCAATCAAATACCCTATCAGGCTTTTGTTGTTCCGCGTGATCCTGACTGACAGCGCTGAACACGGAGGGTAGGAGAGGGTAGGGTAGCCAGATAACGTTTAACAATTTACGGGACATGCTGAAAAAGGAGATAGAAAGTAATTTGAGACATTTTCTCAAAATATTTTTATACAACTTGATTGTACCGCCACTCACCTCATGTTTTTGGGCAGAGGTTATTTATTATTACTAATCTTATTTTTGCAACATCTCAGGATTTAAATATGTATGTATAGGTAGCGGACGTGGGTTGGTGGCAGTGACCAACCAGTTGGCTACTCGCCCGTTTGCTTCAAAAACTCTTTACGGTATAAATGGGGATGGTATAATAATAAATACATAGGATACAAAGTAGAATCAAAAGTTTCCAATACATATTAATATTATTTTTACCAAATTACGTCCAAGGGCACAAAAGTCACAGACTAATCCCGTAAAGAACACGATACGTGGTCACTCTATCAGAGGACGCTCGTGTGAGGATTAGGTGCATGAATATTCATGGAGCAGTCTGGCCACTGGCGTGTGCTACCAGTTATATTCTCAACTCCAATTCCCAATTTTCATTTATCGACAAAAAGATATTAGGGAAGGATTTCTTTGCTAAAAGTGATTCTTAGTTTTCGGTTGACCAAGACCATCCATATAGTTTTTGTCTGTTAAATCAAAATATCACATTAAGCCAATAGAATTGCAGTAGTATTTCAATTTTATGGAGCTAATAAAATGTGGATTATGAAATAAGTTAAGTTAAAGAGGCGTTATAAAAAGAGGTGTCTAAGAAGCAAGAACAGTCACACTGGTTTTTCACAATGAAAAAATATTATTTCAGCATTGTTTGAGCACATAACTGAACATAAGATGGCCTTTAAGTCCTTTGATACAGCAAAAATGTAACATTCGAAAACAACACAGTCATGGGAAATAAACTCGGCCTAAAATTAGCCTCATTTCCTCCAAACTTCAAAAGAAACTGCCGTGCCTACAATACTCGTATAGCAGTTTATCCCCTAATCTATTGTCAATAATACTCTCGCTGTTCAGTTGGATAATATTTGGTTTTGTTCGAGGGCGGGCGGCGCGCGACAGCGAAGCAATTTCCGGCTCCGTCTCGGATTGTGACAAGTTCTAAGCAAAAATACCGAAATACGACCAACATCATTGTTTATTATGCGAACAATAAAGAGGAGTTTCTGTTCACATTCTGTTCCGTTCAATGAATATATTTCCGAACTTACCAAAGCAATTTCTTTTCACTGTTGAAATTACTTGTAATATTGTGACTGTTTTTGGTTAGGTTATGGTTCATTTCTGTGCCGTGAGCATAAACACCATTGTCAAAGTATTCGTACGGTAAACGGTCATTAGTATGCCATATGTCAGTCTGTCTTACATCTTCCCATACTAATGGCAGCTCGAAACGATTAATATACGAAGTTTCGTAAGTACCTTCATTTTTTTTATTCATAATTTATTTAGGGGTTTTTGTACTTAAGTACACGGCAACTCCATTGTACCTTACACTATGCATCACCACAACTAACATATTAACAAAGAAAAAGAAAGCATTACACCCAAAACTATTAAAAATTATTTCCTTCTAATTTTCGAGATGAAAGCGATGCATTGGCGAACGCATAAACATGTTTAGCTTGTTCAGAGGCTGGCTCTGCCAAGACACTGAACTGCGCCAACGTCCAACAAGTTAATGCCGAGCAACTTCATCAATGCTTCTCTTTCATCTTTGTACCGGCAACATTCAATTAAAAAATGCTGAACGTCTTCTGTTCTATGACACTTAGTACAGTTGACCGATTGTAATTTATTCATTAAAAAACCAAAACTATTTGAGGCCATATGGCCTGATCTTAATCTAAAGGCCGCTACAAGAATTTGTCGACTAAATTTTAAGTTAATAAACCATGGTATTCGAGGCAATATAGCGAGAACAGGCATAGAAATAAGCAAAATAAAGGAAAGAAGCGAAAGCCGTTCCGTTGACTTCCACTATACCTATACCTACAACAAGTTTTAAGAAGACGGGTTTTCGTGACCAATTTTCTCCCAGTCAATAACTTGTAGAATGCTTAAGAGAAAAGCTGAAATAGGTAACGAAGAAGTTGCTAAAAAATAAGAAAACAAATTTATAATAGCCGGCTAACAATTAAGTTATAGTATCGTTCGTTAGGGCGCTCCTACCGTTATCCATCACGCTGCCCTTCACGGATTACAGGATTAGGGACGCCCTACGTACTCTTTTGTTCATGGATATCTTTACTTTTCTCCTTTGGATGTCGGATAATCTCTGTAAGATAAACAATATCGTTACGCCTACATTTAACGTTTAACGAACTTGAATGTAAAACTGATTGTATTTAATTAATTTCGTAGTATGATACTCCTGGGTGTACGTTGCCTAGTCCGGTCTGGTCGATTTGCCTCGACTCAATAATTATGAGGCGAAAAATAAACCAATGTTCTTATAGTACCTACATCTATTTTGTTTGTATATACGTAACAAGGAATTCCTTATCGCGAATACGAACAAGAAAGAGCTTTCGTGTTCGTATTCGCGATAAGGAATTCGTTAAGTATATTCTGTCAACCCAAGTTATAAACTGTGTATGGAATTTCACCCAAATCCGTAGAGCTATTTGGCATGAAACAAAAACAAATATTTATACTTACAAACTTTCGCATTTTTATTTTTAGTACGATATAATATTCATAGGAATGAGGGAGCTATAACATGAAATATTTCTGAATAAACTATGTAAGAAGTAGGACTTCTGTTTGAATCTTCACAATCTTCTTAACTTCTCATTCCATTTCGTTTATCCCCTACTCGTATCTTATTCCCCTTCCTATATATTCCTCTAACGAGTTCTCATTAGAGTGCACTAATTCCCTAATCGCATTGTGTACGGGACATTGTTGCACGTTTGTGTCCATGTTTGCCCGCAAGTTCGAGGCACCGAGCGCGGCTTGAGCCGGAACTCAGAACTTGAGCGTAAGTAATATTATAGGTAAACTATGCTCAATATTGTTACAAGTCTGCGATTTACAAGATTTTGGAGCAAATTTAAGATGTCTTCATAGAATTAATTTAATCTTCTGCGGTACAGATTGGAGCAGGGTGGGGAAGTATGCTCCAGGCTTTTTCCTGTTGTGGGGAGAGCCGTGCCCTTTTAAGTGTTTAATAAACAAGGATGGAATTCATCCGAGAAGTGACCTAGTTAGCTAGTTTAAATTCCATGTCTGTTTTGTAGCCTATTTTAATCCTTCGAAGTTTCAACGCATCTATTTAAAACTATTTTAATCCTTGGAAGTAGCAACGCATCTATTCATCACCTCAGTCCTGACGCATGTTATTTAGGTTAAACGGTTAGAGATTTATTCACAGACAGCATGAGCATGAGGAAATGAAGTCTATAGTCCAATCACGCTAGAGTGAAGCGCACCTCGCCATATATAAAAAGTCAATTGTGCACCGTTTCGGCAGTCAATTGGAGGTATTTTATTTTTTTGGAAAGTATAACTGGTTAAACTATTGCAATTCCAAGGATAACGTAAGTTTCGCAAGACACCGCCTCTCTAATAAACCCGCTAAAGCCAGCAAGTTCGTGTGTTCCGGTCGGGCAGTTTGGAACCGCAAGCGACCGTCTTAACCCACAAGAGTTTCTAACGTTTGTACCGCATCCACTTACAACTTCTAACTGCTCTACTTCTGCTAAAGTTGCTTGTTTATCGACTGCAATAATCTGTGTCGCGCATTGATTAAAGCCTTTCTTAATTAGCTGACGTAAAAGACCGACGCACAAACACGACAAAATTAAAACACAGTGAGAAATGTACCTACGCAATGACATTTTCTTTCAACTTTTGCGACCGCCTTGGCAATTAAAAGACGAAGTAAGACACACCGGTGCCTTTTGCGGAGAGTTCGATCCCCGGCGGAGCCAGACCTCGGAAAGCAGACCTACGTCTATGGTAACGCTTTTAAAGACGTTGCTCGTCAAAAATTGTTGCCATAAATCTTTGGAAATAACTCATTTCTTACGTTATGTATGCTAACTATGAATCTTTCCAAACTGTCCAAACTTGTCTAGCCTTCAAACATTAGGGAAAGTTGAACTTTTGCCAAGCGTTTCGCGCAATGACCGCAGCGACTTTCCGAGTTTTATTTCGAAGAGGATTCGTTATACAGCTCGCGGCTAGTGATTCATAACAAGACTTTTAAAGCTCCTACCAAAATAGAACGTGTTTTTTATTATTACTTGCGTTGGTAAAAAAAATCCGCAAACATTATTTCAAGCCAAAAAGTGTTTACGTATGGACATACTTGTACCACGCAAAGATCCCAAAGAAATGGGGCAACAATATCCCATCGTACACAAAAATAATTTTGAAAATCTGTTCACTATATATATAAATTACATTTAAAAAAAACACACCAGCTTTTTCACAATTTTATTTTCTTTTCTTTTTCTTTTACTCTACCTTAGTATTACAGCATTTTTTATTTAATTAGGTACTTAAAACATAGTAGTAGTACGATAACTTTCGGTAAAAATATAAAAATAAATATCGTTAATAAGTTTGAGAGATGAAAGTATACGCGAGTAGGTCATCTAGCGGTCCCGAGTGTGCCGAGTTACCGAGCTGCCGAACTGCCGAGTTTGCTTGACAATTGAATTAAAAATGAAGTACACGATTAACTTCTAACCGGAAAACAAAGTTGACTCGGCTCCCATTGCGTTGAATTCAGTTTGCACAACCTTATTGTACTCGTACTTCAATACAATTGAATTTATTGCAACTGCCAAGTCGTTTAACAACAAAATCGGTTCCTTGCGTCACGTTTGTCGTACGACAATGTACGTGGCCGCGCTCAATTTGGACGCGATCTCGTACGAACTCAACTCGTGCGTATAATTAATATGTATCGTACGTTCACGCACGAACTCGACGTCAACGTCAACTTGGTCAGGCGCAGGTCATAAGAGCGCTCCCATGGTATTTCAAAGGTCGGAAATGTTCGTGCATGATCGCACGTATACGCACGAGTTGAATTGATACGAAATCGCGTCCAAATTGAGCGCGGCCTTAGAACAACTTACTTTAGAAGATGAATTTGTATTTGAATTTCGATGTGTTAGTTACTTGGTTTTTTGTGACAACCAAATAAGAGAAGGCCTCAGACAAATAAAAGTGAATTTTAAAATTGTTTTCATTGAGTGGTCGCGCTATTGTTCCTGTAGCTTGCGACAGATTTAAATTATATCTTATTTATTCAGCTTATAAATAATGAGTTTCCACTATAAAATTGGATAATAGAAACACGAGGCGTCACAATATAAAATTTACGCACTTAAGGTTACGCACTTAGAAATTCATGGAATTATGTTTATTGCGTCATATAAGACGTAATGGAACCTCCAGGAAAATTCTTCCCGGAAACCTCATTTTGTGAAAAACTCAATTTTATACTTTTCACACGCTTATAAGATACGTAAATGTAATAAAATGAAAAGCTATGATGTTTTTCCTTGTACAAAAAAGAAAAATAAAATGATACTTTCTTTTATGTAACACTCAACTAATTAGGCCAAAAAATATCAAATCAAAGTTCTATCAGGTTTACACAAACACACACTTACGCATTAATGATTAACTTTCCATTTCTATAGAAAAATTGGATTTTTCGATAGAAATGAGAAGTTAGCAAGTGTAATTAATTGCAAAAGTCCTGTAATTGAAAGCTTTTATTTAACTTGTGTATGTTTGAATATATGTATGTACTCGTATGTATGTGTGAGTTAGATCTTGTTACTCAATTTTAAAGCTGTTTAAATCCTTAAGTGACTTCAACCGAATGCATGATATCTTAGTAACGTCATCCTAAGTTCAATATTAGGGCTGTCCCGAGTTAGCGGACTAGTTATTTTTTATACGTTCCCATGATATAGGTATCAAATGAAAGGCGTCTTTCTAACAATACATTACAATGCTTTCTACTATTTAATAATAATGAATATTTTCCTATAAAGATGCAGATAGACAAATTATGACGAATAACAAGAAAGGAACATGACATGACAAAGAATCATGACTACTGACAACACTTAGAGATTACAGTAGGAAGCTCAGTGAGGCGCCGCACTAAGCAAATACACACTTTAACGACTCCACACCTGCGTTTATCGCTTGCTTTATGTCCCCTTGGTAATAAACTGAATTATATAATTAACGCGACGAAAAGAAACATATTTCTGGCAGTCAAACATAGATATTAATCATTATTTTTACTCCAAACGTTTAGAAATCTTTGAAAGCGTGATTCAGGATACTCATAACACTACCTCCTGGCATATGACACAGACTTGGTTCTTTATATCATTTAAAGTTTTTACTTTATATCATTTAAAATTATTTACCTACGTAGTGTTAATAATTTTTGAACTATACACAAAGGTGTGCAGCCAAAGAAAACAAAGAATGGAATTTTAATCAGTACCAGCGATAATTTCGTAGGATCAACTTTCTTTTAATAGAATTTTCTAGCGAAGCATTGCAAGTACAAAGCGGAATTCTTAATTAAATGAGTCGGTCTGGAGGCAAATCTGCTCCGAACCGCTTCTCATATTAAGTGCACTTTCTGTTTGTTTTACATGCGAACAAAGCGCGCTGTATCTGTTTGTATTTTAACCAAATATGAACCATCATAAAAATATCATCAAACATTTATCTACTGAGAGTCTGACTTTAAACGTGTTTAAGGTAAGACAAATGACTTTGGAAATATAAAGTTTAAACAAACAACTGATGGACTCCCTTCAGAATAAAGGAATTAAGAATTCAAAGATGCACATTTTGAAAGGGAATAAGTAATACTCGTTGTTATAATTTAAGTACACATTTGTACTCGCTATTCAATTTGTACTCGCTATGCAACACATTTTTATTGATACTTACTTTATAAGTATGAAATGAAATGAATTAATCACTTTTTTTTTAATTTTTATGTTTATAGATTCTCAAACATTCATCATACATCACAGTGCATTACATCACTTACCTACATAATAACATAACATTAGTCATTGCATTTAACTAAAATTACTTAAAATGTGAATCACTAATAAATGTCAATTATATATTATACCTGTTGACATTAAAACAAAGCTTTCGGACACGCTACCCAAGGGCTAAACATTCATCACAAGGATATCCTACAATTTTTACAGCCTAGGAAGCTAGACAACAATGGAGTACCGTCCATAGAAATGGCTCAAGAAGGCCTAACCGCGGCAAATCGTCCGTTCCTCTGACTGATGGACTCCTCCGCTGATGAATGAGGGCCCTTCGCGAGGGAATTGCGACCTTTTGTCACGGTAATAGAGTCCATTCTCCTCTGCCCGTGCTCGTTGCCAAGTGTAATTGTAATTTCTCGTTACGTGTCGCATTTCGGGAGAAGGAGGCGGCTGCGAGACGGACGTGGATGTCGCTTTATTGCGTTTTCTTGAAATTTTTCTTTTCTAATTATTTTTAACTAGCTGTGTATATAGGCCCTTGTGGAATGATACTGTCGGCATTTTGATTCGAAAGAAAATGTGGAACAAATTGAATAAATGTTTAGTAATAGGTCATTGTTCTCCACCAACCCGCATTGGAGCAGCGTGCTGGTAAATTGTCTGTAGATATTAAAAAGCACCTATTTATTCAAAGATTGTCAAAAAATATAATTATATTTAATAAAAAAAAACATACAGACGAATTGAGAACCTCCTCCTTTTTTGAAGTCGGTCAAAAACTGCATATATCGCAGCTACAATGACTTTAGTATCTAACGAAAATGCTATTTATGCTATAAAAACAAAAATACCTGTATTTTTTTATTCATCGTCGGTTGTCAGTTTTGGTCTGATTGGGAGACCGAGTTGGTACCTTCGTTCGTCTACGCACGTCATCATTGCGGATTCTGTCGCAAATTGATATATCGAATAGCCAGTTTGAAGCATTCTCTATTGGTCTGCATATATGTGCCTCACTCCATAAGTTATCCTTATTTACCTTAACATAAAAATGAAACGAAAACGGCACTTGTGAAACTTAACCGCTGTATAAGAAAATATATAGAGCTTAAAAGTTAAACCAGAAATGCTCATAATAGTAACTTATACAAAAAACATGGCTGAAAAATTAACGCTGCTACAAGCGGAATCACGTGGGAAAATTACCCTCAAATTATGACGTCAAGCCCCAGTAATGTGAGGGAAAACTTTTAAAAGATAAAATGTGGAAGCAAAGAGTGTGTTTCACTGAATCCGAGTGTCTAGTTTTTCATTTTGTAAAGGAAATGTTTGCTAAATTTGTACTTTCGTCTCGTAAAACCTATAATATTGTAGTAGATTGTCTGTAACCCATTAGTGACCCACTGCAGGGTCGTGTCTCTTCTCACAATGAAAAGGATGTAGGTCGCCGTCCACCATGCACCAATGTGGGTCGCGGGACCTAAAAAAAATATTTTTGGCAACTCTCAGGCAAACATCCTTCACCGTATTTTAAATTTCCTACCTATTATAATCTTAATTTACACGAATAACCCGTTTAAGCTCATGAATTTGTACAACAAACAGAACTTTGCCATAGTTTCCAAAAATACCATAATATTGAAGTCTGTTTGTAAGTTATTTCTAACTTTTAGGTTAAAAATGGTTTGCATTTTTAAAAAATGTCACCTTTTACTAATAGCGCAAAATGTGACTGACACTCAATCCAACAACAAACTTCCAAAGGTAGGTAGAGATCCACCTCCACCTGTCGCAGCTCAATGGCGAAGAGTGAACGCATCTCAAAGCAATAAACCCAGTAGTCAGCCGCCAGAGCTCTCCCGGCCATCGCCATTATCCCGCGAGGTGGTGCCGCTGACGTATTACAGGTAATTGCTACCTTTCGCTATCGATTTGAGACTCGCTTTTAGTATTGTCATCTGAGTTACCTGTTTTCTATGTGAGTTACTATGAATTTAATGGCAGCAGACTGTCTCTCATTTCAGCAGACTATCTATCATTTTCCACTCTTAAGCATGCAGGTTTCAAGTTCCTTCACGATGTTTTAATTTCGCAAGGCTGAAGGGCTAGGACGAGATCCAAAACAAAGATTCGTTACAGAAAACAAAGAGATTCACCGACAGTTCTGAAGGCTAGTCAGCTTCTGTTCTCCTCAAGGCGACACCAGGAAACATACTGTTTTATGGCAGGTTAGGAGGACGACGGTAGACTGTCCAGGGCGAGAATTATAAGTTCGTAAAGTCTACACTACAGTGTCTATACTACAAACAATACAGTCAACACTTGGATGAATTAAGGATTCGTTTTAAATATACAAACTCAAGCAAACCGTAATTCTGTTTATCTACGAGGAATAATTCGAAGAGATTTATAATAACTTAACGTGATTTATAAGCGGCGGTGGTCGGAGATTGTATTAATGGAAATTCTTGCTTACTTTCCTTCGCTAAAGAGTTTTCAGCGGTTTCGTAAAAATAAAGGCAAGATATTGTTCTCCGAGTATTGAATAAGGTCGTGATCACACAAAGCTGATGCTAGAACTTGGGCCAGCCGTGAAATTGATACTTTACTGACTGCAAGTTGGAACGGGCAGAAAAAACCATATAACACATTTATTAGCAGGAGTTAGAACAATATTTGTTCGCTTAAGGAGTTCGTAACCTGCTCTGAAGCATTTTCGGTTCTGACTGGAAAGATTCTAAAGCAATTTTGTGGCGTGTAGATTATTCTACTTGGCAGCAACTTTCTTTTGGAAACGCGGCGTCAACACATAAACGCGGATTTTGGTGTACTGATTTGCAGTACTCACGTACCAAACAAGTCTTTCCTAACCCAGCTTTGTTGGCGTATCAAACTCGTAGATACAGATTGAATCCCATAAAACCGTCCTAGCTTACGCCTATTGGTTAAAATCAGTAGTAAAGTGTACGACTTTCATAACAAACAGTTCAATTGATCCAAAACAAATTTAATGATACCTCCCAATAATTTTTCCGATAGGTACTCTAGTCTACTGTATTGGAAGCAAATTGAAGATTAATTGAGCATTATTAAGCACCGCTGGGGTTCCCGAGTGTAAAAGTCGTTTGGTGAAACAATTACCCGGCTTTGAGTAAGCAACAAGTTTTATTGCCTCAGATACGTTGTAATTAGCCAAGTGGCAATAACCATGAACAGACGTTACAGTCTTAAAGATTCATTGTCTAAAAATTCGGTCTCTTATTTGAGAGATCCGGTTCAAATGATGAGTTTAAATTTCTGTTTCTGGTCTGGGTGTGTGTGTTCTTGTCTTGTGTGTGTCCATGGCGCCCACGACACAGGGAATTCTAGTGTGGGGCTATGGGCACTTCGCGTCTTAATGCCTTGTGATAATTGGCTGACATTGTGACCAACCAACACGCGAAATTTAAACACACTGACATGCGACAAAATGTATCCAATAGCTTTGCCGTACGAGCAACTTTTGTGTACGACATGTCAATTAGGAGTAACACCCGGGGTTATAATGTAGCGTTAATAATGAGTACATGTCGTGCTTCATTCACTTTCACCTTACGAGTAAATTAAAATTGTTATTTATGATTCAAACGTGTCATTGAGCATACGAGAATTAAACGAAAATCCGCCACTCCTAAATTATCCTGATAGAATGTAATTCTTCACGCGAATATCTTTTAATTCATTGCATGAACTCGCTTTCCGAGTGTACCTATTTACTTTAATAATTCAGTGTCGATTTCAGCAACTCAATTGTGAATCGTTCATGTGCGATTTAATTTAGACGCGATCAATTATTCAATTTTCCAATAAAATGAACGCTGTTGTTGCAATATTTTATGATTGATATTTCATTTGATTTATAAGCGACACTTTGATTAATATCTTTATGAATATAAAATCTTTTTTTTAATAGCTCTAGAATTTTATTATATGTATAGAAATCACTAAATTTCATTTAACAAATTAAATATATACAAAAAATAACATAATCTACAGATTATTAATTAAAATTAATTAATTAATTAATTGATTATTAAAATCATTAATTACTTCCGTTGTAGAGTATCTATCGTATGTACCTACTATCGTTTATTTACCCTTGATAAAATTAAAATGATAGATATGCCTTTATGTATTTAGAATATTTACGTTTCTTACTGAAATTTTAACTTATGAAAAACTAATAAATAATTTGCGAGCCTAAAAAGCAAGTATTTATTAGATTTTTTTTTATAAATATGTAGGTATGTAACTTCATTTTTTTTTTCTATATTTTGGTCATACTAAGTCCATGCAAGTAGTTTATTTATGTAATTCATATTTACTTCAACTTAAGTAGAGCTATGAGATTAGTAATAAAAAGGCAATATTGAGACTCAGGTACACAATAATTGTAGTGTGTATATCAACACAACTAAAATAATGAAACCAAATATAGACAAAACCATTTTGAAAATCATAAAGCTAATGACAAGAACGTATCTAAAGCAGTGATTACAAAAGCAGCGGAAATGCTAAAAATGTAAAATGCAGAGTAAATAGACAAACATTGAGGTCATAAATTTAATGTGGAAGTGATTCCCGAGAATAGCGTAACCAGATGAAAAATTAAAAAGTCCGGGGAACCCCAGGTTTTCGCTGATTTTTTCTGAAAGGTCCTGTAAAATTTGTCACAGTTCAAGACGTCAAATGTTTTCTCAAACTTTCATGTCCGTCGAAAAAAATAGAAAGAAAAATTACATGTTGACTCTATATGCACTTAATACGACTAAAGATGATTTTTATGTGCTCTACGAGTATATAGCTCACTACGTTGAAATAATAAAATAAACAAACGTTTTTCACATTTTTTGAGACAATTAAAACGCGGGCTTTCCTCATAAACTGCGGCAAATGCGGTAAGAAGCTTCGTTGAATGATCGCCAACTGGGACAGTTGGGCGACCACAGTATCTGCAAGTTGTCGCCAACTTTCTTTTGTGCGTGTACGTTTTTTATATTAAGTAAATGAGAAGACAACTGGCATATACAGGTTGAATTTTCCGAAGCTATGAGGAATAGCGAAAAATACTGAAAGGAGTCTGGGGTCCGATTTTGATGAAAACTAAAACTGCATCATTGGATTTTTGAAAAATCAATAGGCCTAGCCAGGTGTCGAACCCTGTATAAAGAAATAGAATGAGGGTGTATGCGGGTGCGATGCTTTCTCATAAGAACTACAAGTAAGATGTGCATCTAATATTAATACTCCCGGCTGGTACCTCACCAACACGGCAACGCGGGGTATGTTGTATGAAAAGGGATTATAAGGCCCTAGGACTGGGCAGGCCGGTCTTGATTAGGAGTCATGTCCAGCAGTGGGCGAACAAGGGCTTGAAAAAGAAGAAGAGGCGCGTTATGACGGGGTGAAATCCAATGGCTAAACCATTGTTTAACTGTCTATGAATGTAAAGGGTTATGGAGCACCAAATAATTGATTTATATGGATACATAAACAATTGCCACTTCTATTCAAATATTAAGGGAACTTGGGGGAAGCGGACGCGCGTACCGCAACTTACGGCGGTCATTCATTAGGGCGGGCGGATAATGAGATTAAACCGAGCCAACCGACGTTTGTTACGAGAATTTGTTTATTGAGAGGCTGATGGTGGTGGAATAGCTTGCAAAGAGAGCGTGACTGACCTGGACTTGAAGTTATGTGTTCATAAAAGAGCGCTCCAAGTTTTTCTGCCCCAAACTTTCCGTTATAGATGTGATCTACGATACTGAGGGTTATTGCACTATCTGACAGAGGTAAATCTTACCCAAGGTTGATCCCAACTAACCAAGAGTTGAGCCTGCCAGAAGGCGTTAATGTTCGATCTCTGAGTTTCTATAAAAGTATGTCAGATGCTCATAACATTTTAAATACATGGTACCTATATTTATGATATTCTGCATATCAATGACGCAATTTCTTGACGAATAACAAAAATTTCCAGAAAGCAAGTTTTGAATATCGACATAATCTTTGTATTTTAGCTGATAAAACACTGCAAACACAGGTAATATAAGCTGTAGCATACAAAACGGCTTCGGCGGACCCTCACCACACGCCACGCCCAGCGTTGCCCACACTCCGACAGGGACCGTCCCTACGGTGATTTTTGACGGACCGACGGCTCACACAAGATGGCAGCGATAGCTCGGCTCATATTATCTTCGCGTCAAATACGAAATTTAAATTAAATAAACAAGTGCCTGACTGAATCCTCATGGCAACTAATCCGAACAATAGAAAAATCTTTTGTTTAAGATTTTATATCCTGTATTTAGTGTACTCTATAATGTCTCCTGTGACCCCAAAAGCTTATAAAGCTTATAAAGGAACCTGGCAAGATCGTAATTTTTTAAGCTCATTATAAGTTTTGACTTCTGTGTCAAGTACTTAGTGCGAGTTATTGTGTTTATGTAAAATCGGGTTGAGGTACAATGAGGTGCGTGCAGCACTAGTTTTGCTGCAGAAATGCTTTCAGAAATATCGTAGAATAGAGACGGACTTAACGAAAAAAGAAGCTAGGTCTCCATAACGGCTGCCAAATTGGTGGGTGCTTAAGAGAAAGTGCCTCGGATAGAATACAACTATAACCCTACGGTGTTCTGCAATACTTTACCACAATAAAATTAGTGTGGCCATTTCAAGATGAAAGTAGCGCCGCGCGCCGCCATTGAAGGTAAGTATTTGTAAACTCGTATGTGTTTTTTTTGATATAACTATAATTTTCATCATCAAATTTTTTAATATTTTGAGAGGAACAGTTTTAATCAGCTTATGTGAATAGATACTGAATGAGGTACCTACATAATATATAATTGAACGAAAACACGGCCCTATTTTAGCGCCCATTTATAATTCGACGTTTATTTAATTACTTGAAATTCAATATTAAAACAGACTGTTAATAATTGTAGTTGTTTGTGTACGTTTCAATTACCTAATTAGCGATACGGAGCTATCGAGGTTATACTTGAATAACAAAATTTAGGTTAAGTAAACATTTTTATTTGTGAACTTGTTTATCGTTTTTGGTACGACCATTTCTAATTGAAGAAGAATAACTGAAACTACAAAGGGAATTAGTTTCAATACGCTTTGAAATAATGACTACAAAGGTCTTCGAAAGAAACAGTGGACCGACCGTTTATTGATATTTTATTACTTACTCATTTTTATTCAAAAACGGCAAAGCCTTTGCATTGGCTTGGCTTTAAAGGAGAGCTCTTTTAACGCCCTTTTTGAAGAATCCCATGACTTTTGTCCTTCATTTAAAAATAAAATAGTAAACCACAACCAATAAATTATTCTTATTTTAGCGCAATCGACGATATTTCAACTTTCATAAAGACTACACGTATCTAATAAATAGAATAGTTCAAAATGCAGGTCTCAGAACGTTACAAAATAACGAAGCTAATTCTAAATATCACAATGGAGTATTGCAACTTTATAGAGTTACAGACACAATACAAATTGTCGAGCTGCTTTCAACCGAGGGCTTTGCCATTGAATATTTTGGACTACTGGAGCCCCGCCAACGCCGCCTAGACCACATGTCACAACACTGCTTCTGAAACTCTGAAAGGCCTCGACACTCGTATTAGCTGTTCAAAGTCTCCGTTTAGAAAGTTGTATTGCTTTATAATGTTTTATAAAATAAAATAATGGAATTTTTTAAAGTATTGTCCTTTATCTTAGGCCTATTCACCACAGTAAACCACAGAAAAAATATGTAGAAAGAAAATTTAAAAAGTAAAGTGTTGTTGTTTATTCACTCTATTCACAAAAGTAAGTCTTAGGTCTTTATTGCATGAGTTTTCTTTTATTTCACGGTGGTACCTTACCGCCACTCTTCTAACTCGGCGTGAATCTGCACTTTCTTTTTGCGTTGTGTTTCTGTTAGAGAAGTGTATTTTCCGGAAATACTCTATAAGGCGAACATCTTTGTCCTTATCAATACTGGGTGTATTGTTTACGATGTCAGATAGGATTTCTGTCCTATTTAATGTTGTACGTGGGTATTTATTTACTGCAGTGACCACATAAAATCAGGTGGACAAAAAAAATATAAAATAAAATGTCTATTTAAGGTCTATTCACCGCCGTAAACCTCAGTTCTTTATCGCGTGAGTTTGGTTTTATCGTCATTTTGATAATCCGCGCACTGAATGTTATTTCGAGCGCAATCATTTATTACCCGCTCGAGGTAAATCGTATCTCCCGAGTTAAGAGAGACTGCGAACCAATTGCCATCTTTAAACCCCGCTTAAGATAAGCGTCACAGGGATCCACTGCATCAAGTTAGCGGGTTGAATGTCACTTGAAGGATAGCTGAGGGAAGCAGTGATCTTCGATAGTACGATAGTAGTCTTTTAGAGATGTTGACGTCTGATGATGACACTGTTACTTATACATAATTATTATTATACGTACTAGTCAACCCGGCAGGCGTCGTTCTGCTCCTAATTTAGACTATCTGTCCAAAGTAGTTCTTAATTACATGACTCTAAGTTAGTTCACCCAAAGTTACCTTACAATATTAATTTCCAAAATTCTGTCTTCGGTACTCGTGAAGACGAGACAGTTAGAAGAGAAGAGAGAAGTTTAAATTTTATATACGTACCTACTTATCACAAGCTTATACCCCGACTTCGTCTGCGTGGGCTTTAGAATTTGGTCGAGAGGGAATTAGGTATAGAGGATCCCGTATCCAGATTACTTGTTTTATATGTCGTTGTACATATTTCAGCTGAATAAGTTTTAAAAGGTAATTTATTCGTCTTTCTTCATCTGATTGCAAGTGGTTACAGGCAGATTATGATGGACTTTCTTCTTAAAGGACTCCAAGTCATAATCTTGATGAAAACCAAATGAAATGCTACTAAAATTTCCTCACAAAATTTCACACATATTACTTGTGCCTACACTGGTAGGCACAAGTAATATGTGTGAAATTTTGTGTGTGTGTGTGTAAAGGGTACTGACCCTTCATTGTTACTTTCACTTTTCACAGGTAACTTGATAAAATATTCTTCATTATTTAAAGTAACTTCGCTGTAAAGCCTATTACCGTCCCTGACTCCCGCTTGAGATAAGGATTACGCGCCACTCCACATTAGGAGGGTTAAAATTGCGATATGAGAAGGGAAGTTCGCGGAGGAGAATATATTTTAAAGAGGAGCTTATATTTATTTAATAGATCGCAAAAAAAATAAAAATAAAGTAATTTTCTGGAGAATTACAATGAGAAAGAAGCCTTAATAGGCTGGTCTATCGTGTGCTGCTGGACTTCTCATGCCTTTGAAAACTTTTTATTGGAAACTCTCAGGCTAAATTTCTTGTTATTCAGCTGGCCGTATTCTACATTTGCGGAGACAACTTAAGCCCTCAAAAATAGCAGTGAATGAGAACATTAGAAGGAACTCTCATCCATGTAGTTGCAGTTCACAAATGGTAATATCGTATATGGTCATTTAAAAATACAGTAATTTCTTGTTATATATAAGTAAGCTCTGCTCGAGATTTGAAGAAACAATTTGAGCCCTCAGAAATAGCAATGAATTTACTTACGTGCCTCTGAAAGGGAATCAAATACTTTAGTACCTATGGCGATTTGTTGATCAACTATTTTCAAGGACTATATTTAAACTCTTTTACCTATCTAAAGAATATCAAAAGAGTGTGTTTTATTTTGCTTTTACGTTGATTACTTAGGTGAAACTTTAGACTATAGGTACGATAGATTCGCCAGAATCTCAAACAAACGGAATATTATGTAAACTTCTCCACCTAAACCATCTTTAATAATGTCGTAAACATTAAAACTCAATTAGAACTTAATTCCAATATAATAATATGTTAACATAGACAGTACTCAAGTTTACATTACGAGCAAAGTTTCACACAAACATAAACTTAGTAGGTAGAGGCGGGTATCAAAACAGTCTGCAAGTAAACCACACGAAAGGAACGTTATTACATTTAAATATTCATTTCTAGCAATTATTTAATTTAACTAACGTTATGCTGTTAGACTAGCTGTAAAGTACTTTGTGACTCCCGACCAAAAATGTTATAAATTTCATGCATCTCCCTGTATTACAATATGTGTCTGTCTGTATCCCTGAGGCATACATAAGTCGCTATAAAATCGATATTTTACTAAATTAAGCATTTTCTATTCATTCTACCATAACTTTTTAATATGAAAATCAAAGTTATTAATTTCTATTGTATAATGTTATTTGAATTTATAGCTTTAAATATAACTAATTTGTTTTGTAAAAAATAATTACTTACTTATATAAAATAACATTAGAAGAAAAAAATGGTAATAATAGGTCACTATAAGTACTATTAAAAATATAATTCCTAGTGACATTTTTTCATAAAGGTCTGTTTATGAAAAAAAGTTCTTCTATTCTTGTAGTATTTAAAAAAAAAATATGCAATATTTTTCAAAATAATATATGTACTTTTTTGTGCTCAAAGACAAAGAGACCGAAATATATGTCTATCCTTCTTCTAACCATAAATGGTCTGTTTTTTAATATAAATGTGATAAAGTATTCTTTTTTAAGTCATTCTGTATTTATTTATCTCTTTTTACTAAAATTTTGAAATGGGTCACTTACGAAAGTGACCCATTTCAAAATGAGAATGCTGAGAACGATCTCAGCGTGAGATATGTTAAATACTTACCTAGCTAGATGGCTTGCTTTGCTGTAATCTCTCCTGATAGAATGTTTGATACGTAATGCCTTGTATTAATAAATCACTGCAGATAATGGACGGTCGAAGCGTCGAACTTTAAGTTAAGGCTAATAAAGGAAAACCTAAATCTTAGAATACAATAGAACAGAATAGAAGTAAATAAAAACAATAATTATATAAATAACTTTAGAAAATAACATACAATTATATGTCCCAGTTACACCACCTTGACAGAACTGTATAACGTACTTAGTAGGTAAGTACTTTTTTTCCTTCTTTTTTTCTTTTCAGTCCTTCGTAGTCCGCTGGTTAAATGTCGAAGGAGCCCCATGCATTCCCTACTCGACGCTACTCCGTAGTACTTATTATTGTTGCTATCATAATCTCAAATGTCAAAGCCCATTCATGACTAAGAAAAAAAACAACGCTACAGGAAAACAACAAACAGAATATAAGACATCCGACTGGCGTCACGAGTCTGCACGGCTTGCACGACATCCTCAGGATTAAGGGTCGTGGATCAATCGCACCCTTTTATTACCCCAGCCGTTTTTCTTCCCACTTGTTTGGACGTTGAGCCCAGTGTCCCAATTATTCATGAGCAATTAACTATCTTGGTAGAAGAGGAAATATTGATTCGAAAATGAAATTAAATTATAAAGCGAACGGCAATCTCGAAAATCAATCTCGAAATTTATAAGAATTTTGTGTTGTCTCTAAAAGAATTGCTTCCACTATTCCACCACCTACTTAATGTACAATAAAGAATTACTGAATTACTCTCTTCTTAATGCTCTCAGTTTAAGCAAGTACGAAGTGTCGGAAACCTATTTTTATTTTTATGTATTCTGTACAAATAAAACAAAAGAATTTTTTTGTTACTTAAAACCATTGAACCGTTCATTTCATTCAATAAATTCATTTATTTATAATTATTATTTTATTAATAAGTAAATAAATAAATACTGTTACAGAAAAAACTGGACAAAGTGACATCTAGTGGTAAGTTTTGTAACTCCGTTAGATGTAAATTATAAGTTTTTTACATGAAATACATAATTAAAAACCCATAAAGTATCCTTTCAGAATGAAATATAATTTAAATTAGAAAACAGGTTCTTATTAATTTGTAAACATTTTTATTTCTTATCTGTAGTTTTCAGAATAATACGCAATATTTTATCTGTTACGATGAGTTCGGATACACGTACCAATTCAGCTCATTCATTCTATCAGAGACTACGTCGTGTATCATTCGTTCGAATGTCCGCTGTCAATGTCAGATATTCACGGCCACAAAGCCCACAGACATAAAATAAAATGTAAAATGTAAATAAAAAAATAGTGTCATTCAAATTGCCATGGATTGTGGACGTGTTTTAAATCTTTCTTTGTGTTGATTAGTTGTTTTGTTTGAATTAAAAATTTAGATTAGACTTTGTGTTTTGGAAAATGTGATAAAACTACAAAATTTTAACATTGTGCTACTTTCTACACAATGAAAGCTGCCAACCGCAGTTGAAAGAAAAACGAATTCAGCTTGATTTTGGAAAAGAAGCAGTGAGCGGTGGTGTGTGTGTCGGTTCCAGTTTGTAGTAATTTGAAGTCGAATACAAATTACTTACTTTCAATTTCACGCTTCGATGGCGTTTTCATGAGAAGGCGGTGCAACGCCGAGATAAAATAATCGGTTTTGCGGGACGCCGATGGATTTTTAGGTAAGAAACTGTGTGAAAAGCATGGCTAGTTTAGGTTTGCGCCGGTAGCCGGCGGTGGCGGCTCCGCAGGTAGCGGCTCGGGCTAGGCCCCACAGACCCGCCATGCATTTATTTATAATTGTCGTGCGACGCAGGAACTACAGTTAGACGAGCCGCGAGCCGCAGCCGCCGCCACGCCGGGGTCATCGACGCCGCTGCACAATCACGACATTCCTCTTATCAATCAAATTATACCTCAAATATAACAACGTCACGCTCATTTAATATTAGAAATTTAATACGCATTATCGAAGCCGCATGAAACGTTATATTCAGAATCCATCTTGATTTACAGCCAGGGCTACATTTGGAATGTGTTTTTCATCGTAGTTATCGAAGTTTCTAAAGATAGAAATACTTTATCAACAAATGTTTTAAGTCCTGACACTTATAATCCAACTATTCTATCAATAATTGATATCTCACTTCCTTATCAAATTTTATGGATAGTGAATAAATTTTTGTAGTTTTAATGTTGTATTGATAGGATTTTATGGAACTACATATCAGTTACTAAGAAAATAGAGAGCACAGTTGAGTAATATTAACTAGGTAGCTATACTGGAACTACCAAAATATTTTGTCTAACAATAAATAAGAATTATATCAGAAAACATGACAATTTTGATTATTGTGATGCAGAGATGACAGGCGCACAAAGAGACTTTTTATATCCTTTCATAATTAATTAAGAGACAGGCATTTTTCATTGTATAAAACTTAAATACTTATATAAACCTATATCTGATTGATATCCAGGTTAATGCCTTAAAATGCGATATCCCACTGCTAGCATGTAAAGCTTTAGACTTGTTGAGCTCTTAATATCAACCAGCATGTAGGTACCTTGTCCAGTGTGTAACATGGTCAACTCTGCCGTGCACACACACAGACACATTTAGACCTGGCATCAAATTTTCCTAGCAATGTCTGTCATATTGCTAGGAAAATTTGATGATTCTAAACAAAGCATTGCACGCCCATGTCTGCACGCCCATGTCTGCACATCTACTGTGTGTCTATACACATGCACCCATACATTGTATGATTGATCTTATAAAATTAAATATCACCTGCTGTTACAGTGAAGGAAAACATTGTCAGGAAACCTGGATACCTAAGAGTTCCAAACAAAATGTCCTCAATGGTATCTGGAGTCCACCTGCCCGCAGTAAGCGTGTTGGACTGAGGCATACATCCCTCTAGTGGACCAGACCCGACCCTGTAGTGGGTCATTAATGGGTCACTGACGGACATTGTATGAAAGAATAATTTTGTTATCAGCCATGTTATGTGCAGACACTGAGATGTGCTGGTAGATGTGAATAGAGTTGTGCGTAGTGCGTAGTGCAGAGTGCAGTGCTTAATGTGTTTTGTTTATATATGTTTGGTGTCGCCGCCAGCCGGCCGCAGCCGCACACAAGATGATGGTGGAAACCATGCTCGAGTCCTCTCAGGACTTTGGTGAGTTGCATTGAGCTTCTATTTGTATGCATCAATTATAGTGGTTTAGACAGACAAAAAAATTTGAAAACTGATTTTGCATCAATATTGAGCTCTAATGACACCCAGTAGTTAATATTTTTGTTTTAGTTGTGTTTAGTTTGGGTTTCGTTTTTACAGGTGGGTGCTTGGATTATTGGGTATTTAGTTTTTCTAGATTACTGCCAGCCTCTTAACCAACGTAAAGCAGCATGTTCTTTGTGTCTTCTCTTTTGGTTGGGGAGGTATAGTTACTTAGTGCCCATAAGTAGCAAATCACCCACGTACGAGGATATCTTCTCTATTTGACGTTGCATGTGGGCATCCATGGGCCGTAGTGATCCCAACGATTGGCTCGTCTCTCAATGAAGTCGTTTGGTACAGGCATGTCGAACGGCTCCCTCCCGCAATGGAAGCGGGAGCTGCTGCAACGTCGTGCGGCGCGCTCCCGGCCCGCCGCCGCCACCGCCGCGCCGCCCGCCGCCCCGCCGCCGCCGCCGCCGCCGCCCGTCGACGAGGACGACGAGGAGCTGCGATACGGGCCCGGCATCGTGAAGCGCCTCAAGTCGCGCTACCTCAGCCTCGCGCTGCGGGACGCGCCGCGCCGCCGCCCCTCCGTGCTGCGGCGCGCCGCCTCGCTCGAGCACCTGCTGGACGAGCACCCGCCGCCCGCGCCGCGCCCCGCCGCTCGCGCCGCCCGCCCCGCCTCCCTCGCCGCGCCGCCCTCGCACGCCCTCGCCGCCGCGCCGCCGCCCCGCCGCGACTCCGTCAAGCGCGCGCGCTCCGTCGACGCCCTGAGCCGCCTCGACCGCGACGACCACCCGCCGCTGCCCCCGAAGCCGCAGCCCCAGCCCCGGCCCCAGCCCCCGCAGCAGCAGCACCACCCGGAGCCGCCGCCGCTGCCGCCCTCGCCCCCGCCGCCGCTCAACCGCTGTGCGAGGCCGCCACGCCGCCCGACGCCGCTGCTGCGCGAGACCGAGCGCCCGCCGCCGGACGTCGTCCGCTCGGCGCTCAGGAAGTTCGAGTCGGCGCCGCCGCGCCGCCCCGCGCCCGCCGCCCGCGTGTCCGCCGTGCTGCGCGGCCTCGAGGCGCTCCCGCGCAGCTCCACGCCGGAGCCGCGCGGCCGCTCCCCGAGCCCCGCCGCCGCCGACATCTCCGCGATCGACGACCACGAGGGCGGCGACCGGTCGACGGAGGCGAAGCCGGTGTCGCGCGCCGCGCTCGAAGGCATCGCGCGCGCCGGCTCGACGGTGCGCTACGCGTTCGAGGCGCCGCGGCCGGGTTCGCACCTGCCGCCGCTGGCCGCCACCAACCCGGTGATGCTGGGCCGCGCGCGGCTCTCGGCCTCGCCGCGCCGCGTCGGCGTCATCCGCCCGATGCCGTCGCCGGCCCTGGAGCGTAACGGCTCGTCGCCGCCGCCCGAGGACGACGCCCCGGAGAAGCCGACCGACGACGCGCCGAGGGTCGCGACTCCGCCGCCGACCGAGAGCGAGTCGCCGCCGCCGGCACGCCCCGAGCGGAGGGAGCCGCCGCCGTCCGCCCTCGTCGAGCCGATCCCGAGGCCGGCGCCGGAGGAGGCGACCGCCGACTCGACGCAGACGGAGTCCGACTCCGACGCGTCGAGCGGGGCCGTCCGCGAGGTGACCCCCGAGCCGGAGCCGAGGCCGCAGGTGAAGCAGAAGCCGGACACGAAGCGGGAGGCCGACCCGCCGGCGACAACGAAGACGAAGCCCCTCGTGAACGGGCACGCGGAGAAGCCGATCGAATCGAAAGTGAAAAGTACCGTGTCGCGAATAGGCGCCGCAGGCATCGAGCGCGCCTGGACCGGCGCGGGTGATAAGAGAGCGGTGGTGGAGAAGGAGAAGGACAGTGGTGAAGTGAAAAGTGTAGTGGCTCCGTGGGCTCGCAGCCCGGGCGCAGGCGGCGGCGGCGGCGCCGGGGCGGCGGCCCGCGCCCGCGCCGCGCCCGCCGCCACCTCCGTGGTGTTCAACTTCTCCAACCGCAAGGAGGTGCCCGACTACATCGAGAACGACGGCATCATCCTGCGCGCCAACCGACGCAACAGATTCAAGGTAACCTTTGTCACTTATCATGTCTGTCTCGTATCGTACCCTTTCTCCGATCGAAGGTTTGCGACAGACCTCGTCTATAGCCGATAAGCTATCTGCGTGCAGCGTTGCGTAATTCGAAAGAATTTGCATTCCTCCCGTGCTTGCGTCTGACGCGCGCTTAATTTACAACCTGTTACAATCGCCGTAGCCGCCGGCGAGTCGCAACGCGATGACCGAACAGAGGCGTTATCGTCCATCGGTTCTATCGCTAGAACGCTCGACGGACTCACTACTCGTGAAATCGATAGTCAATCGATTGTGTAAGTAACGATGCGACATGTAAACACAAAAATGTTTAGTAGGAACGGTGAAAGTGCGCGGGCCACGTGCGGGCGGTGAATGTGAAACGGGCGGCGGACGCGGACGGCAATGGGTGCCACTCTCGGTTTCGGCGAGATGCTCGAAAGTGGCCAGCGGCCGCCCCGTGGAATGTTAACGAGCTACATCGATACGTAGCGCTCGCTTCGGAAACGTTGGACGGTCAGGGCCAGACCCTAAAAAATTAGGGGGTCAGATGAGTCTGTACCGACCGCGTTGGAGGATCAAAGGTTGTAGGATCGTACGTTTCGATTACACTTTAATATAAGGCACGCCAAGACGATTAATGTTAGTTATAAAAAAAGTTAGGGGGGAAATTCTGAACCCGCGTTGGAGGATCATAGGTTATAGGATGGTAGGATGTAAGTCAAACCATTAACATTAGGCAAAAAATTAGGGAGTATAATTTTACATCCGCGAGGGAAGCGTCAGAGGAGCAGCTAAATATTGAGTGATTGTTTATGAACGCAGCGTGAAAAGGTAAAAACTGGTCGGAAGGCGAGCGCCGTCCGATGAACCGCGTCGCCGCGTCGTTACGCTTCGTCGACGGATAATTGCGACGACGCCGGCTTTGAACTTGATTCTCACAACCGAGCCGAAGATTCGATCGCTTCCTCGTCGAAATTTGTTGCCCCTTTAATATGTTTTGTAGCGTACACTTTACAGATGTTTTTATACTAAACTGAGTGTCGTGAGCTGTCGGAGGCCATACGAAGACGACGACGCGTGAGGAATGAGACCAAACGCCTCACACAATACTTCAATCAAAGTCTAGATGAAATGCCAGGATATCTCTATTCTATATCATGAATGGGACATCTTAAATTAGGGGATTGTTATTTTTAGGTGCCGCGAGCAATCTTCAAATGGCTCTACCTCTGAAAGTTGTATCCAAAAACACCCTCTCACACGGGCTTCCATGTCATTTGGTACCTGTACTTTAAAAAAACATAAAATAAGTAATAGTTTATTTTGCAGATAAGTCGCGCATTCATAAAACTGTAAATGGCGAGTAAATTACTAACATTACATTGTATGTGTGTCGGTTTCCTGTTTATGAAATGTCGAATATAATTTTTGTCGCATCAGATATACTATAACATGCCATTTGGAAATTTAGCGCACATCACAGTGTTATTAAAGTATCACCAGTATATTGTTTACGTGTGCGTAGAATGTGTAATTAAATGCTCTTTGATACCGACGAGGTATGTGTTTCTTTTATGCGATCTTTGCTGTTTAAATTGGCGCGCGACAAAATGCTGTCGATTAAAATAATTTCACGAAAAAAATTAGTCATCATCAGACTTTAAGTTTTAAGATCCATTTATCCATCAATCCTTCGCAGTCCATGTCCAGCTACATAAGGTTCTCTTTGGCGCCACTAGGACGTATTGTCAGTAACCCATTAATGACCCACTACAGAGAGTACAGAGTCGGGTCTCCTCTCACAATGATAGGTATAGCCCACCACGCCACAGTCACCATAGCCCAGACATGTGGACGCTAGACGAGACGGACGTGTTATAGGAGAATGTTTCTGAATATTTTTTCAAAATTTTGGAATATATTCGACCAGACACATCACTATAAAAGGGCGGGAGTGTTATGGGCCGTGTCTCAATATGTCGCCCATACCCGACATCGCGTGACCCACGCAACCCCATCCTTGTCTCACTGAGCACGGCGCAAATTTCAACCGTGCGCGTTGGTGGAACTCCTCGGCGAACAAAGGGCTCGCACACAATGCGTGATTACAAACAGACGAGCGACGGCAGGTGGCCACCCCGCTCGTCGTCGACTTTTTGCTTTTCGTCGTAAACTCATTGTGTGCGTATCGCTCTTGCGTGCCAAATGGCACTCTCCAATAGTTACACCTGTGTAAGGTTGGTTAGAAAGGAATTCGCGTCCTCCTTTCTAGGTGTTACATTTGGTCATGAGATTGCGATGATGAATAGGTATCGTCTTAACTATTCTATTAAATAGGTAACCGATCTTCTGATAGGGATTGAGATGTAGTCTGTTTGAGTACTGAGTAATTGCTTTGAAATAACAGTTGTTGTCGTGCGACCAAACATTATTTGGGTTATCCATCATCTACAGATTGATTGTTGAAATCGGCCATCAATCTTTTTCGCACATTGTGTTCTGTCGTTCGCCTTTGAATAAGGCACGAGTTTTAGCTTTTAGCGAAAATAAAACGTTGTTTAGTCTGTGTTAGATACATTACATCATCATTATATTAATAAGGTATCGTTTAGCACTTTATGAGGTAAACACACGAGAATACGGAACGTCATACGATGCTGTTCTGACACTAACTTAAATGCAAATAATTTCGGGTGTTATCTCGAAGACAATGACTCCTTATAAATCCAGACTATTCCTGACCTTTTGGGTGTTAAGACGCACTCTAAAGCATCTTTATTATCCGAAATTGCTCTATTATTTCTTGAAAAAGAGGTAAGTACCAAGTCGTTAGCGATATCCCTTATGGAACCTAACACTTTCTTCCGCGCCATCGACTTTCATTAGCCATTAGACGTGGCGCACATCATGAACACCGACACGCCATCATGCGATACGTTTAATGTTTATTCACTGACAAGTCGACTAGTTATCGTATTCGTCACTCCTCAGCTCAGTACTTTAGCACCCTTCCGTGATGTGGCAATAAATAGTCACGAATTACAAGTAGGTACCTACGATGCCTTGATTGATTTTCTATGTTGTCGGTAGATTTTATAGATGGTATAGATCATAATTTATTACAGGTCCTTGAGTATATCCTGAGGTAATAATATTTTGCCTACCGGAAGTCGTGAAGGACGGAGGCTGTGTGTTACCTACCTTTAAAAAATATACAAATCTGTGACGTCCGCTAGTAAAAGTATTTTCTTTTTTCTTGTATTTACATGTAAAACCAGAACCACCATTTCTAGTTGCAACTCATAAAAATGTTAATTAGGATTAGATATTGACCATAGAGCGACGGTGAACTCTATTAGTTTGGTAATATTATTCGCTTTCAACGAGATGAAGAAAGTCACAAATGGGGTCTTTAACACGTTTATTATGTATATTCTAAAGTAGAGTACTAAACTGTAGAGCACACAGTAGCTCAGCCGGGCACCTAACCGCCAGCTTCTTAACCCGTCGTAAAGCGTCCTTAATCATTAATCGTCCTTAATGCAATAGAATATTCGCTATAATTATCATTCCTCTTTATACTTGATCGATCTGCACTACCTACGTAACAAGGACTTGCTATTATACCATCGTCACAAGCGCCTCAACCCTTGCAAATGATTGAATAGCGCCCATCCTCGCATAATCACTGCACTTCTCTCGAGAGCTCTCTCTTGAGGCGACTGGCGATCCCAACATCGATAGTGTCGATATTCGATAGCAAGCGATAGTAAGTTCAATGTTCAATGTCGCCCCAAGGCAGCCTAGTCGCTTCCTATGCGGTCGCTCGGAGAATGGCGTGAAGTTTGCCGGTATTTTAACATGTTTACACTAACTTCACTACACTTTTTGATGTGATTAAAGACGTGCTGTTTATTTGGTTTACATGAAATTAGGAGCGATGATAGCCCAGTGGATAAGAATTCGGCCTCTGATCGAGGGGACTCGGCGCGCACCAATGACTTTCTTAATAGTTATGTGCGCTTTTTAAAATTAAATAGTTGTCATTTGCTGTAGCGGTGAGCATGCCTGAAAGGTCTCCGTAAGCTCTCAAAGGCATGTGAAGTCCACCATCCCACATTAGGTCATCGTGATGCACTAAGGCCTACATCCTTCTTATTGTGAAACCCAACCCTTCAATGGGACATTAATGGATTACAGACAGAAGAAGCGATGACAATACAATACCTTAAAACCATGGGACGACTGAACTCCTGACCTGACCTGACCTTAACGGAGCCTATCTTTGTACCCCTTGTCGTAATAGCCAAGTCGTTACACGACAAAATCGGTCGCTCGCAACTACTAATGGTCGTCCGACAACGTCATTTACGTACGTCGATTCTCATTGTCAGTCAATTAGGACAATGCCTTAATTGCCTTAGGCATAGTTGCAAGTAGGTATCTGCAATGCACTCCGACTAGTCAGATGGCGAAGAATGGTCAATATGGCGTGTTTTCATTTAGTTCTTTAACTATACATAAGCATGTTATCAAAGAAAAGATGGCTGACTGATTTCCCGCTATTAGTTTACGCGCAACGCACATTTATCGCTTTTCCATTGGTATGTGAGTTACGTAACGTTAGTGTCGTTGTTCTGTGTTTGTTTCCTTTCTACATTCTTCGAGAGGAATGCGAGGCGTCTCTCACAGTATTGTTTAGCCGTCAAATCCCCGTAGTATGTATCATTTCTTTCCTTTTGACGTAACAACGTATTTTATGGTAACTTACAAACTCTTGATCGGCGTCATATAACATTGCGATTATTGACAATGACTGTGTGCACGTGTGTGTGTGTGTGTGTGTGTGTGTGTGTGTGTGTGTGTGTGTGTGTGTGTGCCGTGTTATAACCCCCGCAAATTTCTAATGAACCTTGTCAAACTAACGTTATTTTGACATAATAATCAAAAACAAAAAATAGGAACTTGCAACAAAATATTTCAGTAATAAACAAATTGATTGATATTATTGATAGGGTGCATACAAATTGGCAGCCCTAATCACCAATGGATGTCACCGAAACGTCGGCCAGGCGCAATAGCAATTCGCGAGGTTTATACTCTCGTATCGATCCATAGTGCCTCCTAGTTTTTCCAGTGTTTTGCACCATGTAGTAGGTACTTGCGTGAGTCAGCCCGAGGGTTGTTTCCACTCGTATCGAGCGTGGGGCGAGGGTAGCGGCGAAACCCAGACACATAAATGAACTTGAAGTGCCCTAGCATTCAGAAAGCCCAAAACAAGTGAAAATAAACAAAGAGTTCTCTTGTTTAAGACTTCCCGACTCTCGTTTCTGATCGAGGGGGAGCGATCTTAATGCTGAAAGGACTTAGGGGCTCTGGGCAATTAGGATGATTGATTCGACTTTGATATTCTTATTTCTCCAATCTGTGTTAACCTTTTGGAATTCGCATGACTCTTGTAGTATTTGTATAAATATAAATTCCTCAAAGACGACGTGAGTCACATAAAAAGACGGACACGTACTGAAATACCAAACATGCCAACTCAGTCGTGTCGTCTGGCGTTCTGAATGCACACTTTTTGGAGATGGCCAGAAAAGTTTTTAATAAAAAGTAAAGTAACGAAGGAACAAAGGAGGGAAAGAGTGAGATTCCGACGGACGAAAAATGGACGGAAATCTATTACGTGACAAGTAAGCTCAGGTGAATGCAAATTTTCATAGATTGCTTTAGCTACTTTATAAGAAAAGCCGTCAAGTCGATTCATCTATATCAAATCCGAACGTAGCAAGTCACGCGCATTTCCTAAATCAGCATGACGGAGCAATAAACCAAAATGGTATTCAATCACTAGAGCGCTAGATCTGACCTGTTCACTGCCTAACCTTGAAAACTGAACCGATTTCGACCTATTTTTCAACACTTACTAGGTTGATGATTTAAAAGTAAAACGTAACACGTCATTTACAATCTGAACTAAAAACTAAGAAATAATATAACACGTCCAAGGCATAGACATTTAAAATCAACATTAGCTGATGTATAAATAAACCGCTTCTCGGATCCTTTCAGCTGACATTAGGTAGACATTGTGCGGTTTTTGCGACCGCCGCACAAATGTACATTCGATTTCATTTACTAGTTTTTATCACACAGACGAGTCGCGTCTCAATTTGGAAGACTGCAAATAGTTGAGCATATGTATAATTTGATGGTAATCTCATTGAAAGTAAGTATAATAAGATAGAGCACATTAAAATGCCGTTCCTTGATACAATGAACATGAAACATACGGGTTCATGATAACTGCATTTGCATTACAAGCCTGAATCCCAGACTGTCCGTTGATTAAAAGGCTACACTGAAACCTGAAGCTTAGAAATCAGACTGTTCCATATGTGGGGATTCAAATAGGAATGATCCAGAAGTAAAATCATTGAAATGGCAAGAGCAAGAAGACAAATCATCAAAAGGTCATATTAGAAGGATTGCGTATTATGCAAAGGCATTTGATCAACTCTTATTAATTTGGCACTTACGAAACACTAGATTAGTGATGATCTATATTAAATCAACTTTTGACTCCGATATTGAAATAAACCTAACAACTTCTAAAGATATTATCGTGACGGCTACATAAGTTAATATTTTGACAGCATTATTCCATTACAGTCGGCAGACTGGAAGACGTAACATCTCGTAGAGAATGTATGAACAACCGTTACGACTCGTGCGCCTCGCGAGCTAACGGCGCCGGAGTTAGCTAACAACTAATAACAGACGGATGAACCCACATTACACTCATAATCATCCGTCAGCGAGTCGTTTTACTTGTGGCAAAGCACACATGGTTAGTAAACCTATAACCTGTAACTGGGTTTATTTTAACGGTAGATGAGGAAAGACAATTTGTAGATAACTTAGAAACAGTATCAGAAACGACTATGTTAGACGTTTGATGTAGCACTGTAGCAACGCATCCTCAGATTGCAGCCCTTATTGAAGTTGGATTTGTGTGTTTGTAAGTATAAAGAGCGACTCCTAATGTAGTTATTTCTACCCCTATCTTACATATTTATTAAAGTAAGTTCTAGACAAAATTCAATTAAAACCTAAAAACACTAAGAAGTTAATGGGATACGGACATAAAATTCGTCATTAAGTAATGAAACTCCGTGTCGTCTTACGGGCAAAATATGATTACTGTCCATAAAACTCAAATATAATTGCGATAAACCCGTCCAATACTCGAGAGCCGGATTTGGTCTTCCATTTAGCATTAATATAACATTAATATTGCGGACGTCGTAACTTCTTAGCGTCCTTGTCTAGACAGCGAAGGTCCACTAAAATGTCACTTGCATCTGGGAAGAAAGATACGGTGCATATTATAGACTAAGATGTATCATTATTTTATGTGCTAATACGTGTAGAGAAAATTTTGGTTACAATTAACAGGTCACTACGCGAACGCAGCAGTTTGAAATTTGGCATTATATAATATGGAGTACGAATTCTAATATTTTTTTTAATAATTCAATAATAATAGATCAAATCATCGAAAAACACGCCACGGACACTACCATAAATTTTAATACTTTGACATGCACACATAAACAAACCAGCAGACATAATAGAAAGGATTCAGATATATCATAATGCTAAACAAGGCGACAAATCTTAAGCCTAACTCATCTCAGTCGGATGGTATTACGTCGGTCTTTATAGTAATTAGCAGTTACGAGCATAGATATCAACTTTCATAACAATGTAACGGTAACACCAATTTGTAAAAGCAACGTTGGCTGCTAATTCATCTCATAATAATAATAATTAAAGTAAGATCCTCGACTTAATGAACATTTTCAGAAAAGGTTTCTCTTCAAAACTTCGCATTTGTTGATCAAAGTTTACACTGTTCACTTTTGGGGAATCAATGAGGACACAAACATATTCAAATATTCCATCCCACCGTTCCAAGATCATATGTCCCTGCTAGATATACCTCATCAAAGACACTCTCACCCGTTCGTTCAGTCAATAAATTAGAGAGCGGTCTACAAATGTCCCCAGCCAGAAATGTAAACAACTAAAAGTGAACTAATTGTATCATTTATAAAATAACCTATTAAAAGACGGCGGAACCATTACTTGATATTCTTGCTTCCTTTTTCTCTACTCATAAAATTGCATTTACAGTAATTAATGGTTCACGCTAATTACGTTTGCGAAACCACGCAAGGGTCCACACATGACCACATGTCTCATGCATTCTAGGTCAAGAATAATATTCATTTACCGTTCTAAGTGACGGATACTTATAATAGAATTTAACATTGAAAATATTAAAATTGTTTGAAAAGAACCTTTTGTTTCCACAGTGGAAAGATCTCATTGTAATTCGTCGCTGCCTCAGTGGCTGTTTGTGAAAAATTACTATTGTTAAGTCTTTGGAGCGTTTAAGCTTTGTGATCATTGTTGAATTTTCGATTGTATGGTTGTTTACTTTATGCATTAACTTATTCACGTCTTCTCAAGTCATTATACGTTTAAGATTCTAATGGTAATCATACTGATGCTCAGCGTACAATTTCATTAAGTTACTTCTTCTAGGTTTGCCATTTTAAATTATTTAGAAGCTATTTTGATGTTCACTACATGCTGACTACCTACACGGTAATCCACTTTTAGCTGCTAGACTTGGGTGTTTTAGTATTTGTAGTAGCTTAATGAAGTTTCCTATCCTAAGTTGTTCTAATTCCCTCATACGTAATGCAATGTCTTGTGAGTGAAAATTATTCAATCGAGCATTATACTTATAGACTCCACACACGACGAAGGAAGTTTCTGCATTCGATAACTGTCAATTAAGTCGATAACATCGCTTTCTACCGTCGTTCGACGCAAACAATGGGCGTTCGCCGAAAGCCAAAAAACGGCTCCCATCGCGTATGCGGCGAGAGCGCACTTTACATAATTATTACGGAGACGAATCTAACTCGATCGAGGCGGACGTCCTCAACCGGTTCCACGTGCTACGGTTTTTTATTGCCACGCGCAATTGTATGCAATCGGCGGAACCAATTTTGGAAGCGACATTCTTTATGTTAACGGAGCAGCTAGCGAGCATCAATCTCTTTCCGACGTTATGTACAGTGTTGTACACGGTGTTCAGTTCCATGTCGACTTCTGAGATTTGTGCCGTCGCCACTTTCTAATATAAGGGTTGTGTTAACAGGTGTTTATCGATCGTCAGTCAACACTCGACTCCTATTAGTTCTTTCAAGCAGAAATGTATGTCACGCTACATTATGATTACCACCTTCAGCATTCAGGTCGGTTTATTATTTTGCAGTATCATTCAGTTCCTTTATTACTGAATTGAACATTTTTTCACATTCAATGTCGCAGTTATTTTATTATTCAATTGTTTTTAATGACCACGTTTCAAGGTCTTGCACTTTTACTTCACGTTGCATGACATTTTTCCAGCTTGTAGTCGCCCACGCCGGTTGTCGAGTAGCGTAATCTGTGAATCTGACGTATCGAGTAACAATATGGGTCTTGCGTGAAGCCGGACAAATTCGTCCATTATGAAGAGTTGCGTCAGCCGATATAAGCTACGAGGCTATTTGTACCTTTCATTAAAGATGACCCCATTGTTAGCCATTTACCATATGAATAAGGTTTGTTGCATTGAAACCGTTGAAAAAGACATTTTATTTGGACGCGTGTGGTTATTGTCCTAATTGTGACATGCTAACTCCTTAGTCACGTCGTCCTACATAGGTGTTGGTTTCGCCATAACGGGCCGATTCTCGTAAATCGATTCCATTTCTCAATCGATTCCTGTGGAGTCATTGGAGAAGTATGCGGTGTAGTCGCCTTAAGTGGTATTTGCTAGCGGATACTCGCGCTAGTTTTGTTTCTCGTGTTGCATTTCGATTCGAACCTGTTGTAGAGTTCGAAACACGACAAAAAAATCATCACGCCGTTTGTGAAGTACGTTATTATTAAAATTATTTATATATTATGTACTCAAATGCCTATCTTCAAAGGCTTTCAAAGGTTCTTTGAAAATGGTTTATGTTGATACAATCAAAATTTTTGACAAACGGTAGGTTACGGTCGTATAATGAACGAAGTGGGTGGTTAAAACGTTCGACCTTGCAAAAAGCAATTGTGATAAAAATCTTTATATACAATTAAAATTGTAATACGACCATTTGATCGTTGAAATTCGAGAAAGTTTAGAAGTTTGTGGATCAGTAAGTATTTGGTGTATTTTATTTCTGTTTACGATGGCAAATGTAATGATACTGTTACTTATATATAACGATAATGTGCTTTCATACAGACAAACCTTTAATGCTTTCATAAGATTATTCAGAGGCAGTTTATGTTAATCAATTATCGTGATCTGGTTGTAGTTTCTTTTTGGTCTTTCCTCCTAATACTGGAGTGGCGACATAGACAGGGGCGAAAGTCTAGTCCGTAATACTCGTAAATATAGTGTATCACGCAGCTTACTCAGCAGTACATTACGCGATATCGTATCGCAAAGATATGGACGTATCAGAGATAAGTTGATTTAACACTCAATAGCGCAGGAGGTGCCAAATTCTGAACTTAACCTCGACGCCATCGTATAACAATAAATAACTTGGTACTTATCTCTAAGATACTCGTATCTTATGTGGTGCAAAATGAAAACTCAGGCGGATGCCTGTTTCTGTTCTGTTTCAATAACTGAACCATATTTTGCCACAAATTTACACGCTTTGCAACTGTAAAGTCCTAAAGATACCGCAATGTTTAAGTTCTTGCACTGTTGAGTTATTTTTAGTTAGTCCTGGCCAGTGTCAAAGAACTCTTCTCAAATCATTCCTCGTTCCGTGTCCAGAAATCCGATTCTTCTGAAATTTTGGAATTTATGACGGTCTCTTGGTCGCTTTCATTTTCGTCGGCCTCGTAGACCGCTTCCACCTATTCTTTTCTTTCTTCGATTACCGTCAACCTTGCAACGTTACGATAAGCCGACACCAAATTCAATTACATTAAATGTATTTTCGCTTGCTCGGCGCGATAAGAGCTCGTCTCCAATATTTAATCTCCATGTAAATCTAGGACGAAGCCATACCGTCGCGAAACATTGATGGACTCTGTATGTGACCCACTTGTCATTTGCGTTGGACGATTATCAAAACGGTATCAGGATATGCGCTATGTCAATGTGATGATAAGTCGTCATATTTATCGAATATCAAAATGCTCTCAAGGTCATAGGAGCAAGCGAAGGAGCTATACATCTGATAGTTATTGCTCTCAAGACGTACGAGTACAACTACATCCAACCAAATGGCAAATATTTGGGTTAGCGATCCGAGCGCGGCGGGTCGGTCGTCGGAAGTGATACAATGGGCGTACCGGCGCGGTTATGACGCGTTACGCTCTGATTTGCGCGTGCGCGCACTCCTGCACACACGCAGTTAAGGACTAGGTTAACTTGAAGTTATAGTTAGCTAACTACGAAATTGCCTTGTTTAACTCAGACCAGCCATCGACAAATCATAGGTCAAATGATTAGGTGAATGCTACTAGACCAAACACGAGGCTACGTCGATTGATTACGGAGCAAGTTTTACAAAAGTGACGTCATAGGATCGAGTGCATTTATCAGTCTTTGATACAAGTAAACAATGAAATTCATCCGTAATCGATATATTTGATCGTCGATTCAGTAGTTTATATGATACTGTGATAAGATACCTTTCAACGCCCATAAAAATATATGTGAAGCTAAACTCTATTAGGATCGACTTTCAAAATCCGCAATCCAGGCTTCCGAATTAGGATGCGGTTAGTCAGTTGCGGCGTGACTAATTAATGAGGTTCAAATTAACCGAGCTCTAGAAATAGAGTTGCAAATACCGTCCCAACTGTAGCGCTCATGTTCACAGTTCACTCAGTTGCAACGAGACCATTAACGAAATAATATTAGGTTAAAAACTGTGTTTATATACAGTGTGTTTGGAAGTAGCGATTATTTAAGGGCATAAAAAGACCAAATTACATCGACAAAACACTATATAGGGGTCTAGCCCCTCCTTTTGAAATGGCATCCATTTGAATTTTGTACTAAAAGAATTGTGGGTCCACAAGATGATTTTGAATTCCTGAATGACCTGAATGTTCCACAGAGATGAAAAAGGTGTTGTTTGATAGATAATAACATCTCCTATCAGATAAAAAAGCAACAGGTCCTTAGAGATATTTTGAAAGTAAAATACCAAAACATTAAAGCATTGATGGTTGGTGCGTGGGCACATAAATATACTGCCATCATTAGGATTAGCATCTAAAGCCCATAACTCAATAAATTTTCCCAACTGGAACATTAGAAATCGACTAACACCCAAATGTCAACGGTAGTTGCGATGGCGCAGTTAGATCACGCGGGAACATATAATGACCGAACGAGTGAAGGCAGATTTATGCGAGCCTCCGACAATCGCCCACTATCTGACGTATGGGCAAATCGACGTTGGGTTTATGTCAGCTTCGGTGGATCGGACGCCAAAGCCCAGGATTACTTTCGTCACAACCCTTCAGAAATATTACCAGCATCTCTATTTAAGGTAGTGGCTAGTGATGGCTACAACCCTTTCTATGTCCGATTTTTGGGCATTGATCTCGCCTCATAACGAGGAGGCCTGTAGCACTACGCTGCTCCTATTCGGATTGGTTTTGATCCACTTCTATCATTCGTTAATGATGCAAGCAATCCTAATACAGGCATCCACTAGGTACTATTATAAATGTGTAAGTTTGTGAGGATCGATGATGTTTGTTACTCTTTCACGCCAAACGGCACGGCCGAACTAGTTTTAATGAAATTTGGTATGCACATAGTTTATATCATACACTACATACATTTATATCCTGGATACATTTTACATCTGGACTAAGTTCTAAAATCCAAAGTCTAGTTCAAATATAAATGATACTTTACGTGCGTCATGTCCATTAATGCCAGCAAGGCGGTCGGACATTCATTTAATTTCCTGTGAACCGCACAGTATATGGACGAGTATTGCAATATTACCATTATATTTATGCGCAGATACTCCTCAATAAGTAGGTCAATTTACAGGAAACCAGTGACTAACATAAGCCGGAGCGCTCTAGCAAAATATTTTGCATTGAAGTACAAATATGATAACAGAACAATACAATAAAATAAAGTTCGTCGTAGTTACATAATAATGCGCCTTTAAGAGTTAGTAAACGCTCTTGGCAAAAGTTCGTTTTTGATTTTGTTACTGAAACAGAGCTTTTTGCTGCGTCGACTTTTTACCTTTAGAGCTCTAGTAAGAATAGGTCGTAAATGTGGTTTATGGTCTAAGACTCTTAGTTCTAAACACTTACATTTATTTCTCCCGTGATTTTATTGAGACCTTTGGAGTTAAGTCTCTAAAATCTTTGAATAAATTAAGCTGGAGTACGTGCGTGCTTACGCATGATATTATTAGTATTGTGTATGTAGAGATCACATAATAATATTTTATGCAACCCTAATGTCAAATATCGTCCACCAACCCGCACAAGGCCAGCGTGGTGGACTAAGTCTTCTCGTTGCGAGAGAAGACGCGATCTTATAGTGTGTCACTAATTTGTTACATGCAAATATCAAATAGCTACATCACATTCTCATATAACCAAACAGTGTGATAGAACTATGTCAAATTCTATTGAATCCAGGGTGATAGAGCAACATGAAATTCCGTTGAATCAAATCAGTGTAAAAGCGCTACACCAAATTATGTTGCATCAAAATAGTGTCATAGAATTACATCGAATTCATCTGGCCCTAATCAGTGTGATACATCTCCATCAAATTGTGCTGAATCAAATCCGTGGGACGCAGTGGAACTAAACGCACGAGGCGGACCCTTTGAACCGAGTCATGCGGCTCGCGATACAACCGGTATCGCGTCGCGCGTGAGACACTGTCCAATTATCACGTGTGGCCGTTGTTTCAATATTTATTGAAGTCTATCGCGCGGCCGGTCGCTGCCCGATGGGGTTAGGGCTGTCAATCTGTCGTAACCATCATGAGAGTTCCTTGTGACCCCACTTGCTCATTCCTATTGTTTACAAAATGATATTCTAAATATTTTCACATTCAACTCTTATCAAATCAGCTATGTAAACAGTAATGGAATCATGATAGCTTCTTATGTGTCAAAACATATTCTTCTTCATTCTTTCTTTTAGGCCAGTAAAAATAGAATTTAACTTTGCACTAAATTTCCGATCCAATTTTTAGACCATTATTGTAGAGAATAAAATTTCCCATCTTTTGTTTCCAGTAAACTTTTCTGTCAAACTTACCATCTGAGGTCATGTTTTTCATTAGTAAAATTTATGGCAACTGTGAAACAGGAAATCCCACTAAGCTTGTTGTTCTTAGCTTGATATACGCTGCAACAAAAATTGTTACTTTTAAGATTTTACTTGGTTTTTTGTTTACTTTCTTCTTGCTACTTCTGTTGTAGTTTCTCAATAAATATTCATTTCTTTCTTCGTGGCTTTTAATGGCGGCCCTAGCCAAACTGGTGCTGGTCGACCGGACGTTACTCACACTCGGATGATATTGCACGGCTGAATCACGCCGCTCGCAGCCGCGGATAAAGCACGGGATGTACTCGCTTTAGCCCATTGACAGACTGCAAGCTTCGTGCCGCAGACTTAATCAAAAAACTCTGCCAGTTTGGACGTCCGATACTCTGTCAGATGTCACACATCTAACTTGGGCTTTTTATTTCGTGGAAGATAACGGATGAAAGTTAGTTCGGGTCCGCAATACACATTGGGGTTCTTCAGGGCGCTAACCTGGGTACACTCTTGTTTCTTTTTGTTTGTTGAAATATGTTTACCTCATTTCTTTCGCAAATAACTCCTATCAAAATGACAATTGAACGTAATTTGATAGATTTCTGCTTTAAACATGCAGGAGGACATATTATTCAGGTTATCGTTAATATTTCAAACAATTTCTATGTCTTTAATAATAACTAAAGGCAAACGTCCACGATAATGACGTTTTTCTAACAACGCAACGTAAACCTCTTAACGAAATCAATTTACTTTCTCTATGGCTGCGCAGCCATTTGATTTATCAACTTAGATGAATAGATTGTTCACGAATAAATCTAAATTGTTTTCTTTTTCTTGTTAAAGGAAGGAAAGAAGCGTTGAAGCAAATTACAGATGCTTTTATTATTGAATAATATAAATTTAAACTTCGATATTTTAGTTTTATTTTATCTTCTTCAGTTAAATTAAAGATAAGATAATGGCATTTGGCGTTTAACGTTTTTCTTTTATCAATAATTTCCTGTGGTATCAAAGTTTGATTCATCTCAGAACGCAATATTTTGTCTATTTAGACGAAAACAAATCAACTGTTTAAGATTTTGAATGCAACTTCAGTTTTTTTCTACGAGTTTCTGTTTGTCAACTTTAGTGTAAAAGAAACGACCAATTAACACTAAAAATACTAGAGTATCTAAAGACGTCATAGAGGTAACATAGACGTAATATAATAAGCATGTTATCGCACAGCATGCAAGCCGCCGTCTTATTGGATCAGTGGTGGAATAATGGCATTAGCGCCACTGGACAACACTGGACATGCTTTAAGACGTGCATGGCATATTTGATGTTTGTATACAATTGACTACCTGAGTGGCGTAGTGGTTAAGACACCGGTGCGCTGCGCGGAAGGTCCTGGGTTCGATTCCCAGCCGAGCAGAGATTTGAATGATGAATTTGAATTTCTGTGTCTGGTCTGGGTATGTTGTGTTCTGTGTCTTGTGTGTGTCCATGGCACCCACGACACAGGGTATCCTAGTGTGGGGCTATGAGTGTGAAGCGTTATTTATTTAATTATAATTATATAATTTTAACAACAAATTTTTTGTAATAGTTGGTTATTATTATAATTTATAATACGTTATGTTACTGAGAGAGTTAAATAGAGGATGAAAGTTGTATATAAAAGCAGTCGCATAAGCCGAACGAGCTCTCCTGCAAAGCCGGCAACGCACTAGCGACTCCTAAGCTGATGCCTGTGTCAATAGGCGACGATGACCACCTACCATCAGGTGGCCCGTCTGCCTATTTGCCTGGTCTAACTATCTATAAAAAGATAACTTTATTGTGTCCTTTACTTCTTGTGATAGGTCAAATCAAACCTTACATTTATAAATAAGAAACTCATCAAACGACCCTTTGATTGAAAGATCCTGATAAATCGATAGGAAACCAATCAAAACCGTCTTATCTAATGGTGTACCGCAACCCTCGCGTCCATCCCTGTGGAAATCAATCAGGGTGCGTTATATGAAAGTCACCCTTAGCGACGGGGTTGTATTGTAGAAGTCATCAGTGGCGCCCAAAGTGTGCTCGCGAAACACTTGACGAATTAAATTTTCTCATGGGTGTCCGTACTGAAACAGATATGGAGAGTATTGCATAAATCAATTAGTAAAACTTAAATCATTTTTTTAAATAAGTAAACGAAAACCATGAATAATTCCCATCTGCCGCCGATCACGTAATATGGGTGTTCGACGTATTAGTTTTCCTGGGGATTTGCCCGTCACGTGTGCTTACACAAAACTTTGTTATTGCTTTGGACATCGTTAAAGTTGGACGATATCGTAAGCTTCGATGAGATCCTTATTAGCTGCAGACCACACCTGCGATGAGATCCTTATTAGCTGCAGACCACACAATACCAGGCTTCCATGCATGCATTGCTGATTTTTAACGAGAAGTGAAAGGTGATGCCGATGAAAGTCATGTCATTATCCTTTTGGACTATTAAATCATACCTTATGGGAGTTGCAATCAAATGCAATCGGTACACTGAAAAGTAACCACCACACATAACTACACGGAAATTCATCCTAATAGTTACTGTTATAATTGCGAAAGTTTGTGAGGGTGGATGGATCAAAGTTTGTTACTCAGGTACTTAGTACACAGGTAGATTATAACCTGGATCTACATAATTATAGGATACTTTTCACCCGTCAGTGGTTCAAATTCTTAGATTCACGCGGACAAAGTCGCAGACAGTAGCTAGTGAGTCATAATCTAAAGAAGTTATAGGTTCCGGAGAGCCCAGTTTAGTATTCGCTGGCCCCCCCGGGGGATCATGTGTCTGCGGTCGGGGGTTCAATGTCTGCGGTGGAACTGTTTCTGACTTGCAGGACCGTCCTTACGTAACACAAGTAGTCATTACATGGCTATTCGGTCTTGGTTACTGATGCTATCATGGGCGATTGTACCTCGATACAGTTGTTAATATTATTATCATCTGTAATTCTGATGTTCAATAAAAAAAAATTAATCCAAAATGTTACATTGTAAATAACGTATTGTGTTTAATTTTAGTTTACTTTAAGCGAGTTTGTCTTATCTTGGTGTCCTTGTGACACTTAATTTTTTTTTGAAAAACATAAAAAAATGCTGTCGCAGTTTTATTTTCCATTCGAGGTAAGCTTCGATTTATTGCCAAGTCACACACAAAAGTAGTTGGTACGACATCGTCACACATTTTGCTGCCTGTCAGTGTTCAGTTCAATTAGGGCAGCTCAATAAAGTGCCCTGTGATTTTTGTCGTGTTGGTCGCTCGGTTGGTTATGTAGCCAATTAGGACAAGGTATTCGGCAGCTTTACCCAAAATGATATTTTTAACAATACTAGCTATGTACCTATGTAGTAAACCTACAATTTCAAAACGAAATGCAGGCAACAAAATCCTTGCGCAATGCATTAGGCCACCGAATTGTAAGGTTGCTTTCGTTGCTTGTTATCTGAATTTAATACGATTACAATCAATTGTAAATCGATTAAGCTACTGTTACAACTATCTAATTCTTTGATTACACGTTGCAGGTGGCCATTCATTTTTATCTCAAAATTAGTGCGACTGGCTCACTTATTGTATGGCAACAATATCACCAACAGGCAGACAGGTCACAGAACCCTGTGTTTTGTCTTTTGTCGTCTCGGTTGGTCCGTCGGTAATGTCAACTAATTCCGACAAGGCTGTACCCAGTGCCCTAATTGTTATGTCGCACGCAAAAGTTCGTACGAAGACATCATTGCATACATTTTGCCGCCGCATGTCAGTGTGTATTTCAATTGGGACAGCTCCATACAGAGTCCTGTGTTTTAATTTTGTCATGTTGGTTGATTGGTCGGTTATATAAGTCAATGAGGACAAAGCCATAGCTAAAACTTGATGAATCATATCTGCAAGTTTAATCCAACAAATTTCCTATTCTCGCTGTCACCCGGGTTTCTCTTCCCATTCGCTGGTGTTGTTTATCCGATAACGCGCTAAAAACTAATAGTGTTGCAATTATGCAAACGACACGGCCGCGCCGCTTCCGCGTCGTACGACACCCCGCGCCACTGGTGCCCAGTGCAGACCTATTGACGACCGATAACAGCCGGACCTGTGTTAGATACATACATTACATACACACAACAAATACACTGAGTATTTGTTGTACTTAACAAGCTAATGAATATAGGGCTAATACGTAACATGTCAGAGAGCATTGGAAAGATATAAACACGGGGCAAAGTCGACATCACGACTATCATTAGCGATTGTAATAACTTCGCCAATTTGCACAGCGGAACCAGTCTTGTCATATGTCTTTTGAAATGTAAGAACGGACTGCGTCCTATCCTAAACTTTCACGGTCGTATTTTAAGAAAGAAGTGAGATTTTTGTACTCTGTGTGTACCACTCACTTGTAAAGATATGTGAAGTTCTTCCAGATCCATATCTCCTATGATGACCTTTCTTTCACTAGATCTGAAATACTTTTCTGTTTACCAGGAGGTAAATAGTTCTACTAAAGATTGCATTTAATTTAGCATTGCTTTCTATCGTCATAGTTCCAAAATTCTCAGACTACTTTATTATATTCCAAAAATTGTTCCAGATCTTTACATCATGTTGTAATCGATACGGCGCGGTCATTGCATTGCTACTGTCTGAGGTTTATGCCTTTTACGCGCTGAGTGTATTTTTAAATTCATGCAATTTAATGTCCCCTAGAGACTACAAATGGGGGCTGTCTAAAAGTCAAGGTTACCAGATGGCTCGGTCGTTAGCTGGGCCGCTTAAGGGCTGTAGTGAGACGGGATATGAATACCATTTAAATATATTAACGTTGAAACGATTAAAGGCAATTTTGTATTGTCAAGGGATTACAGTTTCATTTCCGAAGCATTCGATGAAGATGAATCATGAATTTACTGCGCATTACGCTCTTTCTACTCTCCGAGTTGTATCTTCGCTAGTGTGCTGCAAAAGAAAGGATTTATATTAAAACAAGATCAAGATACGGCTGCTGTCAGAACCCACTGAAAAGTATTATGTTCTTCATGTCTTGTAGGTATTTCATTCGGAAAGAACCAATCTGGAGCTACCATTTTACTTTCTTCTGATTTGTTAACCTCCAACAACTCCACGGTGCTGTGGGCCGTGGGTCGTGTGTGTGATTGTGCTTACAGACAGCCAATGTTTACGAATGGAAATGTTCAGTCTAAAGAATCTCATATTGAATGGACAGTCGTTATCGAGAGTAACGGAGCAACATAAAAATGAACGTTATTGCATCGTAATTACAACGCGCGGCACGTGGCCCGCACGTGTCGTCGCCATGTGTGCAAATATCAATTTAGTATTACGAGTATAGTGGGTACTATCCATGGGCCTCGCTCTTGTTTACTATTATTGTAATTACCCTCCGCTCCTTATAGAATACAATGTAGCGTGTAGCCGTATTGTTTCGAGAGGTTTCGCAAGCGTGTGGCTTATTTTGTTTGATCAGTTTATTTTGCGGCTATCGGTGTCCTCATTACACTATGGCTACGCTATTCATATTCATAAACACATCGTGGCGAATTTTATTACAATTTGAACATTCATGACTGGTTACATTGTTTATGGAAAATCTTCTAATTCTGTCCGTTTTGGGTGATAATTGAGCACGAACAACGAATTAGCAAGCTAAGGAGAAGCGCGATCTTGAATAACATACGTGTCTTACAATTGATTACAAAATATACTTACACTCTAGTAAACATTCAGTCTGTCAGACATTCTGTAGATCTGCTAGACATTGCCGGCCTGATACTGTTCGTTTCTTGATGTCAATAAAGCACCAAACTATGAATAGACTACTTGTCGGTAAAATATGATGTTCGCTTCATTGCTTTAGATATTTCCGTTTGAAATTATAGGCCGCGGTTATTTAATCATTACAAAAAAAGAATACAATTTCAAAGTGTGATTAATGAAGTCGGTCTGTCAGTCCTTTATTTCATTCCCGATATACTGATAGTAACATACTCGTAACTCGATCACAACACGGAATTAATTACAAACAACAACAAACACGCCGCAGATAAAATACTTGAACCTCGTGATAACACAGACATTACGGGTTATCTCCTCGTGAGACCTGCTTAACGAGCTGTTCATTTATATTTTGTGGCTATTAAGATAAAATGTGCATTATCTCTCTTCCAAGGAAATTCTCGTGTTTTTCGTGCGTTCACGGTCCCGTCCACTATTCTTCATAGCATGAGGGCTTAGTCGGTAGAATCACCAGTATTCCATAGAATAAGACCGACGATCTTCTTTACTTCAGCTTCATCGAAAATCGAATCCGGGCTTGAATCGTTCTGGTGATCACTCCGAGAAGCGGGATTGTTCTTATGAATTAATTTCCTTTATTCATTGTTTCGTTTCCTTTTGCTCTCTGTTTTGGTTTCCGCAATACTGCCCTTCGAAGAATTCAAATTACAACACGTTCTTGTTAAGCTTATCGTTTTGAACGTCATCAGACCTATGCGTAGTGTGTGACGCGAGTGAGGAACAATGGATTGGTCGCCTACCGTTGTAACTTTGTTGCAACGCGACGGCCGCAAAACCCAATAGACACCGCATGTCGTAGATTATACAAAGAAACAATTCAATTAAAGCATTGAGTGAGGGGAAAAAGAAAAAATAAAGCATCGTTCTTGGTCAGTTCAAAATCGTGATATCCCATTTGTTTCGAACTAGTGATTGACCACTGTAAGATGAGCTCAACAAATTTGATAACAGCAGTTCCGACGGACATATTGGAATTAGTTCCGATCGAAAGACATTTTATTGTACACGGGTCAAGGAAGTGGTCGGTACTAGCATAGATTTCGCGCTCTTTATCCCGTGGATGAGACTTATAAGTCTAATGTGTTGTCTGAAAGCGTTCGCCTAGCATGAGGCGTTTATTTGGCTATGTAGTAGTTGTCTTATTGACTCGCCAGTCGCCACCGTATCGCCGAAATAACTCCGGCTTAAGGCCCTTATCGCTCGATATCCCAAGGCTCGAATTATAGATTCGGGTTATTGGTGACGATGATAGGATTAGCCAGTCGCAGGTAATCCCCAAAGGTGATAAGTGGTCGCCGTTGATAAGTCAGAGTTTGGACACGGGGGAAATTGTAATTTTTCCATTTTACACATTCGCGAACAAGTGAAATGATAAGTGATTAGAAGCAAACTAGACGGCGCTGATCGCTATGTGAACTTATGGAAAATAGTGACGAACGAATAAATCCTGTAAAAACCTCGAGTTGTAGCACAGGCGAGTGATGATAGACCGACACTTGTTTCAAATGTGAAGTGATCAAAATGAACGAAGGACCGATATTCCTTATCAATTACAAGGTATGTACAGTCGCCGTAAAAGCGTTTAAACTGACAATACATGATTTCCGCTTATTGTGAAAGTTTCGGCTAGCTAGATAAGGTTCGACAACTATATAAGTGGTTGTCTAACAACACAACACAATCGTGTAGTGTAACTAGATTAGAGACTGGCGAGGTGAGATAATTTTTACCGCTTTTCTGTTAGAATTGTTAGTTTCATCATTTCAGGTTTTTTCTTTTTATTTATCGTTCTTGTATGTGTGAAAAATGCTCTTTATTGCATAAACACTGAAGTGTATTGCTCGCCTCACATTCAAAGGACTCAATGTCTATAGCAGCTCGACCGCGACGTTTTTAAAACTTAACTCTCAACTCTACCTATTGATTAAACTTAATATGCTATTATAAAACACTCGATAAAATGTTTACTGCCACAGACTTAACTAGTCCTATAACTACAAGTACGTAATTAGTAGGTAACGGCAGTCTGAAATACAGATTCGTGGAGCACGTTTTCTGGTCAGCAATAATTGGCATGGTTAGCAAGTGTGAATTATAGTGTAGAGTTCGCAGCTCTAACCGCACGAGGGGTGAGACGTGAGGCGCCGACCGACTTCGCTGTTCGTCGATATACCTAAATCTTCATATTATATTTTTATACATATTTTTAGGGGAATCTGGAATAATAAAACGAAATTATACAACTTATGAATCTTTTTATGTATATTACGTCCATTACAATAATGACAGTTCTTATTTTAGCGAATTGGAGCTCATAAGCGGTCGCTGAAGATGTCGGAAGCTACAGCCTACACGATTAATTCAAGACCTAGGGCTGGCTGTCTCAGGGCAAGAAAAAGAAGAGCTCGGATATTGAAAAATACTCAATTAAGTTGTATAATTTTGTTTTTCTAATTATACAACTTCTGTATTTCTCTAATACGAATTATATTTAGAATAGCTGCCCTCACAAGCTTATAAGGGTAGTGGGCATGCGCATCGTGAACTAGCACATGTCGCCTTGCTCTACGCATGCACAGTGCACAGGTTTGGCGTCGCGTCCGGTCGCACGCAGTCCGCAGGTTCAAGGGAACGCTCCCACACACAAACCGGCCCTGCTACGCTGCCGTAGGGGCCGCATGCGGTGCGCATAGCGCGGGACAGGCTAGGACTACAAATAACTAGATCTATATTATGCTGATCACCTGAAAAAGAGCCCAGGGCCAACTGGAGTGGCGTCAACTCACCTCAAAAAATGCTACTAATGAGTGTCATCTGGTCTTTACGAGCATGTGTGATGTGGTGTAAAGTAAATTCAAATTGGGGACTATCCCGGATGACCTACAATGAATCTTTCACAGATTTTAAAACGCTTCACACTCATAGTCTATGTAAATGAGGGTCTCCTAACAGGATACTCCGTGATGTGGGTGCCATGGACACACAAATAAGAATACACACACAGACACACAGATCAAACACAGAAATTTAAAGTAATCATTCAAATTTCTGCTCTGCTGGGAATCGAATCTAGGGCCGTCAACGCAACGCACCAGCGCGGCAGCGTCTTAACTATTGCGCCACGCAGGTCATAGATGGTCATAGATAGATATACGACGCAACATCCGAGTATCTCCGTACATGACGGTGTCACTACTGACAGGCATTATGTTGTCGAGAGGTAATTAACCTGCTTGTGTCAGCCGCACTATCACTGGCCGCCCGATGCGGATTGATGGACTAATGACAACTGAATTAATACGTGGACACGTACCGATGAGAATGGAAGTCTATAAAACGAAATCTCCCTAAGGTATTGTGCCAAGGTACTAAGGGTTATGTAATAGGCATGATGACTAATTTCCAAAAACTCTTCTATGGTATTCAGAAGTTTCTATTATGTCTAAAATATATCATATTTTTGTAGAAAATTAAGTTGTTTGTGCAATAAAAGTACATTTAAATTTTAAGTTTCAAATTCATTCCAAAACGCTCGCCCGTGTCATGGCGTCTGCCATTACGTCACGGCTCAGTAAAAAATGCAGAGATCGCGTATAATATAATATGCTTACGAAAAAAAATGACGTTTACTGAGACGTAACGTCAATTGACGTAATTCGATCTGATGGGTGTTTAAGCTATCATGGCGGATTGTTGTATTTTGTACATTTATTTTAACAAATAAAATAAATTATTAATCTCGACATTAATAAGAGAATAAATACATGTTTGTTTAGTTGCTCATATTCATACTCAATGCGTCACTATAATCAAAATTTTAGGGAAATTTTAATGATGACCAGACCTGCGATAGGAGACGTTTGGATATATTTCTGTTTAAGAGTTTAAATTAGACCTGTACTGCAATTTATTCCAAAGTAGTTCATCGAAGTTTCATAGGAAAACAAAGCTTTCAGCAGTAACATCAAATACACGAGGCTCTTTATTTTAACGGGTTTTAAAAAAACATGTCTTTAAACAGACCTTTACCTATTGTTCTTTTGAATGTTCCGTTCCTATGTTGAATCCCACATACATGACATGAATTCAAGATTGATGACAAGGAATTTTGATTATGTTACAAATCTGAATGATTCATTGTTAGATTTCTTATAAAAGACACGTATTTACGATAAAAATGTGGCGCTGATTGGAATGTATCATGTATTTACACTACGTTAGAGATACCGTATAAAATCCACTGAAAGGATTCCTTGAACAGTAAAGCGCCATTTAAACGGGATCTATGTAATTCAAAAAAACGTAGAACATAGCTCACATAGCCGTTCTATCTTCTTCGTGTTTGTATGGTCGCAAACAAACAAGTCCTGTAGAGGCGGAAAACGGCGACCGTTCAATAACCCGTGTTTTTCCTTCAGTTATCTGTGGTGTTGTGTTGGCAACGTGCAATTACTAAACAAACGAGTTGGAATTAAACCCCGTAAACACAATTATGTTGTTTAAACGTTTAATAGATAGTGTTAAGTAGGAAGAGATTTTTATTGCACAGGTGGTACAACCATTAGTATTGCGTGCCCACCGTTAAGGCTGGATAGCATAATGCTTTGTTTGGGGGAGAAACAAATTTGAAGCATCCTACTTCATCCCACTTCACGTCCAAGCTACGCTATAAAAAAAAACAGTACTTTTTTTAGGCTAACAACCGGCAAAGATGACAGCCCTGCTGTAATCCTTGCCGTTATACTACATGCGTTATATTACATGCTGTTCGATGTTGTTGTTGGATATTTTCAGGATTTTTCTGCTTTCGCGGAAATATTTGTCTCCTTATCTTCTCAATTAACAATGGATTCCTCCTCCTTCTCAATTAAGAAAGGATGACTAGCATCAATCATCATTTGCGCCAAATTTTCGACGATTTTACCTTATTTGGACGGTGCTTATAACTTTCCTCCATAACTAAGGTAGATTCTTAAGCTCCAAACGGTTATTCATCTGATATGCGGTGATAGATGCGGCTTAGAATTCAGCCTATTACTCGATTACTCCGGGTTCAATTCCCGACGCCTTTATTAATCACCTGCTGTAACTGTGAATTTAAATTGTATTTATATTTCTATGCAACAATCCGCACACGTGGAACTTGTTTTGGTATGGACCCACCACCCTCCCTTATCTCCAGGTAGGTATAGTATACCATCACGATTTATTCCAATAGCACACGACACGTGTTTCGCTCCAAAACAGAGCGTCATCGGGTAATGTGGACTCTACAACGGTTGGTTATCGAGTAGTTACTCAGGTACAAGGGTAGGCCTTGTGTGTGACATTGTTTCATTTCAATGTGAAAGGAGACCCGACCCTGCAGTGGGTCACTAACTGTTTACAGACAAACCATTAGTGAATCGAAATATGTTCGTAACGTCGTTGCAGGCGGGCGAGCCGGGCATAGTGGTGCTGCGGCCGGAGGCGCTGGCGCCGGCGGCGGACTCGGGGTCGGAGGGCGAGGACGACGGCGACGGGCGGCCGCCGTCGCCGTGTGGCGTGCGCTTCGTCAACGACAACGTGCTCATCAACGGCAAGTCCTCCATGCCCGCGCGCCCCAACAGGGACCGCATCGCCAAGGTGAGCTCCGACCTCCACGGTGGCTGATTCGCAACACTGACAACCGATGGGGGGAAAGGTCCTCGAATGGCGACCACGTTTAGGCAAAAGGAGCACAGGCCGCCCTCCTACCAGGCGTACTTACTACAGGGAAATTACGTGCAGGGTCGCGCATCGCTGACCTGCGACGCGGTCGCTGGCCGTCGCGCCGAGAGCCGTGGGATCACAAAATCATTTATTTGCACGGTCATCGCATCTTTATTAAACTTGTTGAATATTAAAACATTAACTAATAAAATTGCTAATAAAATTCAGCATTAACAATTTGGGAGGGAGATCTCCCACCAAGGCGAAGTAATCACGCCTAGGGAGTGGCCGTGCTCCGATTGCTCGGAGTTTTGTATATATGCCACCGATGTAGGAAACTTCGATAGCGTGATTCAGGATCCCGTGGCGGCATCTCTTGGCGAGTGGCGCAAGTCGCCACAGAACGATTAAAGACTATCTAGAAGTAACAATACTGAACCTATTAACAATTAAATTAATGTAACACGTGCGTGTATTACAATTCCAGTTAAAGCTCCAATTCGACGACTCGCTGACGCGCACGTTCGAGTATCCCTCCGAGACGTCGCTATGCGAGGAGTCGCCGGCCACGCCCACCGCGCACAACGCGCTCGCCAACAACGCCAACAACACCGACAACGCCAGCAACAACAACAACGACAACGGCGCCGACGCGACGGGCGACGACGCCGGCCAACAACAACAACAACAACAACAGCCCGCGCTGCTGGCCCCGCTCGCCGCCAACACGCATATCGGTACATTTATTTTTATGTATTTTACGACTATCTACTATTCAAACGTATTACTACGAGTATACGTCCATACTATTATTATTAATACGTGTTACGAAACGTAGTAAATCCATAGGATTAAACATAGAATTAGACATGTTTTGGGCTGACAACTATGCTTTGTATGTGATTAGAAAAAAATAATCGCTGGAGAACGTTTTTCAACTGCATTATGTTACTTATTAGGCAAATTTATATCAGCATTACATTTCTAATTGCAAAAAATGTAAGTTTTAATTCAAAGGTAGTTGTAATTGTACGGAATGAATATTATTGAATTTAATGCATTTTGTGGATGTGAACCTTACGAGTATGGCTGCAAGTAGGAAAATAAATCAATATATAAAACTATTTATAGAATAGGAAAGATGACTACTGTTAATTGAGATACTTTTAAGTGGTATAAATTGTTTATTGCATATCAATATATTTATTTCACGATGACTTCATAATTTAACGAGACGACTAGCTGCTTTATTTGGTTTAAACCAAATTCAATGTAATTACTTCAAATACTTGAAAATCCAAATTTTTGGGTCTGATGACCTAAATTTATTTATTTATTTTAAATGATGACCTAATGATGGAATGATTATCATCCACTATTTGGGCGTTCGAAAAAAAGAAAGAGGCGTGATAAAGACATTTTTTCTCACATCAATGTGCAACTTTTTGCGTGAAGCGCGTCCGTTGTTCAAACATCAAATTCTTTCGCGTCCGACAAGACCGAAAAATACATATGACGGGTAGTGACTGCGCGACTATTAGCCGACAATGCATTCGATTCTAAATCGATGTTTGTATAGCGACGGGCAGCGTTTAGGACGTGAGTTAACGACAGAGGCCGCCCTTTGTGTGAACCCACGCTTCTACTGTAGCTATGTATATGGGTTAGGTAAATTTAGGTAGTGTTTCAACTGTATTCTTAAATATCGATGCAGTTTTGCCCACTTTTTTCTGTTCCATTCCTAGGCGCAGATCACGTATGAAACACACTATCCACACACTCTTTTAATGTGACAGGTGGAAAAATAGTAGCTTTAGCAACGTTATGTCATAAATATAGAGTTTTGTAAATTCATAGGCCAAAATTATTCACAATACTGTAGGTAAAACGAATTTTCTCTATATTCCTGGTCAGGCTATTGATGCATTAAAATCAGATCATTTGATGAAGAAAAATAGATCACCCTTGAATCTTATTAAATTTATAAATTAAATATTAATTATTGTGAACCAATAAAATAAGTTTAAACAGAGTCCTTTTATATATTCATTCTTTATCTTGTCGATAAAGTCATGAAGGCACGAATTCAATATAATTTTCATCTGAAAGTAGCGTAAATAAAATTCAAAGTGTCATTCTGGGTAAGCTCTGACTGGTGCCTGAATGTTCGTAGTGTCGTCCACCCTGCAGCCGATATGCGCGACGCTGGCGCGACTGTTCGGCATCACGCCGCCGCCAGACACCTTTGTGTGACCAGCCCCTAGCCTACACTTGGCTAGTAACACTAGATATCATGCGACCATACCTTTGTGTGACCAGCCCCTAGCCTACACTTGGCTAGTAACACTAGATATCGTGCGACCACACCTTTGTGTGACCAGCCCCTAGCCTACACCTGGCTAGTAACACTAGATATCATGCGACCATACCTTTGTGTGACCAGCCCCTAGCCTACACTTGGCTAGTAACACTAGATATCATGCGACCATACCTTTGTGTGACCAGCCCCTAGCCTACACCTGGCTAGTAACACTAGATATCATGCGACCATACCTTTGTGTGACCAGCCCCTAGCCTACACCTGGCTAGTAACACTAGATATCATGCGACCATACCTTTGTGTGACCAGCCCCTAGCCTACACTTGGCTAGTAACACTAGATATCATGCGACCACACCTTTGTGTGACCAGCCCCTAGCCTACACCTGGCTAGTAACACTAGATATCATGCGACCATACCTTTGTGTGACCAGCCCCTAGCCTACACTTGGCTAGTAACACTAGATATCATGCGACCACACCTTTGTGTGACCAGCCCCTAGCCTACACTTGGCTAGTAACACTAGATATCATGCGACCACACCTTTGTGTGACCAGCCCCTAGCCTACACCTGGCTAGTAACACTAGATATCATGCGACCACACCTTTGTGTGACCAGCCCCTAGCCTACACTTGGCTAGTAACACTAGATATCATGCGACCACACCTTTGTGTGACCAGCCCCTAGCCTACACCTGGCTAGTAACACTAGATATCATGCGACCATACCTTTGTGTGACCAGCCCCTAGCCTACACCTGGCTAGTAACACTAGATATCATGCGACCACACCTTTGTGTGACCAGCCCCTAGCCTACACCTGGCTAGTAACACTAGATATCGTGCGACCACACCTTTGTGTGACCAGCCCCTAGCCTACACTTGGCTAGTAACACTAGATATCATGCGACCATTTGAATACATCTAGACCCTTTCATTTCTACGCTTTTGCAGAGTTCTTTCATGGCCATCTAATTTATTTTATCTGTTTTATACAAATACGTATTATCATTTCTTAATTCATCAGGTTTTATTTATCAGTTCATCCCACTCAATAGATTTGAAGATCCGATATCATTTTACAGTAGCGTGGTTGGATCCATTCATTATTGAATAAATTCTTTGACATCCTCGGCCCGTATGACTAAATAATGCTCAACAAAACGCTTTTCGTTGTGACATTTGTAAACTTATTTCTGTTGCGTTTTTAGTAAGTATAAGCTTTATGTATCAATACGGGCCCTGGCGTAGCAACACTTGTCAGTAGTGAATGCAGTGTAACATTGTTGGCATTAAAGTAGTTGTAGTGCTGAGTAGTGTAGTAACGTAGTGCTTGTGTTGTATCGGTGGCGCTGCAGTGTCGGCGTCGCTGTCGCGCTACACGCCGAGCAAGACCTTCGCGGACGCGTTCGAGCTGGGCGTGGCGCGCGCTCCCCCCACACACAACAATCACACAGGTAACACTATTTATGGTGACGTGAAAATGATTTTTACAGAATACATACATAAGAGCTACATAAAAAGTAAATACTACAAAAAAATTATTCAACAAGACTATTTCAAATATTTATAAATGACGGATGAATTTTTTGATATAGGATAAAATCTTTTGAGATGGCTTCTTAATATTTAGTTACGTAGGAGAGTGTTTTAATTGAATTGAAGAATTAAATTTAAACACAGATTCATAATTAATAGTTTGCTTACATTGAGATTCTGATCCATGGCCGTGAGTTATGAAATTTTAAACTGTAATATCTCGTGGCTATTCACGAAACCATTTGTAATGGTAAAGGAAAACATTTTGAAGTAAACTTGTATACCTAAGGTTTCTTAATCAGGCCAGGTGTGCTTAGGCCTTCATCCTTCTCATTGTGTGAGAAGACATGATCGTGCAGTAGACCACTCATTGTTTACAGTCCCCGCAAGAATCGTGTCGGTGAGACATGGTTTCAATAGATATCTTCCATGCTTCCAGAGTGTGCACCGTCGGAGGCCGGCGGCGAGACCGAGGCGGCGCCGGCGCCGTGCGGCGCGGGCGGGGGCGGGGGCGGGGCCGGGGGCGAGGGGGAGGCGGGGGACGCGCGGCCGTGCGCCGCCAGCGCCGCGCGCTCGTGGAGCGAGTCGCGCACGCACGCCACCGACCTGCTCTTCTGAACCACCCCCTTACATCACACCCACCTGTGTACACTGTACACGCGCCTACACACACCCGCACCGTGGGACTATCTCTATACCGTGGGCTGGGACAGAATCCTTACTAAGAACATTTCTAATCAACACAGTATGACGATTAATGTAACTTATATTGATGTGCTATTCCATAAGTTTAGTGTTAGGTTTTAGACTTGTATACACAAAATTTATATGAATCGATTTTACGCCTTAAAAGCTCGACTCGTGTTTTTAAAGATAGTTATTTAATATGAATGTATTTGATAGCGTTATATTCCATAATCTGTGAGACGATTCGATACAGACATTCAATTAGCATACTTTGCTCAATTATTATAAAATGTGCACGATTAGACTCGGAATCGTATCTTGTAATGTAGTTAACGATGCCGCGCTAGAACTAGTTGTAACTCGTGTCTGAAGTAACGAAGCCGACTGACTAGCTGATAATGGAAGTTTGGACAAGTTTTTGAGGCATATTCCTCGAGCGAGGCTAGCGACGGACGCAACTAGCAGTCGATGAGATAAACCAATATAGTTTTGGACCTATCCGAGTTCCACTCGTCTTTCGATATACAAACGGGACATTTGATGTTGATTGTGATCGAAGTCATTCCTAAGAATTCATTCCTAAATTTTTTACGGTATTTTGCCATTTTTATACAAATATACACGTAAAATTCGATGTATTGTTGTCGTGAACGAATTTGGTCATTTTGTGGCAATGTTGCGGCAAAAGCACGTTTAGCTGTAGTATGTTTGTCGAGCGAAGTGTTACTTTCACGTGATTAATAGGATTTTATCGTCTATCTTTCTCTTTTATCCTTTAAAAGTTTGTTAATGGAAGAGCAAGATAGCGAGTCGTCTATTGTATTTCTTAACAGTATTTAGTCGGTATGCAATCGCCGCTCAGACTGTTCTAGTCCCTAACGCCTAGAATATAACGACTATTTTGTGTTGCTGTAACTGTGTGAGTGCAATCAAGTGCTTTCGTCGTGTCCGCTAGACATCGTTTTTATGCATTGCCTTAAATTTCCTTAATATAAGTAGAGTGCGGTATAATATTGTAATTTATGCGTTTAGGACGCCCAGAAGTGAACCGTGTCGACCGGCGGCCGCGGCGCACCGGTATGAAGGCGCATGAATTTATCAAAGATATTTTGAGATGTCTACAGTCATTGTTATTTCTCAGTTTTTACATTTGGTATGAGGTCTTTAAATGTTATTGATGATCGGCAGCGGTGCAGCGGTGCAACGGTGCAACGGTGCAACGGTGCAGCGGTCGCGGGATTCACTTCTCGCGAGCATTTATCTGATTGTTAGAGAGTATTATCGTAGGAGCGTTGGTTCGGGCACGCTTTAAAAGTGTCATATTATTTTCGTTCGTATTAAATTAACGTCGCGCTCACACACGCGCCACCGATCCTTAGTTTACGTTATTTTATAATTGTTTTCGAGTAATATTCTCCGGAGTGTAACTTTTTTGGTGCAAATAGTATATGTTACGTTTTAGATATAACGCGGTGGCGTGTGGGTGGCGCACACTTGCCAATGCCTAGTTGTATCGTATGTTATGCGTGTTATGACATTTAGCGTAGGTTATATTATTATAGTGAACGTATTGTAATGCGACATTAATATTTAGGTTTGTAATGTGCAGTATACTGGCGTGAGTCGGTGGATATGAATATTTGCACTGAAAAATAATTTTATTATATGAAATGAATTGTTTTTTTTGTTTCTGTACCTTCAACCGATAACTTCTGAGAGCCGTGTTAATATCAGTCAAAGTAATCACAACATTTTAGTCCAATAACAGATAATCCAATCGGACTCATCCAGTAATCACCAAATACTATTTTAATAACCGAGCAACGCATCCTTTTATATTTAAATAGTCAAGAAATGGTGATCAGAGTTGTTTGCCGACTCGCAGCCGGTGGAAACCAATGACATTGATAAGTGACAATGCTAGCGTTAATGTAGCGTAACCGATAACTATGTGATGTACGTCGTTGGGTACAAAACGTTGCAGGCCGTTAGTCGCGTCTAGATGTACTGATGCTGGAACGGCAATAAAACATACAAGTAACATATCGTTTTATTTCAACCAAACCTCTACAATATTCTCATGTAAGCGGGGACTAAGCGAAGATGATACGTGATTTCATGAGTAGATCTATGACTGGCTGTTACAGTCAATTAAGCCAAATTTAGCTTTACTTTTTTATAATATAGAAGTACCAAGCATACATACTGTTCTCTGGAGGTGGTTAGTAAATGTTCGTTTGAAGGACTAAGAAAAATGGTTACAATTTCTGACGCCTTCCAATTTCCACAGCTTAAGAGCTTATTCAATGACATAATAAATTTTATTAGAACAAGCGCATGGTTTGTGACAAAAACCCAATGCCATAACTAGTTAGAAATATCAGGCTATATTTAAGCTGATTTGTGAAGAAAACAAATTGACAAGGAATGTAAGTATTTAACTTAAATGGAATCGAAATGTTTGAATAAAGCTACACGAATGGATTTCTCTAACTCCACAGTAAAATAACTCCAATATGAATTTAAAGGTTGGTTCTTGAGGGGGAAGATTGCTATTTTTAAGTAACTAAAAATAATTAAACAAAATTCAATCGTAAAAAAGGTTTGCGCAACCTTTCTCTTTACACATATCTAATGCACTCGATTTTGATTACATAAAAATAATGTCTGTGCAACATAGACATCTCTGCAATGTGCAATAATGTGGCATGGACATGGAGTGAGGCTGAGTGAGCTAGCCGCGTAGCCGCGATAGTGCCAGTCAACGTGCCGATCCAATATCTATAACTTCATGTCCAATACTACTTCCCGCGCCTGCGCTTTACTATGTAGGTCAAATTTTAAACATGCGCGGTAAAGCCGACAACTTTTGTAGTTAAGGTACGCTTCCATCAAAAAGATTTAAATATCCTCTATATCTATTATTACCTCAAAACCTCAAATATTGCAAGTTGACGCCGGATTATTTTGTACACTCAATATTCACTTTCTTATCGTCTTTAGCGTATTATTTTTCCATATTAACAATATTGCTCGGTTTTTTTATAAACTAAAGTTGAATTACGTTCTTGACGGCCAAACGTTCTTTTTCAGAGCACTCGTTACGCGTTATTGCGTTTTCCTCCTACAGTACGAATATTTAAATGAAAGGCACAACAGCACAATGCCGATAATCATGATAAAGTATAAAATAATACAGTTATTATAATTTAAAGTTGAATTTTGTGCCAATTTTCCGGTGTATTCAGTGGGATTTCCATGTATGCGTATATCAAGCTTTTAATTTTAAAAATAGTTCAAATTTTTTTCACACAATGGGGAGAGTGTGCAAAGTAACTTTAAAAAATAGGCACCATAACTCATAACCATAGCTATTCATGGTACTATTAAGTTGTCGCAAATTAGTTGCATGCAAGTAAAACGCCCCTTAAGTGTCTGTCTATGGATCGCACAAAATGTCAGCTGTTGTTGCGTTCATGCGTTGATTGAGTCACTGAGTGGATGTGAGGCAAGCCAAAGAGAAATAGGATAATGCACAGAATGATTGAATATCGAAAGAAATAATAACATGGGATTACGAAAATACAAGTCAATCAGTAACTAAACGCTAGTGATAAACGGTATTTCGCATCGACTCGGTGTTCTTTATTAAGAAAATAGCGATTTTTAGAATCATAACCATCGGGCGAGTGTTGCATTTTTGACAACATATTTTGTAACAAAATGTGAGGCGGTGAAGGCCGTTCGCTCGCAGTTGCCAATTACGTACTTTTCCGTGTCGTTCGTGTCAGTCAGCCTAGCCAGTCGGTGCAGATTCGACGAGAGTGCGCCGCGTAGTTCCGACGACATTTACGTAACGAGTTCCCGACCCTGCACCTCCCTCGCGCACGCAAGGTCGGATCAATCTCGGGGCTCGCCCGTCCCGTAACGTCGCCACAGGAGCATCACCCGATCGGCTGGGCGCGACCCGTGCTGCGATAAAATGCTGTCCGCCGTGTGCGTGCGAGCGGCCAGAGGCGCGCGCTCGCTCGAGCGCTCCGCCTCCAGCATCGTGGAGCTTCCCAAGTTCCAAGACTTCGGCGTCCAGAACGAGCCCGTGCTGGGGTACCGCCAGGGCAGCCGCGAGCGCGCTGCGCTCGCCGAGGAGCTGAAGCGCACCGCCGCCGTCACCGAGGAGGTGCCCATCGTGATCGGCGACGAGAACATCAAGGACGGCGAGGTCCGATACCAGGTGATGCCGCACGACCACTCGCGTAAGATCGCCAAGTTCTACTACGCCAGCGAAAAGACGATCCAGAAGGCGATCCAGGTGTCGGTGGAGGCGCAGAGGAAGTGGGACCGCACGCCGCTGGACGAGCGCGTGCGCGTCTGGCAGCGCGCGGCGGACATGATGGCGGGCGCGCACCGCCAGCGCCTCAACGCCGCCACCATGCTGGGCCAGTCCAAGTCCGTGGTGCAGGCGGAGATCGACTCTGCGGCGGAGCTCATTGATTTCTTCCGTTTTAACGTTTTCTTCCTCAAGGAGAACGCCAAGTATCAGCCGATATCCGAAAATCCATCGGTGACGAGAAACTCCCTGAGGTTCCGAGGGATCGATGGGTTCATCGCCGCCATTAGCCCGTTCAACTTTACGGCGATCGGTGGCAATCTCGCGTACACCCCGGCTCTCATGGGAAACGGAGTTCTGTGGAAGCCGTCTGACACGGCGCTGCTTTCCAACTGGAGAATCTTCAATATTATGCGCGAGGCTGGCCTTCCCCCGGGCATCGTCAACTTTGTCCCGGCTGACGGCCCCACCTTCGGGAAGGTGATCACCGCCTCGCCCCACTTGGCCGGTATCAACTTTACCGGCTCCGTCCCTACTTTTAATTGGCTATGGAATGAAGTAGGAAAGAACCTCTCTCAGTACAAAAACTACCCGAGGCTCATTGGAGAATGTGGGGGCAAAAACTACCATTTTGTTCATCCTACTGCTGATGTGCAGTCCGTTGTCACTTCTACCATCCGGTCTGCGTTTGAATACTGCGGTCAGAAGTGTTCCGCCTGCTCCAGGATGTATGTCCCAAAATCACTGTATGAGCCCATCAAAAATGGATTACTACAGGAGCGTGCCAAGTTGAAAGTTGGAGATCCCACCGATTTCAAAGTATTCACTGGAGCCGTGATCGATGATAAAGCCTTTGCCAGAATCACTGGCTACATCAAGAATGCCAAAAATAATCCCAAAAATAAGATTCTCGGTGGTGGGGAATTTGATGGAAGCAAGGGCTACTTCGTGCAGCCTACCATAATCGAAACCACCGATCCCCATGACAAGCTCATGGTGGAAGAGATCTTTGGGCCGGTGCTCACCATGTACGTCTATGATGACAAAGATGTAGCAAAAACTGTGTCTCTGGTTGGGAGCTCCACCAAGTTTGCCTTGACAGGGGCGGTGTTCGCTAATGATCAGAAATTCCTCCAGAACGCACTGGAGGAACTCAAGACTACGGCTGGCAATTTCTATATCAATGATAAGTCGACTGGCTCGGTAGTGGGCCAGCAGCCTTTTGGAGGTGGACGCATGTCCGGCACCAACGACAAGGCCGGAGGACCCAACTATGTGATGAGATGGACTTCCCCACAGTCCATCAAGGAAACCTTTGTTCCTTTACGAGACATCGACTACCCCTACATGAGGGATTAAGCGAATATGGCAATAATGAGTGTCGCTTCGTGGGACATGAAACATAATCAGTACAATAATTATAATGTTCACTAATTTATCATCAAACAATAATAGGCTTTTAGGTGTGTATAGAAATATAATATTTCCTTTAGATATTTGTAAAAGTATTTTCAAGTATTAACATTAATGTTTACCATTAGAGTAACTCAGTTGTTTGTAAATTATGAAGTTTGACACATTAATAATACGGAGTGGCTATGATACTACCGGATAATATCATAAACCTATTCTGTGTATAAGTTATGTTATAAGTAGCGTGTTACCTGCGGGATGGATGAAGCACTGATAGATTAACGTTGAGCGATTCAGTGATGTGATATAACAATTGTTGGTTGGTGTTAATATTATTTTAATTAATTGTAATCTTAATACGTACGCACCCGTCACGCTTGCCCCGGGCCGCCGACTGCCCTTATCAATGTACTATTTGCTTGTCTTATCATTTGGTCGTCTTCTCCGCGCTATCGGTCGCATTCGCCACGTCAGCTCTCTGACTCAACAGCTGCATTTAACGATTTAATCTAAGTTTACTCTCGTTATTCTTTTCTGTTACTGGCAAAATCTATTAAATTCTATATTTGTTGTTTTATGTCTAACATAATTAATCAGGTACCTAGTTCCTGTTGTATTTTGTTGTGTTGGTTGTGTAGGAGAATTGACATGTTTCCGCTAGCTAACGTTTACGAGTAAGTAGTATTGTCGCTATCGGTATTTACATCTTCTATTGTAAGTCAATAAATAATTTTATCATTGCTCAATGTTGCTTTAATTTTGCCCCTTCCCACAAAAAGGTTAAAAGGCATGGAAAGTATAAAGGTATGTAAGTTGAGGTTGGACGTTGATGTCCGTGGGCTGCAGCGACCACTATACATCAGGTGGCCTCATGGCCTGCTCACACTTTTGCAATTTACATTGAAAAAGTATTATAGCGCGAAGAGTAAGAGTAGGAGTAGTGTCAGAGCTTATTATTATTATTACTCTTACAAGTGTTCAAGGCTTAACTTTCTGAACACATGCAAATAGTTACTGCAAACTCTTCGCGACTGTTTTTTTAGAAAAATTTATATCCGGCAATGCCGTTTGAAGGTTGGGAATATTTTTCTATTCAAGTCACGTATTTACGAAAACCATTATTTTGTTGGAGTCGCCAAAATATATGTACGTACACATCGAGGTGATTCGTCATACCTGAAGTAAATTATGCTAATTTCAGAGGTTTCGCATCGGCACAAATTGACTAAGAGGAATTATAATCAGTTTCCAATATGATTAATGTGTACCAAATAAACTAGGAAAACCGAAGTCTTAATGTTCAGCCTTTTTACAACACGTCCTGAAGAATCTCCGAGGTAAACTAATTAGAGTTTACTTACTCTCTTTGTACCCAGAGCTAGAAGTAAGAAGTAATTTACACAAATATAGATTGCTAGCTGACCGGCAGGCTTCGCTCTGCCAATTAATGTGACTAAATCTAGCAACAAATATAGCCTATGTTACTCAGGGTGAAAAATTCTTTCCAATGGTGAAAGAATTTTGAAATTGGCAGTAGTTTTTGAGTTTATTCTTTACAAACATACACACACACACACAAAAATACATTTTTTTCCTTTTTATAATATTAGTGTACTTAAGTATATAATTCTGCTTCTCTGGAAATATATATATTGTGTGACAAAATGAACCCAGAACCACTACCTACGCCATTAGAATGCGCTTACCTATGCACGTTGTACCTTTTTATGGGCTGCAGTGACCCTAAAAATGTATTAGTTTAAGGTCAGTTACCAACTAGAGCGCAGGCCTGAATCGACTAATTGCTATTCAATTGCGGTCAGCAGGCAATATTGCGTTATTATACAATTATAAGAACTTAAGTGTTGATTTTGGTGTTGTCAATACAACTGTGATACAACTATAGCATAACAGTATTCAAATAAATAATCAATTCACTATATACTTTCAAAACTGAATTGCCTGGGACTTATAAATATATGATTAGGTATTTTAAAGTTATAGGCCGGTTTACTACCTTGACAATTTTCGAATGAAAACTTTGCCTAATCGCATCGTTTATTACAAGAAAAGACATAAATCAAATTATCTTAATACTTTCTGTTAGTAGTTTCAGTGCCGGTTTCAGATTTTATGAATTTTATCATATAGAAACTTATAGTTAAATAAGCAATCACGATTTTACAATAAATAACGTGACTTTGGCAGAAACGCTAGAAGCGAAGACACGTATTCAAAAAAGGCAAAGAAAATGACGGTTGAGTTGACAAATTGTCTTTGACATTGACACTGACAGTTGCATGCATTCTGAGATCGAGAAACAGTCAGAGAGACATGTAGTTCTTTCTAGAATCAAATAAAATTATAATTTTATTTTAAGAAGTTGGGCTAAGGCCTGTTGTTAATAAATCAATTAAATATTTAGTTAGTATTTAATCGTTCCTTGTAAATACAAGAATGACCAACGTGTTCGGTTTAATAGTGTCGGGGCGGCTGGTGAGTAAGAGCGGCGATGTTTACATCGTGTGGCTTTGTTGTGAATGAGGTCGGTGCGATGCGGGGTGGTTGTGTGTGCAGGTGCAGACGGACTTCTCGCAGATATCGGAGACGCGGTTCCTGACGACGATCCTGGACGTGGACTCCATCAACCACGCGGTGCTGTTCCTGACGGGCGTGGCGCCGCTGCCGGCCGGCACGGTGGCCATGGTGTACTGGAGCTGGCCCGACCCTTCCGCGCCGCCCAACTGGCAGCTCCTCGGCCATATATCCAACGCCAAACCCTCGGCTATATTCAAAATATCCAACTTAAAAAAACTACACGAGTTGTCCAGTAAGTTCATTGCGATCGTTAAATTTATTCACGATAAAGTGTGGTTGTTGCTCCCTGATTGAAAAAAAAATGAGTTTATCAAGACTCATAATATCTGCCATAATACCCCTATTTAGTCAGTAGTCAATCATATCCAACCCAAATAAGACTGGTACTGTACACAAACTTCTGAAAGGATTATTATTTATTATTAAATTTGTGGATGGTGTGAACCCAAATAACAAACAGCTTGGCGGGCCACGCAGAGTTATAGGAACATCCTTTAATCATGTGGCAAGATATGCAAACCTCATAGACATTATTTGCAAAAAATTAGTTCCACTTCCTGAATGTTAAGCAATCCAATGTTGAAGTTGTACTATATGTTTCAGATGACAACCAGTTCATGAGTGCATTTGGCCAGCAGCAGATCTGCCACAACGCACAGATCGGCATCTCCATCGAGCCGGAGTCCCACGTCCAGCTGTTCGCCTCTTCTGTGGTACATTCAATTCCTTGGTTATTTTTGTACTGACTACAGCAAAAAGGAGGATTAGTACAGCTACTATTTAAACATCTTGTATATAAAAATGTTTTAGTAAATTTTACTACCAATAAATTTGAAATGCCTGCTAATGGATAAATGCTACCAAATATTTGTGTACTTTGTCTTTACTTTGTTTACCACCATTTGTTTAAGTCTCACACCACTGTGAGGTTGACTGGTTTTCTGCTATACATATAAAGATAAATTAATATTTAAACAAAACAGAATACCACTGCACAATATCTCACCCTCTAATACAAGACCTCTAATACCTTTTGGATGTTTCAGAAATTTTCAATTGTTGCTTCAGATTTATTAAGTAGTTTAAAAATTTGAGAAACAGCCATAAGTCAATTAAATATTATTCTAAAAAATGTACTTTTTTCTGTTACTTTGTATTTTTTACTTTATCATTTTGTTTAGAAAATAATGTGTAATTTGTGTTTGATTTTATGTTTTCTTTTCTTTATTTTCAGGCGCAGCAAACCAATTCCAATCTGACCTTTGCACAAAAAATGTTGGAAAACTTAGTCAATTTTGTGGCGTCATATTCAGTGACTCAAGACCAAATGACACCGACCCCGGGGGTGTCGTACATCCCACTCAACACTCTGCACACCTGGTACCAAAACTTCGAGAGGAGATTGCAACAGAACCCTAACTTCTGGAAAAACTAACATTGTGATGATCCCTCAAGTGACAGTGCTGATAGGGAAGATGTAAATTTAACATAAGGTAAGGTAAGGTATCCGAGCACTTTTAACTGGCACTGAAGTCAGTTTCACAATTAATACATATAATAAATAATAGAAAATCAATGGGAATAAAATAAATGTAGAATGTTTCTTTGTGTTGTCGAAACAGTGAGTGAATTATAATAAGAAACATTTTCCAAAGTTCACAATTATAGACAATAACGGAAACATTATTGGGGAGAGTAAATTGGACATATTGCGTTCAAATTGTAATTCAATACTCTCTATCAATCTGTGAAAAATACTTGAATTCACAACTTCAAATTTAAAATTAGGATAAAATTACTTCTTTATTTATTTAAAGATTGCTGATTGAAAGTGATTGGATATTCTACCACATGTGCAGATATGACTGCTTAATTGTGTTGTGTTAAATTCCTTTTCATAAAAAAATGTACCCAATTGAAATTAATCTGGAAACACATCGAAAATGTTTGCTGCCATGTTGGCACATAACATTATATATATTTATTATTTGTTATAGGTAAATGCAAGTTACTTTTTAGGATAAATGCACTGTTTATGTACATTGTATGAACCATTCTAGATTGTCAGTGGAGGGCCTTAACCTGTAAAGAAAGTGTGAAACATTATTTGGGAAGGGAGGCATGGCTGGCCAAATAACAAAGACCAATATCCCACAGATTACTACAAATTATTACTACCACATTTGGAAGTATAGTAGATAATTATATTGGTAGTAAAATAAACAGCTTCTTAGCTCTTAGAAATGTGACCAAGGTCGGCACCACTTGAGATATTTCGTACATATTTAAGAATGCTTATAAAAATAAAGCAACGCCTTGATCTAATAAGCATCTAATCAATGAAGAAACTAAGCTATAATGTATGGTATTATAATGTTAAGTTTTATGAATATGTAATTTGTATTTGGCTCACATATGAAATTATGAAGCAAGAAACTTAAGATACTTAAGAAAATATCAGTTTTATTTAACCTTTTTCCACTTTTACTATCTGAGAACTAATTCCTATAATGTATAATTAGTTACTGATTAATACTGATTATGAACCTGCAATTGGCTATATATTTGCATTTGAAGGACTTGAAAAACGTGATTGCCAGTTGCTACAACTAGGTGAATATTCTAAAAAATAATAAATATTGCTGCTGACCTAATTAATTTATACTGTAAACCGCGTCATAATATTATGTGATGATTTATTATTAGAATTTTTTTAACATGGTTAAATGTACAAAACCAAAATAGTTTGCATGTGAGTGAACTGCAAACTGTCGTGTGGGTGTCATAATACTTGATCAATTGTTTCGATCAATATTAAATGAAACAGTATAAAATTTCTTAATACTTCCCAAGCTCTCGCAAATCACAAGCAAATGGTTGCATAAATACTTAAATATGAATAGATTCAAACTGTTCTTTGCTATCCCTCTCTTCTCGGTGAACAAACAGGGCACAAAGAAGGATCGGAATAATCGTGATGCTGTCCATTTTGTTCAATACTGTTTGAGCGCAATTGATCTATATGCTGTATAGTCCACTGTGCCTGTGGTACCACGTGTGTTTGTAAGCGTGCTTAGAAATATCAGGAAGGCACATACTGAATAATTTCTTATATGTGGCAACAGTTTTAATTATGTGAAGTGATTTGAAATGGATTTTATTCAAATTACCCAAGAACATGTGTGCATTTTTTTTTTTCAAAATATGTGTACACCCAATACTCAAGACTGCTATGAATTTATATTTTTGAATAATAAAAAATTGGTTTAACTTAAGTATAGTTTGTTTTCTAAAAACCATAGCAACATTACGTTTATCGGTACCATCAACAAGGATAATAATGTGTAGGATTTAAATAAAATCAGGTTCTTGAAACAATCTTATATTAACAAGTAATCAACAATGAGGTAACATTAAAACACCTTTCTGAACACAACAGGCACTAGTTAAGAAATCAGACAGATTAAAAGTCAACCATATTAACACTACCTTAATTTAAATAAGAATCTGCCAAATATCTGTGAACTACTTAGACGTTTCGATCAAAGTGCCATCAGAAGTGCCTTGCCATTGGCTCGTAACAATTAAATAAATAAAAAGAACCATTACCTATTTGTACTTATCGTGTAACAGCTTGGTAAGCTTGAGATCTACGTTACATAGTGCGATGGACGAAAATTCAGCTGCTCGTGCTAGCCTTGCAGTCGGTTTCGCCGCTTCGTTGCATCTTATAACGTATGGTAAACAATCGTTCCACATTATGAACCACTTCTACAATCATGTAACGGTGTGCAGCATTTTTTTTAATAATTTTAATCTGCACGCACAGAATAAAAGGATTTAAAAAAAATGTCTAGCCAACATGTCGAAATCATTATTTATAATTGATGGGAATAATTCTACAAGAAGCATATATTCCAATAATTCCAAAATGGTATTGCACAATCACACTATCTGCAATCATCTAACCTGCTATGGCCATGATTGTAGAAGATATTCATAATATTCTAAGTCACTCATAAAATCTAAAAATAAATACACATACAATATTGCTATACTAACAGTTTCATTGGAAGCACTGATATTAAGGTTTAACATGCATCTTCAATGAGTCAAGAGTACAAGTGACTGACTGACTACTTGTAAACCTTTTATTAAGGTACAGTTAAAATGGTGAACAACTTAAGTATACTTGGATATGAGACAAGACTGTCTCAGGAGATGCCATATTCACAGCCGTGCTTGGCTTCCACACTCTTAAGTATAGACTCATGACATTTAATAATACTTTGGGCTTGAGCTGTTTTCATTGGACATGATGTTTCAAGGTTTTTGTACAGGTCTGCGCCTGGATCATACAAAAATTTATAGTCAAAGAGGTAAACAACTGTTAACTTTACACCAATATCCCCAATCACTACGAACATCGCGTATTTATTTATGCAAATAATTTTGAATTTCCTATAAAATAAATATTGAACATGCCCTTAGCACTCGAATCGTAACAGAAAATCCTTAACATTACATAATTATCATCCTACAAAAGCACCACATTTAAAATACTGTTTCGGCAATGTGTTGCTTCCGTAGAAGGATGGTAATTGGTAAATAAATAATACAAGCAGTACACATGACCATTACTAACTATAAGCAAAAGCTTATAGAGTGTGCAGTGTTACCCTGTCGTGCCTTCACCTTACTTCCTTATAATGATGGGCACACATTTGGTATAGAAATCTGCCTCACCTACACGACACTTACACCATACGACACGTAACTTGTCACCTTCCTAAAAAGACAAATTTATTTTGTTCTCTGAGTAATCAGTAGTGCAGGTCGCACTTACATGACTGGACCTTAAATAAGAGATAAATCGAGTAGCCATTCCTTTCATAATTCACATAGGTCAGTCTCGTACAAAAAAACACAGATCTCTGATGTCACATAGGGTTTCCACTTTCAGATGTGATTGATATACAGAGGGGTGGATTGACGTCGCGTTCGCCACATTTTACAAAAATTGCACGGCATGGAGTATGAAATGGGCATTCAGGCCGACTGATGTTAATGTGCAGCAAAGCACTTCCATCCTCAAATTGGGAATAAAATCCTATCTGAGTTTATTTATAGTGCTGCGCTACTCACGCCAACTAAGATGTGCACCTCAAATAAAGTGCCTCCGGCAACCTTACATCCCCATCCTGAACACAAGACTTGCAGAACATGCTGGTACCTCTCCGGATACTACGGTTCTACAACCTAGTACAGCTTAAAGAAAATACTGCGTTGGTTATGGTCCTGGACTCCTGGCCCCGGTGAGGTGGTTGTCGGCGAGGTCAGGTGCGCGTGAAGAAGGGATGTTGGAGCGCCTCGGCGGCGGACAGGCGGCGCGCGGGCAGCGGCTCGAGCAGGCGCGCGGCCAGCGCGAAGGCGGAGTCCGGGAACCCGCACACCGTCGCCGTCGCCGAGAACTCCCACGCCTGCAATGTTTGCGTTGGAATTTTAACTGCTTTCCTTTGTTTTTAATGCAGCTCGTAGGGTTCTACCGGAGATCCCGGAGCTTCCCACATGCGCAGAGGAAGGCCACCGAGGGAGTTTTAGTGGGTAAGAATCCCACAAGTCGCTCCCACGGCTCTCGGGTACCTATGAAGGTTTCCCCTCCATCACAAAAAAAGGTCGAACTTCATATCCTATTCCAGGCTGCGTTGCATACTAACATGTATACCATAAGATATTTAATTAGAGCTACGAGCTAACGTTTTTCCGTACCGACACCGTTTTAGACGTTGGCATATAACGATTATTAAAAATTAAGTGAATGCTTATTGACGAATTTTGGTGGGCAGGGCAAACCATCGGTCCCTGTTGTTGTCGCTACATTAGCAGTCGTCAAACCTTATCGGAGGCCCTTTGAGCGGTTTGAAAACATCTGACACGGGTTGGCCACTAGCCCATCTGCACCAGCGTGGTGGAGTATGCTCCAGGCCTCCCCCTGTTGTGGGGGACCCGTGCCCAACGGTGGGCCATATAAGCGGTTGCAGGCATACGAGTCAAGCGTGTACAATGAACAGGTGACGTGTCAGCCGGCAGCTACTCACGGGCACCGTCTCGTCCCGGCAGAGACAGAGGGCGGCGGCCAACCGGCAGCGCGGGCAGGGGGGCGCGGGGGCTGCGGCGGGGGCGGGGGGCGCCTCCCCGCGCAGTCGCCGCGCCAGCTTGCGGAGGCACAGCCCGCGCCGGAACGACGACACCACCACGCGACGACCTGATTCAATGACAATTAATACATTAATCATCAATGTTTGTTGTTTACAATGTTGAGGAATCTGTCAAATACTTTATTCAAGCCCTACGTAGTCTACCCCACCTAGGCCTGAATGTGAGTCAAACGGCTCTCTACTGTCTTGTTTAGGTCATTACTCAAGGATCGGTGTGCAAGTGAGGTGTCCGCTTCCCCGGACCATGCTCCTAGGGTAAATCGTCCGTGTGTGTGCCAGCTCGACGAGGGCGGAGACGTCACTGTGTGTGTGTGTGTGTGTATAAGGGGGGCGGGTACCCAGCGCCTCGGCGGTGCGCTGGAGGGCGGCGGTGCCCAGCAGGTCGGCCAGCTCGGCGAGCGCGGAGACGTCGTCGGCGGCGCGGAAGAACGGGTAGCGGCGCGTGAGCACGCTGGCCAGCACCACGCCCGCCGCCCACACGTCCACCGCGCAGCTCTGCGCCGGCGACTGCACACCACACAAACACGTCACATACGACAGGTACAGATTGTGCTCACGGCTCAAAACTATAATATATGTCATTAATTGTGCATTTCTTGTACCTACCTTATTTGTGTATATTACAATAATTTAGTTTTGTTAACTACACATAACTATACAATTGTTGGTAAACTTAAATAATTGTATAGGTGGAAGAGCATACCTTGAGTAGCACCTCCGGCGGGCGGAACCCCTGCGTACCGGCTCGAGGGGCGCGCGCGGTAACGCGCGCCGCGCACACGCTGCACACGCCGCCCACGCCCGCGCACGCGCACCCGCTCCCCTCGCCCACGCTCACGCCGCCCGCACCGCCCGCCCCGCCCGCACCGCCCATCGCTCCTCCCAGCGACACCGAAACGCCCTGTAAAACGCACATGTATTACTCCAAGATCCCACTGTTCGATTGTTATCTTATCTATCGTTAAATGTTTTTATTAAAAACGTTCAAATGTACCTGTTAGTATGTTTAATTAAAGAAATATGTATTGACATTTTGGTGAAAATTTGATTCACTTGTTATTGAAATAATCTATTCTTTACTCCGCTACAATACAAGTATAAGTAATTTTTTTGAAAGGAATAGCTGCTATTCGCACATTCCCACAATACCCCAGTCATAAAGCAGGTAATATTTGTGACATCTGTACACGCACAACTTAAAGTACCTACCAATTGGACATGGAATATGGTAAACCTAAATCAAATCACCTTTGGCGTAATAGGTTTGGGCACGGCGAGCCGGCGCGGCGCTGCGGGCTCGGCCGCTCTCCGCGAGCGCAGGCTCAGGTCCAGCGCCATCCGCTTCGCGCCCGGCGCCAGGTCGTCCTGCGATATCACAGCACTGTACTAAACGTGAGAAGAGACATTAACCTGTGACACACACACACACACACTACTTATACGCTCCTTACATGTCAATTAAAAATACAGTAGTTAATAGCAAATGGGAATGCAAGCCATCTGATGTTAATCGCCGTGCAGCCCACGGACAGGCCCGTGGGTCATCTTCAGAGAGAGCAGGAGTCCTATCTGAGGCTTTGTGCGGGTGTCCAGTGTGCTCCTATTCTGTCCTCTCAAAATAAACAGTTTGGGAGGCACTCATCAAAACCTCCTAAGCTGGCAATAAAGTACTAACTGACCTCACTGGCACTACAACGACCACTTTAATTGCTCTTACAATCCTTCCTTTTAGCTCTTTGTAGTCCAGTCCACTCCACTCCACTGAACTTTTGAATTCAAAGCTGTCTTCTACAAGTCATCTGATCACACGGCTGGGTGGTGTGAGGTTAAATATGTACAATTGTACAATAATTGTATGTAAAAAGTGGTTACATATGGAGTGTACCTCTTCCCGCGGCCGTTTGTAGGTGTTGGCGTGCGCGGGCGGCGGCGCCACCGGCGGCGGACACACGCGCTGCGCCAGCCCGAAGTCCACCAGCAGGTACCTGCCACAGACGCTCGTTTATGCGCTACTGCTGTGCCGCATATGTCAGTAACCCATTGATGACCCACTACAGGGTCGGGTCTCCTCTCACAATGAGAGGGATGTAGACCTCAGTCCTCCACGCTGGCCTAGTGCGGGTTGGTGGACTTTACATGCCTTTGAGAACTTTTTTTTTCTGAACTCAGGCATGCAGGTTTCCTCACGATGTTTTCCTTCGCCGTAACAGCAGGTGATATTTAATTTTTATAAAGCGCACATAACTTTTTTACAAAGTCATCGGTGCGTGCCACTGGGATTCGAACCCGGACCCCTCGATTCGAGGTCGAATTCTAAGCCACTGGGCTATCACCGCTATATATGCATATGCATACTTGGAAATCATAACCAGCATTTGACGACCTGAGTGGCGCAGTGGTTAAGACACCGGTGCGCTGCGCGGAGGCACCTGGGTTCGATTCCCAGCAGAGCGGAGATTTGAATGATGAATTTGAATTTGTTTCTGGCCTAGATGTGCTGTGTTCTTGTCTTGTGTGTGTCCATGGCACCCACGACACTGGGAATCCTAGTGTGGGGGCTATGAGTGTGAAGCGTTATTGATTTGTTTAATGTTTGAGGTTGATTGTGTCACGGCCGCAGCTGCCACGAGGACAAGGCAACCAACATTGTGAACTGTGAAAATAAACTCTCGCTTCAAGGTTTGGTACAGGCAGTGAAATGTGGGCATATCTTTCTGTCAACAAGTGATGTCGCAGCAGGAACCTTCAGATACACAGCTGGCAAAAAGGGCATTGGAGGTGGATCCAAAATGGCCCGATCCAACTCCCATAATTTCGGGTTTACGTGGCATTTCATAGAAGATGGAGTGTATTAATTCAAATTCCATACCACCGATGAGATGGGTTCCGCAATAAACTAACACAGTTTGGAAGAATATGGAAGTGTGTCTGTGGCCTAACAAATGAAGCTTAGAGGAACATTATTAGGTTTTCACCGGTAAGAGCATAGAATTACTCTGAATTACCTCTCTGGAGTTCACTCTCTCTCTAGTTCACAAAAAAAATGTTCTCAAAGGCATGTGAAGTCCACCAACCCACAGTAGGCCAGCGTGGTGGACTAAGGCCAACATCCCTCTCATTGTGAGAGGAGACCCGACCCTGTAGTGGTTCATTAATGGGTACTGACCTCTCTGGAACTTCAACATCACAAATCAAGTATTCAACAAAGAAAAAAGTTTTTAATGTTTAGAAGGTTTTTTTGAATAAAGAAGGGCTAGTGACCTGCCGTTCTCCCTGTCGTAGAGGAAGTTGCTGGGCTTGACGTCGCGGTGGATGACGCCGAACGAGTGCACGTGGCGCAGCGCCGTCAGCAGCGCGCGCATGTAGCGCCGCAGCTCCGCCGCGTCCATCTCGCCCAAGTACTCCTGCAACACCACAGGAACATCATATGTACAACATGGCATACACTATGCTGTATACACATTGTATCATGTACTCCTGCAACACAACGCCTGCATGTTTTATAAAGCACAAGTTTAATTTTATTGAAATTGAGTAGCAAAATGACCTTGTTCAGTGGCCAATCGACGCTCACATCCTATCTCAAGTGTACCACCCACTGCAAGGTCAATATCTCCCTCTCACAATGAGAGAGATGTAGGCCTTGCCCAACCTCAAATAGGAGACTTATTATCTTTGTATGTGGGGTGTTGCGATAACATGCCTCCAGCATACACACAAGACATGAAAAATATGCTTTACAGTGGGTTAAGAGAGTGGTCAGGTGCCTTCCCAGAGCAGCTACTATGTCAACCGTCCATCAAATTATGTATGGCAGATAATTTCTTTTGTTGCCAAATTTAGACATCAGTGAGTAATCAAGACCTTTACTATGGTGACACAGGTTAACATCTAAGAAACTAGAAAATCCTTAAAATTTAACATATTGCTTTGAAGATTTATTTACTGACTTTAACAATGTACAAGTTACAGAACTTACTCAGATGAATCCAAAGCAGGCTATGAAAAAATTTCCATTTTATTAAAGTCACTTTCAAACAACATAAATCATTGTAGTTATTAATTGAAAAGATAATGTTTATCGTGCTGTCTATCAGATCATAGAACAACCAATGAGTGTTACTTACTGAGAACTTTCTGTGAGGTATATAAGGCATAATAAATACTATAGTGTCAAAATGACGCAAACACAGCTCCACTCCGATCACATTGTTTCTGCCTCTGTGAACAAAGGTGAGTCCCTCATCAGGCCTGATTTCACTTGCAACCAATGACAGCTATGACATATGAGTCCACATCACTTGATGTGCTATTGTAGTGTAAAATTTCCAAAATACTTACTTCGTTAATTGTAAAATTCATTGTAAACATCCTGTAGCCCATTTTAGGGTTTTTAAGGACATCAATGTAGTTAATATTTTTGCAATACCTCAGATAATTTTTAAAACAGACCAATTTCCAACAAACTTTTCAAAATTTCAGTCCAATGGTGGTATTAAATTATTATTGTTACTGTGATACTCAACAGTGCCATGAACTGCTGAGACAAAAAGTTAACTCTATAATAATTATTACCAAGAATGTTTTGTACATGCAAGACCAATAAAAATTTAAAGTAAACAGTGCAATTCAAGAGTTTATTTTAGATAACTTGAAACTGCATTAAATAATATGAGGTAACAAATAACTCACCCCATATCCTGTAGACATTTGAGCTCATGCTCAATCCTGGCGGGGTGGGCAGTGGGCACCAAGTGCTTGATTGCAAACCATTTCCTCTCTGTGTCGGGAAGATGTGAGTGCTGGCGCAGGGAGCCCAGGTACACCGAGCTGAACGTGCCCTCGCCTATCTTACGATGCACCTCAAATATCTGATCCAGCTTAGGCAGCTTGTACAGGAGCTCGCTAATTTGATGCTCTGTAAAAACAGTAACACAGATAATAACGCCAAAACTATTCGGAAACTAAACATAAAATGCCTTGAAAGTGTTAAGTGGCACACTTTCACTAAGTACACATTTAAATTTTGTGATGGTAAGTGTTGATTGAAGTTATGAGTAAAATATTTTGTTTGTTCATTTATAAATATTAGAGATTATTTCTAAAGCTAAGATATTAGATGAATAAGATCTGACGGAATTCTAGTACAATAGTATGAAAATTCTTAAAAAATATAACCTTCAAAAATTTGCCTTGAAATTAAGAGCACTCACTTTCCACGTCATCTTCTTTCTTCTCGTTGGGCTCGTTGGACCCGTTTCTCCCCGTCTGCGAGCTCTGCACCACCCCCTTTTGCACTTTTACCACTTTGGCCTCAATTCCCCTAATTCTAGACATTACTTAGCACTTTTAAACAGAGAAATAGAACTAAATACCATCTTCCTCCGACAAATTGGAATATAATATTGGTGGAGTTTTGGATTCACCTCAGAAATGGTACAGCAACGTCGTTATACCTACTGGAAAAAGTGAAAATTGAAACGAAAATAAATTGAAAAACAATACTTGAACAATACCTAGTTACCTACCACCAACTGAATTACTGAACCATAGATAAATACTAAAAAAAACATAACAGTTCAACACATGCATACCTAAAGGCATAGATGAATAGATGAAATAGATTATCGAAACGAAACCGAGCATAAATTCACTTTAATCTGTGTGATGTACAGTAGGCTACAGCTGATAAGTGTCAAGTCAAAAAGTCAAAATTGTCATCAAATCATCAAAATAATGTCAATTGAGTTTGATTTGATAAGAGAATAAGAGATATTTGAATAATTATTGTCCTGCTGCATTGCATGCATATTTAATTTAATCAGAACGAATTTTTGAGAACAATAAATATTACTAAGTACATCCTATAAATAAAGATCAAACCTTTATTTACACACTCTGCAATTGCGTGAACTTATGTCTGTGCCTCTTGTTAATAAAATGTTTTCAAGAAAACTAAATAGTGGGACAAATTACTTAAAAATGGTTCGTATTAGTATCCTCATAATAAACAAAACAGATATAAATTTAAATCAACATATGTATTTAAAGTGTAACGTATACACCAAACAGAAGTTTTTATTAAACATCTTGTGCTTTTCCAAAAATAACCTAGTACCCCTACTAGGCCATAAATTCCTTAAAATAACTTAAAGATGGAGTAAGAAAATAATCACTGAAAACCAATGAAAATTTCTATTGACTTGTATTGAATTCTCTAGTCTCAAAATTGCAGTTAGTTACTGAATTACCATGACCTCAAAAATAATTGCAATCTGCTATGAGACTAATAACTTAATTAAATATTATTCTCTGATAAAAATGTTTAACTGTTTCAGATAAACGCAACCTATGTGACAAAAGCTCCGAAGCCAGAACTCCCTAAGAACCCTCTAGCGTCAGTGTACTCAGGGAGCAGTCAGACAAGCAATGGAATAGTGTATGATAAGAAACCCTTCAAGCTCACGCTGGAGGCAGGGAAGACCTACCACTGGTGCCTGTGTGGCCGCTCCAAGTCACAGCCGCTGTGTGATGGCACACATAAAGATATCTATCTAAAAGTAACACAGAGGTTTGAGAAATGCATTAAAAACTTATAAACTAAAAAAAGCCAAATTGTATATTATTAATAGAAACATGATATTATAAGTTCTACACACTTATAATATCATGCATCATTAATCAGGCCTATCAAATCACTCTAATTGAATTTGAATGACATGAAATGTATACACACTCTGACAAAGTATGTTGTGAACCTTGCTGAAAGAGGGCATGATGGAAAAGCATTTTGATTTGCTTCCAAAGCATGTCAATAGATGTTTTACATACAAAAATCTGTGATGAATTGCAACACCACTCAAAAAATATCCATATTGTATATTTAGTTACTTTACTTATACCAGAACTACTTTGTAATTTGTTTCCTTTTTTCAGACCTGTTAGGTTTACAGTTGAAAAAACGAAGGAATACTGGCTCTGCAACTGTAAGCAAACAAAGAATAGGCCATTTTGTGATGGGGCTCACAAGCAGAAAGATGTACAGGAAGCAACTACAGTGAAAGTGTGATCATAATTATTATTTGTATATAGCATAGTATTAAAGATTAGCACAGCACATGTTTTTTCATACAAATAACATGCTCTAATAAAAGAAGTTTCATGAACTTTTTAATACAAAATTAATGGCATTGGCCTAAGTTTGTAGTTTATGAGAGAGATATGATATGAGGTGCCACGTGCCACTATATGCTGTAGAGTCCCTACGTCCTTCCAATTGCACTGACGTGGCTCTGCTAAGACTCCCATATATCACATGCCACACGCAACTTAGTTCCTCATCTAGCTAATACACATCTCGATCTCTGCACAGCTCCTGTGTTATGGCAAAAAGGTGCTCCATAGCTAAAAAATCTCCCATATGTGGGGTGGGGTTCAGACAAAGAGTAAAATAATGAAACTTAAGATAAATGAAGCCATCTCGAATTTATCAGCATTTTTATCTTATTTTTAGTTTGACATCATTTGGAATCTTAGAATCTATCTATATGTACTAAGATTTAAAATTTCTGGTAGGTATATATTATAAAGTTCATTGCTCAGTGATTAAATTTAAGAATATAGGTACTTTCTTATATCATTGTGTTTGCTTTTAGTTAGTGTATGAAAAGAACGAACAACAAAAATATGAACGGTTTTTTACAATGAGCAGAATGCAACTTTTAATATGGCAACATTATTGACATTGACAAGTTTAGTGTAATTATTGACAACTTTGATTTGAATAAGAGTTGAAAATGACATACAAGTATGACAACTGACAAGTGCGTTTGTGCGACGAGGAGGGGAGTTGCACACGTATTTTAGATCGTAGGTATTTTGCGTTTTGTCGTCTTATTTAATTAACACATTTATTACTCAACAAAATACCTGACGCTGCAATAGTTCGTGTGCTGTCGTAAAGCAGACAGGTCTGCGATACAGTGTTGAGCAGTGCAAATTGAAAGCAGAAGAATCTCAAGTGGTGATAATGGGAGACCAAGTGAAGCTATTCACCCGCGAGGAACTGAAGAGCCGAAACACGCGCGAAGATGCGATCCTCATCATTCACAATGGAGTGTATGACGTCACCAGTTTCCTGGAGGAGGTCAGTAAAAATTCAAATTTTTTAAGCAATATTTAAAGTACCTAACCTAGTAGGTATGCCTTGAAACCTTTTTTATAGGTACCTACGAATTTTAACTTTTTAAATGAAAATCTGCTATATCACTGCTGTAAAGTGATTTTTTGATTTTTTTTTAGTTGCTAAGAAACTTTGTGTTGAATAAATAACACAAGTTAACAAATTATAACAAAGGCATTCATGGCTATTTTAGTTTCTTCAGTATATATTGGATTAAGAATTACCAGAATATCATCAGAGGAAGAGATAAATATAATATATTCAATTGAACACAGCTTAGTCACACTATAAAATTATAAATCTACTTTTTAGAATATTCATTCATTCTGTGAATTCACTATAAATTATATTATATATTACACAATACATATTATTATTTAAATTTCTAAATAGACAATTTTTTTATTCAGAGCCAGATCCAGGTTTTTGCTATTTCCTAATTCCCATATTACTTATTAAAATATTAAAGACATCTTATGAGGGCCTTGAAAATCAATTTCCCGTTATAACTATGAAAGTTCATTAGAAATCCTATATTTATGTAAGATCCATTAAAAGTTGAAAATCATTCAACTATATTTTTTACAATAACCTAATTGTACAAAAGAGTAATCACAATGCAATATAATATAATCCCAGGCTATAAAATGTTTTTTTTTATAATAGACAGCTGACCAGAAGCTGTTAGCTAGCCCTTAATTTCAATTTATCTACCGAAAGTACAGCAATGATAGATGATGCCAAGTTATTAAGCTCTAACCTTCATACAAAGTTAACCTTCCCCCTTCCCCTTAATGTTAAAATTTCCAAATCTCCTTTCTACAATCCACTAATGATTAATTTAATTTACATATTTTTATAATCCCCAGTTAACAAATGAGAATTCGAAAAAGTAACAGCTAACCTTTAATACTGAAGAGGCACTTGAAACAAAAATTTAAACTTTAAACAATATCTGCAAGTTTTTTGTTTCTATTTCTAGGTCTCTCTAGAAAAATTAGTTAAATGTTTTGAATATAACATAATCTTGCTATATTTTTATGCAACAAATTATATAATGCATCAGAGTCTGTAGGTATGTAACAAAGGCCAAGATGCCAGAATAAATATTCATATTTATTCTTTACCTTACTTTAATCACTTGTAAAGCAAAATTGTAATAAATTCAACATATTGTTGTACGAGTAAGTTACCTAACCACAGAAGATATTTTGAGTTAACGGTCATGGCTCATAATAAATGGCATTACCTTAATATGGACAACATAATAAGTTTTTTTAGGTAAAAGGAGCACAGGCCACCCTCCTACCAGGTGGACTGACAACCTGAAGAAGACAGCGGGAAACCGTTGGATTCAGAGGGCCCAGGACCGGGTGGAGTGGCGTCGATTAGGGGAGGCCCGTGTCCAGCAGTGGACTGCCAAGGACTGAAAGGAAGGAAGGAAGGTGGTAGACCCATAGTAGCCTTTTAACCTGTAGTAAAGCAGCATGTTTTTCATGTCTTGTTTTTCAGCTGGTTTGTATGGTTGTTGAAGGTACTTTGTTTAAGGTGAACATCTTAGTCCTCGTGCACTGCTAAGCAACTGCATACAACCTCAGATAGGATTCCTTCCCTATTCAAAGTTGGATGTGGGTGTCCATGGGCTGCAGAGACCACTTAACACCAAGTGGCCTGCCTAAAATCAAATCAAAGTCTTTTACTCATTGTCAGGTACAAGTTGTGTACACTTAATGAACATCATACATGATAGAATACTACAAAATATAATTATCTTACATCTGCTTTCGGTGCCCTCGGGCTATCAAAATTTTGTGTATTGTAATTTTTTCTACATACAACATCCAACAAATTATAAACACTTTCATGCTTGTAGAGCAAGTAATTCGCCTCACCCACATGGACTTTGAACTCCCATAATAATTAAAGTTATGTAACATAATTACTATTGCTATGCATTTTACAAAATGAACATATTTTTTATCATCATTTCACGTCATCGTCTCGTCTTTAAACGAAAGTTAGGTTTGCTTTGTATGCATGAAATCTTTACATTTTTTGTGCCCTATTCTTACTTTTTCTCAAAATATATAGTAGCCAAGTTGACCAAATTAGCGTATTTCCGTTTAGGAATCAATTAAAAAATTATAAAGTAATAAATAAAAATATAGCTTTTGTATTCCCATATGTCCTCCAATTTGACCTTGTCTTATACCATTGTAGGTGTGGACAGGAATTTCCCACATATTCCTTATAACTACTGGTTTTAGTTTTAATGGTCTTCCCTTATTAGTTTTTCCTTGTTTATATTCGGCACTGCATCGTGTTTAGTTCTATACACATATATAAAGCTGCCTTCAGTTATGTCTGTTTTCCAGCAGTTTTTTAAATATTAATCTGTTATTACGTTTTGTTCGCTTTCGGCATTGTTGAAGTGGCTTATTGTCGTGGAAATTTATGATAAGTGTAGCACGTTTTAATTCACATTAAAAAGTGCTGCACTAATCATAAATTAACTTACCTACTTATTTAGTGTTAAGTTATAAAACTTACAAACGTGCATGTTTCATTTCGTACCTATTGATACAAACATAAAAGAATTTAATTTTGTTCTTGTCTTTATTTTTACGAGTTTTTACTACGCAGTTAGACGAACAGCAGTCAGCAATGAAACTGACAGTATTTGGTGTACCTAATATAATATTATATTATTATATATTACCTAATGTAGATAGCCAGCAAGCCAGCACTAACCCACAAATTAAATTCCATATTTTTTAATTGAGATGAATGATCATGAATGACATCAAATCCGGTCCGTAAGCGTCTCATAATGACTCGGTTAACATATATTTGATGTTCCAAACAATAAAAAATGCGTGGTCATTGCTTGTTCGATGAGTCGATATTTAAGCTGTTTGTTTAAAATTTATCAACACAAAGCAAATTTTAATGTTATAACATCACGTTTTCTGTGCCGTCGTTAGTTTAGTAGGTGGTGCATGTCATCATTATTAGCACATTATTGAAGCAGTGCTAAAACATTATTATTACCACAAGGACACTTTTCTGTTCCCTGAAAAGTGGTGGGAGATTTTACTTCGAAGAATACAAGTGTACAAGAATACAAGGTGGGAGATTTTACTTCGAAGAATACAAGTTGACACTCAAAAAACTCATCGTTTCTTGTTGTATGTATCACGTGTCAAGTGTTAGGGGCATACTACGAGTATATCATCAATCTTATCATTAGCGGCACTCCGAGTGCAAAGTGCGTATGAGGAGCAGCGTTCAATTCTTATCACGTAGGACGCGGCTGCGCGCGGCCTACGTAATAATATAACGCGCGGAGCAATAATCCAGCTATCTGGACGCACCGGAATTTCCATTATCCACAGGGAATGCAGCGGTTCTCGTTTCGTTCTGACCTAAATCGGCTTTTCAAGTATTCCGCAAGACATTAGCTTCGCATTTCTTCGAACATTCTTCTGTCAGCAGCTATATTATTAAACTTAGCTCATTCGTCCCAATTACGAAGGATTTAATTTAAATATAATTATATACCTAAACGGTTAATTACCACAACTGTGACTATCTTCTGCCGGACGACTTGAGCGACGCGTGTGGTGGGGTGTGGATGGATTATGTGGATCAATTATAGTTTTTGTGGATGGTCCAAAATGACCAAAAGTACCTAAATACTTACGCTTCTGAATGGCGAATTTAATTTTAACTATTGTTGAAGCAGTACTAGGTCATCAAAAGCTCGAAGCATCTGAGTTTTGGGTTTTTTGAATGGTTCTCTTATTTTACATTATTACAAGGTGAATTAAATTGTATCCAGCATTATACATATAATTATATAGGGGAGTATGAGTACGAGATCTATAAATATAATTAAATATGCTGACCTAACGGCCGAATTACCAAAATAATGAGGACAAGTGTTAAAGCACTGTCCACGCGTTGTCTGACTTCGATGTAAGTCATTAACTGAAATTCATCTTCATTAGTAATTTTAAACAAGCAACAACATTTTAATTGCTTTATTTAAAAAAAATAGTAGGTATAACGTGTAATTATTTACTATACAATACATACAATATACTATACTATACAATACATCACAATGAAATATTTAATCTGAAATTATCTAAAAATCTGCATTTTATTGTCATACAATTTTATTTTTTCTATTAATATTTTTCATAATATAATTAACGACACGTAAGTATGAAAGGTACAGAATTACATTATTATTTGCGACTAAATCATGGCAAATGATTTATTTATTAACCTTTCGTCAGTCCCTTTATTAATCACGGATATTATTCTCTTTATAATATCTATTAATCATTTCTGAACGACAGGACGAACATCATTTATTATTAATCTGGCCTATGATTGTTTTTTTTTTTTTAATTTTATGTTTGGACACATAGCCCTATGATTGCTTTTTAAAAAGATATTTAATATATTTAAATTAATAAAAATAAAAATTTATGTAATTCGCTAAACGGACGAATAAAGTAACCTAGTTGTCCGGTAAACGGACTCAACGAACGGCGATTCATTTTTATTATATAGAAGATTTCCCCATTCGTGAAACAACTAGGTATTGCTTGTAACAAGATTGTAAGGCTATATGAAGCATTATTAATTTTTTATGGCCTTCACCTGTGCCTTCACATTACGATCTAAGCTGACGATCGATCAGGGCCAAGAGTACAGCTACCTTAAATAATATTTTAAAACTTCGAGAAACAATTGGTCGTTCACTTGCTGCTTCAATATCTGAATAACCTGATTAGCACCTGTTTGATTAGCGACCTGGTTTCGTTTTATGTTGCGACATTATGTCTTTAACTCTCTCGTAACTGGTGAAATTTTGCATATATTTAATCAAACCCGCAAGCATGCCTACAATGCAAGCACGCGAGCCTCTATGGGATGAAGCTAAACTTCCTTTATCCTTTCTGCTTTGAAAGACGCATGGGAAAACTCGACCTCTTAATTATGGGGTACGGGTTCGAATCATAGCGGCACCAATGACTTAAAAGTTCTGTGCGCTTTATAAAATTTAATATCACCTGTGAATGGAAACATCGTAAGGAAACCTGCATGCCTCAGAGTTCACAAAAAAATGTTCTCAAATGCATGTTAAGTACACCAACCCGCATTACGCCACCGTGGTGGACTAAGGCCTACAACCTTCTCATTGTGAAAGCAGACCAAACACTGCAGTGGATCATTAATGTCACCTTCAAAACTCACCGTCCACCGCCTAGACCTCACTCATGCTGGCTGGAGGAGGGCCCGAGGATCTCTCCTAACAGATCAGGATCTCTGTAACAGTCAACAATAAATTCTTTTCTTTTCTTTAAGCTTGTTTTTCTCTTTTTTTGTGACAAAATAGAAATTGGAATTAGAATCGTTTAGTTTTGTTGACAGCATCCCGGAGGCGAGGAGGTGCTGCTGGAGATGGCGGGCCAGGACTCCACCGAGGCCTTCGAGGATGTCAGCCACAGCTCCGACGCCAGGTAATTGTGGCGAGCTCTAAAGCTCCGCCATTACATAAGGATCGGTCGAGGGGTAGGAGTAAGTACAGGTCCCGACCGGAAGGTCGCAGCCTAAGACGTATTTCCGCCATCGCATCCCGAGGCGAGAAGTAGCTGCTGGAGCCGGGGGGGCAGGACTCCACCGAGCCCTTCGAGTATGTGTGCGTGCACCGAACAGCGATGGAAACACGTGCACTGTTACATAATAACAAGCACACTCACACATAGTACTGTACGCCAAGATGAAGTGAAGTGTCTATAATCACTGCTTTAACAGATAATTTTGTAAAATTTCGGCTTCAAGAAAGAGTAAAAAACAGTGTGCTTAATTGACGAAGGTTATCTGAAATGTGACGGAGAATTGATTTCATCATAGTTTCATCGACACTACATTCTGAATCGTTCGAAAAACTATTCCAATGTCGAACAACGATTTCAATAAATTAGGAAGTCTGCTCTAAAATCTGTGGTTTTTATATAGACGAGTAAATAGTAAAATGAAGAAAAACTAAAATAAATCAATTGATAGATTAAAAAACATGACATAGTGACGTATGCATAATCGTTTTTTATCTAGCATAGCATTGAATTCGAATCACAGTCCATTGAGGATGGCACTATATGGTCATGTGTGTAGGAACACGAAACCTCAGGGTCAGATCACTAACGATTTTTATTCAATTATGGTCACTTTATGTTTTTCTTCTTGCTGTTGCTACGTAATAATTGAGATTATATTCGGTTTTCGCTTGGTTATTGTTTTAGTTACATAGTTTATTTCAAGACTCAATTGGATTATTATGTAATTTTAAATTTTTATTGTTTACCGATCTTAAACACACGATTTAAAAAATGCAATTCATTTATGAATACTATATTGTAGCGAATTTTCACAATAATGTATACCATGAAAATTCGCTATAATATCTTATATATCAATAATTTATCTTTCTATACCATTATTAATGCACTATGCTTAACTTTACATTATGTACCTACATATCTTACACGTATGTAAGTTACCGCGTTGACTGCGCTGTAGTATATTGTTACTAGTTATTAGTTAAACTTATATCCAAACATAAGGTTTCCTTTCGCGTGGACCCAAGAACACTCTCAGTCTCTCATCCAGACCAGATAACATTTGAATTCACTAAATACACGGCTGCAGATCGAACTCAGAACCCTAAGCAAGGTATTAGTTAGCCACTGCATGCGGGCTATTCAATCTCGTCGCTTGTGTTCCAGGGCCCTGATGAAGAAGTACAAGATCGGCGAGCTGGTGGAGGCCGACCGCACGCAGAGCAAGGCCGCCTTCTCCCCGCAGTGGAACAACGAACAGGCGCTGGAGCAGGGCAAGTGCGTACTCGCCTAGACCTCACACCGCCCACCACCCAACACCCAACACCCATCCACCACCCCCACATCACCATATGCCCTTGTGCTCAGACAGGCGTGCTCACCATACTCTGTGCCCCCATTCCGCCATTAATATACCGCCCACACACCCCATACTGTACTAGATACCACACCATACTCTGTACCCCCATTCTTCAAAAAAGGTTGTGGGCACAGCCAGCCGAGAGTTGCTAGTCAACAACGACTAGGCGAAGGAGCATGGCAAGAGCGTACTCGCGTAAACCTCACACCACCACCCACCCCCCACCTACCACCTTCCTACTACTACACTACCACACCACTATACTCTGCCCCCACCACCAACCTACCTAGTAGACCTCACCTATACTATAGTTGCCGTCACGAGTGGTGAGCACAACTTTCATTGGTCGGTTTGACATTGCCTGCGCTGCGGAGCACACGATTGGTTCGACAATCGTCAATTCGTCGGTGTGCGTCGTCTATTGGTCCAGCGCGTTTTTTCGGCTGCTGTTTGGCCGAAAGTATACAATATCCCTACCATTGAATCTGTGCTCATGACTCATGACGGTTACTATACCAACAGTCGACACTCTGTGCCCCATTCCGCCTTTAAAAAAGGTTGTGGGCACAGCCACCCGAAAATTTAATTAGTGCTAGATAGTGTTTACCAAATGCTAACTAGAGTTAACCAAAGGCTAACTAGAGTTTACCAAAGGCTAACTAGAGTTTACCAAATGCTAACTAGAGTTTACCAAAGGCTAACTAGAGTTTACCAAATGCTAACTAGAGTTTACCAAATGCTAACTGGTGTTTACCAAAGTACTTTGCTAGTCAGAGTATGAATTATAATAATTACAATGTAAATGTTTGATATTTTCAAATGTTCTTATAGGTATTGCCTGTGAACGTTTTAAATTTGGATCGATATCCAAGTTCATAGTCATCTTTATGCTTACTTATGTTAGTAGAGCCTCAGAAATCTATTAGTTGTGTTGTGGGCATGCCCATAGTGCCCACAACGGTAAATCCGCGCCTTTTATCATACGGTAGGCTTCCCTTCTTATACATTTAGCCAGTAATCAGATAACTAATGTAGACCGACCGCCACGCGTACTCGTAATCGGTCATGAGACGTTTCTAGAACTTACGCAAATATTACAACAAAATATTTGCACTTATCACATACATAACATACCTATATATAAAATCCGGTTTTGCACACTGGTCTTATTTGGTAAACAATCTTAACATATCTTTTTATTTTAATCTGCGATTAAAAAATAAGACACAAAATTGATAAAAAAGGTTTAAAATTAAAAACAAGTGATTTAATATATTATAATTAGCTATATAGATTAAAATTTAATATGCTATAACTAATTTCTATAAACAGTCTAATTTTTTGTAATATTTGTCAGCCTTTATTTTTCAATAAAATGTAGTGCCAAGATTTCTCACCAAATAAGACAAGTATAAAAAGACGGATTGTATTGGTGTCTATTAGATGTGAATATAAATTGGCAATCTCCGTTTTAATGAGTGGTACATAAGTACCACTTGGCTATAAAGCCAACGTTAAACAGTAAGAGAGTAACAAACAGCGTATCTCTCGGTGTTCCTTGCCGCCGCGACCTGTGACCCAACTATCTCAAAATACAATCTGCTTAAGTTTAGTCAATCGTTTGAACGAGGCAGCATACAACACGACTTTATTAACATTTTATCAGTTGAAATCACAGCTACGCATTACGATCTGTATGTAAATGAATGAAGAGGTTTTCTAGATGGTAGAGCTATAAGGTACCTCACATGAAGCAGCGCGTTCTTCATGACTGTCTTGTCTTTCGGCTGGTGAGGTTTGGAGAGACTAGTCCTCATGAGTAGCACAAACCCGCATCCACCTCAGATAGGATATTTTTCTCTTTTTGGGGTTGGATGCGGGCGTCCGATGGCTGCAGTGACATCAGGACCTGGCTTGCTTGCCCTTTTGCTACTCAATTACTATAAAATAACTTCCCATTAAAGTACAGAGCACAGTTGAAATTTCTTACCATAGATAACAAAACCATTGTAGTCATAATAATCACTTAACCACAGTTACACGTAATTGCTTTTAATTTAAAAATTAAATGACTGGTTAGATTTGCTAAATATAAAACGATGAATTGAAAAAAATAACGATGAAATTAATACATTTTGTTAAAACGAATTATTTTTTCAGTAATGCTTGTTATATTTTTTGTACTTAGGCTTTTTACATAATAATCTCTTACATTTATTGAACTATCTATTATATACAGACTTGAATATTTTTGATAACACTTTGTTTATAGATGTCTATCTTTAGTTAAGAATCTATATAAAAATACTATATTAGGTACTTTCTACTTAATGTTTTTAATATTTTATGTGATATCAAATTAAGTTGACTAGGGCTTCTAAACAGTCTGTGATAATCTTATATCTATGTTTATATTTTATCACAATACACTATTATATAATTTTTACTTATTCTTTACTACCTATTAGTAGCACAAATCTTAAGATTTTTTTTATTTTGACTATTATACAAAATGTGTAATTACTTTTTAACAAAAGTATTGAAGCTAAATATATTATTGTTGTATATTTGGTTTAGATTGTAGAATATTGTTGTATAATCAGATTTAACATTATTATATACTTACTCTTTAACTTTACTCCTATCATTCCACTGCACACATTCTCTTTTGTATACCTTTAATATATGATGTTTAGTAGTATACCTAGTATTTAGTGAATACTAATCAAACACGTATCAACGTAAGCGCAAGTCACAGCTTCACATATTGTATTTCCAGCACATGGCTCTGTTAAATGTTTGAAACTCATTTGCTCACTTATTGTACTTAATTTTATTGCTCGATATGTCTGTAACAAGTTTTCGATTCTCACTTAGATCTGCTTTCTATATCTTACATGCCACTTTGTATTATTGTTAAGTTAGCAAAACTGAAGTATTTTTTAATTTTAAGTAAGAGATGCTACTTATATTTTAATGACGAATATTTACAATTGTGAAAATTTTACCCACATTTTAATATTATACTTAAATATTATATAACATTTTATCTTATCTTTTAGTCGTATTTAGGGTGCTAGAAGATCTAGTCAACATAACCCTATTTGTATTGAATGCCCGTTCTCAGATATTCCATTGTTATAGAATCGTAATTTAGCATCACATAAGCAACATCACAGGACCTTAGTCGTATATTTTGGTGCTGTTAATTTCATTTGCATAAATTATTATAAATGTATGTTGTACTGTTTAATGTTGATGAATAAAGTGTATATTAGAATATCATGCTTGTTATTTAGACAACATCCTTTTTTAAATATATTTATACTTTTTTTTCAAACATTTCATTAATTTGCCAGACCCATGTGCTTTTGTCATTTTAATTTATGAACCTTTTTTTGGTTATATTTCCAATTCGTTATTTTAAACATAAAAATCAGTGTTATAATGTTACACTGATAGTGATACAACAATAAACGCCTTCTTTTCTTTTCTTTTCTTGATATTCATATTGCATGCAAAACTTAGCTGTCTGCAATGTTTCATAACTATTATATTTGAGTTGAATTACTAATTAATGGCAGGATGCAATACATTAATAACTATATTTTACAAATAACACAAGAACTCTATGAAGAATTCTTTTTACACTTGAAAATAGCAATTTGATTTACATGATCAGTTTTATTCATACAATTTTATTCATAGGACGAATAAAATTGTCTACGAGAGATGATTATATTATTGCCTTATCACCCCATCACACTAGCACATAAATACCCATCAGTGAGTGAATGAGTGATTTAATAATATCATGTCTAATACAGCGATATGCGAATGGTCTGAAATAAAGAGTCGCAGCTTATAGAACTTGTTTGTAATTGTATGTAGTACTGCTTGTAACATAATATAAAGATGCTTACCACTTGGCGGCAGCACGTGGACGGCATGGGTGACGCCGCTGCTGCTGGGCGTCGCCGCCACCATCCTCTACCGCTACCTCTTCGCGTAGGCCTCCGCCCCCCGACCCCCGCCCCGCCGCCAGCCCGGCGGGCCCTCGGTGACACTGTGAGACTAGACTGGTTGACGCTGACAGAATATTGAAGTATTTACACTCCCAACGGGCGAAGGAATCAGCTGCGTGGATATGGTTTTCTTGAATTTTGATACAGTGATAAAAGTAACGGTGGTAAAAGTAATCAGAAATATCTAGTTATTGTCGCCTGACATACTACAACACCTTGGATTTGAGCAAAGCTAATGATGTAACTTTACATAAATGACTACGAATATTTTTTATGTAGGTAATTACTACTTAAAGACAAAACATTAATTTAATAAAATTTTGGCCTGGCATCGTATTTAAAATATATGGTTTAGAAAGTTTATAATCGCACACTTATTTACTTTTGCCACATATGTTTTTATAAGATTCTATGGATGTCGTTTTACGGTTAAAGTAACATTATTAAATCATACATAATGCAAGTCCAAATGATATGCTATGGTATTCATTAAGTATATAAAGTTAATTTTATTACATAATTGTATTGAATTTGCGTCATTACTCTATCAACAGTTTCCCTCCATTATTTTCTTGGCTGTTAATATTTTAATGATGTAAATTAAATGCCAGAAAATAGCATACAAATGGTATGTAAAATATTTATAAAAATTATATATAAGAGGATAACGCTTCTTTATCATTATTAAAACTACTTGCATCCTACGCATATTGTACCTGTAGGTACACAATTTTAGCATTTCCGTATTATTGCACTACTTACATGGCTTAAAACAATATTTAATGAAGCCACGAGTATAATGTGTACAAATCTATCACTTTTTTTAGATGCTTTTATTGACTTTGTTTAAATGTTTCAGCCATATGATAAATACAGTCACTTCAATTTAAGACATGTATTGAGAAAGCTTACATTGTTTTGCCTGTGTCACTACTCACTATCAAGTGAAAGTTCATTGCAAGCCTGTTGGACGGTGTGGTCAGTGAATATGGATTTGATCTATTGTTATGTTGTTGTTTGTATTTTCTGATTTTTGAATGTATTTTTGGGACATTTGAGGTAATAAGTTAAGCATAAACATTAAGTGTAGTATGTATATGTTGTTTACAGCATATAATTATAGGGTATTTTGGTGATGATTGTTTTGATCGCCCAAATATGTAAACATGTATTGATGATGATACAATACAATATTTACATTAAATAGGCGGTTTGCACAAAGTATGTTGATACTATTTTCCTTGTGGAAAGCACACTTGGTCCTGTTTGTATAAATATAATTACGTCAAATATGTCTGTGCTATGCAATAATTGGATAGTATTGATAATATTATGTGTTTCCTCCTATTCTTAATTAGTTTCAATCGCTGTATTGTGTTTAAATAAAGGGATTTTAACTAGGAATAAAGTGAGTGCATTTCACCAAGGGGCTATTTATAAATAAAATATAATTTAATAATTTATCAAGGTTGATCATGTGCTGTGCTAAATGCATTAAAATATAGTTTGGTATTGGATAATTATCCCAGCCTTTTGTTTTATAATATATTTTATATAAACAACAAGATAATAAATAAGTGTTTTATTTAATAACCCTAATATACCTTTGTGACATGCACTTTAAATTCCTCTGCTATAATTTAAAATAATCACTTTTGACCATCATTAGGAAACATTTTTTTATTCACAACATTTTTAAAATTTCTGAGCTTATAATGAAAAAAATACCTTACATATTACTTGACACTTATAGCTTATCTATCTTCCACTTTTTGAGTCTAGCTACCCGCAGCAAGATACACATATCTCTACACCCTCAGATCTAAAACAACAAATGAAATTGAATATTAAATAAATAACTCTTCTTCTCTAGCCCCACACTAAGGAACTAAATGTTGTCAGTGCATGAGTGCCCTTGTCCACACACATTGAGACCAGAAAAAGAACACTTTAAACTCATCATTCAAATTTCTGCTCACTGGGATACACAGTGTGTATTACACACCCAGGATCCCCTACACAGTATTCTTTTGCATTAACCTCTGTGGCTTGTAGGTCATTATTGATATTGAAACATATTGCAGTCATAATAGTATAAAAAAATTGCATTCACCAATCTTATTGTCTTGAGATTACTTTTCAATTAATTGATTAAAAAACAATACTTACAATAGTTAAATACAACCTTATTACCTCTGCTTTGTCAGTTACTTTACAAGCTGCAGTACCTATATAAGATGGCATGCACATCTGTTTGTTACTTCTACAAATAATATAAATAAAAAAGAGTACTGCAACATACCCAATCAGTGAACATTTGGCACAAAAGCACAGCTGGCAGCGAGCACAGAAGTGGTGACAGGAGCAGCAGAGAGCCACCTCACAGTAGGAGCAGGAGAACTCCACTGCCCTGCTGCCACAGCTACACTCCTTACAAGGTACTTGCTTCTCACATTCCTGCAAAACATATTACTATAGTCATGATTAGGTGATAAAAATGTAAACAAAGGGGTTGCCTGAACAAAAAAAATGTGTTTCTAATGGTGGATGTTTAAATTAAAAAAAAATAGATATTTTAATAATCTACATTTATTAAGATGAATCCACATTTTGCAATATATATTTTGAATTAATATTATTATGTATACTAATAAAAATAAAAGTCAATTTCATAGTCTACAATATCTTTGTCGAATACAGTAGCAAATTGGCTACTGTCGCTTGGCAGCTACAGAGCTTGACATTATGAGAGGTATGTTATCTTCAAATTAAAAAGAAACCAAAGTTCCAAATAACTTACAATTATTTTAGAATGCAAAAGTGTTCCATCTTTGTCAATTATTAGCTGCTTCATACTGTCTTTTCTAGTCACAGCAACCTCTGAATTCTTTATATTCTCTTCCGGCACCTTCTTAGCACCTCTGAATAGTAGTTGCAAGGTCTTTTCTGGAATTTATTTGAAACATAACATTAGATTTTAAATAGGTTGTTTCTAAGCCTCAATCAACCTCACAGTAAGAGAAATGATAGCCTAGTGGCTTAGAAATCAACCCTTTAACAAGGGTTCCAGGTTTGAATCAAAATTATGTGTGCTTTATAAAATTAAATATCACTTGCTTTAATGGTGAAGGAAAACATGTTGAGGAAACCTGTGTGCCTGAGAGTTCTTCATAATCAATGCCTAGATTCGTCATCATTTTCTTACCTAAAGTATTATCAATTATAATACCTACCATATACTTTCTGCATTCTATCTTCATTGTTATTGAATTGTTTTAGACCCACATGAGTCTTGCTTTGGGGAATGAAATCCTCAACGTAAGGATTAGATCTTTTCGACATTTTCTAGATCTGGATTCTGGATCTGGATATTGAATTAAGTACTCTCGATATTGATTGAATACCCTCAGCAGGTATTTAACAAATAAGTTTCAACAAATTTTAAAGCCCTAACAATCAAGACTACATTTACGGAGATTATATTAGCATGAACTTATACACATTTATAATAATACGAAGCTATAAAAATATATTAACAAATAACGCAGCCAAAGTTTAAGTTTAAATAAATTATAATTTTTCAATTTTTTAACTTTTTGTTTTGCCCGCCTGCTTGACAATGACAAACATTTATGACAGTGTCAGTCGGCGCTCGGTCATCCATCATCCATCAAATGTCAATATATTATGTGTCAGAAAGAGTTCGGATAGTTATAAGATTATTGATGTCATGAAACAATATTATCTACTCTGCGTAAAATTGGTATATTTCGTAATTCGTAATCTAATTATAAACTTATTTAGAAAATTTTACATAAAGTGCAATGAAATCTATTGAATTTTATCATGTAAAGTGTTTTACGGAACTTGTACGAACAATCCTATAATACCTAATTCAAGTAAGTCTGAATATCCGAACATGAATGGCAATTTCGAAAGAAAATCATGGCTACACTGCCAACAGGGCACCTTCGATCGATGGGTTGCTGTCAACAAATTTTTCATAAGATAAAGCGAAGTAATATTTGAAAGCAAGCTTAGTAAGAAACATATAGCTCTCATATTTAGTTTCGGGGCAAGGTCGGCAAAGTTATTATTTAATTCGAAGTCATAAAGAGATAGTGTTGGAGAGTGAAAGTGTTGTGACTGTGATATGGTTCCTCGATAGTGACGAAGCTGTTTGTATCGAGCGCAGCATACGCGAGGGTCTGTTAGGCGAATGTTACGTAAGCGGCACTAGCGCGGCATGTCGTGGATGAAGGGGGCGCAGGGCGGCGCGCCGCCGCCGGGCCCCGAGCGCCAGCCCTACGGCGCGCCCCAGGTGAGCGCAGGTTATGTTCGTACGGACGTAAACAATGACGTGGACCAACTCTTACCCAGCATCCCCAGTCATATGATTGATAAACATTACCTACAAAATGATTAAAATGACTGATTGCAATGTTTTGAATTGAAATCCCTTTTGTAAATTTCATTGATACATATTCACTTTTCAGTAGACTTATTGGCATACAATTAAATTTCTGTCTTGGACTTAGTTACAATAAATGTTTGCCTTTTATTTCAGCCATATGGTACACAACAGAGTACATATAACAATTACCAGAGCACGCCTGCCAATGTTCAACAACAACAGCAACCTCAGGTGTGGCAGATGCCCCAGCAAACGCCTCAGTACAGTCAGCATTACGGCCAAGTGTACCAACAACAGCAGGGCTTCGGGAACAACACTAACCAGTTCTATCAGCAGCAGCAGCAGCAGCAACAGCAACAGCCCGTGCAATACAACCAAAATTTGAATAATCAAAATTATGGAAATGTTCCACAGGGGTACCAACAGAATTACTATTCAAACCCATTGACCACTCAGCAAAATTATAGTCAAAATAAAGGAAATACTGATGGATGGGAAGATAATTGGGACTGGGGTTGGGATGATGCATCAAAGCAAGCCCAAAAGTCCCAGACTCAGACTGCACAGATACAGACCAGCCAAGTGGCTGCACAACAACATGTATTTAATAATGCTAACGTTATTGAAGAGAGCTTTGCTACCACCGATACTTGGAACTGGAGCACAGAAGATAAAAAGGACTCAAAAGATCAGCCTTCAGCTCCCGTCACACAGAGCCACAATGTGCCTGCTACCCTCCCTATGGAAAATATAGTAGATAATAATCATGCAGTTAATGATGTCAGTTCTCAGAGAAGTGCCAGTCAGCAGGAAGAGGTCAGAAATCTTAGTGAAACTGATGTTGTAAAAGAACGCTTGCCTAATTTAGCAATGGGAAAGCGTATAAATTTAGAAAATTTAACACCACAGTGGTCTATAGAATCCCAAATGTCTCAGGAGTCTAGTGATGGTCCTCAAACTCACTCTGAAGGCACATATAGAAGTGAAAACCAATCTAGAAATTCTAGTAAAAGCAGCCCCGGTCTCAACACTGATAACTCAAATTTTAATTATTCCCATAGTGGATATGATGAGATGGGCACTCAAAATTTGAACTGGTCAAAGCAATCAGACGACCCAACTGGGGTTAACAATGTACTAGATATGAGTAGGAGAGAACAGCATGATGAACTTTCGACTTCAATGCAAGATATGAAAATTTCTAATCATGAAATACCAGACACAGCTGCATCAGACAACAATGTAAAACCGGATAATTTATGTCCTCCTACTTCTCGGTCTCCTGCAAATTTATATTCCTCAGAGGCAATGACGCCAGCAGCTGTGCCCCCAGCTCCACCTGTATCACAAGTAACTCTAGGGCCTGCTGCAGCCCCATCCACTTTACAACCTCCTGGAAATTTCACACCTCCATTATCTTCTGGGAATTTGCCGGCGGTATCCAACAATAATCCTTCAAGTTCAGTAGGTGTGTTGCCAAATAACTTTCCTGGTAATACTTCAGCATCTGTACCTCCACCTAGCTTTCCTCCTTCTTCTTCAGCTGCTTCTGTACCTCCCTTGGCCAATTTTCCACCTTCCCAAAATCCATTCAAACATGCTGGGCCATTTTCCCACAAAAATATTGCTAAAGTACCGGGAGGAAACATACCTGCTCCATCTTTTTCATCACCAATGTCAAGCAACAGCTTATCGTCACCGGCTGCAGTCAGTAAAGCACCTCAACAAAGTAGAGTACCCGTTGGGTTTGGGGCAAACTTGGAAACTACTCCTGATAACTCTGAAAGACCAGACCAACCTCATGTGTCAACTTATCGACCGATGCCAGTCTCGCAGCAAGTGCCAGATAACATGGAGATCGCACCCCAGAATGACAGAAACGAATACTTGCAAACTGCCCACTTATCTAGTGGGGATTATGGTGAAAACACTGATTTCAGTAGAGATGGCCCTCTTCCAGGCTTGAGAAGGATGGGTGTAGGGCAGCAAGATTCTGAATACAACCAGGGTTTGAATATATCTGGTGACGAGCCGCCTCCAGGTCTCGCTAGGATGGTCCCTGGGCAACAAACCGAAGCCGACCACGGCTTCAATCAGTCAAATGACAATTACATGGATCGGCAAATAGACGGGCAGCCAACAGATATCACCAGGCGTCCGTATAGACAAGCCGATGGTCAACAAACTCCCGATAATTACGTTCAGCCGCCGGCAACCAGAGTCCCGGAAAGAAGACCAATCGGTTTGGATAGGATGGTACCGGGTGAGCCTAGTAATGACGAATTTCTTCAATATCAAAACCCTAATTACAGTAGCGCAAATGAACAGAGAGTGGTTACAGGAGTTGACCATGACTACACGATATCTGCGGAGACTAGCCACTCCGACATTCGGGAGCAAAATGTCGATGGTTCAGACTACACAGAACAGACAATAAGGAACCCTTCCAGAGAAATCGTGGGTGCGCGCGAGTCAAGTGACGCATCTCCCGATTACAGTGCACCGTTGGAAGATCAACAAAGAGAAGTTACGATGGAGGGTGAAAACTTGCAGGACTTGAGCGTGATGTCATTGAGTGACGTTTCATACGCTCGCGATCCGACATTTGACGGAGCCAATGCGGATTCCAATGGTGGGAATAAGGATAGAACTAGTGAGGTAGCCGATTCTGTTGAATGTTTAGCTAACAATTCGCGAAGGCAATCTCTAACACGTGGAACGTCTGGGGAGGATTCCGAGAGGGACCGAACATTTAAGTCTTCCCCGAGGAGAGATAAGGAGAAGCGCAAGTCGTCCCGAGAACACGACCGCGACCGCGACAGAGACCGCGAGAGGGCACGCGACAGAGACAGAGATAAAGAGGGCAGGTATTCCAGGAGCGACCGGAAGTATGAGCGCGATCCAGACCGACGCTCTACGAGGGACGACAGACGAGCCGAGAAGGATAGAAAGGATAGAGACCGGGATCGGGACCGCGAGCGCGACAGGAGAGACCGAGACGAGAGCCCCGACAGCCGGCGGCACAGACGAAAGGCCCACAAATACGACATACCGACCGAAGATACCGACTACTACAGCGACAAAGAACGGGAGCGCAGGTATGCATTAACTATATAGATTCATTTGTGATCGCTTCAAAAACTCGAAAAGCTCAAATTTTGACACAATATACAAACCATCATAAAATATATCATAAATCATTGCATAATGGTGGTTTTAGGAGTTTGTAGTAACCCCTGATGGGTATCTGTGGTTACAGACAAGCCAAGACTCACACAGGTTAATCAACCGCTTTCGTTTAGGCGCTACAGGGAGGGCTCGTACAAATCGTCGAAGCCGCCGCGGCCGGAGGACAAGGAGCGGCGGCACGAGGACCGGGACCGGGACCGCAGGCGGTACAACACCATCGAGCGCGACCGCCGCTACGACGACGAGCGGGACGCGCCCAGCCGCCGCCGCGACCGGCACGAGCGGGGATACCGGGACATCGACCCCACCAGGAAGTACGGGAACCTGAGGCGCGATGAGGAGGAGCGGAGGAGAGGTGAGTTAATAATGAATAGTTCACAAATTCATGCGAAATCAATGTCATTGTTATTTTTTATTTGTATTACATAGATTACTTATGATACAGGGCTAACTTAATACGTCACGCTGAGTTTCGGTAACCGATCTTCGGATTTTGATTGAGATGGATACGGTTTAGATACCGAAATACTCTTTTAAATTGCTGTAAAATAATAAATGTTGCCTGGCAACCGAACATCAAAATCCAAACTTTTACAGCAACCAAAAGAATGATTACTGAAACCAGCCATAAATGGCATTCTCTGCCAGTCACACTGTGGCACCATTTGTATGCTGTTGCTATAAAATTGTGTGCCTGTCTGGCTGTTAAAATCCACTAAACATCAAATCTATCCAGCAGTCTTTTTAAATCATGTATCACTTATTGATAAATTAATAATCTATATTCTTGATTAGAAAAATGTCTTATATTTGATGAATGTTGTTGGCATTAAATATTCGTAACTGATGAAAAACGAATATGCGAATTAACTAATTTACATGCATAAAATCATACAAATGCCTCTGAATATCAGCAGAACATTTAGGTATTTAAATAGCGAAGTGTTTTGTGTACATTGGAACAAATCTCGCCACTGATAAACTTCAGAGAAATAGTCTTATTTCACAATTTTCTTATAACATTATTTCGTCACGGATTTCATTCGTTAGTTTTTTCTTATCTCACGATTTCCAGATATAGTGTTACTACGATTCAGATTACATCTCCAACTTCATAACATTGATTTCCAATTTAAACACATTCTACGTAACTCTCATCAAGAATTCACACATCATTGCTTAAAATGCAAAAGTTATTAAGTAATTTTCGGTGAGGTAAACATTCTAGTTTAGCACTTTCGGCCAATATACAGAATCCATTATTCAGTAGTTAATGGTTACAGCAATATTGCAAATATTATGCCATAAAATAAAATGCTTTACAGAGTATTTTTTTGAGCATTTTCACAATAATTCAGTCCAGTATTGTCAGAGGCAGGATCATTTTATATTTAATTGGCAGCCAGGTAGTTGTTTACGTTTGTTTTGTTTCCAGTTGTGACGTTCTCGCGCGATGCTAAGTCCGCTAGTAGTATTGCACAAGGTACTATACTGAATAATACTGGTGTGTCATGCCGGCGACGCACTCACCCCTGCTTACGATTACCGCACGCTGCCTTCTGTAATGTCCAATACAATGTTAGCAAGATAAAATATAGGACCAAAACAGCTAGGAATTTCATTGAACAAGTGATTTGGATAAGCCATCAGTCCTTTGCATGTTTACTTGACATGGCAAAGTTTTGTTCATGCAGTCTAAATGAGTTGCTTTTAAATATGTTTGAAACAATAGAACGATAATTAATTTACACACGTGTTTTGTCGCAGACATCCAAACTTATGAATTTATGTATTCAACATTGTTAGTTCATTAAACTCTTAAAAATATTTTATAAGGCAGTTGAGTTAAGTTTTTTCAAATTTGACATTATGTTACTGTCCTTATTTTAAAGTTAAAAAGGCAAAGTGAATTCAAAATGGAAAGTAAAGCACTTCCTCAAATGCTTCACATTATATACGTGTAAAAAATACAATACATACAATAATCTGGTTACCTACTCATATTGGTATTTACCAAAATATTGCATATAAACGTATATTATTATTTTTGCTATCGTTTCATATTACAAGGCAGTATGTGGTTAGTGTAAGCAGTGTCCATATTTATGCGGCGCATGCATGAATTTGCTGTCTCAGAACACATTAAAAACACAAAATTGCACCAAAATTCATTCAATTACAACAAAGATGGTGTATTATGCCATTATGAAAGTGTATATAACACATGCCTGTATCACCACATACCTATACATAAGATATATTTTTTTATTCTCACACTGTACATTTTACACCATTTCAGAGGGTATTTTATACAAAAAATTTGGTATGTATTTTTTTGATTAGGTATTTTTGACTCCTTCAATTAAAAAAATACATTTTTTCATCTAAAACCGCAGTAACGTAGGTAACGTTATCATTCATGTAATTTGTTTGTAAAGAGTGTTCACATTCTAATTAGATTTTAATACAAATCGTACATCTAATAGATATTCAGTTGATACCTATAACAGTTTTGTGATCATTCATTCAGAAACCTAATTGCATACCAAACAACAGACTTTATTTTTAACAGAGTGAGTTTTCTTGATGTTGCCGTTTTTTTTCAGCTTAAAATCATTAAAATTTGTGAGGACTGTGTGTTATAGTTATCTCACCAATTATATTTAACGTACTTATGTGAAAGTTTGTAAGGATAAATCTATTAGAGAATGAGATCCCAAAGAAAAAAAATGTCTTAATAGTGTATGATTTTCCTCAAAGTTTTTCTGAACGAAACATACCTATGTTAATGTGTTATATGCAAGCATGTAGCGTAACATGCTAAAATGTAACCGTTTCGAAACGTATTACGTGCATCGAGTTTCCAAATAGAACACACGGGTTGTTTAGTGAAACAGTATCGATCTCCGCTTCCAGTCATAATTTATGCGTAAGACGTCTGTTGCCTACATGTGACGTTTCGACTGGCTCTTACGTAGGATACTTTACACTTTGCGGTTAGCCTCAAGGCTCTGGGGCCTGGTTACTGCTTGATATGGGGGTACGTCATTGTTTTGCAAACAGATGGAATTGATCTCAGCTAAAGATATATAAATTGTTTAAGTCATCGTCATACTGTTATGCCACCTACCCTAACAAAGTAATACATGGACATTTTTAATGTTCTATAGTTAGGCATGCTTGATGCGATAATGAGAGAGCTATGCTTGGTACTTATTTCTCTACGAGACAAAATCAGAAATGATGAAATCCGTAGAAGAACGATGGGCTGGCCACATCGTTCGCAGGACTGACAACAGATGGTGAAGAAGGGTCCTCGAATGGCGACCACGTTTAGGCAAAAGGAGCACAGGCCGCCTGGACCGATGACCTGAAGAATGCAACGGTATTCAGAGGGTTCAGGACCGGGTGGAGTGGTGTCGATTATGGGAGGCCTATGTCTAGCGGTGGACTTCCAAGGGCTGAAAGGAAGGAAGGATAGTTAGTAATATACGATTACATGCCTATACGAGTAACTTGTGAACTCTGTGTGCTGTGTACGTGACGTATGTAACGTGTTGTAGGCGAGAGCTACTCGTCGCCGTCGCGCGCGGGGTCCCGCGGGGCGGGCGGCACGGACGAGGAGGCGGGCGAGCCGCGCCGTCGCGAGCGCGCCGAGCGGGACGAGCGGAGACGCGCGCGCTCTCACCGGCCCGATGCTTACTACGAAGGTAATACGTCTTTCCGTCACGATTCGCTTCACACGCTTCACACTCATGGCCCCACACTAGGATTCCCTGTGTCGTGGGCGCCATTGGACACACACAAGACAAGAACACAACACACCCAGACCAGAAACAGAGATTCAAATTCATCATTCGAATCTCTGCTCTGCTGGGAATCGAACCCAGGACCTTTCGCGCAGCGCACCGGTGTCTTAACCACTACGCCGCTCAGGTCGTTCCTCGGAAAGATTTCTTTGTGGGCATTGGAAGTCCACTTTTGCAAGGCTACCCCAAGATGTTGGATATCTTTTAGAAGATTTCCCTATCTTTTAGAAAAAAAGGGGTACAGTTTCCGAAATCCCAAAAGTAGTAGCCGGGACAAAGCACCTTAAATAAGCTTGTGGATAAAAATAAATTATGCTCGTTTATTAAGTTAGCAATCTTTGAATCTAGTCTCTTTATTGGCATCGCTGACCAAAACCAAGCAAATGAGTAGAAGCCTCTGCCTCTTTCTTTCACAAGTTATTTGATGTGTATCAATTGCAACACCTTAAAGTGTAACTTCTATTCAGGTATGAATAATGTTTGTACAGGTTACGGAGGCGCCGCGTACGATCCTTACGCGCTGCAGCGGCGCCAGTACGAGTACTACGAGCGGCTGCGACGCACCGACCCCGCCGCCTACATGCGCCTCTACAAGCAGCTGATGGCCGGCCACGCCCCCCTCGACCACCACGCGCTCAAGCTCTACTCGGAAGGTGAGCTCTGTCTCTGTCTCTGTCTCTCTCCTCTGACGCGCCTACATGCGCCTCTACAAGCAGCTGATGGCCGGCCACGCCCCCCTCGACCACCACGCGCTCAAGCTCTACTCGGAAGGTGAGCTCTGTCTCTGTCTCTGTCTCTCTCCTCTGACGCGCCTACATGCGCCTCTACAAGCAGCTGATGGCCGGCCACGCCCCCCTCGACCACCACGCGCTCAAGCTCTACTCGGAAGGTGAGCTCTGTCTCTGTCTCTGTCTCTCTCCTCTGACGCGCCTACATGCGCCTCTACAAGCAGCTGATGGCCGGCCACGCCCCCCTCGACCACCACGCGCTCAAGCTCTACTCGGAAGGTGAGCTCTGTCTCTGTCTCTGTCTCTCTCCTCTGACGCGCCTACATGCGCCTCTACAAGCAGCTGATGGCGGGCCACGCCCCCCTCGACCGCCACGCGCTCAAGCTCTACTCGGAAGGTGAGCTCTGTCTCTGTCTCTCCCCTCTGACGCGCCTACATGCGCCTCTACAAGCACCTGATGGCCTGCCACGCCCCCTCAACCGCTACGCGCTCAGAAGGTGAGCTCTGTCTCTCTTGGTCCAGAGAGGGATAAAGAGTATCCTATATGTTAATCCAGGTTCTGATCTATCTGTGTATCAAATTTCATCCAAATCTGTTGCGCCGATGTTGCGTGAAAGAGTAACAAACATCCATCCGTACTCACAAACATTCGCATTTATAATTGTATAGTAGGATAATGACTTTTTTTAATATTTCCGAATTGATCAGAACAAATGTCTACCTCACGTTTACTCGACTTTAGTATCAAATTACTACAGTGTGCGTTAATGTTCGCAGGATACAACGCGATGGCGTATGAACCGCGCGCTGAGGAGCGCGGCAGCGTGCACTCGGGCCGATCCAGCACCGGCCTCAAGGGGAACGATACGTACGTACATAATTATTGTAATACCCACGTCACACTTGACAACCACTTACACACCACACACACACACACACACACACCGACTCCCACTCTTCTCACTTGCTCTATCTCTCTCTCACGCACACTCAGTCACTCTAATAACTCCACTCAGTTCCACCATTCACAGTACAAGAACTATGAACTTATGTGGTATTTTAATGTACAACTTCTGAGGCAAAATATTAGACGCTTTATAAATTCGTAAATGGTTTATGTGAAGAGCACTGTGCAGTAATGGAAAAAACTACGTGGTCGATTTATTGAAAGATATGAAGACCCTTGCCTTAATGTAGGAAATATGCTATAATGCTTGATAACCTTACACTTTGGAATTTGCACCTAGCTTCATAAACACCATTGTTGGCGTGAATAGAGCAACACTAGCAAATCACACATATATATGGATGTATTTTGTAGACGTATTGGTGCTTGCATGGCATGGCCCTTACGCTTAGCCAATGAACCCCTCAAGTACGGGAGTTGACGTTATATATTATGACGAGATCTCGCTTGGTCATGCTGGCGTTATAATGTTGTGCCACACTGCCACTACAAGACTTCAGAGGCCTCTGGCAGAGTAACAACAGAACACTTGCTTATTACCTTTATTTATTTTAAAATGATTGGTGGTCAATTTACAAGAATCGTAGGTGATTTTTGTAAAACTAAACTTGTTGTGGACGATTGTATATAATACATCTTAAGTGTTCATACAAGCCTTTAATCATTAGTAGTCTATTTTGATTACAGGCTTGTATTAGAACCGCTGCATAGAAAAATATAATGAGAGCCATTGATATGGGTTGAGTTACTGAGGGATTTTATCAATTCAAATATTTTTGACTTCCTGTCACTTATTAATAATTAATATTCACATTAAAATATCCACTGAGCCATGCCAACGGCTCTTGTGTTCTGAATACGAGTATGTATCAATTGTGTTGTGACCCATCCATGCCATTACAATAATCTTTCCACTTATAACAACTGTAGCATGACCCTTTAAATTTATCTGAGCGCTTTGTATTCCGCACACATTGTTCATGGCATCAAAAGAGCTCATAAACATATCGTTATTAACAGGTGTGAAGAATATATTTTTACTTCAAATCACCATTTTTATAGCATTTTTTATTTGCTACGGAACGCTTGTTGCATTGGTATGGACAGATCTGCTTTTCAATTGGTTGTGGTAGTTAAATTGCTTGCACTGGCCCAGGTGTTCTGGCAGATAATTATGGAAAATTCTGGATATTTATTAAATTTTTGTTGAGAATTCTAATGAGAAATCAATGGAAAACTAACTAATTGCACAAGATAGTGTAGGTTTAAACTAAAATAGGTTTAAACGCAAAACAATAAAAATTATTATCGCATTTTCGTTCTCTCTAGTTTGAGAGATATTGTGGTGGCAATCGAGCTCCAGTAACATTAATAATTATGATGATTGTATCCATCGTACGAGTATCATTAGAGGCTATTGCAAGCATTTAGCTGGCACTATCGGTGTAGTGGTGTATCGGAGTGTAGTGACGTAGCGAGTGCGCGCTAGGTCCGGCGGCTGGCGCGCGGCGGGGCTGCGGGCGGCCGCCTCCTACACTGACTTCTCCGACAGGTAACGCACACTCTCCTCACACCTCACGTATATACGTATGTCACGTCTCTGCTACATACACAACTACTTATTTCTCTTAACGTACTCGCTTACATAGTATATATTCTGTGTCTGGATGGGTTTGTCCAGGCGTGAATGGAAATGGTCATATGAGTAGCCAGGCATCCAAGTATAAACCCACACAGGCCTTTTGTCTTATTTGAAGTTACAGCGATTGGAGGTTAACCCTCTAACCAGATGATGTAAATAGTTTTATGTACATAATATAACATGATGGTTAAATGTGTAATTAAAAGTTATAAAAATGCGAAAATATAAGTAGATGTGTATGTAAGAGTACAGTTTTATAGTCTCATATAGCACTGAACGTTTATCATTCATCGTGAAAGCATAGATATTTATAGTTCATTCATGCTTACGGTTTGATTCATGCTTGGTTTCACTATTTTTGAACTACTGTGGTATTTGTGTTATTGATTACATTTTTTGTACATATTTTCAATCATGTATGTAATTTTCTTGTATACTTTATTGTATAGTTGTGTCACCTACTCTTATGATGAAAGAACATTTATTTTCTTCAGAATTGAAAGATGATTGACTGAACCTTGAATGGAAGTTAGTAATTAGATACAGTTTGGGTACAAAAGACTCATTTTTAAGTATATACATATACAATAATGGAAAAATGATTTTATCCTTGGTTCTCTAATTATAGAAGTTTGTTTTTTCTTTCGACGACCCAAGTGGCGCAGTGGTTAAGACACCGGTGCGCGGAGGGTCCTGGGTTCGATTCCCAGCAGAGCAGAGATGTGAATGATGAATTTGAATGTCTGTTTCTGGTGTGGGTGTATCGTGTTGTTGTCTTGTGTGTGACTGTGAAGAAGTATAGTTTCTTATTCGAGCTAGCTAATAACCGAACACGGTCGTGGCCGGTGCCCCCCCAGGGAGCTGACGACGGACGCGTCGCTGAACCTGCACCTGGAGGAGGCCACGGTGCGCTCGGAGCGCATGACGCCATTCAAGTTCACTACGGCGCACGTCAAGGTCGGTGCACTCTACTCACTACTCTACTACAGTTTCATGTCATATCGTGTTTTGAACAGGTTGGTCGATTTATGGGCTGTGAAGCAAACATTCTTATTTTGTGTGCCGGCGAAACAAATATGAGGGGACTGCATAAGATGGACAGATTTATAACAGGGCGATAGCCTTACTCAGATTGACTAAGGCTTTGGTAACGGATCTAGGCTTGTTATGAGTGCCCACTGATTGTTCAAGGAATTACACCATTAATAAGATTGGTCTTCACACTCCTTTGTTAACTGCCGACGACCACTTGAGTGGCGCAGTGGTTAAGACGCCGGTGCTCTGCGCGGAGGGTCTGGGGTTCGATTTCCAGCAGAGCAGAGATTTGAATGATGAATTTGAATTTCTGTTTCTGGTCTGGGTGTGTTATGTTCTTGTTTTATGTGTGTCCATGGAACCCACGCCACAGGGAATCCTAGTGTCGGGCTATGAGTGTGAAGCGTTATTTATTATTATTATTTAATGATGTATGTATCAGACAATGATAGTATCGTTGTTGACGTTATCGGCTGTCACGTCGCAGGGCAGCCTGTCAGTGAGCGCGCTGGTGGTGGTCCGCGCGGCGTACCCGGTGGACGGGCTGCCCGCCACCGTGCAGCTGCTGCCGCTGGCCGCGCTGCTGGCGCGCGACCCCGCCGCCGCCGAGCTGCACGCCTACCCGGGGCCGCTCGTCAAAGGTGAGCCCGCCCCCGCGCAGCCCGCACTGTCCGCACTGCCGCCGTCCGACGGTTACTCGACCAACTTGTCAGTAACCCATTAATGACCCACTACAGGGTCGGGTCTCCACTCGCAATGATAAGGATGTAGGCCGCCGTCCACCACGCACCACTACTGCGGGTTGGTGGACTTCACATGCCTTTGAGAACAATTTTTTTTCTGAACTCTCAGGCGTGCAGTTTTTCTCACGATGTTTTCCTACACCGTAACAGCAGGTGATATTTAATTATATAAAGCGCATCCAACTTTTTTACAAAGTCATTGGTGCGTGCCACTGGGATTCAAACCCAGACGCCTCGATTCGAGGTCGAATTCTAAGCCACTGGGCTATCATCGCTAGCCAACTTAGGTCTAGGTTCTCTTCATTAATTTAAAAAATGACATACATGCCATGCAAACGTGTGATAGAAGTCGGTAACTAATCCATTCACAACATAGACTGATGTTTTAGTACGGCCAGTCAGTGGGGGAAAGGCAAGTGGATATAGTAAGAGTTACGCGCTAGAAAGAGACACAACATGTAGCGTAGGCGATCAAGCACTGCGCGATTTGAATTGAACTTAATCGTATCGTAGCTAGAGTGTACATTTCTTTAAACGAGTGCGAAGTGGGCCTTCTGTACTTGTACCGTTATGTATTGTGTGGTGTGGTGTAGACTAATGTGTGTGATGCGTGTCGTGTTGCAGGCGTGACGCACAAGAAGAGCGTGCTGGACTACTGCGCGGCGCGGGTGCGCGCGGCCGCCGCCAGCGCGGGCCGAGACGCCGCCGGCGCCGCGCTGCTGTGGCAGCTGCTCGCGCTGCTGCTGCGCCAGAACGGGGTGAGACCCACGCTGCAGCCTCTGCCCTCTGCCCTCTGCCTCAGACAGACATAGACACTTTAATTTCACGTTTTCCTTTCCCCAATAGCACGCAAACATATACATTATACAAACACATTACTTCCACCACCCCCTCTCACCATTCGCATATAATCATACTCTAATTTAACTTTCTTTTACCAGTCACATACTTCACTCGACTGTTATATACATCATTTGACTTCCACCTTCCCCTCTCCCCGGTTACATACACTAGTTCACACTGACCCGCTCCCCGCTCCTGTCATACATACAATCTCACTATTCCACAGTCACACACTCGGTCTCACTAGTTCCTCCTTCCCTTCGCCAGCTACACACTACCCACCACCTTCCCACACTAGTCACATGTATATATCGGTATTATTTCCATCTTTCCCTCTTACCTTTCACGCACTACACGCTTACACAACTTAATATTATGCTTTCATCATTTCCATAATAAATCCAATTCCATAATTTTTTTTTTAGTAAAAATCGTTTTTTTTAATTTGAGAATACATATATTATTATGGTTTAGAGATACACTGAGGTACAGTGACCGTTACATTTGCGACTTCCTTGTGAATAAAAAAAATCACTCGACAGTACTGAGTTTAAACAATGTTGGCCAGGTTGTCGTGGGCACGGACATCGCCGAGCTGCTCATGAAGAACGCCCAGGAGTTCGAGCACAAGTCGCACCAGCAACACCCCAAGCATGCTGCGCGCTCAGGTATTAATGACCAACCGATATTTACTAATATTTACAGCTGTATCGTTTTTAACCAATATTTATCTCATCAAGCAAAAAGAGACAGACTGAAAGCTCACCAAAAACCTTGTTTTCAGCTTTGATAATTCTTAAAGAATAGGGTATTTCGCACCATGCAAGGAAAAATCCAAAATTATGTAATATTGATAGATTTTGTTAAAAGCAAGTGAAAAATGGTGATTTCTGTTCTAATAAATGTAGTATACATTTATCATTTCAATTTTAAAATTCAGGTTTGTTAATCTGTTTTTCAAATGTCAAAAACGCTATACGCCATGAAAGCTATCGGCGTGACGTCATTAGCAGTGTAAATAAACAATGGAGTATAACTTTCTTCCTTTACTGAGATGTATTGTTTACACTGCGAGTGACGTCATAAGCATGGCGGCAGCGCCGAGACGGCCGAGATCGTGTTTTCGCGGGGATTTTAGAAATTTAAATTGAAAAGTCTTTTTTTACATAATATTTGTTTGAAAAAAATTTTTTTCCAATTTTTTATGGGTTTTTATTACTTACGAATTCATATAAAAAGCTTTTTGACATAGGCCGTAAAACCATATTCTTAAGATCTGTAACATAGGTACAACCCGATTAGTTTATTACATGTATAAATTCGGACTTTTTTTATCCTGCTAAAGCAGTCGTCTGTTACGCGAAAGGAGAAAGGGGTCCATGTTCCATATTGAGTATTACGAGTATGTTTCAGAGTCCAGGCGTACATCGTCGGCGGGCGGCGAGGGCACGCCGGAGCCCGCTCCCGCGGCCCACGAGCCTGCAGGTTAGTGTGACGTTATTTACAACGAGTGGAATGGAAGTTACGCATGTTTTGCTACTGAAAGTACCATCCTCTTCCGCTTCCTCTTACATTAAGAGGAATTTATGAGGAATTTTATGTAAGTATCCACGGTTCACTCTTCAAAGGGAATCACTAGGGTTCCCTAGCCAGCCTATTTATTTATTTATATAGTTTTTACTCTTCCCTTGCTCAAGCCGTGCCTCTTCCTCTTCCTCATGTATATATCCTCATCCTCTTACTTTGTGCTCGATACTTCCTCTTCCTCATCCTCATAACTCCTTCCTCACCAACCCTAGTACGCAACTCTGCAATGAGTCACCAATGAGTTCACAACGTGTCCATTTCAGCAACAAGTTATATATAATTTGCAAATGTTTCCAGCCGAAACGGAGGAGAGCCCGCTGCAACGGCGAGGCGTGAGCGAGAAGGAGGCGCTGGATCGACTCCGGGAGCTCCTCATATACGGCAACAGGCAGGAGGCGCTCGGTGAGGACTCTCATGTCGTATACAACGGGCTATACGTATTCCTTACGCGACAGACTCCTTAAGGATGAAATGTGTAGACGAACAGAAATAACCGATATAGCTCTCAAAGCTAAGTATCGGAAATGGGCTAGTCGCATCGTTCGAAGGACCAGTAACCGGTGGGGAAGAAAGACCCTCGAATGGCGACCGCGTCACGGCTACAGGAGTAAGGCTGCCTTCTGACCTGAGTGCTGCTGAGGGAGGCTGCCCTCCGACCGGGTGGTCCGATGACTGGAAGAAGACACCGCAATAGTATAGCGTCGTCTGAGATCACCTTAAACATTAAGCGGATTATGCGGCGGAACTAACAAACGATTCTTGTGTTCTCGTTTGGTCGGGGAGTTGTGGCTTAAAATAAATTCTTTGAACGATTTTGAAAGTGAATATTTGTCAAGTGATCGTATTTTGTGTTCAGAATGGGCGATGAGCTCGGGGCTGTGGGGCCACGCGCTGGCGCTGGCGGCGCACGGCGGGCGGCGCGCGCGGGCCGCCGTGGCCACGCGCTTCCAGGCCGCGCTGCCCGCCGCCGACCCGCTGCACACGCTCTACGCCACGCTGGCCAACCGCCCGCCGCCCGCCGCCACCGTGCGTACCCACCTTCCACCTTCACTACACTACACTACACTACACTACACTACACTACACTACACTACACATATCATAGTACCCTCCCACCTTGACTACACTACACATATCATATGATATCTTATATCTTTACTCCTCGGTTCAAAATTGAATATCGTTCTTTATAAATTGATTACCATTGCTGAATCCAATCTCGACTAATCTAATATATACGGTGACAGTTATATCCCTTGTCATTAGACGTAAGCGGCAGGTTACAGATTCGTCCGAGATTTATTTCATTAAATCTAAGTAATGAAACAGAATTGAATCTAATATCTAACCTCTTTCGTCATATTTAGAGACAAGATTTCGCTATGAAACTCTTTGTAACGTAGGAAAAGAAGCCATAATACCAAATCGAAGATCATGCCGTGGATACCAGCAACATTAAAAAGTAAATCGTGTTAAACATTCTACAACCCGTTACTATGTTCACTTATTCACGGGTTTAGCGATTTAGTAATTTTCCCTATTCTTCTATTAATATTTCTCCTGGTGATGCTCGTGTCTCACTTAGCACCAGGTGGCTCGTGTCTGTTTGCTGGTTTGTCACATAAACAGTTGTGTATCGGTGTCGTGTTGCATGTTGCATGTTGCAGTGCGCGGCGGACGAGCGGTGGGGCGACTGGCGGCCGCACGCCGCCATCGTGCTGGCCAACGAGTCCGCCAAGCCCGACCACGACCGGCGCGCGCTCACGCAGCTCGGTCAGTGCGCGTCACCTTGCCTTACACTGCTGCATCCTCCATTGTCAGTAGCCCATTAATGACCCACTGGCGGGTCGGGTCTCCTCTCACAATGAGAGGGACGTAGGCCGCCGTCCACCACGCACCACCACTGCCCGTTGGTGGACGAACATGCCGCGTGAGAACATTCTTTTTGAACTCTCAGGCATGCAGTTTTCCTCACGATGTTTTCCTTCACCGTAACAGCAGGTGATATTTAATCTTATAAAGCGCACATAACTTTTTTACAAAGTCATCGGTGCGTGCCACTGGGATTCGAACCCGGACCCCTCGACTCGAGGTCGAATTCTAAGCCACTGGGCTATCAACGCTCGCATCCTCCATTACTGCTGCTCATTGTTTATATCGTATCGTCACCGTCAATCGCCGTTATTTCGTAGACGTGGTGAAAGATACCGTCCACGTTAGATATTATTATTATATAAGTGATCGTTCGTTACAGGCGACACGCTGGCGTCGCGCGGGCTGACGTTCTCGGCGCAGTTCTGCTACGTGGCGGCCGCCGTGCCCTTCGCGCGCCACCCGCTCGCGCCCTTCGCCGGCGCGCCGCCTGCCGCGGGGGCGGAGGTGACGACGACGACACGTCACTCATTATTATCGATAATACTCAACTAATTATCTACATCAGCCAGTCGTTCGAGGTGCCCGAAGCACTAGCTCGACGTATATCTTTCTATATGAGAAAATTTGAACCACTCTCAGCTGGTTGATATTCTTGAAAATGGTCACGTGTGTCGACGATTAAGTGGGTACCGATCGCATACCTGAGACCAAAGCGGTATTATAGACCTTTTAAATTGTGATGTGACGATGAACTGTGGTGACGACTGTTCGGTTTCGTGATTCTATGTTTTTTAAAGAACGAACGAAAAAAATCGTAGAATCGTGAGACTTACGAGTAGATAATGAATTTTAACATTTGAAATTAAATCTTTATTTATGATAATTATTGTAAATGAATAAAGAAATGTATGTAACGTGTAGGTGCCTCGGCTGTCCCTGCTGCTGGCGGACCCCCGGGCGCCCTCGCTGCCGGCCTTCGCCAGCAACCAGGCCATCTTCGCCACCGAGGTGTACGAGTACGCGCTCTCGCTCGGCCGGGACTACGTCATCAACGAGCTGCAGGTCACCACCTACGGATTACAAATTCAAAATCGATTGAAACTCGGTCCTAAAAGCGCGATTAGCCCCGCTGCTTGAATAAATCGCAAGCAATCAAAAAAGTATAGCAACGTTGGATGCGCGTACCTTCCTGTACCTGGATGGGTGATCGCCGGTGGCGAATTACATGCGCGCTTCGGAGGGCACGTTGACCTATCGATTCTGGCTGTTATCGTTAAGAATAGCAGTCGTTATACATTCTTGGAGGCCCTATTGGCAGCTTGAAAACATCCGACACCAACCCGTAACGCTTCTCAATCGTCGCCAAACGAGTTACCTGTCATATATTTCAATTCGATTTATTGATCGGAGACGGTCGTTAGTAACGTCGCCTGGCGTCCCGGTGAGGTATGGATCTTACGATAGGTCTCATTATTACAGTGATGAATTTATCGTTCGTTGATTATAATTGCAGTACGTCTCCGATCGAAGTTCAATAATTTAATTGTTCCATTTGTTGTATGTACGCATTACAGGCGTACAAGCTGCTGCTGTCCGGTCGGCTGGCAGAGGCGGGGCTGTGCGAGCGCGCGCTGCGTTACGCGGAGCAGGCGGCGCGCGCCCTGGCCCGCGACCCGCGCGCCTTCCCGCCCGCGCTCGCCCGCGCCCTCGCGGCGCACGCCGACAGGTACACAGATACACCCACACACACACACACGCACGCAATAGGCATAATGACAGTAATCAAGTATCGCCAAAATATTTATCTGATCTAATGAAATAGGATTCAAAGATTTTGAAACATGTATTTATTCTCTTATTAATGTCGAGATTAATAATTTATTTGTTAAAATAAATCTACAAAATACAACAATCCCCATGATAGCTAAAACACCCATCAGATCGAATTACGTCAAATTACGTCACGTCTTAGTTAACGTCATTTTTTTCGTAAGCATATTATACGCGATCTGGCATTTTTTACTGAGCCGTGACGCAATGACAGACGCCATGATACGGGCGAGCGTTTTGGAATGAATTTGAAACTTAAAATTTAAATGTACTTTTATTGCACAAAAACCTTAATTTTCTACAAAAATATGATATATTTTAGACATAATAGAAACTTCTGAATATCATAGAAGAGTTTTTGAAAATTAGTCATCATGCCTATTACACACATTCAAGTGCACGTACGCACACCGTCGCGCGATCATAAGAGATCTGTTGATACTCCTCCAAATATATTGTATTACCCAGTCAGTCACGAACCAAAACACTGCACTGTTTAGTACACTAGCTGCAGGTTTATATTATCTTCTAATAATTGTTTTATTTACGGTTAATATTTCGTCCATATGTAAATGTAGATGCGCCTAATATAATCGTCATCTTCGACGACTTGGAGTGTGGTAATGGTAAACATGATTTAATGCATGCGTTAGGCGTCGTGAAAAGAATTCATAAAGCCAAGCTGGACAAAGGGTACAGTGCATCTTGCTTGCCACATCTAGGAAGCGATGCCTTCGTGGACGGTGACATTTAATCGGTACTTGGGGCTTATTCTGTATGACTTCTTATTCTGTATGTAAAATAAAATAAAATAAAATAAAATGACCATTCAGATTTCGTGTCGATATCGTGTGTCATCCAACCGTATGTCATTTCATGAACTCGGCACGACAAGGAACCTTAATGTCTACTCTATAAGGAACAAAATAAATTGTCACGACATTTGACTTTTAAGCCTTTTTTACTTTTTATCACGGGCAAGACACGACATTGCCGCGATACGAGTGTGAATGGTCATACAGAATCGGGCCTCTTATCGTGTCGAGAGCTGCTGTACCGTGCATCTCTGACACGACTATGAAGCTACGTCTTCATAGACCGTGACAATCCGTGCTCATTGTGTCGGCAGACTGAAGTACTTCGACCCGGCGCTGCAAGAGGACGCGGAGGGCGGCGAGGGCGGCGAGGGGGGCGAGGGCGGGGCGGGCGGCGAGGCGGAGGGCGGCGCGGGCGACGGCAGCGAGCCCTCGCCGCGCCACCAGCAGTGGCTGGCCGACGTCGCCAACATCGCGCACGCGCTCTCGGTCAGTACACCACGTAATTCGCTACCAGAGAAAGGATTTGTTGTGATAAATCAATACTACATTTTCAACTGTTTTGGCACCCTAACCCCGTACAGGCACATAAGGGCCCTGATTCTGTAAGTCCCAAAAGATTGCGTGCCGATATCGTGTGACATTAAACCGTACGTCATTTCATGAACTCGGCACGACAAGGAACCTTATTCTATTCTATAAGGCGCACAATAGATTGTCACGATATTAGACTTTTAAGCCTTTTGTGACTTTTTATCACGGGTGAGACACGACAGAATCAAGCCCCTACTTATGTGGTTGAATCAATTAATGAAATCTTACAAGGGACACGTTTATGGAGGCTACTATTGTTATCATGACGACAACTGCTGAGATTCTTTTTGTGTGGCACGTCAGTATCGGGTGGTTGGGGTTTTCATATCATAAATTCTTCAGTTAAAGAGGAACAAATTTCTTGGTGTGGTGAGGTAAATCGACAACATATTTTTGTATGAATTTAAAAATTAACAAATGACCAAAAGTCGTAGAACAAAAGCTGTTGCTTTTGGTGTTAGCTACCTAGTGCTGCGAGGTTGCTAGTGTTTTACAGGGAACCCTGTATTATTATTTATTTATGTGAAACATTGTACTGATTACAGGCAGAGGCGTCCCAGCACACGACGCCGCAGCACCGAGCCGACGCCGGCTACTCGGCGCAACTCCAGTACGCCACGTGGGCCGACCAGGTACTCGTAACTAGCCTGTACACCCATTACCTATTCGTGTCGTTTTAATACTACGATTTTATAATGCAACTCGTATATTTGTATAGCTTATGTTCTTTGTACCTCGCCAATCGAGATGAATGTGGCTACACTATCGAATAGTGTAATTATTACAAGAGCCAGGATTATTGAGATTTCATAAATCCAATGATGCCGTTTTAGTTTTCATTTGAGTGCTCTTTCGAGTACTTTTCGCTATTCATCATAGTTTCGCCATTGACGCCCACGTGAAAAATTCACTCTGAATATTGATTTAAACCGTTGTGCTTTTAGACGATGCAGCAACAAATGAACGCGCAGCACTACCCTGAGCCGACGGACGACGCCGTCGACTACAGCGCGCAGTACTACGCGCAGCCGCCCGCGCCGCCCCTCCCCACCGTGCCCACCGTGCAGCCCCCGCCCACCGTGGGTACAGTGGGTACAGTGGGTACAGTGGGCACGGTGGGTACAGTGGGCACGGTGGGCAGCGGGCAGCCCTCGCCCGCGCCGGCCGCCGAGGGCACCGCGTCGTACGGCTACGGCGACGACTGGCAGCGCGCCGACGACGCCGCCCAGCACCGGCCCTACGCCGACTACTGGCAGCCCGACATGCACTACGGATATAATGACGTGAGTGTTTCATTTAATGTATCATTATGATCTAATTACTGCGCTTTCGACTTCTTGAATCTATTTGTTACACGTTTGATTTAATGTACAAATTATTTTGATACTTTCATTACATATTTTTCTTTGGCATTGAAACTTTTCAGTAGATAGCTCGTTTTAGTATTTTTCATAAAGTATAAGTTTTTTGGACAGAGTAACGTTCACAATTAATCCCAGAACTCGGTTCATACTTAAAATTTAAATTGTTAAAATCAACCGCGCAGTAAATCCCGGGAACTTTAGTGCCAGTCGCGTTTCGAGGTATCGCGTATATTCGTGAAACGTCAGGATGTGAGTGGGTGTGTGCTAACGCGTGTTTCGGGGGCAGCCCGCGCGGCCCCCGCTGCGTCGCCGCCGCCCGCCCGCCGCCCTCGCCGCCCAGCTCGTGTGCCCGCCCACCGCGCCGCTCGCCCGCCGCAGCCCCGCCCCCCGCTCCCGGGCCTCCAGCCTCGCGTCCGAGCTGAGCGCCGACGACGCCACGCCGAGCGGCGGCGGGGGCTCCCCGGCGCGGCGGCCCCTCCGGCGGCCGGTGCGCTGCCCCTCGCTCGTGGCTCACACGGTGGAGAATTGGGCGCGCCGCGGCGAGCGCGCGCTCGCCGAGTACAAGCCGCTCGTGTTCGGCGGCACCTACCCCATCGACGAGCCCACCGCCCTCCGCCCCTCGCTGCCGCCCGCCGCCGCCGCCGCGCCCGACCCCGCCGCCGAGCGCCGCCGCCTGCGCGAGACAGTCGAGCGCAGCCTCGACCGCTTCGAGGCGATGCTGGCGCGCCGCGGGGCGGGGGCGGGGGCGAGGCGGGCGCGGGGCGGCGGCGCGGGGGCGGAGCGCGCGGTGGCGACGTTCGCGATCGACGAGCCGACGGAGCTGACGCGCGTGCCGGCCGCCGCGCTGCTGCGGGGCGACGCCTCCGCCAAGTACTACGTGGCGGGGCCGAAGACCTTCGACATCGACGAGCCCCTGCCCTACTGAGCCCGCCCCGCCCCCGCCCCCGCCCACCGCGCCCCGCCCCGCCCCGCCCCGCATACGCGCGTTGCGTCTAGTTGCACTCGCAGCACCTCGCTGCCGCTGTCGACGTTAGATGTTCGGACCGTTTGATACCCGTGTGGTTGAATGTTTGGTTTCTAACATATTTTATATATTTGATATATTTTATCTGTGATAAGTTTCTAGATCTGATATTTAACAGTACCCAGTGATTGATTCTTGTTAGCATTTAAAGGTGAACGCACATAAAAGCATTTACTGTATTGTATCTTTATTTATATACATTTTAAATTATTTTATTAACGTTATTACTAAAACCTGTATGAAGTGAGTCCGAATTTAAAGTTGTCACAATAATTTGATGTTTATCTCTCGCTAAGTATTAATCGCACCGATATATGCGCAGTCGCGTGCTGACTGTAGATGTATGTTGCAATAAATGTTTTAACTCACTTGCGTCACTTATTTTGCCCCTCCTGACACCCGTCCTCGATTCCTATATGTGAATTTTAATTAAATAAAATCTATAATTTTTAGTAACTACTACAATAGTATTTTTATGCACGGTGTTAAGAGATGTAGAAAATATTTAAAAAAAATTACATAATATTTGCTTTGTAATGTTGCAAGTGGGACAGCTAAACTAACCGTACATTTTTAACGATTATTGCAGAATAGGGAACCCTTGAACTAATAATACCAACACCAGTATTATTATTTTCAATTTCTGTGAGTCAAAACAAACCTAAGGATAGCATATGCATACGAAAGATGTTTGAATAACGTATCAAATGTGACCCGCCACAGAGCCAGTCGAATGTGAGCGCGGAGGGCGGGCCGGGGCCGGCGCCCAGCATCACCATGCCCGGCGCGCCGCCGCGCAACCCCGCCTACGCCGCCTTCGACGACCGCCCGCCCAGCGCCGACGTGAGTCTATCTACTTATCTACTGTATACTATACTATCTTCCATTGATACCGAACACGACTCTTGCCATCTTCCCATTACCGTTCCACACTCGTGCTTAAAACATGTTTGTAGATTGAACGATAACATTAACAGTGTGTTTACGGTATTTATTCATTATACTCTTTATGGTGCACAAGTAATGAACATAAAACATAGGATAATACAAAAAGCGGTGTTATCTTACCTTATTTTATTGAAGACCTGCACCGAAAGCGCTCCGTTCACCTGTTGCCGATATCATAGGTCGCTATACCACTATATAGCGACCTATGATATCCTACCTACCTATGCGACCTAGGACTCGCGCAGATTACAGTCTGACCACAGCTGCTGAACACAACATGTAGCGGAATAATGTTGAACTAACACTCACACCACCGACCACCCGCATAAAGACAAAGTTTGTTTTCCATTTGATAAAAAGCTTGCAAAAAATGTACATTGACAAGGTTATACAAGACATACTATGTGACCGTATCTAAAGGCGAATGTGGCGCCGCCTTTGGAGGTGTACAAAAACTTGGTTGGACTATATATATTATAGTGCTATAAATGTTCACTGCTAATAACAAAATGAGTCCGTGTCACATGTTCGTGTGATGTGTCCGTGTGGACGTACAAGAGCCAAGTCGTGGCTATAAGCGTGTCGACAAATGTCCACTCCTAAATAAAAAATTGAGAGTTGTCAAGGGACACCCGGAAGGAACGAAGTTCATGACGTAAATGACAATGTCATTTACGACACTTTTTGCTGTCATGACGTAACTGAAGTTCATGACGTAACTGACGTAGTCATGAACTTCAGTCATTGTCATTTACGTCATGACAGCAAAGTGTCGTGACAACTTTTCGTAAGAATTTTTTCCGTCTAGCCCCCTTTCACAACGCGCGATAAGGAACTTCGTTCCAATAACTCCATCTAACACGAACGTCGTCGCGTTCCAGCAGAGCGAGCGCGACACGGACACGCCGAGCCAGGGCAGGTCGGGCGGCAAGGGCGGCAAGGGCGGGGAGGGCGCGGAGGGCGGCGACAAGGGCGGCAAGGGCAAGGAGGAGGCGCGGCGCGGCGGCTGGCTGGGCGGCTTCCTCACCAAGCTGGCGCTGCGCGCGCCCAACCAGATGATCCTGCCCGACGACAAGAACCCCACCGTGAGTACCGCCCCGTCCCCACCGGCCCCGCGCGCCGCGCACGCCTACCCCGCGCCCACGCTCATGTAGCGCTTTGTAACTCTGTGTCCTGTCTACGCTTTGTATTTCTTTGTTCAAAGTTATATCACAATTATTATTACAAGTGTGTAACGTAGTGTGGGCTTCATTCTAAAGTAGCTCCGTCCTTGCTATTACAAGGTTACAACTGTCATTGCTATTATTTTTGTTATTTTGAAATGTGCAAATGTTTCGTTTCGTTTGTTTTACTTAAAATTAATTAAAAAAACATTAATTTTACTAGATTTTAGAATTTCTTTTTTTATTATGCTTTGTGTGAAATATTGATGTATATGTAAATGTATGTTTAGTAAATATTTTTATAGTATGTACTTATGTATATTATTGTTATATTTATATTATTTATATATTGGTGTGCACATGTATAAAAATAAATTATTTTAGTTCGTATAGGCTTTTATTTAAATTTATATAAATACACACAAATAAACACGAATATGTCTGTATAATTTTTAATAATATTTTAAAGATACTTAATTTTTTAAGATATTTTACGAATTTCTATTTTATTTAAATTTATAGTTTTAGAGTAACTTGACATTTTCATACAAACATCACTCATTTTATTGACGTGATGACTTTGAGGAGGTTTGTGACTATTATATCCATTATGTCGACATTCACACTATTTACACTTGAATAACGGGAAAAATATTACAAGCTCGTTACATTTATTCAATTGAGAGAGAACTCAGAGACATAAATAATTCAGTACAGAAATATAACCAGCCTGTATTATGTCGAATCTCAATCTATTTCCAGTAGATAAACCGTCAACTGAGAAACTATAACGTAATTAAAGCCTCGTGCCCTCCGCCTCCGCCCCGCTGCCCCCTGCCTCCGGGGCCGGCAGGGGATGTGGTGGGGAAGAGTTGCAGGTAGGAGGTACTCGTATTATAATATGAAACGTATCAAAGCTTTACGTGTATTACATATAAGTAATGTGCGTTTGGAACAGATCGTGTGGGACGAGCAGCAGCAGCGCTGGCGCAACACGGACGCGGACGAGCCCGCCGCCGCCCCGCCGCCGCCGCCGCCGCCCTCCATACCCGCCCCGCAGCCTCCCCACGCCCCCACTGCGCTGTGAGTCACCCACCCTTGTAACCGACGCTAATTGCTAACAGTGTACAAGTTACGTACGTGACTACATAATGTTTATAGGTCGCCGGTTCATGTCCGGCTCAAAGGACCAAAAATCTGAACTGTGGGAAATGTTTGAATGTGTGCAACAAAACATACGGCAAATCATCTTTTTAGAAAGTTACGTCATCTATTACGGAATCAAGACCAAAAAGTAGAACTTGCAACAAAATATGTAATTTCGCTAATATATAAATTGATCGCTATTGTTGATAGAGAGCTTAAAAATTGGCATAGTACGATGTAAAAAATAAGGCTTTAAAATACTTAAAATATTATGTAACTGGACATATTTGTTTAACATTATTTTGTAGAGGCACATCGACCCCGCTGCAGTCGCCGGGCGCGCCCCCCGCCGCCCCCGCCGCCGCCGCCGCCAACGTGTACAAGATGCAGAGGGGCCGGCGTGAGTGTACAACTATTCATTTGTATACACCTTTCATTATGGTGTTTTAAATTTTTAATATTTTCATATACATACTAGCTGATCCCACAAACGTTGTTTAACATAATAAAATAAGTTATCGAGCGTTAAAAATCGATACTATACTATACTAAAAATAGGGGTTGGTGATAGAAGGGTGAAAATTCAGGGTTATATGTATTTATTGATGCCGCATTATTGAAAAATAAAAAAAATGTCCAAAAAATAAAATGTTGGGTGTGGACACTGGACAACCCTTATCACTTGGGGGTATGACAAATAGACGGTAGCCGATTCTCAGACCTACTGAATATGCATATAAAATTTCATAAAAATCCGTCAAGCCGTTTTGGAGGAGTAGGTATGGTAACTAAAACTGTGACATTTGAATTTTATATATAACATTTATTATATAACCTGTTTTTTACTGTAGCAGTAACTAACACAGAATGCAATGTAATCGACAGACATAAAGAACTCGTACGTGGACGTGTTCAAGTCGGGCAGCGCGACCAACCCCGTGGCGCCGCCGCCCGCGCTGCTGCCCGCCGCGCCCGCGCCCGCGCCCGCCGCCTACTTCGTGCCCGCCGCCACCGTCAGTATACACCTATGCACCTGTACACCTATAACTACACGCTACTCTGTCGGCTGTCCTCTCACAGTAGAGGCATGTAGGCGGTAGGCCGCACCGCTACTGCCCGTTGCTGGGGAACATGCCGCGTGACAACATTTTTTTGTGACCTCTCAGGCATGCGGGTTTCCTCACGATGTTTTCCTTCACCGTAACAGCAGGTGATAATATAATTAAATTTAAAATGTTATTTTTAAATTGCCCACGATCCAACGAAGTCATGGATATGTGACCCTAAAATATGAACTCGAACCTCACGAACGGAAGGCTCAGTTCATAATCCAGGAACACTACTCGTTCCTAGTAATACCACATATTATTTCCTTAGTAATATTAACTAACAATCTTTTGACCATCAGCTTGTCAAAGTGTCAATGCCCCCCGCGCCCGATGACTCCCCCCTTCCTCCGCCCTCTCCTACAATCGTCCAGGTATTTTAACTTCTCACATTTAACATTAGACAAGTTAACCAGACTTAATCCTCTATCCATTACTCGGAGTGCAACATTCCTATTGAATGAATGCCAAGAAACAAACTTTAGATATGGATTGAGATGAAGGCTTTTTGGTAGTTAGGATACCCTGTAATTGCGTAAGAACGTAGCGCGCCTCCGGACATCATTGTTGCTATCCAATTCTGAAGAGGGATTATTCAAACCGGTGAGCGAGGTAAGCATAGAGGTATTATACGTAGAGCGGGGAAGCCAGGCTTCCAACTGTCCTTCGGAAAAGAGAGAGAAGTTTGCGGTACCTTCTCTATCTCTCTCTTCTCGTGCATGTGCAATTAGCGAGAAACAATTTTAAGGTATTGATATTGTTTAATGCGCATGCGCGAAGTTCCATGCGTTAGTAGAGAGACAGATAGGGTACCATAATCTTATATCTATCTCTTTCTAAGTGTCGGACATTTCCACTTACAGGCAGCCGTATGTCCCCCCTACTCTAGTGTAATACCTCTATGAAGGTAAGTAAGGTAGAGCATACGTATACAAATTGTATCAAAATACATAAAACTCATTATGCTCATTGTTTTACATGCTCCCAGGAAACGGAAAAGTTGCCTAATGGCCACTAGCAGGTAACACTGATAAGTCTGATCTGAGATAAAGTTGATTAATGCTCACTGCCTATGAATTAACACGAATATTTGTGTACACTTCCAGGGCGGCGTGTACGAGCCCGGTCAGCTGGCGGGCAGCGAGGAGGCCTACCGCAGCGGCATCTAGCCCTCCCCAGGCCTCCACGCCTCCAGGCCTCCACGCCGCGGGGTGATAGTACTCATTCCCTTTCCGCCCAATGTCGCCTCTCGCGTCGCGCGTGACGCAACAAACGATGTGACGATAAAATCATCCTAAATCTGACGTAGAAATTTTGTAACGAAACCGAAAGTACTTGAACTAATAAAATTGAACTCTTTTAAACACTGTATCTGTAACATACTCGTATCTATGACTCTTCTCGTATCCTCTTGACTACTGTCGACTGCTCGTGATAGTGAATTTGTTTGGTATCGTTTCCGTACATTCGGTTTTTTAATGTTGGACGTGAAGAAATGAGAGGCAGGAAGCGGCCGATGACGCGGGGCTGGCCCGCGATTAATGAAACTTAGCAACTAAGCGAATTGTTAGTTGTGATTTAGTAACGAACGGTTCCCGGATAGAATTCGACTAGGTGTCCCATAACCCGATGTTTTGCTCATATTTTATTTCGTAAGTCGTTTCTTTACCTGTATATTCCATTCATTATATTCATATTGTAGGGTAGCTTTCGAATAAATTTATTAATGCAAAAATTATAATGAAATACTTGGTGTTAGTGATACATATTGAATTGAATGATTTGAATTATGAATTCGGTATTATATTTATTTGTATATTGTATGATTTCATTTTCTATCGATTTATAAATGTAGTTAGGAAGTTCGTTTAGGTCGGCTCGTGGATACAGTGAAGTTTTGGCTCGAGCAACTTTGTCATTTTGTTGTTTCTCTTTTGTGTATAAATATGCAATGTACAGAAACAGAACTACGGAGTAGACGGTGTAAAGGAGTCGTGGGAGGTGTATAAACTGTAATTTGCCTTAACGAGTCGTGGCGGCTCGTAAGCGTAACTGTACAAAGGACGACGCAGCCTCGTATCTGTATATTAGCCGCGGGCGCGCGCTCGCCCTGTATTCGGAAATGTATTATAATGGTGATTCAATATTATGGAATATATTTAAATGATAAATAAATTGTTTATGTTAATGCTTATATTTGCCTTTCATTTTACTACTATCGTTGTATCTTGCAATATTGAGATGTAATATTGACTAAAATCTGACCGACCGACTACTGAGTATTGACTTGGTTTAGTTTTCAGATATTGTACGTACATGTTTCCAGTAAAAAATTCATTTACTCATACTCAGTACACACAGAAAATACACCTAGAATATACATAAATTGTAACATCAATATTTATCAACATTCATTTGTAAATATCAAGTTATATTTCAAATTTAGTCTAGAAGCCACACAAAGAGGCGAGGCTCCTGAGGCTTCTTAAAAAAATAACTGAATGCACGTAATTGGAAAACTTGTAATCGCAGCCACTGTCACTTTGCTACACCACCACACGAGATGACGAGACCCGCCTATCTAGAAGGTATCGTCGACAACGTCCGGCGGGGCGGCGCCCCCGGCCGCGGCGGCCAGCAGCTGCGCGGAGGCCACGCCCAGCGCGCCCGCCACCAGCAGCGCCATCGCCAGCGAGCACGCCACGATGCCCTTGTTCATTGCCGAGCACATCCTGATATTACACCTCACTGCCTTCACTCAGCTTATCTACTGTACTATCGCTTGGGTAGTCTTTTACCAGTGTTATTTATTTTAAGCTCTGATATAAAGGTACAATTAGGAAATTTCTTATATAATTTCTTTTAAAAACGTGAATAAGTAAAACCATAAAAAGTGTTGAATCAACTTTGAATGACAATGTCTGTCAGTATTACACAAGTATTTAAAAATTATTTAAACTATGCCTAGAATGCAATAATTATGCCTTGAATGTAAGCATAGTAGTGCCTCGATATGTGCTCGATATTAATGGTATTAAAAAAACATAATTATTTATATGCAAAAATATTTATTAATCTTGAATAACAGAACGTAACCAGTCCCCGACGATAGCTAAATTGACATACACAGAAGGCTCGCAAGACTCGCCACAGTCGTTGGCACTCATGACGCCGAGGAGAAGCGATCGATGCAGCAGCGGAGTGCCAGCGCAGTAGTTGCACGGGGTCCCGCGGGCGTACAGCACGCCGGCGCACAGGGGCGGTACAGTATCGCCCGGGTGTTGCACGCGGCACTGCCGAGACGGCAACACGTGCACGGCCGCCTTGTGCACTCTGTGCGAGAGTGCGTCCTCGTTTATACTCCTGTAATAAACAAATATTTACTGAACTTGTAGCCGCATGCTAATTTCTATGAGTAATTTGAATGAATTACCTGAATTTGCCAAATCCAAGGATGAGTAGCCTTTCTCCAATGGTAATCAAGTAGTAATCAATCACTGTTGGCAACTTCAGAACCTCTTTCTTACCAGTCACCAAACTACTCTTAGACTTAATGGCGGCAATGTCATAGGTTTTATTGACACCTTGGTAGCTGGGGTGTATAATCATCTCCGATACCTTATGAGTTCTGCCTTGTCTTGTTTTACCAAATTTTTCAGTCATAAATAATTGGTCCAGATAAACGTCCTCCTCGATTGAATCTATACAACTTGCCGCAGTCAGTGCCCAATACTTGGATACGATAGACGAAATGCACTTAAACAGTACAACATTCCCGGCTCTTCTTTCTATTAGTGCCAGCACCAAATGCTTCTTGTCATCTGCAGTTTCCCCATCAGACTGGTCCGGGATCAATGAGTCTTTACCATAATAATAGGCCGGTGTAAGGACTCCATTTTGAGAATATGAATAAACTTCTGGATCTGTGGACGCAGTGTTTTCTAGTCGAGTTGTGTCAGAATCAAAATACTTTGTGGCAGCCGTAGTCCGCCCTGAAGGTATCCAAGTGCATTCAATATCTGATGATAGGGTGGATCTTGTCTCTATGGCTTTGTCTGTTATAACAGGTTCACTAGTAATTTCTTTTGATGTGTTGAAACTGTCCTCTCCTGGTTCCTTTTCGATGCTGTCATTGGAAGAGCAAGCTATAAGGTGCAGTATTAAAAAAGTCAAAAATCCAATAAACACCACTAACAAGACAGCCTCTAGAACGGAGAGCAGCACCTCAGCGGCGGTGAAGGCCCCGCACCAGCCCCGGCACTCCTTGCAGCATGCGTTGCACATTCTCCAAACATTATTGCTTGGAAAACATAGTGAGGCATGACTTACTAGATTACTTGCACTTGACGTTTTAATGACATGTTTGTGGTTATATTTTCTCTCTAAAACAAAGGCAACAATTATATAACTGATACATCCCAAATTTAATTTATATTTAGTGTAAATACTCAGCTCAACTCAAGTATATTTTTGGAGTAGCCTGTCTAATCTCAAACACATCCTAGGTCCTCAATTGGTGCACCTACTTGGAATTGTGGGGGAGACTTGTTGAACAACCCCAAAAATATACCTTAAGTGAGCCATATTTACGAGGGGCGGCTGATAAGTTCGCGACCTAAGGCTCTTAACGACGACTAATCACCTCGTTACCTATATCACTAATTGTGCCACTCATTGTGAGTATAAATAACACTCATTTTGTTTATTTAGTTCATTATCACTTAATCTCTGGAACAAGCAACATCACCATGTCAACGGAAACTAGCCATTCTCGCAATTTGGAGCACCGCGCCGTGATCCAATTCCTAGTTAAGAAAGGAAATACACCAAAAGACATTTTTGAAGAGATGTCATCGGTTCTTCAGGAATCTGCACCTTCGTATACGATGGTAAAAAAATGGGCTCGGCTGTTTCAACAAGGAAGAGAGACCTGTGAAGACGACCCCCGCCCGGGCCGCCCAGTGGCGGTTGTGACGGAAGATAACGTCCAAAAAGTCGATAAATTAGTACTAGCTGATCGACGAATTAAATTATGGCAGATAGCAGAAGAACTACAGATTAGCAAGGAACGAGTTGGGGAGATTTTACATGAACATTTGCACATGAAAAAAATTTGTGCGCGTTGGGTACCGCGAATGCTCACACCACTCGACAAGCAGCGACGACTAGAGAGTTGTAAAGATTTTTTGGAGTTGTGTCAATCCGATTTGGACGAAATTTGTGACCGTTGATGAAACCTGGATTCGTTAGTACGATCCTGAGTCCAAGCAAGAGTCGATGCAGTGGATAAAAAAGGGAGAAAGGCCACCAAAGAAATTCAAAGTGAAAAGTCGGCGTCTAAGATTATGGCTACCATTTTCTGGGATTGCGAGGGAATTTTATTAATTGATTACTTGCCTAAGGGAACTACAATGAATGGTCAATATTACGCTAATTTACTGAGTCAGGCACGTGAAGCAGTAGTACAGAAGAGACGTGGCAAGTTGGCGCGCGGAGTGCTGTTTCTGCAAGACAACGCGCCTGTTGACACCGCTCGGGTTGCGAGGGCTGCCTTAAAAGCTACGGGATTCTCAGAAATTGACTACCCACCCTACAGTCCAGACCTCGCCCCCAGCGACTTTTTCCTTTTTTCAAATTTAAAAAAGGAGTTACGGGGGCGAAAATTTTCGGACGACAATGAGATGAAGGCGGCCGTAGAAAACCATTTTGAAGAGTAATCTAAAGAATATTTTTTCGGTGGTTTAAAAGCATTATACTCAAGATGTGAAAAGTATATTTCACTTGAGGGGGACTACATTGAAAAATAAAAAATATAAATGTTTACTTTTGTTTCAATAAGTACCTTAGGTCGCGAACTTATCAGCCGCCCCTCGTAAATATTTAAAATGTGAAAAGGCACACGTGAAAGTTGATTAGTTAAACTTATGTAATACAAGTCTGTGTGAAATACCTCTTAACTTTGTAAGTTTCCTGTTTGGCAGGGACCATAATAGGCCTTCTAAAAGGTCTCTCCCTGCATCCAAATCTGAGCTGGCCAGACTCCTTGCGGCCACCAAAACCCCCTCCCAGCCTCCGAGGCTTCCAGCCTTTCAGCTGCCGCTCTGCTTCCCTCTCCACCAGTATCTCCGCCCCGTCTATTGGCTCTTTGTGCATGTGCCGATGGGCTCGCTCCATGCTGATGACACTGTCAAACTCCACAAATGCATATCTCTTTGACTTGCCCGTGACTATGTCCTTGACGAGGCGACATGAAACTATTTTACCACACTTGGAGAACTCACTTTTAATTGTTTCCTGAAAAATTTTATAAATGAAATCAACAACAACCAATCTCACCATATTTATTTTTAATAAAATTATGTATTTCTGTCACGACATACAGTATCCTTAAAATTTTAACATAAAAAGATCACTTTACAGAGAGCTTTACATCAGAGCCTTTGTGAGCACTTCCACAAAATATAAACAACACCTGGCCAGAGCATATAGTATGGCAAATATTGAGTGTTGGAAATACTCGAGCATGATGGATTAAGGTAAGGAAGATGTTGAACACAAGTCGCTACACACTAGTAATACACTACACTCCTATACCTGAGTTGTTCTTGGGTTGAGGCGAGTCACGAACACAGTATGCCGGGGGTCGCTCTTCACCAGTTTATTCGGCGTATATTCCGAGTGCAGCGCGCGGACGATGGCGCGGTCGTGTGGCTCCGTATCCGTACCTGAGAAGTTGAGACCCCACAAACAATATTATATAATATAACAACCCACACCCCACCCCACAAACAATATAATATAACATGACTAAGAGTCACTGTTGGTCAAATGTTAGACATTTAAATAAAATGGTCATTGTACTCACCATCGATTGATCCGATTTTTATCGGGTCGTAGGTCTCGTACGCGTGTGTAACGTATTCAAAATCCTCTTCTTTGGTACGAGGCATTGTAATGTTTTCTTTAAGTGATAGCGTTTCGTCTACATGTAGTGCTTTCAAGTTATTTATATCTTAATTATCTGGATAAAAGATCAAAATAAAAGATAATTTAGATAGGTAAATCAGGTAATAAACCAGAAAATAAATAAATTCATTAATTGTATTGTAGGTACCTATTTATATTTATTTAATTGACCCGCTAAATGTCAATTGTTACTGCCAGTGTCAGTCAGATCATTGTCACACAGACGATCACATAAAATAATAACAGATAACAAAAAGCATTATACATATAAAATAAACACATAAATCAAGATAAAATCAAGTCATGAATCCTTCTTAGAACAGTTAGAACTTTGAACATACTTCACATTATTCCCCAGGGGCAACAATGGGGCTGAGGGCAAAAGCCACAACAAATATGTTTATTTAACTCATTCATACCTACAATGGCAATGTGAAGCAGACTACACGTAGTGTGTGTAACCCAGCATTCAGATTCAATGTTCCCTGGCACCTTTCAATACTCACTCTCGAAATTTTAGGCCCTTTGATCATCTACAAATAGGCCAGTCAATCAAGAAATCGGGAAATTAAATTAATAAATATTTTTGTATGAAATTAAAAATTACTAAGTCATAGTACACAAGTTGTTGCTTATGGTGTTAGCTACCTAGTGCTGCGAGGTTGCTCATGTTTTACTGGTAACCCTGTATTATACAAGTTGTACCATTCCTAGAGTAGTGTACCTTCTGTATAATAGGTCTATTGGTGCCTCCTGCATTTATGCGACACGCCCCCGGTATATCTATAGCCAGCAGATAAAATCATCCATAACTGGCCATTCTTAGACTTCTCAGTTGATGCTATGTGGTATACCCTTGGTAAACCCGAAATGATTGATAATGCTGCAGTTGTGTAAATGTGCCACCAGACATAGGCCTCCGCTTCCTCTAAAGTTTATTTATGTACCATTTCATTACTTATTGTCCCTTACAATAATCTTTTAATATGTTAAATATTTTATGATGAATTTATTTATAGAAAATAAAACCCAGTAAAATTGTTAAAAAAGCATTTCCTCTATTATTGGAGACAAACTGAAAGTATTTAAAAGAAGTATAGTATTCATAATGTTATTTTACATATTATTTTGCACAGCTATTTCACATTCATTTGAAAAAGAGAATTGAATGTAAGAGAGAGTAAGATCAAACGTTTACAAAGGTAGGTCTATAATTTTAGTAAAAAAATAATAAACTCTACGTTAACAGCTCACACATGCAAGCTTCAATAGTAGGTACCACGCAGAAACTCACATATACTCATCACTCTCAAAATTAACAGTAATAATTTTGTCTGTGAATTAATAAAACAATAATTTTAACAATTTTGTTTTTGCAGATGCTTCAAATAAAACATTCTTTCCTTTAACCAATACAAATTTATATTGTGAAAACAACAATAAATGTTAACCCAATGTTACAAAGAATTATACAAGGAAATAAAATGTTACTATCCACAACGAAGAGCACAGTTGCATATCTCGATTATTTACAATGTATCTGGAATCAAAAGTCAAAAATAAAAATAAATTTATGCACAAAATATAAAAACAACATAGATCGAGTTAAAAATGACAGGGCCATGGGGCCACATATCAAAAAAATCCAAACTAAAATGTAGTATAATAATGTTGTATTTATTAATTTAAAAGGAAGTTGTGTAATAAACTCCTTGTGCAAACTGTGCTCCTAAATGAAAAATTGAACAAGTGAAGCTACTCGTTGGTGCACTTGTGGAATTGATCAGCTATTTCATGCGAGGCCGACTGCATGAGCCCAGTGTTTTACAGCCAATTCATTAAACTAGGAAATATACATTTTTGAACACAATATAATAAACTGCCAGATAGGTTTCAACAATTTGTTTACATGCAATAACATTAATTATTACCATTACATAAAGCTTATGTAGCTACAATTGTTATCACACTAGCCACAACAGAATCCTTCTCACGAGTGCTCCCCTTAAAAGCTTTCTTTTAAGTGGTTGCCAATTTTAAGCACTCCAGAAATGGAGCAAAAATATAATGTATTCTATAAAGAGACTTTTCTTTGTCAAATTTATGAAAAATAGCTGTCCACGTTAGTGAAAACGTCATCGCTCAGGCCTCAAATTATCCAATACAATCTCTATACATAAATTAAACAATACAATAAAGTAATGGAATTTTCCGCAACATATTACAAGTTATGTTAATTTCTCCTCACTGTCACAGTCCGAGTCCCGGTCACAAAAGGCCAAAATCAATTGAGGGAGGGTGATGTGCCATCGTCCCACACCACATCGATACTGGGCCACTTGGTCTGCAGACACGTGAGCATGGGATCGGTGGTGGCGGCGCGCATGGGGCACTCGAGCAGCGCGGCGCGGCCCGTGCGGTACGCCACGCGCCCGCCCGGGTTGCTGCGCGCCAGCCCGTTGTAGTGGTGCAGCGTGAACGTGTCGGGCGCCCCGCGCTCGCATCCGGGGAAAAACTCATCCATGAACGTGCTCAGTAATATTATTCCTAGGTTTTCAGAATCTAATTTTCGCCGCATTAATTCTACATATTCCGGCTCGCTGACCAGGTCCGCGGCACAGAGAACGTCTTGGAGTGCAGCCGATGGAATAAAATTGTTCCCTTCGGGGTCGAACGATCTGAATATTCGTTCTGCAGATTCTCCCACTGTCTCTGGCGCTGCCAATCGTCGTTCTAATGAAAATAATACGGTCAAATGAGTCTCAGAAGCGAGAACCCACACTGGGTGTTTTGGATTTTTGTAAAATGAGCCTACAGTACAGTATTGCATATGTTCCATAATGGTTAGGAACCCGATGTCGTTCTGCCGCTCGATTCCTCTTAGCTGCAGTCCACCTACGACTTGTTCATGGTCCCAAACGTGGGCTACGGCTCGACCCGTCAGCATTAAGTTGATCAGTCCTTGTGAACCGTAGCCATACGTCGAATGTATCAAAGGATCGGACAATTCAGCTAATTCAGCCTCAACTGTTTCTACTCCCTTACTAAGAATGACACTATACAATAAAAGTAGAACACCATACTTGTCCTTCAAAATACGAATGTTTCTTGTGTAAAAGGATTCCACTTCCGATAACGTCTGAAAAGAATGCACCTCAATCCTGTGATGAAAAAGGTCGATGGCATCACACGACTGTTCTTCCGCACCGGCGTTGACACCGCTGCTGGTCTCCGCTTCCGCATCATTCTTACGGTAGACGGCCACATTGTACTTAGATGCTAGGCACTGGCTTATTATGGTACACACGGCCCTAACCAAAAGAGAATTGCACTTTTCAGATGTCAAATCTTGCAGACTGTGTCCGGGTGTCTCTGACAGCAAGATTTTAAGTAGGAAGCCCTGGACGGGCGCGATGGCGGCGCAGGGGCCCCCCTCCTGCTGGATGAGCGCGCTGGGCTCGTCGGGGCTGAACTGGAAGCCTTGCGCCCACCGCCGGAATACGTCCTCCTTCACGTTGTCGCCCCACAGCAGGCGCCGCGTGCTGGCGAGCTCGCGCTCCAACCTTGCCGTCCCGGCGCTCATGTTACTTCTGTTCTCTATTGTTATTCTGGAACTACTGCTTTCGTCCTCGTTCGGTCCGTTCAACATTTGTTTGTGGAATCACGCCACCTGAAACGTGATTATAATTAACACTATCCGATTACGGTTATAAGTGATCGACAGCAGCCACACCGGCCGATTCCCGATAAAATTAATTCAAGCAAATCTACATGTACAAAAAGGCTATAACCACGTAGTTGATACTCACGACGAATATGAAGCACAATTAACATTCCACATTAGAAAACTGCTTATTTTCTTGCGATCACAGATCGACAATGATTCTAATGAATATCGTCAATAATGGCATTATTTTATACAAATTGATATTTAAAACTTTTCTAAAGAAAAAAAGAAAAGCTTACGACATAAAGGCTGCCATTTTTAGAAAAATAGCAACATTTTTAATCTTGTCATTTTTAATTACACAGATAACAGCATAGACCAGTTCAAACCACAGTTAAGAAATATAATAAAGTTGCAAGTCGATGCCGAAGATAATCAATTATTTATAATAGATTCTTCATTCTAGTATGTAGGTATTAATTATCTATGGCTCGTACGCTTCTACTAAACTTTGGGTCTACGCAGACGTACCACAACCACACCACAACTGCAACCACCCCACGTGGTCGGGTGTCAAATAGTATGAAAACTGTCACTTCCATTCACACGACATTTACCGACCTGTGAATCAAATTTAGTTTATTTACCCTAAGTATTCACACGAGACCATAAACTGACTGCATTTTGTCGCGTGGTTGTGGTGTGGTTGTGGTACGTCTGCGTAGCGTAGACCCTTTGTCAAGCAGTCAGTCAATGCTCAAGTCAATGTCAGTCAGTCAAGACTTGAAGTCTGGCATCCATGGCATCAGCTTCAGCTGTCAACTTGTCAAGTCTCAGTACCTCAGACTCAGACTCACTCAAGTGACTCAAGTCAGTTTGAGTTTTTCAATCATGGACGGTGGACGGTGATATTATTTTTTAGTTTTTATTCGTGACTTCATTTTGAGTTCGTCATTTTGTTTTATTTTAGTAGACATTATTTACTCGTGAAATATGTTTTATTACTTGTAGTGTAATAGGAAGATTGGTGTATTGTTGAGTGTATTTTGTTGGTTGTTTCAACATAATGAAGGTGGGCATACCTGGCTGGAGGCGTCGCGCGGCGATCAACGTCGCAGGTCAGTGCATTCTCTTTTGTGATACCTATTTTACTATATATTTAGCCGTATATATCAGATACAAAAGTATGTAAGGTTTATCAATAATTATATCATAACTTCAGGTCACTTTTATCCGCCGTAACAAGTGTACAAACCCTTAATCTAATATGATTGTTTGTTCTATAAAAATTATAAACTTCGCAAATTAAAGACTTAGCAAAAAAATTCAATACGTGCATACTTGGATTCCATTAAATTTATTGTCCTTTATTAACATAGGTCCTCAGAATTATTTAATATTATTTATTAATTTCTTCTTTAATATTATTTATTAATGACGACCTGAGTGGCACAGTGGTTAAGACACCGGTGTCCGGTGCGCTGCGCGGAGGGTCCCAGCAGAGCAGAGATTTGAATGATGAATTTGAGTTTCTGTTTCTGGTCTGGGTGTGTTGTGTTCTTGTCTTGTGTGTGTCCATGGCGCCCACGACACAGGGAATCCTAGTGTGGGGCTATTTATTATTATTATTCTTTCTAAATACCTATATATTCTTAATGATAATAAAGATCTTTAAACCAAAGTATTCTGTATTTTTTGTTCTGTTCTCATAATAAATACTACATAAGTCTAATTGATTAAAAGAAAAGCCAAAATATCCTCATACTTTCAGTTTCTTAGTTGAAGTAACAGTTTTAACAAAATGTAAAAAATAAAGATACAAATTAGTTATCATACTTTTAAACAGTGCAGTCTATTTATGCCCTAGCTTGTTCTATTTGGTAAACAATCTTGGTACTTCTTTTTTTGTTAAAAAAAGTTAAAAATTGCTTTAAAAATAAATGATACTTAGTTAAGTACTTGAAATTTGTTTCAGCAATTTTGTGTCTGCACTATTTTTAAATCGCAAGGTAAAATAATAAGACACACTTAGATTGTTTACTAAATAGGACAGATGTAAAAAATGGACTAACAATACAAGTGTACATTCAGACATGACACATTTTCTTTATGGCAGTTATTTTTTATCCAATTTATGCTAAATTATATTCCCATTAGTTAACCAGCTCACTGCAATAAGTTACAGTCAGTAATTATACTAAAATAAATCAGCTCATCACTTTGTAGAAAGTAATTAATGTAATTTTTTTCAATAATGACTACCTGCTTTAATTTAAAGTGGATTTAATTAAAGGAAGGGCCTTACAAGTAAGTTAGAAGTAGGTTATTTATTTGGATGAGGACCAATCTAACCATTGCACACATTTGCATGCAAAGTAACCAAGACGAGTTAGCTTGCAGTGTAGTTCTTACATGTACTTGCCCATTCCATGAGTGTGATGTTGACACTCCTATGGTCATGGTCATGGTTGCCACTCATATGAAAAGTAATTCACTAAGTATGCAATAGTTTTATGCCAATAGGTCCTTCAGTAACATAACTCCTTGAATTACCAGATTGGAGTCTACTGAAGGATTCCTAATAATTTTGAAAGTGGTATTTAGCCTATGTTGCTTACAGTGATAAAATGATAGCTTTTAGTCCTATATGTTTATGAGCCTTTTTATTGGAATCTACAATCTTCTCTCTTCATAATAATATATATATAATATATAATATCATAGTATAGATAAATTACACAACTGAGTAATACACTAATTTTATTGAATATGTTTTCACTTGTTTTTAAAATTTTTAATTGTCTTGATCTTTTAAGCTGTCTGGTAATCTTTTATTTCTTTAGCTTATTATTACGTTTTAATGGTAACCTCAAAACTTTTAAGTGGCAGAGCCATCGTAACTCACCCAGAAAGGTACTTAACTGCCAGCCACTTAGCTTGTCATAAAGCAGCATGTTCTTCATGTGTTGTGTTTTGGCTTCATGTTTGTGGTCGCCGGGGATACTTTATTTGTGACAGCAAACTCCAAGACCATCCATATTCCATATACAACCTCAAATGAAGGTTGCTAGTGTCAATGGGCTGCAGTGACCGTGTAATAGGTACGTAATTATGTGTGCAGACGTTGTAGTTCCTATGGACTACTTCTAGACTACAGTATGATAAAAACGTGACATAATGTTGATACTCATTTTGCGCGCCGTCTCATGTCTCACGCTGTTATGTTTTCGAATGGAAAGTGTCACATTGTCATCTCACAGTTGGCCGTGTCTTCACCAACAGAAGCTCGTGGATTATGAACAGCGCTCGCAATTGGAAAGCGCATTGTTTTTGTGTGCACTTTCCTCCTCGGCGCCACATTGTTACAGGTGACGTGTCGCGTGCACCATCGAGATCTCGCGAGAGATATCTCGAGAGAGTATGCGATATTTTAGCCGTCTAGACCAAACTCTTCGGAGGCGTTTCTCAGGCGTGGTAGAGTGCTTTCCTGTCGCTTATGTTCTGCTTATTACTTGTACGATTTTAAACGATAGTTTGGTCGTGTTCGGTCTAACGGTGTAGAAATGCTATCCGTATCCGACGACAGCTTGTTGAAACTTACCGAAATGAATCCCCATGAAATCTGTAAAAGTTTAAAAAAACAACACTTTCTAAATCCGTCGCTAAGTAGTGGTGGCGGGAAGAAGGTCTCTATAACTAATAAGACGCTTAACGCTGAGAAGTTTTAGGGAAAGTTGTGAACTGACTTACATGTTTATCAGAACTTGAAACTACCCTTCCTGTAAGAAAGGATTTAACGCCTTGCAATACATCCGCAGTTTTTCTTATGTGTATAAATAAATACGTTCTGAGAATTAATAAAGACTAGACTAGTGTAGATTTTAGAACTTAGACCAGAGACGCATAATATAAGTTAAGGTACCTGTGTACCAAATTTCATCGAACTCCGCTCAGCATTTTTGCGTGAAATAGTAACAAACATCCATGCTCACAACCTTTTTCAACTTAGTAGGATTTGAGTATCCCAGTGCCAGATTCCGGGTTACAAAACGCAATTATAAGGATAGGTTATTTATTACACTTCTTGTTAGCAAGTTACCTACTTACCTGTTAAATACGATAATAGGGTAGGTCGGGTGCGAGGTGCACGGGTGGTCCGGTGGGTGGCGGGTGCACCGCGGCCGGGCGGCCGATCGATCGCAGGTGACCGGCGCCGCGTCACGCTCCGCCGCCCCCAGCCCCGCCTTCACTGCATTCGTGAATTTTTACTAAACCTCGGTTTTTATACGACTTCGAAATTTGGTTTAACTAAAAGTAGTGTCCACGAGCTGACCTACGAGCTCTAGCCCCTTAAGTAGCCATAGCGTAGTGTCCACGAGCACCCCTATGACCTACGAGCTATAGTCACCAACGTCGGGCGCAGTCAATACCACTATGGTGATTGGCAAATGAAATGTATGCTTCCGTGCTTCGGAGGGCACGTAGCTTTCGGTCCCGGTCGATGGGGTTAGAAAACACCAGAAACAGGTTGGCCACTAGCCCGTTTCTTCATCTATCAGCATTTGACCAGCGTGGTGGAATATGCTCCAGGTCTCCCCTGTTGTGAGACTCATACCCAAGAAGAGAACCATACAAAAGTTGCAGCCGGTTTCTTCTTGGGAAGTTTAGCATTTGAACCGTGTACGTACAGTTGTCTCCCATAACAATGGCGATTATGGATTAGCCTGGAGCATACAATACCACACCGATTTAGTGGAAACAATAACAGGAGAAAAGATAAACTTTAAGTGCAAATTACCTTTTGAGGCAACTAGTTTATAGATAACCATTATGGTAGTTAAGCATTACTGTAATCATTCACGTACTTAGTCATATTTCGTAATTATTTTCGAACAAGGATGTGCATCACACGTGACGTACCTACATTATAATACGCCAAGTACTTATATCGTACCGGTACAAAACAAAGTAGCAGACAAAAGCGAAATAAGACTAAAATGTTAGATAACTTTCAACTGTAAGCATTTTTATCGTAATTTGATTATACGCTGCGTCCAGAGAACGTTGAACTTGTACTGAGACAATCGCCTCTTTCTTTTTTAAAGACGCCCGCTCATGTCATAACACCGTAGTAGTTAACTAAAGTACCTTTTTTTATAATTAAGGAGTAGTTATATGATGTGTCGTGGCCCATACAACCAACCTCAAACAGTACTGACGGTCTGAGATGGTCATCTCCAATGATAGTGAAGTATATCTCAAGAATACTGCCTTAATTAAAACATAAGACTCGAATAACATGGTGCTTCACGACGTATCAATAATAATTGAGATTTAACTATGTATTTGACACTGAAGAATGACAATCCTACGAACGATCCCTACGCTCGTGAGTGACGAATACGAGAATAAGCGTCGTGATTGGTATTTTTAACGGCTTATAACTACGGACGGTACGTCACACGACACGCCGATTACCCAGCACTTGGCTGCAAGTACCCTGGCCTCGGGGACCCCGTAACGGTGACTTTATGGTGGGGCGATGCAGCGATAAGCCCGTGACAAACCGACCATGCCGTAGCCGTCTCGAGTGCTCATGGACCGTGTGAACACACTTGAAACATTCCTCCCAAACTTTTTTGTGTGCACAATCTATGACTCTTGTCTTGAAGATTGAGCACAACTCTCGGTCTTTCATGAAAAAAAACGCCGCGAACCTATAAAGATTGTTGTCCAATTTTCCAATTTACTTGATCAGGAAGATACTCGTATGCTCCGTTCAAATCGTTAGCGTATGCCCTATATATTGTCGACTTGCACGAAAAGCGTTAATTCATACCCAAAACAGTAAAGTTTGTTGGATCAAGCAAATCGACTAGTCTTACTTGATTGAATATAGATCACCATTGTCAATGACTTAATAATGAAACTAATATAAGTGACAAACTATAATCTGTGTCCGAGCATGCAAACTATCGTCAAAGTATTCGTATAGTTAACGTGTGCCATTAGTATGGGAAACTGCGTAACGAAAATGCGTAAGTTTATGCCCGAGAACGTCTCGAATGCATAGCTTTATTGAATCCAAGTCTAATATCCGAAGAAGCTCAACGCATGCCAATCTAAAAGCAGTGAAATCGATAGTTATTAGTTATTACAGTAACCTACTATCGTAATCAATCGTAGCTAATCGTGTAATGCTTAAGCAATTTCTTACAAAAGTATGCATACTGCATGCATCGCGTGCAGTGTCCAGGGGTGATGGATGGGTGCATGCTACCGTGGCACGTATGGATGACATCACGTGTGCGGTGTGTCCTACCTTGTTGTAAATGGAGAGTTGGAAGACAATTTTCGACGTCATAAAACCATGGCGAATAGAGTGTTTGTAATATCCGAACATAAAAATCCATACCTAAAAGACAGGCTATTTTGGTGGGATGTTGAACAAATATCCAAATGCCATAAACAACTTTTTAGTTTGGCCAAATTCCATTACCCGCCAGCCGGGCCCTGCATATTTTGTGTACGAATATTACAAAGTAGACCGTGCCCGCGGTTTCGTCCGCGTGGGCTTTAGAACGTTGTCCAGTGATGTCCAGAGAGGGTTATCCCTCTTACTCTCACTTACTCTATGTCAATCCAGTTTATTATCCACCTGCTTACCAAAACCGTTTTTGCGTACAAGGGTAAGAAACATCCATCCATCCTTACGAACTTTTGCATTTATAAAAGTAATAATTTATTTAACGTGATTTTATGACGCCTCAAACACTTCTCGAAAAACGTCTGCCAGCTCTCGGACTATAAACATTATTTATTAATCAATCTGTCGTTACGTTTGGTGTTTTGCACGCGTTGCGCAATGTTCATTCTCTCAGCGGTGAATTGTATCGCAGCGATATGGCATGTCGTGGGAGAGCGTGGCGTGCGCGCCGGACGTAATGAGTCTTTCGGCTGATCATTGATAAATCCGAAAAGGAATTAATTTTAACGCATGTCATAAACGATCGTAACTCGAGTGGAATGAATTAATTGATAATTGTTTTGTTGTACGTAATTAAGTAATTACTTCGTCCTTATCACTGTCGTTACACTTGGAACAGTTATCATTGAAACCGTTCGATCCTGGTTTGGATCGTGTTTGAAATATGTCCCTTTTCTCTTCAGCGCGAACCGTACCGTACATGAACACTATCGTGGAAGTATACGTACGGTAAACGTCAGTTATCTGTATGTAATACTAGCTGTGCCCGCGACTTCGTCCGCGTGGAATTCTAAAATAAAAGTAGCTTAGATTTTTTGACAATTTTTTTAAATTTTTCGTAAAAAAAATTTTTTTTAATAAAAGGTATCCTATGCTATACTTCAAATACCTCCAAGAATATGTGTACAAAGTTTCGTGATGATCGGTTGAGTAGTTTTCGCGTGAAAGCGTAACAAACAAACTTACATTCACATTAATAATAATTAGCAGGGATGTCAGTCTGTCCGACATCTCCCCATACTTATGACACACGTTACTATACGAATACGTTGACGATAGTGTTCATGCTTGGGGCACAAAAGTAAATGTATTTTAATGTTATTTTAAAACTTTTATCAGTCAACTTTAATTTATAGGTTTGCATCAACCCCACTTGTTATTTCATTTGCTTCATAGGGTCCTATTTCAGCTAATGAGAACTCAAGTGAATTCACATGTCTTTTCAGAGCGCTCTGAGCGAGAGTTAACATACCTACTTAACACATTAAATTTAATCTGCACAAAAACTACTCAAGGACCGGAGAATCCATTTACTGTTTCTTGCACGTTGAACTAATATTTTTTCCTTAAGAATGTTGCATCTAAATCTATTCTCGTTTAGAGATATTTAGCGTGGCATGGCTTTTAAGGAATACATAAATTACAATCTATCAGTGTGATTCATTCAAGTGGTTTGACCACATTACTAAATGAGCTGTCTTCGTTCTTTCGCTGAATTTTTGACTCCATACTGTTTGATAATAATTTATAAGTCCACGTGGACAAAGAAACCCAGATAGAGATACAAAATAATCCTTTACTTATGTTAATCCAGATTATAATCTAATTTTTTGTACCAAATTTCATCTAAACCTGTGTTGCGTGAAAGAGTAACAATTCATCCATCCATCCGTCTCACAAATTTTCGCATTTATAATAGTAGGCAGTAGGATAATGATCCACACGAGAGCAAGGCAATTAAAGGTGAACTGGAGTTGCGAGTATTACCTCTGCAAAATCCTAGGAACTGGTTGCAAGTAGCGTGTTGAGTGTTGCATGCGTTGCGTTAATTGCCCCTATCGTATAGCGGTGCGTGTACCCAGCAGTGCTCAGCACCGCACCGGGATCGATCCCCTTAATTGTCGAGTTTCCACCGGTCGCACGGCTACGGTTAGATCACTTCTGCATAAATGAGCCAACCCGACATGCGATATGGATATACAGTTACCCGATAGCAGCCGAGTTCTCGACGAAAGCAATCTCTTCCGTGTTTCAGCGGTTCGTGGGTTTTGTGTGTCGAGTCGTGTCGCGGACTCTTCGTGTCAACTTGGGCATTCGTCGTATTCGGACAGTTCGTAGACGATCAACATAGGTGCTTTCTTCTTCAGAGAGTACGGGCTAGAATTATTCATGTCAAAAAGCATTCGTCTCAAATCGGACAGTACAGAGGATCAACATCGTTGCTTTAGTTTTAGAAAACACAAATAGAATTCAATCAAAACTGTGTTCATAGAATCGACTTCTGATTCGTCTGATTCTATTACCTACCGTACCTTGAATGAAATAAATGTACAGTTTTCAATCTGCTCTATTTTAAGCCGTTAAGTTTATTATAGCAGTTTTCCCAGAGCCTTGCTCTTGCTCAAAGACCAAATGTTTTACCTGCGGTTGCGGCGTTCACAGTGTTCGTTGAAACGAAACAATAGAAATGAATTAGGTGCAATTGATGTCGGCCGCAGAAGTATTCAATAATAATTTAGTGCGGATTGCCGGAACGTGAGAGCTCGTCGGTTCGCGGCAGATTAGCAAATGGCCAACCGGCGGGGCTGTAGATACCGTTATTGTGCTGATTGTTTGCCTTTCGCCCTTTCTCAGCGTTTTTGTCATGTAATATTCCATAATGTTTACCCAAACCTCGAGTTGCACCCTGTTACATATTGGATCTAACCTTTAACCTAATTGCTAAATCTTTTCACGACAAAATCGGTCGCTTGCGTCAAGTTTATCATACGACAATGTACGCCACATTTGTCGCATGTCAGAGCGTATTGTCAGTTAGGACACCACCATTCAGAGACCTGTGTTTGAATTTTGTCGCGTAGGTAGGTAGGTCGGTTGTGTCGTTGTGACAGCCTATTAGAGCAAGGCTTTAGGTTCTTCATTATAGGTACGAGTAAACCAATAGATTCATTGACGACTTCGACCAGTTTTAGGATGTTACGATTTAACGTTCCTCGATAGAGAGTGATGATAATGCTGTTTATTGTCTTGGGCAGTGCAAAACACGTCTTTGCTTTCTTTCCTATGTTTATTTAGTATGCACGTCTCGTGCTGTACCCGCACGTTCTTGGCCGATAACCGACGGTTCCGTGGCCGTCATTTTGTTTTTGTTCGCGCGGTACACAACGTTTTAAATCTCCATTTGTGGAATGTTGTCATTATGTGTTATTTAATATAAAATTTATAGCCGTTACCGTACACGCCATTACCGTTACACCGCGAATAGATAGAGCCTGCATCACAATGAAAGTGTGAGAAAATGGCGTTTTCCCCAGCTTTTATTCAACTTAACTTAAAATGTCATGTGAGTGCATTTGGTGACGATGGACTAGATGTTACGGTCGCTTCTCGTAACGGGGAAGCTTTCGCTCGTGACATATGCCGTTCGTTGCCATTTCTCTCGGCCATTGTTGTGGTGTCGGAGGAAAGCGAGTGCGCAGTGGTCGTCTCAGAAACTGTCTATACCAGCGTCGGGCGCAGATTGCCGTTAATCCGATTGGTCATACTCGTTTTACTTATTTTCAGCCTCGAGGTCGCGGTAACATTTTGCGACCGCGCGACCGTAGAGGCCGTTACGTTTCTCCAACTTCTTGCCTCTGACAAACACCGTTGAAACCCGCCGAGTAATGGAAACTGAGATGTGAATTGTTTTATTTGCAAGCCGTATGTAGGTCGGCATGTTTACGATTGCAGCGTTTTGATACCGACGTGGCAAGCGGCAGACGACGAAAACAATCACAAACATTATTTGCTCATGTTTTCTTATGCGTCTGTTGCATATTGTAAACATTAGACGCCTGTAAAATAGAGGACACTGTCACGCCAAACGCATACCGTCTCTGTAGTTGTACCGTCGCGGGCAAAAAGTAGTTGACGACTCTTGTCACGAATGGATTTACCAAAATATGTACTTAGCTTGCTTTGTTATTAACCGACTTTAGAAGAAGAGGTTATATATATCGGCTGTATATTTTTTGTTTTTTTGTATGTTACCTGATTTTTCGTGTCGGCTTGTTTGTCAGAAAGAGCACCTTGGATTGTAAAAGGACTTTTGTTTGAGTAATTCTCTGTATTGACTCGAGTTTTTGCGAGCGACCACAAGCGTTCATTTCTCGGAAAGCAACCGAGATTTGAATGAAAGTCGGAGTAGCTCGGCCGCAGTTACCTGCCTGAGTCACCGCGGCTTCGCTGGTTAGTTGTTCTAGCGGAGAGCCCGAATTGCCGGAAGGAGTGAGTCAGACGTGGTGTGACGTCATATTCACCACGCGCAACGTAGCGTACAAACACGTTCATATTTCATGCGATACGTCTTGTTCTGTTATATGTTGGTGTTAAGTCTTCGTTTATGACAATATAAGCTGATACTTTCAAATTCTGACAGTGGACGATGTCGTAACTGTAAAATGTTTCGTACTGTAAAATGTTGTCTGTAATCAATGAAAGATGAGCAGGGTCCGGTCTCCCACAATAAGTAGGATGTAAGCCTAAGTCCACCACGCCGGGTCAAAGCTGGTTGATGAACTTCACCAAAACATTTGAGAACATAATGGCATGGCACTTTCAGGCATGCAGGTTTCCACACCATGTTTTCCTTCATCTTTACGTCGAGTAATAGGCTGAATTCTAAGCCACCGTAAATGGGATTTTAGTCAACAAGGCCAGTATAGTACAGCAAATTTTTGCTTTTGCGCTCAGTTTTCGACTATACAGTTTGTTATCGATTTTATACAGGACATGTACGTTAATTACAATAACTGAGGGCTTAAGCTCAATTATTATCATGGTAACAGTGTCATGATTGGGATTGAAAGCAGGTGAGGCGCGCCCGTGATTGTTTAGTGCGTTTCGCATTTCTGTACGATGTGTCACTCGGCTTGTACGAGTATGCCCTGTGTTCGCCGAATCGACTGTTTGGTAATGTCTCTATACTGGACTATAATGGCTCTTGGGCTATACTGGACTATAGCCCAAGAGCTGTCAGACAATTTTCGAGGAGTGTATGAGGCATTTTTAAAGCATGTTGAATTATTTGTAATATCCGAACACAAAAAATGCAAGCCTAGCAGGATGCTTCTTTGCCAAAAAAATAAATAAAAATAACTATGTATTTGCAAAAAGTTAAAATTTTCATATTGGCAGAATTTTTGACGCTTCGAAACTTTTAGTTTTTCTAAATTCAAATAATAAACATTAAAAAATAGACTACAAATAAATCTATTCAACATGATATTTTGATGCCTCAAACATTTTTCGAAAAATGTCTGCCAGCTCTCTCTCTACAGAGAGAGTTCATGAATATAACCCCAAGCTCAACAAGAAGATTGTCGGTTACAATGACTTTCGCGGAACGGTCCACTAATGTCGGAAACAAGGCTAAACCAGTTCACTAACCCACTTTTATGATGAAAATAAGTAATTCGTAGACAATTTTAATAAGTTGTTAGTTAGCTAGTTGATTTTCTCACGTGGCCGTAACGCTTTTAGCGTAAAGTTATCGCTGATTACAAGTGTATTGCATTGTTTGTTGAGATCACGGGGCCTGGGAGTATGGTATGGTTTCTTGACCATGTTTTCCTTCGTCATTGAAAGTTTGTTCACAAATTTGAATTAAGAATTGGTTTATTACACAGCAATTACCTGGCACCTTTGGAGTTCGCCCAGGGATTTACTGATTCCCTTACAACTTCATTTGAAGGATTCTTCAGTTTTGGGATGGCAATGGGGCGATATTGACACACACGATAGCTGTCACGTGTGTTCCTTTATTGGACCTAGCCATACTGCATTATAGACTAAGTTTTATTTACTTTTAAAAGAGTGCTGGGAGTTTTTTTTCGCCCGCTTTTTTCTCCCAGTCTACGTTTTGCCTGAGGGGCGATCAAAGCGGATGAATGTAGAATGTATAATTTATCTGTATGACTTTCATTAAGTGTGCACAAATTGTACCTAATAATGAATAAAAGCTTTTGAGTTTGAGTTTGAGCTGTGGTTGTCGGAGAAACCTTGGAATCAAATCAAATCAAATTAAATCATTATACTCCTACAGCAAGCGACACCTGCCTGAGGTTGGCAGTAGCTTTCATTAGTCAATAGTGAGTCGCCACCAAAAATATGGTTCCCGAACCAAGTATGCTAGTGCTACTGCTGCACTAAAAAAACATATTCCGTAACCTTTTTGCGAGGTGTTAATATTGGCAACCGAACAATGTTTCCCAAAATTCGAATACGTATGCGAAATGACGAGTTTAATTGTTTACGTGTTTTGTTACCGTTACTTTCCTTTTGAATTGAACGCAATAACACAACACATGCAACTTTACTGTTACGTGCTCGTACGGCCAGAAAGAACATGTTAGTCTTAGCTGTAATTTATGTATCGTTGTCGGATTGTCGTTCGGTAGTTTTTACAGTTTTTAGTGTCAACATTTAATAATGTTTCTTTTTCTGTCTCTATTACTTCATGGGCACATTTATTAAGATTTAGATTTGTGGTAGATTTTTTTATGTTCAAACATTTTATGAGGATCTGACGAGCTCCTATTTGAAAATTGTCGTCTTGGCGTACTATTTCTACATGACATAGTACATCAATGTATTAACGAGATTTTTCTCTACTTCCAATAATTATCATCACTGTACAATATTAAACATAAAATTTGGCATAATTACACGTCAACACGGACAATTTGGCCGTTCTCTCGCGCACCGAGCGAGACCAGCTCGGCCTCTTGCGGACCGCTCCAAGACGCCGGCTAATTGCCCATTGTTCCTACAACAATGCCCACACCGCATCGCCCTTGTTACAAGGCAATAGAGCCCACTTTGCAACGCTCCGTTGAGGTAGCGGTGGACTAGCTCTGGCTTGGTTTCTATTGTAAAGCCTCGGTCACATGAATAGAATTGATGTAGACCAGTTTGTTTCGCAAGAAGCCTTATTTTGTTTACTAGCTTCCGCCCGCGACTTAATCCACGAGGAGTTATTATTTTTTTCTCTAAATAAATGGACCCTGCACCATAACATAATCACAATTTTCTGCAGTCTGCTGCACACACAGACTCACAGATGCACGCAGCAAGAGACAGCAGAAGATCATACTTCGAGACGCTGTCAATTTATCCGGAACTTTAAGCCCATAGAAAAATCCGGATTCGTTAGTCCTAGTATCCTTAGTACGTCACCATACACTGGCAGCTACTTGTTACAAATTAAAGGTTTGCGCGAGATGCCTTCAGATGATCTATGTGATCCCGATTGAAGAACATGTTCCGTCCCCTGATCATAGTATTACAGATAATTCCTGTTTACGAGGCAATTATCATGTAAGTAACAGCGGATGCGGTATTAACTAGTCTTTACGTGGACACTATACGAGATGATTAGGTCGAGGCTAGTCCAGTCCAGGTCTGGTGTAATCAAAAACTGTTACAAATAACCACCGTGTATCTGCTAGTTATTTGGACTCACAGTGCCTAGTTCGTAGAAAAACCAGCTCTCGGCGTAATTCATACTTCACTTTAAACCATAGAAGTAGGTAGTAGATTAATGGCTACGTGGACGAGGCAGGCGAACCTTAGATTCTGCTAGACAAATGATCTGAGCTCCCACTTCATATTCAGCTATGGTCTGCCCTATGACGTCGTACGATATTTGTATTCCGAATAGTGGGCAGTGCAGTAAATCTACTGCATTTTACCTCTTTTTAAATCTTGTATGCTTCTATACTTATCCCAGTCCCTTCTGAGACAAAAATTCGGTTAAGACTACAGCGGTTAAAAGTTGCAATTAAAGGCCCAAGATATTAATTAAGGCGAGGAATGGAAGGCGAGGAAGTTGATGCTGCTAGAAATGTGATCTTTGGCAAAGGGAGCTAGCTCCCACCAGGCTCGGTGATTGTGCCCTGGGAGCGGCTTGCTCCAATTACGTCATGCCGGAGTTATAATGCCAACGGTGTAGAAAACTTCGATCGCGTGATTCAGGATCCCGTGGCGCCATCCTTTAATTAATGGGGGAAGTCACCACAGACGTAAGAAGATAAATGGATATCAATGTAAAACGTTCCCTTACTAGCTGAAGAGATTGTCAGTTTACTTCAGTAGGTGGTCGACTGGTTTAACACGAATTAGCCTGGCCGATGGCTGACAATAAGAATAGACGCGATTGCTCCCGCCATTGAGGTGAGGTCAGTATTTGCAACACAATGAGTCGGTTGAGATGGAGTGACCGAGTTTTCGAGACCGGCCGAGATTGCGAACACTGGTCCTGCACACTCTCTGATCGAGAACGAATAGGTTTGTTTGGTACACGAATACTCAATGTTTGAACGTTTCAATTGAAACGAATGTTGTTCAGGGAACAACTGGGAAGGTTACCACCTCTGTAGTCTGTAACCCAATGGTTACATCAGGGCAAGGTCAGATCCCATTACACAATGAAAATAATGTATGCCTTAACCCACTAAGCAGGCATAATTCCGGTTGGTGTCGCCTCTTTAGTAACACGCCGAAAAACAGCATGTTTCTCATTTGTATAATTGTGTTATTATAAGGAGAAACAACTAAATTACTTACAGAGAGAATTTAGTTAAGAACCTAGTGGCGCATACCTTATTACTTCTATGGCAAATAGATGGCTCGATGGAAAATAGAGGACTGTCAATCATTGTCATTTTCCATTCCGTTGTCAGATGAGATAAAAACTCATATTCTCATCCGTTAAATTCGTACTGAACTTATTTTTGAACTCAGCACAAAAATTAAACCTTTTTGCACTTTCCCATAAGGCATGAGCAGTCTCGTGACGAATTGATTGTAACTCGATTAACTCGGCTCTCTCTGCCCTCGCGAGGGGAGAGGAGGGGGCAGAGGGGGTGGGGGGGAGCTCACGTGTCGCGTCTAATTGGATAGCTTAGCTGCCAGGAGCCGCTGACTTAACAGTTCAGTAACTTCCACATTGATAAATCTAGGCAAACGCTTAGAATACCATTATAAGGTTATATCTCGATATAACACTCTTTCATGTCAACAATGTACTCGTATGTTATATTTGTGTGGTTTAATTTTCTGCAATTTCGTGGCCCACATCTATATTAGCATCATTTTTTACTGTAGCAATTAATAATGTACTGTCTATTGCTGGACAACAGTGCTCTTTCTGAAATGAAAATAAACAGCTTCTGGTGCGACCTGATGGTAAGTGGTCACTGTCGCCTATTGACACGAGTAACACAAGAGGAGTCGGCAGTGTGTTACCGGACCGACAGCAAGCAAATTCCTAAAACGTAAAGGTACCTTAGTGTGTGTAAAACTGTTCTTATCGGACTAGCGTTCATCTGTAGGTGTTCCACAGGTGTTGTCGTTTATATTATTGTTTATTACGTCACTAAATATTTCGTCTTCTTGTTGCAGGCTGCCTCGTGCTAGCAGTATGGGTTGCCCTACCCGGAGGCCAGGCGGCGGGGCCTCTGGGGCCCTCCGAGCGCCCGGAGGCTTACTTCAACGGCAGCTCGTACATCCGCCTCGCCAGGCCCATCACCCTCCGACAACTCGTGGGGCTCAGCTTTAGGACTTGTGTTGGTGAGTTCTAATATAACAAAAACAATACTCTTGAAAATCAGTAAGAATATAAGTAAGTACCTACAACAGGCGGCCTTTGCTAAGAAAGCGATTCCTTTCAGTGAACCTTAAAAATAAAGAATTATTCATGAGATACATTTTAATATGCATCATGAAATCTTTTAACAGAAAAAAAAATTATAAGTGAGCTTATAATTTTCGATGAAGAAACTTGACCGATACTATAGTTGATTGTGTCGCGTTAGGTTCATCCAATATTAATATCCTGATTCTTAAACCTACGAGAATAAATTTGTATTAGACATTACTACGATTTTTCCAAAGTATCTGATTCAACAAGCTGGCGTGGTGGACAGCGGCCTACATCCCTCTCATTGTGAGTGGAGACCCCCACCCTGTAGTTGGTCGTTAATGGGTTACTGACAATTTGATTGTGATGATTATTAACGCTTTGAGTTATTTTTGGATCCACATGGCTATATTCGCGACGATTTGGTTACCGTGGTACTTGATGGCGCGAAAAAAGCGCGGTCTCTGAGTATTAATTACAGTTTTGGTTCTTACCTATACACATTTGTGTTCCATATTTAAAACATCGTTGGAACAGCGTCAGCGACAGTCTTCGATCTTCTGTCCTCGAAAGCCTGTTAATAGCCGTGCGGCAAAAACCGAGGACGTGTCAGCGGCAGATGTCCCGAGATGGTCGGTGCGTAGTGTGCGTGGTCGCGCCGCATCAATCATCCCGTGTTGTATAAAACTCATTACGACTCGCGACCCGCGATGCACAGGTCTGTCCGCTGCTTTTTGCCCTCGTCCAACGCGGCGCGACCGCAAGAGCGTCTCGCGCCAGTCTCGGCTTTGGCTTTTTTGACATTTCAGCTGGCTAGGTTGATTTTGGTAATATGTCCAAATATCGAGTTCAATTGAACAAGGTATGTTCCTGGATGTAAATGTCCGAATTACACTCTGAATCAAAAATCCCTGAAATTAAGTCATTTAAGACATCCGTTGATTAAGTTAGTATCGATCAAGCAAGTCAAGCAGTCAAGGCAGATGATTGTCAAGGGCTCCCATTACGTGATGAATCGAAAGCCATTTGAATAAACGTGCGATAGATATCGCATTGTTGTAGTAAAGTTGACATTTATCGATTCGTTATTCGCGTCGCGTGACTGCTTGCCACTCAATCAGTCCAACGCGAGAGGCTGTGTCACTACAGTGCACTTATTTAATGTATTTCAGAGAGTTTTCGTTTCGAGTTATCTGCCTGATGGTAAAAGTGAAGTGGATACAGCCACAGTATTCAAAGCCCTTCCCTAGCCAGCAACAACACCACGGCCATGATCTCTCCCCACAACAGTCCAATAGGGCCTTCGACAAAGTTTAAAGATTGTCATCTTTTCGACAGACACCGGCACCGATGTAATTTTCCACAAGCGATCACCCTTCTAGGTATTAACCGCGCCCGACGTTGCTTAACTTTTTCGTATGCATGCGATTTTTTCGGGCTATTGCGCGCTTCTAGGACTTCTTACTCTCACTCAAAGATAAATAAGATTGTTAACCTGACTGGTAATGATAAAGAGTCCAATTTAATTTTATTCATATAAGTAAGAAACTATCGAAGTCCACACATTGATGATGTGTAGCACGGTACAGGTGATGTTTCATACGCATTTAGAACTGGCATGCTGTAAGCACATCACGACCGTCGTACAAAGAAGCGTAAAAGGACACCGGTTATAATAGTTTTAAAGGAGTGGCAGGTGCGACGCTCTTGCCATTTATAAAACGTTCCTTGCACATTCGCCTGTGTACCTTTCTACTTTAGAATCGATATAAACTACCAAGATCTCGTTGTAGACTTGTCAATTTTTAATTACATGCTCTAGTCAGCTCAGAGTTTCAGCCTGTCAAACTGATTGTGCTGACAGCTTGAGATTACATCTCACCATCCAATCCTATCGGCTTGATAGGATCTTGTCAAAAGCCAGGAGTTTCGCTTCATCCAGGTGAAAACGTATTTACCTCAATATTTTTAGCGTCTTCAAAAATGAAGAAGAGGTCCAAGCGTTTTAGACGCACCATAGAAGAAAACACTCATGAAAGATATGTTGGTAGAGGTTATGCATGACCAAAAAGCGACATGATCGTAGTTCGCGCCAAAATAAAAGCGACCTAAAAATAAAAGGTCATCAATTTTGATATCCTGACACTACATTGAAACATATTATAAATTATTGCCTCTAGTGATATTTACTCTGTGGCGGCAGTGACGCCCACCGAAGCGGTGTTATGACATTACATCATGCCGCTCACGCGCCAGTCGACGACCGATCGACTATTTCGGATAGATTCTATACGAATATGGATATTGGATAATACCTACCGTTACCGGAGCCCCTTCCAATGATTGCAATGCTTCGACGTAAGATATGGGCGCGGTTAGCCAATATCGCTCGATGGTCGATGCAAACAATGCGCAATCTAGCAAATGTGTGAAACTGTTGGTTGCGTACGGAACACATGAGAAACAACTCGGACAATTATCAAAGACATGTACCATGTTCATCTAACTGATGCTTTTCTATTTGAACAGAACACGATGGTGAACGAACTACAGTGAAATTACGTGAGTCTTCTATCCACGTACCCTGTTCATGTCGTGTGTCTGCCAGTAGTTATGTTCATTTGTGTCACAACTCATCTCGTTCACCTTGACTCCTCGCTATATGGGCATTTGTTCTCAATAAACATCGACCCTACGTGTACTTGAGTTAGAAATATGTTACGATGTAGTTGACACTTCTAATGAATCAGTACCTCGAGCACGAATTAACGCAGTTTCGTATAGTAATCGTATCGAGCTGCCATTAGTATGGGAAGATGTCAAGACGTATGACATACTAATGACTGGCTATACGAATACTTTGACGATAGTGTTCATGCTTACGGCATTGGTATCAAGGGTTCTACACGTATAATGGACGGACAAAGAAGGATAGATATCCGTGACATTGATGGCAGCTTTAGGATAGCACGTTTCATTTCTACATCGCTAATCCAATACATTTGCTACTTATCCTAAGGTGCTTGTGTCGACATCATCACAATCATACTAAGTCCTATGTAGGTGTTGAAGGTTTCAAGTTAACAAAGCACACAAACCGGTTAATCCAAATCTTGACAATATTTATTTTGATCTCTTGCTACACAAACAGAAAACCCATTCTGTTTTCCTTTTAATTTAACTTCTCCTATCATCATAACTGTAGAGAAATACTTTGCTGCTTGAAATACTTGCGATGCCGTCTCTCGTTACAGAGTTACCATTTTTTGTTATGACGTCAAAATTCTCATCAACAGATAGTTATAATTTCGTTTCCCATGCATTCGGTGTTAACAATGACACAATGACGTTCCCAACGTTTCTCTGAACGATACACCTAAGTTACACTGGTTCATCCAGTCTGCGCCGGGTGTATTGGTAGACGCTGCGGAGGCGGTGCATTTCCCAACTCACGGCCTCGTCGAGACAGTCGACAGTCGTCGAGATTTTAATATGTAAATGCTCTCGAAGCTTAATTTATTGTTAATGCACTCACCGGCCGTGACATGCGCGGCCGTTATCCACAAGTAACTTACAGACTGCTCTTGAAACATTTGCCATAATACGTCCATACTCAATGAAATAATAAAAATACGCTCGCTTAATAAGTTAATAACCGATTTTCAGATCATGGATTGGAATTGAAACTATTTGGTTGCCAAGATACTTATACAATTATATCTAAGTATATCAAAGAAATTTCTTTGAAAAAAAACAAAAATGTTGCCTGGCAACCAAATGTTTTGGCGATCCGTAATATGAAGATTGGTTATTGGTATCCGGCGTTAATCTTTTAAGAATAATTTCAGAAGGGCAGTTTTTGCCCAGTCGATTCTCATGAACACTTTATCCTTCTGTTAGCTTCACGAAAAAAACCATAATGGCTTCAAAACAACCGTGCGCTAATGACGCGTGGCGTACAAAATCGTTTCGAACGATTACGACCATTTGCATTCCGAGCATGTTTTGTTTATGGTAACTTAAATACGTAATAAATTTTAACTAGATGCTACAGATTCCTAGTTTTAGATTCTCTCTTCGAATTATTCGAAGGGCTTTCCCAAATCGATCACATTCTAGTCAACACTTAGAAGTGAGTCATTGTATTAATTGCTTGTGCCATGGCAACCCCCTTGCTTTAATGATAATAAATTATAATGTGTGCCTTTTAAGTTATCGAAAGGATCTTGAGCAATTATGCTACGGTTTCAGTACAGGTGGACACATGAGTCATTAGCGTTATTATTACATTTGTTATGATTTTCTTCGATCATTACTCTAGTAGTATTAGTAATTAAGTATTTCGCTTTATACAGGTGAAGTTTTAGATTTCATCAAAATCGGTCCCCAGACTCCTTTCAGAATTTTTCGCTATTCCTCATAGTTTAGGATTTTCCAATCGACGCGCACTTCAATAGAAGTATATATTGTGGACTACATGAATGTAGCTTAATAATAGGCACGTGATACCTGCACGGCATGTTAACCTGTCGTAAAGCAGCATGTTCTTCATGTGATTTTTTCGGCTGGGAGCTATGTTACCAGAGACACTTTACTCGAGACAAACATCTAAGTCCTCATGAGGAGCAAAGCACACGCATTTCTTCTCTATTTGAGGGTAGATGTGGGTGTTGAAGAGCTGCAGTGATCCTGGTGGTGATCAGGTGGCCTGCATGTCCGTTTGCTTCTCAATTTGTAACAATACAAAAAGAAACACGTCAACACAAACGCCCATTTCCATGATGATGTGGTGACGTCAAACGCATTTACTGGCAGGGCTTCACTTGAATTGTGGTCGTTTATCGCTTTAGCTGCTAATTGGGTCATTGTATCGATATCAATCAATATCAAATTGCTATTCATCAATGTCAAACGCTTATTATTGTGTGTGGTATTGTCGTTATGTGAAGCATTGTCCAGTAGCAGTATGCATTTTCCCACGGCGCGTCTTATATTACTTATTTAAAAAACATTCCAGTTGACTCAGACCGTGTATTATGAAATGCATTACACGACGTTTTTAATTGTATCAATTGTGCAATAAACAAAAATCTGCTAGAAGTTTCTTTAAAGTATTTTCAAATAAAATTAAGCATCATATCTCATGTGAGAAGGTGTAGGAAAGGTAAAACCTTTGTATCGTTTCGTACGTTTCGTTGACACATAAAAACAGTACAGTTTTGTACTCAAGTAGGCACCTACGTCCCATAAATGTTTCCTTCATAGAAAAAATAAATATGTAGAAATGTTATAGTGACATAATTATTTATCCCAAATACACTGTTGCTATGAGAGAGTTTTAGAATGAGTTTAAGGCTCGTAACCGCTTCATCTATTTCTTTTCTACCAGGGCTCATTATTGTCATCGTATCTGTTAATGATACCACTGGTTCCATTGCAGCTAGTGTTATTGAACCCAATAGTTTATTTGAAGTAGGCCTAATGATCACAAATGCGTCCAGGTGGCGAGCTGTTCTCGCAGCGGTTCGAGGGGTACACGCTGCACGTGACGGCGCTGTTCGAGCAGGTGGTGGTGTCGTGGGTGCGGCCCGGCCAGAAGCAGCACGAGGTGGGGCTCGCCAAGGAGACGCTGGACAACCGCTGGCACTGGATCGCGCTCCGGTACAAGCCCAACCCGCCCTCGGTGCTCCTGGAGGTCGATAAGGACACACAGGTTGGTTGTATTGCACGATTCAGTCAATTAATGAATTGGCGCTACTCCCCGCTTACTAATAAGTAAGCTGGGTGTGTAGTGACAGTAAGTAAGTAAGAGTAAGTTAAGTGATTAAAATAGTAATTGGAGCGAGTGGAGATAATAAAATTGCTGCCTCTCAGCCGCCACCTTTGGGATTTGGGACCAGAGAAAGATTAATTCAACTTTTTGATTCATTGAAATTTGTGTGAAAATTGACATCATTTGGATGTGCAATTATTTTTGCGTGGGGGTAACGAGTGATATCTAAATCCATCCATCCCCACAAACTGATAAATTTATAATATTTGTAAGAATTAGGGTAGAAGGATTACTACAGATTTACTCTTTCTCAAGAAACGACAGTTTTGCTGCTAAGAATATTTCCAGAAATAACCTTAAACGGATTACCTTCATCTACAGAGTTCATTTCAATTACACAACAAAATTACCTATTTAAATTAACTACCAACTGTTTGTGCATGGCATTGTCTCCATCTACCCGTGCTGTCTCCACGCAAACGCGGCTATTTCAGAGGCAAACAATGCGGAAGGTCAATCCAATCACCGGCGTATCCTTGACTGAGACCAAATGAGCTTATACGAGTACATAGCTCTCACGTTTGGCTGATCTTCTTTTGTAGTATACATATAGCATTATGTAGCATTGCTCAGTACTCGTAATCCCTGTTGATAAGAATACGTTCAATATCTGCGGTTAAGTCGTCTTTACTTAAATGGTTTCATAAATGTACTAGATCAATTGTGACCTTGTCGAAACACTCTGATACTTATTTGCATGAAAAAATAGCATTGTTTACCTGTAAGATTAAAGTGCATTAAGCAATTGCCCAGCAGTGGACTACTAAGGGCTGAAAGGAAGGAAGGAAGGAAGCAATTGCCCTGTGCAACTGGGCTATAAAATAATGAATGGCGTGGGTCCGTTGATATATAGGCATACAATTTGTGGGCATACAAACCCAATAATGAACCCATTGCAAGTTTGGGTATCCTCTCACAACGAGAAGGATGCACGCTGCACGCTGTACGCTGTTTACATTATTGAATTTCACTTTTATACCTATTATGGACAACGCAGAGTCAAAAGTCAAAAGCATTAATTTTTTTAAATTAGTATATTTATGAGGTTAATTAAAATAAAATGGTTGTCGTGCAGGTGATATCGAACGTGACATGGAACCCGGAGCTGCTGACGCCGGGCCCGCTGGAGGCGGAGGGCGCGGTGGTGCTGGTGGGCAACCTGTTCAGCGGCTGCGTGCACGAGGGCCCGCAGCTCGAGTTCCACGCGGCGCACGCGCAGCACAGCAACGTGCGCTTCGGCGCCTGCCCGCTCACCACCGACGAGTGTGAGTAGATACTACATGACACACACAATGCAACTAAATCAACTGCTCAATCTAGTTCATTAAAATTTTACATTTCTAAACCATAAAAACCACCTGTGGACTTATTTCCAAGATAGCGGCCACAGGTTAAGGATATTCGTTAAACCGTTATGTGTCACCTAATTACTTTGACTTAAGCGAGAATTTTGTTGTTTTAGGCAAAGACAGAAAAGACGTGCTAAGGATACCACCGAAAGATCATTGCTACAACGAGCCATGTTTGAGACACGGGACTTGCATATCGAGACATGACAGGTGAGCAACTAAATTATGAAAATTCCAGAAAAATCTAAAGCACAACTAAGCGACAACACTAATCAGAAGAGGATGTAAGAAGGACCTTGGTAATTACCATTGATAATGTTTCAGATATGAATGCCACTGCTCGGCGCGGTACACTGGCAACAACTGCGAGGTGGACGCGGGCGACCCTTGCGCCTCGAGTCCTTGCCAACACGGCGCTCGATGCGTGGAGGACTCCAGAGGCGACTACACCTGCCTATGCACTCCGCACTACCACGGTAAGTAATGTATGGAATAGTCTTAAGCTTTTGACTAAAGCGTTGATAGATTTTCATTGGTGATTTTTGTTTTGGTTAATAAATATGATAGACAAATATCATAAAGTATTTGTTTATTAAAAGTTATTTCTGTATTTTACTGTAAAAAAAATATCTTTAGATTCCAAAGTCGTAAATTATAAGAGGGATGCCCCAGGGAAGTATTTTTGTCCTTACCTATGTTTATGTTTATATCACAGGGCAATACTGCGAGCTGGAAGTGTCCCTGGATCCGATGTGCGTTGCGGGCCCCTGTCGGAACAACGGTAGTTGCAGTGTGCCGCCTGGCTCCGATACTTATGTCTGCGATTGTCTGCCAGGTATTGCTGTCATCATCTACAAATTGCATTTCAGTGTTGTTGAACTTAATGATGAGCGTAATTGTGACTCTTTTAATATATTTGCAGGCTACGAAGGACAGAATTGCGAGATCGATGTCAACGACTGCCAGGGACTGACCGACGCGTGTTTCAATGGTGGCCACTGCATTGATGCAGTCAACAACTATACTTGCGACTGTACCGGGACAGGTATCTTACAATTATGACATAGCTGAACATCTACTGATAGTATTCTTCATTAAATTTTAGAGCTAATTTCACCACAAATAGATAAATAATCCTTGATAATAGATAGATAATACTTGATAGATTATTTTGTGAATGTGTATTAAATGAATCTGAATACGAATGAATACATAATATTTCGAATGAAATCATCAAGTATTTAAAGATTTAGTGATATTTATTTAACTTTATATATGTTTATCTTAGATATCTCTCTGGATTCCTATCAGGAATGGGTGTGACCTATCGTTGTTTTTATTGAGAGTTTATAGTAGGTATATGATTTGTCCTGCCAGGGTACACGGGCCCGCGCTGCGAGACCAACGTGAACGAGTGCGAGGAGGAGAGAGGCATCTGCGGCCACGGCGCCTGCTACGACACGTACGGCGGCTTCGTGTGCGCCTGCCAGCCCGGCTACACCGGCGAGCGCTGCCACAAGGTGAGCCCTGGGCCCTGATCCTGTAAGTCCCATCAGATTTCGTGCCGATATCGTGTGACATCAAACCGTACGTCACTTCATGAAACATGTGAATGTGCGGTACGACACGCTTCGTCACATTTTATTGGGATGGGATTGTGCCTGCGCCAAGGGCCTAGTGAGGTCGCGATCTAGTTGTAATGAATCAGAACGTTGTTATTATGTATGTTTTAAGCTGGGTCTTCATGAAGAAAATTGTCAACCTCTGTATCTTCAACGTGTGTTGGAAACGTAGAGGTTGCCAACAATTTCAGGGGAAACGCACTTTTAAGCAAACTTATAATTATAATTTTTTTCTGTTGTCAGATGTCGGCGTGCGCGTCCGGACCGTGCGGTGCTGGCGGCGCGTGCGTCGAGGAGAACGGCGGCGCCGGCTTCCGCTGCGTGTGCGCGCGCGGGCTCGTGCCGCCGCTGTGCGCGCCGCCCGCCCCCGCGCTGGCCCCCGCGCCCGCCCTGCCCGCGCCGCCCGCCCTGCCCGCCCCGCCCGCCGCCTGCGCCGAGCTGCCGTGCCCGCCGCGCTCGCACTGCAGGGACGGTGCGTATCACTCCTATATCTATAGAGACAGCATGAGTATTGAGTACGTCTTGTCAGAAAAAGGCTGTGATACACAAAAACGTTTATATTTGTTTTCTCATCAAATGTAATGTACGCGAGTGAAGCGTATCCGTAGAAAATAATCATACAAAATATAGAGATACACATCCAGCGGACGGAACAGTGTATGACAATATACGCAGACAAACGCAGGCTGGACCAGGAAGTGTTCTCAACAAGAATGTTTTATCTGTGTTGAAGGGTTTCGCTAACATTTTTCACCAGCTCGTTTTAATATGTCTCGTTTAAGCCGGACATTTATTTTTAAATATTAAATCTGTTTTCTTTGAGGTGTCGGCATGCGGCTGCAGCGGCTGCAACATGCTGTTAGATATGGATCAAACTTAATATAAATTATTTGTACTGGCCACATCGTAACGTTACACACAAATGGCGATCACATCTAGGTGTAATCAGTATAGTCTGATTAGTCTAGTATAGTCTGACGGTAGTCTGATTAAGTAGATCTAAATCTAAGGAGGACATCGCGTATACATAACGCGATCAAAAGTAAAAATAGACATGACAATAACCACATTGTATGTAACATGTTCTCGCCACCGTCCGCACCCGTCACGCGTCAGCCTGCGCGCAGCCGCCCTGTGCGCCACTCCCAACCTGTAGGGACGGTATGTGATTGCCATTGATGGGTTCTTATACGCATAGAGCATTTTTCATTTAGCTATGGGACATCACCGGCTCGCTCGGTGGTTTATTTCAGCGCCAGATTGTTAAAAATTCAGATAGCCTCAAAACATTAGTAGCGCTATCTCTTATCGGCAAAAAATTGCCACATTCATAGTATAAACATTTTTACTGATATTTATACATGAAACGCATACTAATATACATTGACATATTTTACGTTTACCAATATTTACTTTAAAAAGTAATCAAATGTAATAATATGAAGCGTCCATCCACAGGTGTTCCCACGATGGTGGCCGGCGTGCTGATCACCAAGCAAGTGATGTGCGTCTGCGACGTTGGATACTACGGTGAGTACTCACTATAGTCACTACTCAAGTGGGGTTGTGGTCTGAAGAGCTATTAAACGTTGGTGCAACTGCTGTGTGGGCGGACCAGCCATACTCTACATTCTGCTGAGGGCATATTAGCTCATCTATCACTCACAGAGCAGAACATGTCCTCAAAACTGTGAGTGAGATAGAATGAGTTAGGGGGGGGGGGGGGGTGCCGCTGGTTAAGCCAGCTATAGTGGATTCTTGTAAATGTTATTATTGCTGTTCTAACAACCTTTTTTTCTATGAGTGGTCAATCCCACCAGTTATCTTATTGAAAAGATTGAGGCTTGCCAGGCTAGCCTCTAATAATAGAATATGTGAATGCAGGCGCGCCGGGCGTGTCCCCCAACTGCTCGACGGCGGAGGCGGCGTGCGAGGCGGGCGTGTGCCTCAACGGCGCCAGCTGCGTGCGCACCGCCGACCTGTTCAACTGCTCCTGCGCGCCCGGCTACCGCGGTCGGTATACCCCGTACATCACCACACCACTACACCACTACACACCTATACCCGTACACGAGTACACGCCTACACGCGTACACGGGTACACTGACTGCTTGAGGGAAGCGTGTGCCGTGTGCCTCAACGGCGCCATACCGAAATGTGCTGTCACTGTGTGTGTGTGTGTGTAAGCACACATCCGAATGAGTTGGACTTGGCACGGCACTCGTCGAGAGATGGCGTCACGGGTGACCTGAATCACGCTATCGAAGTTTTATAAAAATTAACATAATATAATTTTATAAATGCACAACCACAACCTTGCATCTAACACGATGCCAGATAGATATTAACAACGCTTATTAATGTTTCAATAATGCCACGAGGAAAATATAAAATATTTATTCCCATCGATAGAATTTAATTATTTTATAAATTGTTTATTATATATTACTTTAATTAAATAACATTTCTTCTTAGAATTACTGATAACTATATTAGTAATAATAGGTATGCTAAAAACTAGATAACTATAATGAGAACTGAATATTTATTTGCATTTTTAAGATAATTTTAAGAAAAATATCGTGACAATAGACATTTATTTCCCTAGTGTTCACCGAGGGTGCCGCAGGGGGAAGGTCTGAGGCGTAGTATAGTTTCACCGGCAGTTTTTGTTTAGTTTTGTTTTTGTTGGAGGTTCTACAGCGACTGCGTTATAAGGTACGGGTGTAGTGCTGCCGCCGGCCCGCCGTAGTGCCTGCTGCCTGGTCGATGTTCTGTTAGCGTTTAGGCGTTTGGCGGAATGTGTTGTGCTGATCGTCCTGTCGACTGTATCTCATCAACACATTTATGTACTGAAGTATTGAATGTGCATAATATATTGTAGGAGTTACAGAGCCACTTACCTAGTAGCTATTGTATCTAAACAAGTCGTGTTGTAATGAAAATGAAAAACTTTTTTGGTTTACCATGGCATTCCTTATTCACCTTTCAGGTATGCAAATAAAAAAGTTACAGTGTCAAAAAAATTTAAACAAAAGTAATGTTAGTCTTTCAATAAAAGTTTTGCCAACTTGAAATTTATGGTATGGCAATGTCGTTAATGCGATAATTTAAAAACAATTTGTTGGGATGCCCAGTCCCAGTGAACTGGCTTTTCGTCACTTCATAGTTCTTGTTGTACTTATAATTTAAGACGTAGAATGTTTTAGGTTCGTTTTTATATTTCAATATCTATAATATGTTATGCACATTTTTTTCATTCAACTTCCTCATATACCTTTGTCAGATTTTCAAATGGCTTTGGAGTTACCTACGTTTCTCCGGCGTTTCTATCATGTTGCTTATTGTTGATGTTATGAATGTATGATCATTGGATGTCGTTGTACCCGCCGCATGCCGATGTGCTCCTGACTGCTGTATTTGTTGACTGTTTCTTAATATTTTATTATTAAGTATTTATTAATTTTTGCAAGTAAGCATTAAGAGTTTGATTTTTTTCTAAAATAGCGTAATGAAATTTGAAATTTATTACTTGCATGTTTAATGATCGAACTTGTGTTGATTAAAATTAGATTATAATCGTTTAGCTGTAGTCAGTTTTATATTTCGAACGGTACATTGTTTGAAACAAAGTTACATTTACTCGAAATTAAATTATTTTAAGTTCTAATAGTGCCTCAGGTCTTCTATGGTCTTTCTTAAACTATCCCCCAAATGAGCACGAGACTTGAAACTTAAAAAGATGAAATATAAAACAGCTTAGTTTTGGAAGATAGGTAGTACCCATTTTTTTTAGTTCGTCTAAGTATCGTAGTAATAGCCCACGAGCTGGCAGACATAAAGTTGATTCAATTACTTGTAACATGTAAACACCAAAAATGCGGACCCGGTTGGCGGGTGATGGACTTTAGCTAAAGATTTTGTGATGCCTCAGAACTGGTCGAATAATGTCTGCTAGCTCTTGGTCTATGATTAGAAATTGGAATGAAGGTATGAAGGTAGTTAATGCAATGTCTGCTAGCTCTTGGTCTATGATTAGAAATTGGAATGAAGGTATGAAGGTAGTTAATGCAATGTGTCGTGTTACACAGGCGTGTACTGCGAGTTGGGGCCGGCGGGCAAGGCGCTGTCGGAGCTGAAGGCGGAGCGCTGCGCCGCCGCCCCCTGCGCCCACGCCGCCGCCTGCCGCGACCTCGTCAGTACCCTACTCTGCTAGTCTACTGTTTCATGTTTGTGACCCATTAGTGACCCACCGCCCGTGGGATCTCTTACAGTGAGAAGAATGTACGCCTTAGTCCACCACGTTGGGCCGGTGCGGGTCGGACGGACATGCCTTTAAGAACATTTTGTAGGAATTTCAGACATGCATGTTTCCTCAAAATATTTTCTTTTACTGTTACAGCCGGTGATATTAGTAGGTTGATTTTATAAAATAAAGCCCACATTATGTTCGACATTGGTGCATGTCTCTGGGATTTAAATTCAAACACCTCGAGTAAAAGGCCGGATTCTTAGCTCCTGGGCTATCACCTCTATGATATAATATCAATAATAGTATCATAATTAATTGAGTAAATTAAGTGCCCGCTTTACCATTTATTTGTATGTAACTAAAATCATAATTTAATCAACTCTCTTAATCACGTTAAAATGTTCATTATGTTCTCATCCAAATGCTAAAGTATTATCGGTGTCCATAGCCCGGCGGGTTTCGCTGCGAGTGCGAGCCGGGCTGGTCGGGGCCGCGCTGCGACGTGGCGGCGGCGGCGGCGGACGACGAGGCGGCGGCGGAGTGCTCGCGCTGCGTCAACGGCTCGTGCGTGGGCGGCGGGCCGCCGTGCGACTGCCGGCCGGGCTTCGGGGGCGCCGCCTGCGACGTGCCGCTCGACTGCCGCGCCGCGCCCTGCCCGCACCGACAGGTACTGCACCGCACACCTTTATATTACCCTCCGCTCATATTATACATTATACTATGATAATACTATGATACAGATAATGTAAAAGTCGCAATCAAATTTAAACATTATGGCAGGAGTGTTTTAAATGGCGTGTTAGCTAGAAAAGTACTTAATTATATTCGGGTGAAGCTATGTGCCACTAAAAAGAGACGTAACAGCAATTTAAGCAAGCAAAATAAAAGCAACATTTAAATATAAGTGTCCCTATTTTGATATCCTCACTAAAATAATTGCTCTGCGGTATCCTTCGCGCGGTGCTCGGCTCTTGTCGTTGCATTACAATATTTCAGTTCGTAGACATAAAACGTATCTATAGTTTACCCGCAATTGCAATCATCCCACGGTATGGCAAAAGGGACTCGATTAAAATTTACCACTCAGTATTGTGATATTAGCTATATGACTTATAGGCACAATAAAGTTAAATCTATCTTAAAAATGTATATTTCAAAAAAAACTTTTTAACCTATAAAACCTATTTTATAAAGTTAATTATAAAAAAACCTTTTTTTAAGTTTTTTCTTTCAAAAAATTGTCGACTAATTATTAAAGGTAGAAAGTGTGCGCTATAATATTGGCAGGAATGCGTGGAGGCCGGCGGAGTGTGGCGGTGTGCGCCCGCAGCGGCCGACTCGGCGTGCGCCTCCTCGCCCTGCCACAACGGCACCTGCCTCGCGCTGGCGGGCCTCGCGCGCTGCCAGTGCCCCGTCGGCACCACCGGTCAGTACCGACCGACCACTGTCACACCACTACCACATCGGTATACACATACCTCAACCTGCCCGTCAGTGAGTAAATCCCTCCACCCTCGTCACCCTCACCGGTGACCGGTACAATCATGCGCACGCCTCAGAATGATGACACGAGTGATACCCCAGAGCCTGTCTGCCGGAGCCTTACTACGCTACTTGTCACACTGACGACAACCACATTCACACACACACAACCTCCACATCATACAATTGTTCACGTCACTATGCAGCTGCCAAAACTAGGATAACACCAATCACAAAATTCAACACTGAATGTTCTCAAGAGTGCAAAGTCCACAAACATAAACAAACTAGATGCGAGATCAGTCTTATATCCCTTTTCATTTTGAGCAGAGGCCCACTATGCAGTGGGTTGGTATTAATGTGAATGGGTTGCAGAAAACATCCACTAAGAAGAAAAAAATTTGACTTTCATGTAATATATTTATGGTATTATATCAACAGCAAAAACAAGAATCTTACAACATAACTTTTGTGTGTAACTAGGGTATCCATTTTATTCAAATAACTTAATTTTTATACAAATTAAGACTCATAAAATTGTGCATTTATTTGAAATGTTATTTAACAGATGATTTAACATGTGAGATTGCATAATCGCAGAGGTGATATTTATATATTTACGTGAATAGTATAAAGTAAAATAAAAGAGATATTGTTTGTTACTTATTTTATTGATAGTTATATCCTAACCAGTGTAAATTTTACCAGGTCGGTAAGCGGGAGTATCACGAATTCTTTTGCCTTTTAAGTTGACTGCATAGGGCAACAGTGAGGGATATCGCTTGTGTATGCCCCTACCCTCAGGAGTCCATGCCGACACCACCACCTGACTACCTCTCTTAGCAGTGACTGAGATCCATCCGATGGAAGAGAGGACAACGTCTCCGCAACACATTTTAGGCCCCTCTCCTATAAACTCCAGCAACTCCTCTCTTTTACTCAGTCCGGGCCAGTTCTTCAGTCTTTCCACACCTCCCGTTGGCACGGCTGTAAGCTCAGTGCCCAGAAACTTATCATAAAACTCGGCAGCATCCTCGGTCTTTGTTACTGTCAGTGGGAGGTGTTCCGAGCAGTACACGCATAAGCGCACGGCTTCTGGACACTCCGTTATGTCCACCCGCGCCAAGCCAGCTATCAGCAGTGTTGATCCCTCGTGTAGGTAGTAGGTTTGAGGTATTACCACTGACCTGGGTACGGTCAGCAGTAGTTCCTCCGTACTGAGGAGGGAGAGCACCTGGTCTCTGTGGATCACTCCCGGCGTGTCATAGAACCATTTACTTTGAGCAAATACCTCATGTTTTTCATTTAAAGTCAGCATCTTTGTTCGTTTTTCTGCAATGTTATCATCCTGTGGCATGTAATCTGTGAACGTCCTCCCTATATGACCGATAACTGCGGGGGTTTCCAATGCTTTCTTTCCTTGTAGCTGTCCCTTTCGTATTTCATTTTCAGCTTTCAGAAGTTTGTAGTCGGCTTTTAGTCTGTTGAACCTTTCTGCCATTTTCCAGCCCACAGGCCTAGTTATGGGGAACTTGAGTAAGTTGAGAGTGGTGCCCGGCCACCTGCTGACTGTCGCTCTCTTGATTATATCTACCGCTTGCACCTTGCAGTAGTCGGACTGCAAGAGAGCATTGAAGAGAGAACTCTTCCCAACATTAGTGCAGCCAACTAGGTACACGTCTCCCTTGTAGAGCCATTGCTGGAACATCGCAGTGATGAGATTTTCAATTCCATAACCAGTCTTAGCCGATATGAGTGCCACATGTTTGATATTTGCTTCGCCCAGTTTAGTTTTATTAATCTCCTTCATCAGAGCCTCCTTAATTCTCTTAAGGTAACCTGTACTGTCACCTGGGATGAGATCCACCTGCACAGAATAACACCAATGAATTAGAATAAACAAATGGAACTATTCATAAATTAATGTGTGTTGTTGTCATGTCATATTCCAGTTCAAGGAGAGTATACCTTATTTGCAACTATGAAGAGAGGTCTGTCCCTCCCGATAACATCCACAATTCCCGGCCACAGCGAGCACGGGAAGTCCAGGAGGTCTACCATGAGCAGCACCAGGGCCTTGACTTTACTGAAATGACACACAATTAGGTCCATTACTTACGAGACTCTACCAACAATCCTACTACTATTATAAATGTTAATGTTTGTTGTGAGTATGGATGGATGTGTGTTACTCTTTCAACCAAAAACGGCTGAACAGATTTGGATGAAATTTGGTACACAGATAGATCAGAACCTGGATTAACATATAGGATACTTTTTATCCCTCTCTGAACCAAGGTCTACAATCCACGCGGACGAAACTGCGGTCACTAGTTTTGAATATTTTGATAAAATATAAGAAGTTACATAAATCAACCTGTAAAGTGGTTCACCTTATAGATTGCAAAAGCCTCTCATATTCCTCAGGTTCAACTGAGACATCTAAAGCGATGTTGTACTCCTTGAGGAAGTGACATCGCTGGCATTCTGTGGTCTTTAACTCGTCAGTACTCCGCTCAATGAATAACTCGCTGGGCAGATATCCGGGTATGGCAGGGTCGTTGCAGTGGAGGAGGGCCCCGCAGCCCCCACAGGGCACCCTGCTTATCCTCACGTTAGGGTTCGGAGTGCCGTACTGCTGAGACCATTCCAGTTCCAATTCTTCCTCATCCAAGTCTTCCTTTAATTTAGTGTCATCAAAGTATTCATAGTTTGACATCCACCTCTTAATGTTGGAACGATCAAACTCTGGTGGCTCACCATCGGAAGTACTCGATATTGGTGACTCAGCAACTTGTTCCTTGGAATCTTTTAAGTTTGTGAATAATTTGTCTTCAACTATATCAAGTTTAGTGGTTTTTGCAAACGGTAATTGAAACGGGCCCGGTTCATCTTCTACTTTTTCATTTTCTTCGGGAAGTAACCTCTCCTTGTCGACGTAATACTTCAAAGCGACCGGCAACGGCGGCAAACCCTTTTCTTTCAACGTAGTTTTCTGTTCACGTTTCGCCTGTTTAATAGTTTTCATGTGATACACCATATGACCCAGTTTTAGTCTTTCGCTTTCTAAGTAAGAGTTAAACACAATTTTATCCTTGTAGGCGTCATAGAGCCGTTTGAGGTCCTTTCCATTCGTTTTGTTTTCATTGTTTTCGCTGATTTGATCCCCGTTTGTAGCGGCGATGTGATTTAACCGTACAAAAACACTTCTCTTTCGATACAACCTCAAAACGTTGCGAATAGCGTAAGTCATGTCTTACCAGACGAACAAATTGCACTTTGAATCATAAAATAGCCATTGTTTTACGTAGAAATGGTGTTTTCGGTTTAGTTTAACTTCGAAAACTGTAATTATTTCAACAATTTATATTTACACCACACACTCATCTTGAGGAAATTGATTGATTGAGGATCGATGTTTGACACGTTTGACTACTTTGACGTGAATGAAAATAATGGAATGAATGAATGACCTATAAATGGCGTTATACGTCAGAATCATGTCAGAATGGCGTAATGCTGTCATACGCTCTTGACATACTTGTGTGACAGCTCTAGTGTTGTGCAGTGTCCTACTTTTTTTTGTTCCGTTACATATTATCACTACGATACGTAGTCATGTCTTAGATGTTTTAATTCAAACTTTTATTTTTAAAGCATTGTATTATCATCGTTTTAAATAAATTTAATGTATTATACACACTTTAACGATTTAATCTCAAATACGACACTGACGTAGAATGCGAAATGGCAGACACTTTCATTAACACCGCTGGCTTCAAACGATTCAAATCACTTGTGTAAACTGGTGGTGCAATACAATGTGACTAATTTAATTTCATTATTTATATATTCATAATTAGCTTCTTCATTTTATACGTAACGAGTTTTAAAAGTAACACGAATGGATATCGTACGCCTAATATTAATTTTATGTTTTTTTAACATTCAAGGTAAGGCTGACCTCAATGAAATTATAAACTGTAAAGTGATTTTTTTCTAATAATAATAAGTTTTCTTTTATAGGCAGATTCTGCGACTTGGACATCGATGAGTGCGCATTGAGGCCAAAGATTTGCAAACATGGTGTTTGCATCAATGTTCCTGGCTCGTATCAATGTTATTGCAAACCAGGTATGGTGGAATCCATTCATCCGTATTTTATGCTAATAAACGTTTTTGACATAAATCAATATTATTGTGTTTTTGTTGTTAATTCAGGTTACACAGGAGATAGCTGCGAGCAGGACATCGACGAATGCTTATCGTCACCCTGTAAAAACGGCGGTACATGTCAGAACTTGGAAAATAATTACGAGTGCTCTTGTATGGAGGGTTTCGAAGGTGAGCAGAAAATCTTTGTTGTTTTGTTTTACAGTACAAAAATACAATTAACCGATACTACAGTAGTAAACTAATATTTAAACAGGTAAAGATTGTTCGATAAACATAAACGAGTGCGCGGCGAACCCCTGCGCGGCGGGGTCGACGTGCCTGGACGGCATCGCCAGCTACGCGTGCGTGTGCCAGGAGGGGCTCACTGGGCCGCACTGCGAGGTCGACATCGACGACTGTGAGGTAGGTCACGATACGTACAACAGTACGAAAACACATTATGTCAAATACTTTTTATTTTGTTGGTGCTGATTACAGTCGAAATTATTACAACCTTTTTTTTTAAACTACTGCTGGGTACAAATGGCTTCCTATAGAAGCATCTCAAGAATCTCAATATTACGCTGTAATGTAGGAAAATGAAGATAATATAGTCTCGAAATGAATTGTTTTAAACTGTATTATAGAGGAATCATGCTGAGGAGTGATCTTTAACGCATCTGAAAACATGCTATTCGGATTTTGTTTTTATAGACATTTTTCTAAAGAATACATATTAAATTTATAAGAATGAACCGAAACATCTGTACGTGACGTACTCGTACACTGTTTGTTGTTTACGCCCTATAATTGACACAAGTGTCGCAATACTCGCCATGCGGTGCACAGTCGCAGCCGTGCCAGCACGGGGGCAAGTGCTCGGACGGGCTGAACAGCTACACGTGCGACTGCACGGACACGGGCTTCGCGGGCGACAACTGCTCGCTGAACATCGACGAGTGCGCGCCGCTGCCCTGCCAGAACGGCGGCACCTGCGTGGACGAGGTCAACAACTACCACTGCAACTGCTATCCCGGATTCACCGGTGAGTCGCCAGTGAGTCGCCAGTGAGTCGCCAGTGAGCTATGCGAAGAGATTAGCAAAGTAGGCGTATCCGTTTTTATTAGTGTTTGTTAATTTAAAAAATAATACTTAGTGAAGTATTGTTTTGCGTTGTCGTATTTTTTGTAATGAAATTGGAAATCGATTTTCAAATGCACTTCATTTATAGACGAACCCGAAACAACCCAAGGGCTAAGAATCGCCCTTATCTGGGAAGTCTGGTTACATTTCAATGGCACGAACTATCTGCATTTTCTTAGTAGAGTTTGTTCTGCCTGCTGTAATGGTGTAGGCGTACATCGTGGGAACAACCGCATTCTTCGGTTTTCCACAATATTCACAAAGCTATGTGAAATTCACCAACCCTCAATCGGCCAGCGAAGAGTACTAGGGCAGCTGTTATTCTCATTTTGAGCTTCACCTCGCTAGCAGAGAGTCACTTATAAGTCTGCATAATTATACTTATTGTCCGTCGGTAATTGGAAATTACCAATTCACAGAGGAAATAGGGTGAATATTTTTTTGTGAAGAACTAGTTCGAAATAGTTTGACAACAATCGCAGGCAAGAACTGCGAGATCGACATCGACGAGTGCGAGAGCTCGCCGTGCAAGTACGAGGGCGTGTGCCTGGAGCGGTCCAACCGCAGCCTGTACCACGCGGACGAGCGGCCCGTGCAGGTGGGCCCGCAGCCGCACATGCTGCTGCCCGTCTCCTTCTACGACGAGTTCTCGCTGGAGAACGCGAGCGGGTGAGTCCACTATACGATGTTGCTTTGTTAGCAATTACGAGTAGCATCACGGTGGGGCCGATGATGCCGATCACAATCGATTTTGTAACGTGATTTTTTGACGTTGACACTGCGTTTTCAGCGCCCATAAACTGTTTACGAGGGTTAAATATTGCGGAATGCGTAAACTGATAATTACAGTTCATTGAAATTTTAATGGTACAACCCTAGTTTTTTTTCGGGTCAATTCAATTGTCTATAATAATTAAAGATTTAGAATTTTCGACACTAGTGTTGGCTTGGCGCCTTGGTGGGAATGAGTTTTATTTTGTTTATCAGGCAGACGCCCGTTATGCGATAATTTTTTAAATATGAATTATATGCGAGCCGTTTTGAGCTGCAAAGAAACTGTTTGTTTATGCGTCGCGTGGTTTCGCAGGTACGAGTGCGTGTGCGTGGCGGGCACGACGGGCGCGCGCTGCGAGGTGAACGTGGACGAGTGCGCGTCGTCCCCCTGCGGCCACGGCGGCAAGTGCGTGGACGAGGTGGGCGGCTTCTCCTGCGACTGCGCGCCCGGCTACCAAGGCGAGCGCTGCGAGGACGAGATCGACGAGTGCGCCATGTGAGTACCGCACCCGCACCCCGCGGTCACGGCGGCTAGTGCGCGGACGGACACTCAAGGTGGACAAGTGAACACTTGTACAACATCAGGCACATTGTGGGCGACAGAAGGTGGCAGTAATACAAACCGCCACGGTGAAAAGTCACAGGGCTGAAAAGGGCGCCTTATTATCACAAATAGTGTTTAGGTTTTCTGATCAATCAGAAGCCGTATCCTCCAGTCGTATAGATTAATATAAGTACTGAGTAAAGTGGCTAGTTTCTCAGAACAATACTGGGCCTTCTGAATGTAGCGGCTTGTGTAGTTGGAATGTATTCAGTGATAACGGAAGAAAGAGTGATAATATTTTATTTGTCACAATGTAATACAGTTTGTATAATATATTGTATCAGGCGTTACTTTGCGGAAATCCATTGTTATTTAAGTTGTATTTATATACAACTCATATATATTTGACTCAGCAACCAACCATTGTAGAGTCCACATCACCTGATGATGCTCCGTTTTGGGGCGAAAAACGTGTCGTGTACTATTGGAATAAGTTTTTATGGTATATACCTACTCAGAGAGATAAGGGAGGGTGGTGGGTCCATACCAAAACAAGTTCCATGTGTGCGGATTGTTGCAAAGAAATATAAATACAACTTAAATACAGTTTGTGTAGAACATGATTGTGCACAGACACAGTCGTCAGTCTAGTATAGTACTAGGAGTAAGTAGTAAATGTTTCGTCCACTCGGTGCAGCTACAAGCCGTGCGCGCACGGGCGCTGCCAGGACCTGCGCGCGGCGTACTTCTGCCACTGCGAGGCGGGCTGGGGCGGGCGCAACTGCTCCGTGGTGCTGACGGGCTGCGGCGGCCAGCCGTGCCGCAACCACGGCACCTGCCTGCCCTGGCTGCGCGACGAGACCGAGCACCGCTTCAACTGCTCCTGCGCGCCCGGCCACTACGGCACCACTTGCGAGAAGGTACACACACACACACAACCACAAACAGACACGTCTAAACACTCACTCTAGCTACTTTTTGTAGTGTGAAAGTCGAATGCAAGCAGCATGGTTGCCGCGAAGCTCACGACATAATGGGAGCAGTCAGCTGCTAGAAAATGCATCCACAGTAATCCATACTGATTTCCCGTACGTTTTCACAATGTAATGAGCTGATAACAAAATTCTGAATCATGAATTAGTAATCACATCGTTGACCAGCATACATATCAAATCCAATTTCAAATTAAGTTGATTGTTAACGTGACATGTAAAGATGGTTGTACTCGTATTCTGTTCCAGATAACGACGATGTCGCTGGAGAAGAGCAGCTACGCGGAGGTGAACACGTCGCGCGAGGAGGGCTACGACATCTCGTTCCGCTTCAAGACGACGCTGGGCAGCGGGCTGCTGGCCATGGGCCGCGGGCTCACCTACTTCTTCCTGGAGCTGTCCCACGGGCGGCTCAACCTGCACTCCAGCCTGCTCAACAAGTGGGAGGGCGTCTTCATCGGCTCCAACCTCAACGACAGCAAGTGGCAGAAGGTCGGTCTCGGTCGTGTGGACCCACTTCGAACAAGGAGGTTATCTGTTTGTTTGCATAGGGAACGGTGAACGTTTCATCGAAATCGGTCCAGTGGTTTCCGTGATATGGACTTAAAACTGAAGATTATGAGAAAAAATAATTTAAAAAAATTACACCGACCTCAAGAAAGTATGAAATAGCATTTGTTGCATATTTTTGGCCTACGGTTGATCAGTTTAATTTTTTCAATTATTTTTTTAGATCTAGTTTTGTTTCAAAATTAACCACACGATTGCAGACAGGACAGCTCTAAAAACACATTTACTAAATTAAATTAGTACTGAACTTATATTACTGAACTTTTCAAAACTTATCCGCTGCCAAAAATATTATTTGCATTTTGAATTGGCTCATACGATATTTTCACATATTATATCGTCATTAAAAATCATGGATATTATCTCTGTGGCAGGTGTTCGTAACAATAAATTCGTCTCACCTGGTGCTGGCGGCGAACGAAGAGCAGACGATCTACCCCATCAGCCAGAACGAAGCGAACAACTCCTCGGTGACGTCATTCCCCTCCACTCGCCTCGGCACCGCGGGCTCCTCGTACGCCACGCTCACCCACGGACCCAACTTCTTCGTGGGCTGCTTCCAGGACGTCATAGTCAACGGACAGTGGGTGAGTCTCAATATTATATTATTGACTCGTTGGTTTACAGAGCCAGCATGAGGCTATCGACTTTTGTGTCGTTATTCCTGGCTGGTCGGTTATAAGTAGGGTAGTAGTGGGGTGCCCAGTGACTCAAATTGGACCATGTACCTTTAGTTATAAAGTTGTGTGCGCTGTATAAAAATATCACCTACTGTAACGGTAAAGGAAAACATTGTGAGCGCATATTTACCAGCTATATGTACCAGATCTTATGTCCTTTTTTACAACTACTAAAATACAAAATAATGAAATACATAGAGTGAGGCATTCTCTATCAGCTAGCCCTGGTTTTTGTTAAGAATCCTTCTCAGTGAGGCAGGAGACTCGACCCTATGACGGGTCACTAATGGGTTGCACTAATCGCTGACATGTTGTCATTGTGTGTGTGCAGGTCCTGCCGGAGGACTCCAACACGAGCCTGGCGGAGGCGACGACCGAGGCGGGGTCCGGGGAGGCGCCGGCGGAGGGCGAGGGCGTGGAGGGCGAGGAGGGCGGGGAGGAGGGCGCGCGCGCGGAGCTGTTCGGCGTGCTGGCGTCGTGCCCGCGCACGCCGCAGTGCGCGCCCAACCCGTGCCGCTCGGGCGGCGCGTGCGAGGACGCGTGGAGCTCCTTCGTGTGCACCTGCCCGCGCCCGCACCTCGGCGACACTTGCCAGTACAGTGAGTGCACCCGCCCACTGTACCTTAACCTCACCCGAGGGACCCGTCACCGCGGATGATTACTGCTAGGGATGTCGGACGCTTGTAACGTACGGCAGCGGAATGACGTACACTGAGGAACTGACCACTGACGAACCGATCACGTAAACAGCGGCGCAGATCAATGTCGAACCGATAGAAATTGTGCTCACGACTGACGTCGACTACTATACGCGTCGCACTTACACATCGAGTCGTGTCGCTCGGCATGGGGCGTCGCCCGTTAGTGCAGCTAGTTCCGCTACCGTTGAGACCGTCGGTGCTAAAGGACCAAGACTGGTCCAAATGGCGTCGGTTAGAGAAAGTCCGTACCCAGCAGTGGACCACGAAGTGCTTAATGAAATGTTGCATAATGATAGTAAAGTGTGTGTGTGTGTGTGCGTGTGTGTGCAGACTACACGGCGGCGACGTTCGGGCACGAGGCGGCGGCGCCGCGCTCCATCGTGACGGTGGCGGTGTCGGCGGCCGCGCGCGCCGCCGTGCACGCCGCGCTCGACATCTCCATGTTCATCCGCACGCGCAAGCCCACCGGCCACATCTTCTACCTGGGCTCGCTGCCGAGGTATACACTCGACGCATCTCACACTCGACGCATCTCACACTACACGTACACCGTACACCGTACACCGTACACGATGCGTATTAATCCAGGGCCCTGATTCATTAACTCCCAAAAGATTTCGTGCCGATATCGTGTGACATCAAACCGTACGTCATTTCATGAACTCGGCACGATAAGGAACCTTAATTTCTATTCTATAAGGCACACAATAGATAGTCACGATATTTGACTTTGAAGCCTTTTTTGACTTTTTACGAATAAGACGTTATTATTATAGTATTGTTTATCGTTACAACGCTTTTCAGTCATTTACATTTCCAGCCTCAGACTAAGACGTATGAAGAAATGTTAGTGCATTACTGTTACGTGTTACCGTTCCGCAGATACGGCCAAACAGACGAAACTTCAGTGGGCGCGTCTCTGAAAGGCGGTGAGCTGCTGGTGCACTTGCGGTTCAACCAAACCCCTGAAGACTACACCGTCGGAGGCACGCGCTTGGACAATGGACACTTGCATCTCATCGAAGTAACACTCTAGTCGTTATTTAATCAGAACGTTCAATATTTTTGTTGGATAAATTGCAGTTTATTTTTTTAAATTTAATTGCAGGTCGTTAGAAATTCAACACTGGTCCAGGTGAAGCTAAACGGCACCGAGTATTTTCGCAAGTCAATATCGGCCGCAAAGCAACTTGATGCTCAGGTAAGAAAAAGTTTTAATATTATTATACTTAATAACTACATAAACTTGTTTTATAACATTGTACAAAGTGTATACCTTTTCGTGCATATTTGTTTGATTCTAATATCAAATATGGCTGCTCGACATCCTGTGGATTGTTAATGCTTTTGAAATATGACCTGTATAATTGGAAAATAAAGAGTTTCAGAATTGAATGACATGTAGAGGTTTTTTCTAATGAATTTCATGTGTGTAACTGTGTGAGTAGTTAAAGATGATGCACAGCCAGCATAGCCGGTTGCACAACCGCACTATCAAATTGGTAGAAATGTTGTTTATAATTATTTTAATAAAATTTATCTCCAAATCATGGGACATACATCCCTCTCATGGTGTGAGGAGACTCGGCCCTTCGTGGGTCATTAATGGGTTACTGACAATCTCCATCATTACAAGAAGAATTGTTGCTATCTTTTGATCATGTTGTCATTTTTCCTTTTTTGTCAATTAATGTAAAATTTATTAATGTGTGTCGTATGCAGGTGCTGTACCTGGGCGGTCCGGCGCCGGTCCCGCAGCCGCCCACCGAGGCGCCGCCGCTGAGCGCGCCGCTGGGCGGCAGTGTGGGCGGGGGCGCGGGCGGCGCGGGCGCGGGGGCGGGCGAGGCGGGCGCGCTGCCCGTGGCGGCCGCGCTGGTGGCGCCCTCCGCCCCGCCGCCCGTCGCCACGCCCGCGCCGCCGCAGGAGCCCAGCGACGCCGACTACTTCAAGGGCGTCATTCAGGATGTCCAGGTACGTTTTGCCTACTATTTAACGCAAAAAAATATCTTTAAACTTAAACCACTCTAAGATTGACTCTGTATTCTGTTATAATTCTCTAGAGACTCTAGTCTCGCTTTTAACGGACCACGCCCGCCACATTCCCATAACCCTATCAACCTCATGATTAGTGAGGGCCGAGTGGAGAGAGGCGCGCGGTTCGCGGTTCGAGGCCGGTAGTTTTATAGAGTTCTTTGTTCACCCCGAAGGCCTAATGTACTCGTAACAAGTGCCGCCATTAACGGCCGCATGTGTGCGTGCGTGCGTGCGTGTGCAGGTGTCGAACGGCGTGAACGTGACCATCGTGGAGTTCTTCCCGCTGCGCGTGGCGGGGCTGGCGCTGCCGCCGCCCTTCGGCGCCGTGTCGCTGGACCCCGCCGGCGTGCTGCGCGGCGTGCTGTCGGACGACGCGTGCGCCTCGCGGCCCTGCCTGCACAACGCCACCTGCACCACCACCTGGAACGATTACACGTCAGTGTCCCCCATCCCCCCACGTCGCTCGACCCCGCCGGCGTCACCCGCACCCCCACCGTAACAACACAATACGTATTATGTGCACAGCAAGGACAGGTGTAGTGTGTATGTGAGGAATATGTGGAGTATCTGTCACAGTAACGTAGTTGGACGCTGTCTTCTTCGTGTTGTAAAGTTAATGTCCTCAAAGGCATGTGAAGTCCATCAACCGGCGTGAGGCCAGCCTACCAGCTTTGTAGGAGATTTGCAGAAAATTAATGGGAACATTTTATTTTTGTCACATATTTATGCATTTTTTTTAGTGATGCATAACCTCTATAAACACATTTTCCCCAAGTACTCGTATTAAGCAATTTTTTAGTATGTTGGACCTAAAACACTCTGACCTCCTCTATTTTTGAAGAGCTAAATAGTTGAGTTTCCTTTTAGGCCGCGTTCAGACGCCTCGCGCCCGCTTCGTGGGTGGACTTCGATTAATGCAATTTGAGATATTGATGTGACAATAGGGCTCAAATTACATCCAAAGAAAATCAAAGCGTGTTGGACGCGGGTGCTGTCGAGCGTGGCGTGAGCGTGTCGTCTGAACGCGGCCTTACTGTTTCTACTGTGTGTGACATGGCAGTGCTGATGCTGATGGTGTGTGTGTGTGTGTGCGTGCAGGTGCACGTGTCCGCGCGGCTACAAGGGCAAGCAGTGCGCGGAGGTGGAGTTCTGCCAGCTGCAGGGCTGCCCCGCCAACTCGCACTGCCGGAACCTCGACCGCGGGTAACCACACTCGATTGCTAGAACCTTACCTTTTTTAAATGTTTTATATATGATTTATAGGTTATTGTTTTTCAATGTTATTGATGGTAGGTGGCAATAACCTTTTGGATATGGATATAGAGATAATGGTACAATGTGATGTCGTCAGGTACGAGTGCGTGTCGAACGCGACGTTCGACGGCGTGAACACGACGCTGCAGTACCGCCTGCGCGTGCCGCACGCCGGCGGCGACCACGTCGACCCGCCCGAACACCTCACCATCACCTACAGGTCGGTATCACGTATACCACGTCACATTGTATACCAGTGATGGCTCCATGGCTAAGAACTGTGCCTCTTACTAGCGGGCTCCACGTTCAAATCTCACTGGCACGTACCAGTTACTTTCTTAAGTCGTGTGTGATGTGGCGTATGTGAAAATGTCGCGAGGAACCCTGCGTGCTTGTGAGATCTCCATAAAGTTCTCAAATTGGGCGCCATAAGACCCAACCCTGCGGTCACTACTGGGGTGCAGATGTACAACCGGCTCGGTAAAAACAAAGACCTCTGCAGGCGGGACGATACTATACTATACCACACAAAAAATTGATTCAAACTCATCGTAGTGTGTAGAGCGAGAGGATGTATTCTAAGTCACAGGTCTATCGCTTCTAAATACGTACAATCAGTGATATCATAGTGAATATGATAAGTATTACGCGGCAACGTGCCAGCCGAGTACGAGTAAACTGCTCACTGTAACATTACTCAAACCATTCGGAGACACTTTTTTACTCTCAATAACTGTTGAACGTATAAAAATGAAGTTCGGTTAACACATTTACCAGGAGCAAGGTGGGCGGCACGCTGCTGGTGGCGCGCAGCGCGGACGGCGCGTCGTGGTTCAGCGTGGGCGCCTTCCTGGGCCAGGCCGGCGTGCAGTGGCGCCTGGGCGGCGCGCTGCCCGCCGCCCGCCGCATGCGCGCGCGCCGCCCCGCGCCCGACACGCACTGGCTCACGCTGCGCCTCTACTTCGCCAACGGACACATGCGCGGTAACCTCGCCCACACACACACCCACACAAACCAGCACCCCGCACTCATACTACCTCGCCACACCCCACACCACACCACACCCCTGCCGCTATGCATATACACACAGGCACACCCGCCCCGCGCTCATACTGCCTGGCCAATGGACATCCATCCGCACACACCCGTACACACCCGTACACACCCGCCCCGCGCCCCCGCCCCGCGCCCAATCTCTGCTTCGCCCACGGACACGTGCGCGGTGACACCCTCCCCCATCCTCAACCCTGCTCAACCTGCACACAAAAATCTTAAAAAATCTTACTGAACTTTCTTTTAAACATTTTTTGTAAAAACTATTCTTATATTTAAAAATTTCACATCAATTAGAGCAAGGGCCAACGCGACAAATGATAACGCAAGTTTTCTTGGTGTAACGTAGTCATATAATGTATCGGTGTACCAGGTACGATAACGGACGTGGACGGCAACGAGGAGCTGGGGCTGGCGGAGGCGCTGGACGTGGCGGCGTGGCAGCGGCTCATGATGGAGGGCACCGTCACGCTGGGCGCCGCCCACCGCGCGCCGCCCGGCCCGCCCACCACCACCGCCGTGGTCAGTGCAGTACTGTACAGTCTACAGTCGACACCATCTGCGACCTATATTTAATTCGCTGTCTTTTCTTTGAGTCTTTTGTATTGAGTAGCAATTTCGATTTGAACATGTTTTTTATTAAATAATTTAGGGTTTTAATCTTACACATTGTTAAAACTGATAATCTTTAAGTCATAGTAATGTTCGATGCATCATGTTAACTTACCAATTTTGAATGTACTTTTCAGCCAGAAAATTCGACGGAGTCATCAATAATAGAATACATGGAAGGCGATGATTTCTCAGCGGATAACGTTGCCGGAGATTACTTCAAGGTACGTTTCAATAATTTTACATTCTTCCTATATCTCTTACAGAACTTTTTTGACAGATTCAAGCTCGTGCTTAAAGCTGTATGTCCTCTCTGTGTTAAGTGGTTTTCCTACTGCGTAGGCCGCTGCATGCGGGAGCTGGACTAGTTCCTTAGCATCAGGGGGCTGATTCTGTATGACCATTCAGATTTCGTGCCGATATCGTGTGTCATCCAACCGTATGTCATTTCATGAACTCGGCACGACAAGGAGCCTTAATGTCTATTCTGTAAAGAACACAATAGATTGTCACGAAATTCGACGTTTAAGATTTTTTTGCCTTTTTATCACGCGTAAGACACGACAGTGCCGCGATGTGAGTGTGATTGGTCATACAGAATCGGGCCCCAGATATGTTGAAGCGAAGCAATTCACATAATATGGTAAATAATGTCAAATGTAAAGTGGTATTGTTGTGTGATAGCTGAAAGTGTACTGAGACTAGTGAGTAGTGAGTAGCGAGCGTGACGTGTGTCGTGTGTCGTGTGTCGCAGGGCTGCATGGGCGCGGTGCACGTGGGCGGGCTGCTGCTGCCCTACTTCACGGAGGAGGAGCTGTTCGTGGGCGCCGCCGCCGCGCTGCTGGCCGCCCAGCCGCACTACGCCCTGCTGTGAGTGTATACACACATACATACATACACACATACATACATACATACATACAGACAGACTCATGTGGCACCGTCACTGACCAATAATGCTGATAAAGGGGGGCTTGAGTTTTGTGTGTAGATGATAATATTGTCCCTTCTCCTACGCTATTCTCAGGGAAAACTGCTCCACACTCAGTGGCCTGTGCTTTAGGCCCTAGGATCTAAGTCAGTATTGGCTATTTAACTTTTTTTTTTATTTTCTTAAGTGGGCGCCACAATATTTTGTATGGGACTTCAGCGGCCGTAAAACCGATACCGTACAGTGAGAAGTAGACATTTTCGTATGTAATAATGTTGTCGTTGTGTGTGTGTGTGTCGGGTGTGTCAGGTCGGGGCGCGGCTGGGGCGCGGAGCAGGGCGTGGGCTGCGCGCTGTGCCTGGAGCACGAGTGCCAGCGCGGCGCGCACTGCGCCGACCTGCGCAACTCCTACAGCTGCGCCTGCCCGCCCGGCTACGCCGGCGACTACTGCGAGGTGACCCAGTGCACCCCCACCACTACACTACACTACACTACACTACACATCGCCGCTACGCACTACGCACTACACAGTACACACCCACGCATCATGAGCGATCACTACGGTGCGGTGTAACAAAACTATACTCACTAATCACACCACAACACTAACTGATGTTAATGTTAAACAATAAGTGACTACTGCCAGATAACATTACTATTTACTATATTTAGCAAATATTAATAACTACGATGGATACGGTTCGCCACAGTGCACTACTTGACGACACGTAGCAGGCAACCATTTTAATTGTCAATGGTGGTTTATGAATTAAGTAGTGATATCTAATCTACCATTCAATTTTTATAACAGATCGACATCGACGAGTGTGAGAAGAACGAATGCCAGAACGGAGCCACGTGCCAGGACGAAGTGGCCCAGTACACGTGCATCTGTCCGATCGGCTACGAGGGAGACCTGTGAGGAACTGTTTTAATTTATTTATTTAATTTGAGGTTTTAAGTGTGATTTAAACATAGTAATAGATTGTCACATATTGATTTCAAATTAACTTTATTTTTTTCTTTTATGTTAGAAATTAGTTTTCATAAACATATTGATTATGATTTGGTCCTTCAAGATGCATTTGTGTAGTGCATTGTATTAAAGCATACATATTTTCAATCAGAGAGTTGGATACAGATTGCTCTCTGCAATACGGGAGGCTACTCTAATAAGTCGGTCCAATGCAGATCGGTGAACAAATAATCTGTGATTACAACCACGACCGACGGCTTAACGTGCCCTTCGGAGCACGTTTGCGCGCATGTAGTTCACCACGAACCATCTAAGTGTTGATCGACGATGCTTAACTATCGCATGCGTCGTACTCGAGCATCGGAGCTATGCACGCTTCTCTATACTGAAGCTATAGCCTTAAACTATTCGTATAATGTGGCGTGTAACGTGTGTGTGCGTGTGCGTGTGCGTGCAGATGCGAGAAGGACATCGACGAGTGCGCGTCGTCCCCGTGCGAGAACGGCGGGCGCTGCGTGGACCTGGTGGGCGCGTTCCGCTGCGTGTGCGGCGCCGAGTGGGCGGGGGCCCGCTGCGAGCGCCCGCGCACCCGCTCCTGCGCGCACCGGCCCTGCGCGCCCGGCCGCGCCGCCTGCGCCGACACGCCCGGTGAGTGTGTACACTGTACACGCCCCGTACGTACACATCTGTACATATCCCCGCCACCTATAGCGACACGCTCGGTACGTGCCCGCCGACTGCGACGACGTGCCCAGTGTGTACCCGCAGCCTTCAGATACACGTCCGGTACGCGGTCCTCCACGTAAGTGACATTCATACGACTACAAACCCACACAATCTAAAAGTATCAAAAGTCCCTCTGTACACCCAGCTATTACCTACACTCTTGCAAATAGATCACCGATCGTTTCTCCCAAGAGTGCCAAAAGAAAAAAACCTTTATAAAAAAGGCAAAATTGAAAAACTGATTGTATGTATTTGATGGAACAGCACATTAAACGGCATCGTTCGTGCGCAGATCCGGCGAACGGCAACAACTACACGTGCGAGTGCTACGACGGGTTCGAGGGCGTGCACTGCGAGCGCGCCTTCTGCGAGGTGGCGCCCTGCGACCACGGCGTGTGCGACGTCAACACCACGGTGCGTGACACATGACACGTGACACGTGGCCGTGTCTCTGTAGCGAAGTGTGCTTCAAACGCTCTTGAGCCTTGGTGTATTGTGCGTTAAGTCGTATGCGTGCTCATCGTCATTTGGGCGAGTTTATATCACTCGGCAGCGGTGGCTTAGAATTCGACCCCGAATCGAGGAATCCGAGTTCGAATCCCAGTGGCACGCACCAATGACTTTGTAATAAAAGTTATGTGCGATTTATGAAATTAAATATCACCTGCTGTTACGGTGAAGGAAAACATCGTGAGGAAACTTGCATGCCTGAGAATTCACAAAAAAAATATTCTCAAAGGCATGCGAAGTCCACCAACCCGCAGTAGGCCAGCGTGGTGGACGGCGGCCTACATCCTTCTCATTGTGAGAGGAGTACATCCTTCTCATTGTGGGTCATTAATGGGTACTGACTTGACATATCACTCGTGCTATAAATAGTAGGCACGATACTGACGTCCTGAGTGTGAGTGCTAACTCAACAATTTCGTCTTGATGATTCGAATTACAAGCAGTGTGCAGCAATGGATTTATAAAATGTTACGTGATATTTAAAAAAAGAGTTGCTACGGGATAATGTGGACGTTTTCAGTGTAGTTTTGACAAAAAATTAAACAGATGTGGAAAAGATGCTATTCTTATGAAGTATTCCTGTATAATAGCGGTAGCGGTAGCTAGTGCGTTCCACCAGAGAACCCGGAGTCCTCCATAAGTGCCGAGGGTGTTTTAGAGGGTTGATACCAAACATAACTCGATACCGTTCCCATTATTTCGGGTACATATGGAAAGTTTTCCACCGGACGACCGGATGAGTTCCAATGGGTCCGCCGGCACGTTGGTTAATGTGTGTTGTGTGTTGTGCGTGTGCAGTCCGGTGAGCCGGTGTGCGTGTGCGAGGCGGGCTGGGGCGGGCGGCGCTGCGAGGCGGAGCGCGCGCAGTGCTCGGAGTGCGCGCACGGCGGCCGCTGTCGCCTCACGCCCACCGGCTTCCTCTGCGAGTGTCCGCCGGGTGAGTCCGTCCGCCGTCCGTCCGCAGCGCCATCGACACCATCGACACCATCGACACCATCGTTACTGATCCTTACAGTAAACGTCACTCATTAGCCATGTCGTCGTCTCGACATCTTTCCATACTAACGGCAGCTCGATCGTCCACTATACTACCTGCATGAGCCAGCCACATTGCACCGGCAGTTCATTTATAATTTAATTCGAAGCCAAATCAGTTTCCACTACTCATACACACACACACTCACACACGTAGAAGCGATTACGAGCCGCGATCTGTCCCAGCAAGTACGAGTAGGCAGACGCGACCTGATCAGCGATCAACTCGACCAACGATCAAATTATCCGACAAACATGATTGTCTCCCGACCTAATAAGAGGCCGGCCCCATCGACTAGCAACACATCGTCACCCTGTGGCCACACTGTTCCCCATGTCCATCACACATATATCAGAGATGTTTGCGTTTGTACCTACACTATGTTACAGCTAGCGCCCTCTACACTACACTACACTACACTACACTACACAATTCCAAACTGTCCGACGCTTGTATTCACTGTGTGTCTGCCATACAGCCATACACTATACCGACATTGAGCTTATTTCACTGATGGTTTTCGTATTATATGATTTTCATCTCATTCGAATAACATTTTAAACGAAGTTGTTTGAGATCAACCTAAGCTTAACATAAATAGAAACAATTCACAACAGCTTTGAAGGTATAGTGTGTAATCTTTTTTTAAATAATGATTTCGATTTAATCGTTTGTTTCATTTACATTTGCTGATTCAAAATCAATATAAAAACCCCCTTAACTTTAGTTAAATAATAACGCTAACTTTGTATTATTTCTTTTAGTACTATTTTCTTAGAACATAACACGGATAGTTTTAATAACGATATTTGTATCACTATAAAATTAAAAGTAAAGATAAACAGTGTCGCAAGCACACGGCCCGTCGGCACGTATACAGTGTGCGCGGGCCTTATCGCCGCTATCGACACCATCTCGCCGATAACAGCTGATAACAGCTGATAACGGCCGCAGAACATGCGATGCCCAAACTTTGAATAGCCATTTTATTAGATCCGTATTATGAGCCATATTTTGAGCCATTCCAATATAATTATAAAGTTGTCAATTAAATAACCCGAAATGTTTTATGGAGAACGAATAATGTTAAAACAATAATGACAACATTAATTATTCACCTAAAAACCACAAAATTGTGGCAAAAATTAATATCATAAGTGTTACCCATGCCGCTATACACACTATCCTCCTGATAGACATGTACCGTAAAGACAATAGATGAGTAATTACGTAGATGCTATGTTTGTACAAATAATATGTGGTAGACAATATATGAATTAATACAAGAAATAATGCACAATAAATACGAACATTATAATGAGCCTTCATTACGATGGTCGCATCAACAATGAATATTAATTAAATCGGTAATAACGTTTTCATTGTACAACTCGACTGAGTCATTGAGCGTAGCAGGAAGCGATCGATGCAATTGAAAACATCGCGGCTCTGACCGCGGAGCGTGGCGGGACGATAATATGAGTGACGTTGAGGAAATTCGGAAGTACTACACTCGCTTACGGCTCCAATATCGTCACACTTTGTGAATCACTGGCCGCGCCGAGTCGCCGCCGGACACGGCGCTCGCGGATTCAATTAAAAATTACTAAAAAAATGTGTGCGATCTTTCCCTAAAATGTGCAAACATCCCTAGTGCTTCCAAACCGGGATATGTGCAGTGAAGTGCGGGCGGTGGCGGTGGTGCGAGGATATTGCTAGTGACACTCGTGTCGTAACTACGAGTATGTTGCGAACGAGCGCCTTCAAGCTGCTGCTGGTGGTCGCCCTGCTGGGTACGCTACTGAGTCACACTTAGTCATCCAACCATTTTTAGTTTGTTTAGTGACATAATTTAGTTAGGTAGTGATATTTTGTTATGGAACAAATTTTAAATCATTTTGATCACTTAACTGTGAGAATTAGAAAAAAAAATAAAGAATTTTATGGACTACGAGAAGTACTAAGCAAGGTGTGAAGTATTTCAACATAAAAGCCGACAATGATCTATGTGGGATACTATATTTAAAAAAAAATAAGTAATGAGGATCCTTCATTTATTATTCTAATAAATAAATACACGCAGAAACTATTTGGCATATCAGTCTTTCATAAGTTGTGTAAATAAAAATTCAAAAACGTTAAATTTACATTTTGGAATATTTCCACAAAATGTTATTTAATAGATTAGGAAAACGATCACTAATCAATTAATTGGTTAGCGGTTACTGTAGAGAATAGAGTGTGGGCGGCGACCTTGACTGAGTTATCCTCACCTCGGCGTGGCGCAGGACATCACGACATCACTTGATCGATGCTAGCGACACGTAGTCCTCGGGCGGTCTGCACTTGATCTGGCATAAAGTAAACATTCTCACTCATGCCTTATGTGCCAGTAGTCAGCTATTAGTACGATATTATGATCATTCAATTTTGTATTCAAATTCATTATAAGATTATGTACTAAGGTTTAAGAAAATTGGATTTTTAATGGCGATTAATATTTAGAAATGGTGGTATGGCCTGATTTAAATGTTCTAACATAGGTTAGTATAACGATACCTAGTATAATCTGTCTTTAACAATTGCAAATAAATGCAGTGTCCTCGTCTGGTCCTTGTTCTGACCGTGCACTTATTGTGTCTGTTTTAATTAGAGGATTTAAATTAAATATTCGGTTATTCGCAATATGTATTGTGATTCTAATATTCTTTAAATAAAGGAACCTCAACAGGTGAACTGGCAGTATATAAAGTTTATATCGTTTATCTATACTAATATTATAAAGAGGAAACATTTGTATTTTTGTATGTTTGTAACGAATAAACTTAAAAACTACTGGGCCGATTTCAAAAATTCTTTCACCATTGGAAAGCTACATTCAGCCTGAGTAACATAGGCTATTAAATAAAAAAAAAAAATAAAAAAAAAATTCATTGGCAGAGCGAAGCCTGCTGGGTCAGCTAGTTATATATATTATAAACACCTTAACTAAACTATTCGAATACGTTATACGTTTGGTGTGTGCAGGGTGGACGGGGGCGCGGTGCGAGGCGGACGTGGACGAGTGCGCGCGCGGCGCCGTGAGCTGCGGGCCCGGCCGCTGCAGGAACACCGACGGCGGCTACGTGTCAGTGCTCCGCTTTGTTTTGTGTGTAGAGTCACAGTAGCTCGCTGGGGAGGTGCCTTACCGCCAGCCCTTTAACTCGACGCAAAGGAGCATGTTCGTCATGACTTGTGCTTTATTTGGGGAGACGTTGTTGTCGGTGATACTTTATTTGATGCAAATATCTTAATTGTCATGAGTAGCGAAGTACATACGAGCTCAGATAGTATTCCTCTATTTAAGGTTGGATTGGATGTATTTTACTAGCCGCGCACAGTGGACAGTGGACACTCGTGGTCCGCCGTGACCAATTGACATGTTCGTGATCCGACCTGTGGCCTGCGTGGTCATTTGTTGCTCATATACTGTGGTAATTTAGTAAAGATTTCGGGTAAATTTATTATTAGGTTTTTTATTTTATTTTAAAAAACATTCTTTCTCGTTTCTTTTATACGACACAATTCTAAATCCTACTCGATATCACATCACATTTTCCAGAGGTACCGGTGTCTAAAATGTCGACTCAATATGAATATGGAACGTTTCCAGTTGCGAGTGCGCGGCCGGCTTCTGCGGGCACGAGTGCGCTCTACCTGACCCCTGCTACGAGGAGGGCGCCGCGGGCCCGGAGGAGGGCGCCACGGAGGAGCCCCCGGGCGCGCCTCGCGGCCCGTGCCAGAACGGCGGCGTGTGCTCGCAGAACTGCACGGCGGAGCCCGACTACATGTGCGCGTGCCCCGGCGGCTGGGCCGGCAGGAACTGCTCCGACGCCGCCTGGCCGCTGCAGGGCGACGGTGGAACCGGTAACGAGCTCTTGTGGTTTAATACACGAACCCGTCTATTGGAGTTAACACGAATCGTGACGAGGAGTTGACAAGTTTACGTTATTATGTAATTAATGATTTTTTGACGACCTGAGTGGCGCATTGGTTAAGACACCGGTGCACGGAAGGTCCTGGGTTCGATTCCCAGCAGAGCGGAGATTTGAATGATGAATTTGAATATCTGTTTCTGGCCTAGGTGTGCTGTGTTGTTGTCTTGTGTGTGTCCATGGCACCCACGACACTGGGAATCCTAGTGTGGGGGTGTGAGTGTGAAGCATTGTTTATTTATTAATGTTAAATAATTGTTTCCATGTCCGATTGCAGCGGAGGGCGAGGGCGCGGGCGCGGGCGCGGGGGCGGGGTGGCGCGCGTGGGCGGGCGCGGGCGGCGCGCTGGCGGCGCTGGTGGCGGCGGGCGGCGCGGCGTGGCTGCTGGCGGCGCAGGCGCGGCGCAAGCGGGCCACGCGCGGCACGTACTCGCCCTCGGGGCAGGAGTACTGCAACCCGCGCGCCGAGATGATGCACCACGCGCTCAAGCCGCCGCCCGAGGAGCGCCTCATCTGACCGCGGGACCGCTTCCCCCTCCGCGGGTCAGTCACACTGTTCTATCTCCATGTTTGAAGTGAAAACTTGTTTAGCGACGCCGAGCACTCTTTTGGATGGGTCAAAATTTTAATCTCGCGTCGGGACACGTGACCCTGATCGAAAATGCGTAAGACGGAGGAAGAGTGTTTTGTATGATTAGCGCCATCTAGTAAAAAGTGCAGAAACGATAGCATGACGTTCGCGAGGGAAGAAATAGATTGCTGCTATACGAGAAGATGGCGTTTTTTCCGTAATCCTATCCGTTACGAACGTCGTAAAGGTCATTAATGGGACACGTGACCTGATCGAAAATTAGTGAAATTCTTTCAAAAATGCACAACGTCACTGTTCAAGTTTTCACTTGTGCCGGCACCGCCGGTCTTGTACCCCGTACCCGTCGCTGGTGAATATACCTATATAATAATAACAACTTCAAAAACATGTTTGCAAGAAAACTACCTTTTAGAAATTAGGACTTATACATATAGTTTATAATTTCATTTGAATTTAAAATATTTTAATCAGTGTATTCAAAAAGCTCAGTTCCTTCTTAATAAAAGGCATTAATAATATGTTTCTTTAATTACAGAGCAATTGAACACACAAAAGAACAATCGAAGAGAAAATGGAATAACCGTAGCATATCAACAACATCAACCAAATGACTGCCGGAGTGAATGTGTGTTTGTGTGTGCGTGTATGAGAGAACTAGTGATGTGTTTTTATGTGTGAAGTGTAAATGTGACCGAAACCGACTTTTACAATGTAACTAAATAATAAATTATAAGACAAATCAATTTTCTACACTATTTACGTATTAGATCACATCGTGATCGTATACACTCCGGTCCTAAGTCTTAAGCGGGTGAAATTTAATGAAAAGCGTGATTTAAATAAGAAATAATAAATTTTATATCGTGACTTATAATCAAACCGATAACATTAAATTTAAGCAACTCTTTTGAATACTTTAAGTCATTGAGATGAATTTTATATATTGTATATTTATGTTCTATTTTATAAGACTAAATCGATGGTAAAGTTAAACCATTTAAGTAATATCAACGACGACTCTTAAGACATTAGTTACGTAAGGTAGCCGTGTCGAGACCGCCACCAAACTCGCGCGGTCGCTTGCACGGCCCGAGCTCGGTGGCGGCGTCGCGGCGTCGACCCCGCACTGTGGACCTCGCTCCATAATTATGACAATTAATATATGTATAATAGTAAAGTAATAGTAACGACACATCTAAAAGGCTAGTTTGAACGGCTCCGGTGGGGAGGTCCACTGCGTGGTGCGTGTGTAGTTGTAAGTGAAAACAAAAAAGCGTGCAAGATTCTAAATTACATGATAGTGAAGGCGTCCCGCCGCCACGCGCCCCGCCCCGCGCGCCCCCTCCTCCCCCTCCCCCCTACGCTGTCCGCTCCCCTCTTCAGATGGATGTACTACTCGTATGTAAGAACACCCTCTCATCGTGCCGACAGTGCGGTGCGCGCCGGGAGCGCAGGGCGGCGGCGGGTCGTCCGTGCCTTACGTGAAAGTCTGTATATTTGAAAAATATATTATGAAACTTAGCTCCGTAGGGACGCATATGGAATACCGTCGCCCGTCGCCCGCCGCATATAAAGCTATCGAGTGCGTGCGGCGAGGGGCGAGGGGCGGCTAGTGTAGCTAGTGTAGCTAGTGTAGGGTAGTGTACAGTGTTGCGAGTGTTTCCGAAACTCTTGTGGTGATAAAGTGTACTTAACTTTTTTATCTTTTCTACCGATACCAGTATTCCCGTCCTCGCGATGTAACATCTTTGTAAACTTTCCAATTTTATGTATATGGTTGTAGCGGCTCGATACATACAGTAATACGAGCGCGCGACTGTAATTTTAATAGTTATATTGATTTACACTTCTGTTCTTTCCTCTTACTTCCCTATATAAGAATTTTGTGTATTAGTAGTATAAGTTATTAGAAATAATATTTGCTCGTACGTAGCGACCGCGAGGACGCGCTGGCTCCACGTTTGCTCAACAAGACATACATTCCGACTCGTGTTACTTGTGTTACTTGTGTTAGTTGTTATTTCGTCTGCGGCGTCTCGTCGCAGGAGGGTTCTACGCCTTATTACTTGTAAGCAAACAATTTGATATTGTGATATTTTTTACTCGATCACCATTCTGATTTGAACTGTTCATTATGGAACGGCATTGTCATATTTTATACGTTGACGATATCATCAGTTTTAAAGTGTAAATAATTTATAATTATTGCAAGTCTGCTATTTAGATTTAGGATGTTAATATTTATTTCTTCGTACGGCAATATACTTATCTTAATTATTAATAATAACAATAATAAATTATACATGTAATAGTTGTCTAATCTAATAGTCTCCAGTGTATATTTCAATAAATAATGAAGGTTTTTATTGGTGTATTTAAGACGGGAGACAGATTAGAAGCTGGGAGATAAAATAAGTTTACTGTTTTACTTTTGATTATAATGATAAAATATCGCCAGCTTCAGTCGAACTCCTTTATAGCACCTCGTAGTCAGTAAGTGATGTAGTAAGTCAATAAGTTAATAAATATAGGTTCTATAAAATACCTTGGTTCTTCAAACCTTCTTTGTTCCCACACCTACTTGCCACAAAAATGTATATGAACAACTTTTGTTTTTTTAAACGAAATGATTTTGAATAAACGAAGTGGCAAGTGTTCGCTAGTATTATTAGAGTATTGCTCTGTATAAGTGTTAAGTAAGGGAGTAATGTAACGCGTCGCAACCGCAACCCGCCAACGTCTCACCGCAAGCAATGTTACCGTCCACTGGCCGCGCAGTGAGCAGCCGCTGTTGGCGACTACTCACTCATGGAATTATTCAATAAAAAATTATACATACATATTTTGTGTTTTAATATTATGTACTATAAAAGTGACACAGACATGAGCGAGACTAGAAAATATTAGTATTTTCTAGTCTCGCTCATTTTTTTTAATCTCAATTTTATTTACATTATTCTATGGGCACCAACAGTATACAACACATGATAAACTCATGTCTTTATCGACAAAAGACTCCTTAGCGATGCAGAATTTCCACACAAAATTTACTAGAATAACGTTTCACAGCAAATTCTTCTGGACAAGCCCTACATCGGCTAACTCATCGAATGTCTAAACTTCCTACAGTTGAATGTTCTAAACAATTTTAATTAAGCTGAGGATCATGGTTGCTGAATGGGAGGCTTTTTGGGAAAGTAGAAATCAAACGAAACGTTAGTTCTAAACACGTCCTTTATTCAAATACTGTACAGGCTGTATTACAATACACTATGATACAATAACAACGGCGCGGATCGCGGTGGCGGAGCCGCCGGCCGCGCTCAAGCTTCCAACGCAAAGGAATGACTTAGATTATCCTCCCCTCCCCTCCCCAACACCCACACTTTGCGACGTTCCCTCCGCCCTGGACGAGCGACGCTTGGCACCGAGCTGGCAGGTCGTGACGCACGCGAGGAGCGAGCGAACGCATTACTGTGTATATTTGTGTATATTATGTGTCTGCGACATCACTACTGCATCAACGGTCTTCGGAACCGACTCGCTCGCTCGCTCCGGGTGCGTGATGAAACGGAAAATGGAGGGATTTGGAAGTTTTATTGATTACCTAACTACGATTTGGACATCGATAATGTTACCCGAATGAGTATATCGATCACGTCTACGATACGACGAAAGTGAGACGCGAACCTAGCGTCGTGTTGCGTACATTCCTACTGTACACACACTGACTTAGCACCAGTTATGTGAGCACTTCATTGTGATGACGATTTAAAGTAAAATAGCTAATGAAACGTCGTTACATAGTCGGAGGCTAGCTCGAAACGTGAAATTGTCAAGGTCACGAAGGTTACCGTTAACGGCTAATTTCATGGAAGGTATAGAGTGGAGGAAGCACAGACGATACGCAAACATAGGAACATTCAGTCGTCGGGCAGGTCGTCGTCGATCGCACAAAAGAAACCTACTTACGATATAAAAAATTGAAAATCATATAAAACGATCGGAACGCGCGAACACAACCGTCCACATGTAACTGCCACGGAAGAATAATATAAAAAACAACATCATTAAGTTACATATCGTAAAACATTTACATACATTATGGCATAATTTATTACATTAATAGAAAACAATAAATACGCATCGGGCGGCGGAATCTCAAGGAATACTGTCCGCAACAAGGCGACACGACGCCACAACACACAAGTCCTTCATCACCACGCTACACGCGACACGCTACACGCAACGCGCGACACGCGACACGCGACGCGCTACGCCGGATCCCCTCGTCGCGACACTCACGCGCCGCTCTCGCACGGCGTTGGCTACCTGCCGATAGAATAAACATTATTATTTCAAGTGTAATGAAATTTAAATTAATAATAGCAAGGCCACCTATGTTTTATAACTTGGTATAAATTAACTTCTATTAGCAATTAGCTGGACCTAATATTAGAGAAAATGATCTCTTTATCTACCGGCAGGACTGCCAAAACCGGAGTTATCTGTTGTGTTAATTAATTAAAATAAAAGAAAAGATGTTAAAATTTCAATTAACGGATCATCTTTTAAGTTTACTTAGAAAACTATAAACCCGTAGCTTTCATTCAATAGGTCCATTAATTCGTTATTCCAATATTCGCTTTTTCCTAAAGAAAGCACGGACACAGTGAAAAATACTTTCAACAGGTCAATAACGATTTATTTGTTAATAAGTGTAGTTGTACATAATGTATTAGTCTAGCGCGTCTTTTTCAAACTGTACAGTGGACGAAAGTACTACTAAGTTCTAATGATGTGTGGTGGCACAGAACACATTCTGTACAATAGTACACTTGTACAGAAGGCCCACTTCAAAAGTCATTTAAAAATATAGACTCTAGCTATGATAACATTAAGTCCAATTCAGATTACGCAGCGCTCAATCACTTACGATAATGTTGCGTCTCTTTCTAGCGCGTAACCCTTACCTTGTCCACTTTCCCGCTACATGTTGCGTCACAGGGGGAGTGTGCCAGGCCTGGTGGTGTGTGTGTGTGTGTGTGTGTGTGTGTGCGTGTGTGTGTGTGCGTACCTGTTGTCGTGCGGGTGCAGCACGACGCGCTGGTAGTCGGGGCCGGCGAGCGGCGCGCGCGGCCGCGAGCCCAGCTCCGCCGTGCCGTCGCGCGAGATGAACAGCTGCAGCCCCGACGCTGCGCCGCGCACACCACAACAACATTACATTACATTACATTACATTACACACTCGACTGGCTACGTATTATGTCATTGTAATGGTCCCCTCGTTGGCTCTTTGGTCTTAGCGCGGAATCACTGACAGGACTGCTTACAGGCAGACGGCCGACATTCTAAATTACTCTTTCTCAAGATGAGTGCTAAAGTCCTCTGAACCCTGTGGTTGAGAACTTGAGAGGGCAAAGTAAAAAACATTACTATCAAATTTTTAAAGTGAAATAAAAACTTAATTTTTTATTTCACTTTAATGTTTAATTAAATTATTTTAATATGTAATTTAATGTTTTTTTAAAAATCAGCATTTTCGAAGATTATTCTAAGCTTTTAAAAATCAGTATTAAAGTGATTTTGACAAATATAGAAAATGGCCAATTTATAAAAGCTGGTCTAAATTATATAAAGAGACGAAATACCATAATTATTTACTAAATGAGTATTAAAATCGTTATCTTTCTTAGCTATGTTTCGTTTTTTCAATTCTTTTTTCTTTCTATCAAAAACCAAACGGAGATACACAATAAATCGTAATATCTGTAATGCATGTTACGTTAGTTTGAGGCAATACTGACTCTCGGCGGAGTCCTCGACGGCGTGCTTGAGGTCGGTGGCGGCGAGCAGCTCGTCGATGAGCGAGTCCGGGTTCACGCGCGTGTTCTCCACGCGACACGACACCGCGTGCTGACCAACAACACACACAGTTTCCGTTACAAAATATATAGGTATAATACGAGTAAAATGTACATTAATATAGAACAACTATAGCATTATAATTGTTGTATGACTCTAATGAGTTTTAAAAATCTTGCGTTGTGTAATTATATTGGTATAAAACATGTTGTCTCTTTGTCGTCAGTGGTATATGTTACTTTGCTGTGATTACAATCATCGATCATCGGTTGGTTCATTTCTTAGTACGATATGTGTGTTTAGAGTCGTGGTTGAAAATTTGGCATTCATGGAATACGCCAACTGGCAAATCCATTGAAAAAAATCATCTCTCGACCATCATCTCATTGAGGCGAGAGGAGGTTCAGATTCCTCCTTTTTATTCTTCTTCGTAAAATTACTTTGATCTGAAGCTTTTTCATTCTGCATGTACGAGTAGTATCACACTACATGCAGCGTAGAAATGTTTGTTAGGTGTGTCTGTGCATTGTGTGCTGTGTGTGTATGGTGTGTGTGTGTGTGTGTGTGTGTGTACCTGTGCGTCGTCGGGCGGCTGCGGCGGCGCGGGCTGGGCGGGGTGGGCGGTGTGGGCGGCGCGCTTGCGGCGCTCGAGGGCGGCGCGCGCTCGCTCCAGCGACCCGCTCTCCGACGCGGACGCCGTCAACGACCCCGACGACGGGTTCCTGTACCACACAAATATCAAACGTTACATATTTGCTTCATCTATCTCTTTCTCTTCTCTCTCTCTCTCTCTCTCTCTCCACTCTATTGCAACTATCTCTTATGTAATCTTACAGATCCTGAATGACTGATAACAATTCAATGGCAAAAGATGCTTTTGTTTTGTCAGTGAACGAGAACGATAAGCATTTCACTAAAATAAAATAAGGGAGATTTTGATTTCCGTGGACATTTCCTTCCGAAATGATTTCACCTTTAAACATTGCAAACACAAAAATTTCAGGATCTTTTAAATCCTATATTTTAAAAATAAATACGTGCGTGCCGTCCACTGGACGCGCACTCGTTACAAATAAATTTAATCAAATACAAACTTCGAACGCTTCATAACTTGAGCTCCAAATATTTGTAAAATCAATCGAAATCTTAACTTTAATGTAAACCTTATTTAGAAAACTTAAAATGTAAGAAAGTGGACAAGCGTAATAAAGGAGGGGTGGTATACAATAAAACCAACATTTACAGTTTATTGCGCGACATGCGGGATGGCCCTAAGCGCTCGAACATCATGCAACACGCTCGCACACAACCACAAGCATTATAAAGCCTAAAACGTATAATATCAAAGAAAATATTACATGCAATTACATAATTATATGAACATAGAAGATTATTCAAAATGTTATTTGAATAAAGTCTAATCGATACACTTGAATCAATTTGAATATACCCAATTTAAGAATACTCCTACTTATAACTACACATAATTTTAAATTTTACACATAGTAAAAGTATAATTTAGGCTAGAATCAATGAAAACAATACAAAGATCTAGTTTGTCGTCAACACAGGCGAGCTCACTGCAACATTCGTGGGCCGGCGCTGTGTCGAGACGAACCGAAGCTAATATCGAACGAACTACACGACATCTATACGAGACAACATTTAAGTAAGGAATATGTAAACGCACTGTTGTTATTTTGTTATGTGTATTATATCAGCAATGCGTTTCGTTGTGTTATAACGTACGTAGACAGAATCATTTCAAATAAATCAAGAATGTATGTATTTCGGTTAATTAATGAACAAAAAAATGTAATGTGGAAATAAGTGTTATACAAACATTACCGATTCAATAAAGTCGTTGCATTTAAAGTAAACACGTCATTAACAGAATGAACAAGATATTCGTTGTCTACTGTACGTTCAGCCGCAGCCCGCATCCAAACGACACAAGCTCCGTGAATATATAAATAAACCACGGATTACTTACTTGTATATATCTCAATTAGAAATATAGTACGTGATTTATTCAAAATTATGTGTTTTTAAATCTTTCGAAATTTCATCGTCGTGCTATAATTGGCGACTTTTAAACACTCTTATGGCACGAATGGCATAAACCCGCCAAAATGACGCTGCACAAAAGGACAGCCGACGGGACAAAAAGAAAACCGTGGCTTAAGTGTCGGTTTTTGTCACATAATGTTTGGTTTTAGTTTTTTGTGGTGTGGATGCGGCCCATGTGGTGTAGTAATGTAGTGTATCGGTATACAAGTGTGTACGTGTGCCTGGCGGGGTGCGGCGGCTGCGCGTCGGCGGCGGCGGCGGCGTGCGTCGCGCGGCGCGGCAGCGAGGAGTCCCGCGGCGCGCCGCACGCACCGCACGCGCCGCACCACGCCTCCTCGCGCCTGCGCCACACTCAAAACCTTATCTCACCGTCAGCGTCATACCGGCATCGGCATACCCCCGTATGCACTTATGTTACGCTACACGCGTCCAACGTCATACCTCTCATTTTTGTAATGTTATGTTATGTAATAAACTGCATAATTTACTTCTCATATTACATATTATATTACCATACATAATGAATATACTCGCCTTATTATACACAACAAAGTTTTCGCATGATGAACTTATACATTGTCATTTTCACCTACTAAACATTTGCGACTTTAGACGAAGAATTAATAAGTGATGAGTTTGAAAATTAATGTATGAAATGGCATCAATAAATTAGTTACACAGATGTATGCGGAGAATACGAAAGTAAATAGTAAAAGTAAATTACACCCGACCCAGTAGAACCATCGCAGAAATGTAAAAAACCGACAGACAGAACCGAAACAGAAAAAAACAAAAAAAAGAAGGGGCAACTAAACAAGACGAAAAAAATAAACCAAAACCCGGAAACGGACATTAGTGGGAGACGTTACATCCGGCGTGGATGGCGGGAGGCGGGAGGCGGGAGGCGGGAGGGGCAAGCGTCACGCGGGGCACTCACCTCGTGTAGTCCGTGTAGCTGTGGCGCACCGCCTCGCCCTTCGGCGTGGAGGTGGCCATCTCCGCGTTGAGCGCGCGGTTGGACGCGCTGCGGAACCGATGGCGCACGTCCATGCGCTCCCCCGCCCCCTCCCGCGCCCCGCCCCCGCCCCCCTCCGCCTCCGGGTCCGAGGGGATGCAGTAGAACTCGTCCTCGAGGCAGCCGGACAGGCGCGCCGCGTTCGACGTCGAGTTCTTGCGGTGCGCCAGCGGCGTCAGGAACGGAAAGTTGACGAACAGCTCCTCGGTGCGCTTGCCGCTCGCGCGCTCCGCCAGCGCCGGGATCGTGTTGAGCGATTTCTGCTTGAATATTTGGAAGTTGGCGAGCGGCTCGACCGCCGCCGCCACCACGGAGGCGGCCTTGCGCTTGCGGTCGAAGTAGGTGGGCATCGCGAACGACTGGTCGTCGTCGAGCATGGTGCACTCGGGCGTCCGGTACTCGTCGCTGGCGGGCGAGAGCAGCGCGTGGCGCGGGATGACGTCGGGCGGGCCGGTGAGCGTGGCGTCGGGCTCGCGGCCGAGCGTGGTGACGAGCGTGGTGTCGGGCGTGAGGTAGAGGTCGCCGCTGTCGCTGTGCACGCTCTTCTCGAACAGCAGCTTGGCGAGGCGGCCCGCGCGCTTGCAGCCCGGGGAGGGGACGTAAAGCGTCGTCGTCGTGGTCGTCGTCCTCTCGACGCGAACGCTGCGCGGACCGAGGGTGGGGTGTGGGGGGGAAATAAAAAAACAAAAAAAAAATATAACAAAAATAGGTATGAGTGAAGCGAAAAAAAAACGGCCAAACGAGATGTTAGTGACGTGCGGGCGCGGGTGTTACCGGAGCGGTCCGAGGCTGTACAGGCTTCCGGCGACGGCCGACGAACGAGTGATGACTACATTCACAGTTCATGAATGAAACGGTCACTCGAAACGCATTCCTTGCAATATTCATAAGCCCTCCTTAAAGAACCGTATTTTACCAAAAATATACACCATCATCCCCACCATATCGTCGTCAAGCTGACCATGAATGTGAAATATATAATAATATGGTAAAGAAAATAAATCCATCGAATATAGCATGTTCCTTGCGGCGCAGAAGGCTCCCGAGGGGGGGCGTTACCTGTTGTGGTGGGGGCGCGAGTCGCCGGCGGAGTCGCCCTCGGAGCTCTGCCGCGAGTGCGCCGACGCCGCCGACACCGAGCTGCCGTACCCGCTCGCCTGCCGACACAAATAAAACGTTCTCGTATGTGTACATGTCATTGTGTACATCTCCGACATATTCACATAATAGTTCTGTCTTTTGTAGTCTTTCTCACTCATTTGCTCGAGAACTCAGAAATGGTTGATCATCCAAAATGGACACATATGACATGGATGCATTTACAGTCCTACTTTTTTTATCGTGGGGAAATCCACCATGGACGCCCCGTATCGGGCCGACAAAGATTTATGCCGGACTCCTACAGGAGTCCGGATAATCGGATTAGTCTGGTGTGTACCTTGCTGCTCATGTCGCCGGAGGTGTTGGAGGAGTTGCGCGAGTGCGTGTGCTGCTGCTGCAGGCACGACGCGCAGCCCCCTACCCCCACTCCCACCCCCGCGCCCGGCCCCACCCCGCTGCTCGTCACCGACATCGTGAACCCTGGAAACGAACAAGCGTACTGGTATTAGTAACTGATGATGTAAGCCACTGACGAAGCTGGAGATGTCTGAGTATACCGTCAGTCCTAATCCAGAAAGTATTCAGATTAGAATTTGGAGCCTAAAAGAAATCGAATGAGCTTTAAATTGCTCAGATAGGATCGAAATTCTCCGTAAGATCATCTTGGTGTGATGGTTTTTTATTAGGTTCGAGTAGCCAGGACTGAGACCTCAAATAGTGTATCTTCGGCAATCAAGCTTTACCAACCGTAATAAAAGACAAGACGAATATGCTGCGTCACGGCGTGTTATAACGGTGACGGTAAGGTATCAGCAGACACAAGGCATGCTACACTGAATCTCAAAGCCTTTTAATCCTCAACCTTATCAGGTAAAATTTGTGCACCATTAAGGAACGTCATACGATGGCTCTTCCACGTATAATCTGGCTATATCTTATAATGTGTCTAAAATCTAGAATGCTAGGGGTGCAAGGTGCGTACCGGGGTGGTCGGGGATGGTGGTGGCGAGCGGCGGCTCCTCGGAGTCGGGCGACGGCAGCTCGCACGACGGCAGCGACGACAGCGGCTGCGTCAGCGCGCCCTCTGTAAGTAAACAAAGTACAATGTTAACATTTTGATACTAACAACATTGGTGTTGATAGCGGTAAACGGCTGATTCAAAGTGCGTCTGATGGTTTATACATCGAACGACTTGGCGATTAGAACAAGGCCTAAGCCTCTATCCCCACTTAGTCCTGTCCGTTCCCCAAAGTGGATAAGAGCACTTACCGTAGTTCTCCTTCTTGGTGAGGGAGCCGAAGTCGGAGCTGGCGGTGGAAAAGGCGCAGTCGTTGACGTTGAACGACTTGGCGATTAGGACAAGGTCTAAGCCTGTATCACCGTCATTTATTTCGCTTCCCCAAGGTGGCAAGGTGGCTAAGAGCACTGACCGTAGTTCTTCTTCTTGGTGAGGGAGCCGAAGCCGGAGCTGGCGGTGGAGGAGGCGCAGTCGTCGTCGGGCGCCGGCGCACTCTCCGAGCCGCTGTCGCCGCCCGCCTTGCTCTCCGCCCCCGCACCGACGTCCTGCTTGCGCTCCGGACTGGAATATACGTCAAATACAGAGCTATTAGATAATATACTGCACAAGGTCTAGCAGGGTGTGAATATCAGCTTATAGATTGATGGCCGTGTCATAGCCACATTTATCCATTGTACCCTTGGTTATTGAAAAGCCACATTTTCCTTTAAACGCGACCGAACGCTCTGAGGCTGTTGTCAGTGAATGCAGGTCTACTACTTTGGTATACGGTGGTGGCGACCAGGCGAGAGGCGTCTCGATATTCTCTCCGTGCCAGAAACTCGTGAATTCCAAATTTTATTTTATTTTATTTTATTTTATTTTATTTGGAAAACATACAGTGTTTACATCAACTTAACCACTACTTATAAAACTATACACCATTTAAGAGTTTTCACATATATATAAACTACACTTATTTGTTTACATAACGTATACAAGTTTGCCAGATATAAAACATGAGAAGAATTATGACTATACAAGAGAATTAAAACGAATACTAACTAATTTTGCTAATACTAAATAATTTTAATACTTTTATGGAGTCACACCAAATCAAACCAACTGTTTGAAATGTTTAATTTAATTTTACTTGTATCAGTGTTGAAAATGTCGAGATCGGGGAAGTCGTTTAATTCGTTAACGAATCTAGCGGATCTGATAAAGAATGAGTTTTTCTTATATTTAGTTGTACAAAGAGGTATGTACAGAGAATTATGAGGTTGTCTCACTGATCTCATGGATCTTATAGTCGTTGGGACCTTTAAACTTAATTTGCTAAGGAGATGTGGGGAATCTATTTTATGTTGAGCAATTTTTGCAAGAAAAATAATGTCTGCAATTTCCCGTCTTTTATAAAGGGGTAAGATGTGATGTCTCTTACATCTAGCTTCGTATGTGTCATCAAATAATAGAAATTTAAACTGAATATGCCTTAAAAATCTTTTTTGGACGGACTCTAGTCTATTTATGTGTATGTTGTAATAGGGGCTCCAAATCTGCGAACAATACTCGAGGATGCTACGTACATAAGAGCAATACAGAATCTTCAGAATCTTAACACTTTTAAATTCAGAGCTTATTCTAATAATAAATCCCATTAATTTGTTCGCTTTCTTTACGATGAAGTCGATGTGTTTCTCATATGTTATTTTTGAGTCATGTATGATGCCTAGGTCGCGTACTTCGTCCACAATTTTAAGCTGTTGGCCTCTAAGGGAATATTTAAATTCGATGTTGTGAATTTTACGACTAAAAATTATTGAAAAGCATTTTGCTATATTTAAGTCTAGTTTATTTTGATTACAGTATTGTTCAAATCTTTTTAGATCTTGTTGCAGAAGGTGACAGTCTGTAAGGTTTCTGATTTGCTTATAAATCTTCATGTCATCTGCGTACATTAAAAATTTAGAGTGGACGAAACAGTTGTGAATATCGTTAACGAAAAAATTAAACAATAACGGACCCAAAAGCGATCCCTGGGGGACCCCTGACGGTACGTGGCTCCATGCAGAACAATATCCATTTAAGACTACTGCCTGGGTTCTATTCTCAATATATGACTTGAACCATCTAAACAAGTTGCCATGGATTCCGGCCGAATAAAGCTTTTGTAATAGAATGGAATGGTCTATACGATCAAAACATTTGCTGTAGTCGGTAAATATAGCGTCAATTTGCCCACCAGAGTCCATATTAGATGTTATATAATCAGTAAATGTTAATAAGTTAGAAGTTGTTGATCTATTTTTAAGAAAGCCATGTTGTTCAGTGGTGAACATATTTGAGAAATTGCAGTACAACTGAGTGTGAACTATCCGTTCAAGTATTTTTGCAAAGACACAGAGTTTAGAAATCGGCCTGTAGTTGGTAACTTCATTTCTACTACCGCTTTTATGAATTGGTGAGATAAAAGCAGATTTCCAAATTTTTGGGACGATACCTTCATTTACGGAGCGCGTGTACAATATAGTTAAGGGTCTTATTAAGCTGTCGGAACATTTTATAATAAATGATGTTGGTATCTGGTCAGGGCCAGCTCCTTTGGTAGGGTCAAGGGATTTGAGGATTTTTTTAATCAAGTCGGGGGTAACTTCTATGCCACTTAAGATGTTATTATAGTAAGAAATTGATGTTGCGGAACAGTCAGTCTTGTTAGTTGGATACGAGAGAAATGTAGATTGGAAATATGATGCAAAGAGTCGACAAATATCTTCGCCTGAATCTGCTGACTGGTCATTATAAGTTAGAGATGATGGTAATGTATTTGAACCCGTCTTGTTTGACTTAATGAATGTCCAGAACAGCTTCGGGTTGTCTATAATTGCGTTTTCACATTTTTGGAGATAGGCAGAATAGCACTCCGCTTCTAACAGTTTTGCTCTTTGACGTAATAAAGAGAAAGTGTCATAATCATCTGTGTTACCATATTTTTTATACTTCTGATGGAATTTATGCTTTTCTTTGAGCACTTTTCTTAGTGAGCTGTTATACCAAGGCGGATAAGTAGGATGCGATACAGGTTTTTGGGGAATGTTTTTGCTTATTACATCTCTTAAATGTGCGTAGAAGTTATGTACAGCTTCTTCCAGTGGAATTTGGAGTAAGCAGTCATCCCAATTAATATCTTTTAGTAATTTTATTATGTTATCGTAATCTCCTAATTCATAAAAATATTTTAATCTTGGTTTTAACTTCAAAGTATCATAGTTACGAGTATCAAATGTTATATCTAGGGATTTGTGGTGAACATCTTCTGGTACTAATGATTCACTACAGTGACATACAGATAGGGGTGTGTTACATAACACTAGATCTAAGATTCTGTTGTTTATGTTTTGGCAGAAATTGTATTGTTTTAAATTGCACTCCGAAAGAGTATCAAAAAAATTATTTTGTGTTATACCTGCTATTCCAGAGCATGGTGGGTTACAGTGAGGTGCCCATTTTATATTACTTAAGTTGAAGTCACCTATGATAATGAAATAGTCATCTGGGCATGAGTTAACGATAAGAGATAAATTATCTGAAAAGTTGTTTAGTTGTGAACTATATGAATATCCAAACTTCTCGTTGCAGAGGTAGACTGTACAAATGTGTACTTTTTTCACGTTATAATTTTTACTTTTTAACGTTACAGTAACCCAAATGTCCTCTGCTGGAGATGACCATTCCGGACGTTCTACTGCACATAGCTCACGGCGTATGGCCAGTAGTACCCCACCACCGTACTTTTCGCGTGTAGCTTCATAATTTCTGTCCCTCCGGAAGACAATGTACCGGTCATCGAAGAGCTCACTGTTAAATATGCCGTTGATTAACCAAGTTTCAGTTAATGAAATAATATCATAAGTGCTCAGACATAAGTTTCTTTTGAATAAGTGTGTTTTTGTACGCAGTCCTCGAGTATTTTGATAGTATATGCTAAGGTTGGCTATTGTTAATAGACTTTAAGAGATACCTTAGTAGAGTCCAGATATTCAACATGAGACACAATGGTAGGCTAGTCCAAATAAGTATCCCAGTATTCATTAGATAATTATACTTATTTAAAACATAGGAGATATTCATTTTAAGGTTTTGAGTTTCAAGTTGTGAGTGTTTCAGATATGAAATCAAGTAAAGGGTTGACATTCCAATAGTAAAAAAGTATAAGGATGATAAAATAAACTTGTATAAGAGAAAATAAAACACATAAATTTTTATGTGGAATAATATATTATTCTTTTTCAAATATAATTTTGAGAAAAAGGTTAAGATCGACACAGTATAAGAGTATAAAAGTAAGTAAAAACACTTATATAAAATAGGTGCAATATTTTTTATGTGGTGAATAGCATTCAAACATAGTTGAAAGTAAAAGGTTGTAGCTATAACAATGTAAAAATATAATAATAATAAAAAAATACACCTATTTAAGATTATAATATAAGGGTCAATAAGGACGTAAATAGATTTTTGATGTAGATATAGATGCATGTAATATTTAAAAAATACTGTGTGAAAGGGTAATTGTAATAAATGGAATAATATATACTTCATAAAAATAAAGTAACAGACGCACAAACTTGACGGGTAAATAGCTTTCAAATATTGTAAAATAGAACACTTATTTTGAATAGAATAAGAGACAAGGATTATAACAACCTCGATTGAAATAAGTTTTAGATACAACTTCCAGTTAATAGCTATAAGTACGGTAGTATAAAAATCAAATAGCGACTTAGCAGCAAAATCAAGTAGCAAAGTAATAAACAACTGACGCAGTGCGCAAGGGATAATTAGCATTGAGGCGGCGCTAGCGCACGGGATAGTCCGCATTAAGGCGGCGCAAGCGCAAGCGCATTTGGGTGATAATTGAATAAGCTGTAGTGAACTTACATGCATTATTGTCTGTACGACTTCCCCGATGACTAGCGTATTCGAACAGCGATAAGACGAACAAAAAACTCTGGTTATGGCTGTGACTCTCAAAGTGTTTAAGACAAAACTAAGCACTTGTAATTTACATATTAAATTATTTTCGCGAGATCGTTTTCGCATTTTATAAAAAATACTGGAGATGTATCTGATTTCCTGGCCATTATTTTGGAGTGTTTTACCCAAATGTATTTAAAGTTTTTCTCTTTAGCTAGCAATCTCGCTTTGCTCAGCAGTGTTTTATTTCGTTGGGTTAGGTGGTCATTTACGTAGAAGTTCTCAGAAGAAGTGAAACCTAGCAACGATAGCTTAAGCTGTTTATTTCTACGAGATGCTGCAACTAACTCCTCTTTTGTGTAACGGTTATTGAAGGAAATAACAATGGGCTTCACATTATTCGGCACACGGGTAGGAATGCGAGCAATGTAATTAATGTCTTCCTTTTTGATATTAAAATTGCAGACTTGACCAATTTTTTGGGCGATCTCATAAAGATTTTCTGTTTTTTTCAGAGGAATCCCTCTTATTTCGACATTATTTGCTCGGGCCCATTGATCTCTTTCTTCTAATTCCCTATGAAGCCTTCCGATCTCAGCTTTTAACGTTGGAATTTCCTGTACATCTGTCTCCATTTTGTTTACTTTTGACTCCACTTCTTGAAACTGTCTAGAGAAATTGTTGACGAGCTCGTGGACTGAATTGTGGGATTGCTTTAGGATATTAATTTCGTTTTTGATCAATTTAATATCCTCCACCAGCGACGATAGTGGCGCCAACTGTAGCATCACGGTATTCAGCTGTTCCTGTATTCTATCCAGTGATACAGGCAGTGGTGAAGTAGCAGGTGACGGTGATAAATTGGACTTGCATTTCGGACACCTCCAGGTATTTTTCCTATCACCCAATTTTCTGTAGCCCCCCTCGGTGATACCGGCGCACGTGAAATCATAGTGCTTTTTACACTGACTACACACTGGACCTTCCGAATACTGCACTGCACAACTTGCACACGTAAACATTTCGGCAAAAGTTTGAGAACCGTAGTCGTTGATGCGAAGTGAACAAACAAGCGTGTGCTCTCTAATGAGGTAGCGAACGAACTGATAGTTATGTTATTTAATTATACATCAAAAATAATCATTGTCTTGTAGCTATTCTCATTAAAAATTCCTATGCGATCCAGTTGGGGGTTTGAGGTCTTAGCTATCTCTAAACTGCCAATATTCAATCAAACTGCCGACGATTATTGTCATACCTAACACCTCGCCGACAGTCTTATTCCTCGAGCATGCAGACAGACACCGACAGACAGACAGACGGACACACTCACACTTTGAACAGCGGGTCGCCGGAGATCATGCTCATCTTGATGCGCAGCTTGAGCACCGAGTTGTCCTGCCGGCGGCGGTGCGAGTCGTAGCCCTCGAGCAGGCAGCGGCGCGTGGTCTCGCCCGCGCCCGCCAGCTCCGCCAGGTTCACGTCGCAGAAGCCCAGCTTCTGGTATGAACGACCGCCTGAAAATACGCCATATGGAGAAGGTTATGCGCGGTGGAACTGCGGCTGTTCCGCCACTCGTCAAGAGATGGCGTTACGAGCACCCTAAATCACGCTATCGAAGTTTTCTACGTCGCTTTTATATGTATATACGAAACTGAGGCCAGACGTAATCGGAGCACGTCTGCTCCCCGGGCATGACATGACCTCGCAGTCCTATCTGGCCAAAGGGTTGTCCTTTGCCAGAGAACCATTATGATTCGCCCTAAAGGTACCACCGCTCTACTAACAAGCAGGAAATTTCAAGAATTTTAGCAGCAGTATTGAGCTGTATTGAGCAACCACATAAGATTAACTGGACTAACCTCAGAAGAAGCCCAACATGATGATAAATTTTCCTATAATCAGTGTATAAACAGGAAAGCTAAAGTACCAGACTTTTTCTTTAACACTTTTAAAATCCTTTAAAAACGGTAGGTTACGTCTTATAAGGTACGTTTTACGTCTATCAAGTTTCAAATTAGTAGGACACATACACGTACTTCCTGAGATTACAAGCGTTACTTTGTTAGTCAATCACTAGGTCAGCTGTCAGCACATGATAATAAATCAGGTTTATGTTACGTATTATACATTGTAACCGACAAGCTGAAACAGCCATTTAATTTAGGCAAACCAAATTTCAAATATAAACTGTTCGTTTAATTAGAAACACTATCGGAACGTTAATAATAGCGTAATATGAGCTTCGAAAGTGGAGTCCGTAATTTAGCGAACGACAGCAAACTATCCGGTAACTCTAACGTATAAGGTAACGTAACGTAGTCGTAACCGACTAAAGGTATGATTGCAAACCATTAAAAATCATTACTATGTCTGTTTCTAGTCTGGGGGCGTGTGTGTATGTTCTGGTCTCGTGTGGGCCTCTGTTTCTGGTCTGTGTGTGTGTGTGGAACCCACGACACGGGAACAAATGCTTGTGTGGGATTATGAGTGTGAAGCGTTATTTATAATGTAAATCACCCTCACCCTTGCACTCCTTGCGCACGGAGACGCGCATGAGCGCCGGCTCGAGCACACCCGTGTTCGCGTTGGCGCACATCTTGCACACGAACGTGAAGCTCGCGTTCCACCGCACGGCGTGCTTGCGCACCTCCTCCCTGGAACACACACAGAGAAACGTCACACAACAACGTACGAGTACTACAACAACACACGACGTCACACGGCGAACAGAAAAGACATCGTCAATTCACCACCTGCGGTTTTCCTATAAGATTATGACGTGACCAAGTGACTGAGTGCTCCAAATGCCTCAAGTGCGAGCAGAAGGGCTGCATGATGATAAGTGGTCACCGCCGACGATGGGTCTTAATGCCAATTGATGGTGGCCAGCCTGCTCCTTTGCCCTCCATTGGGCATAAAAAAGATAAAGAAACGTTTAATGTCGTGAGCATGTACATTGTACACCAGTGGCGTTACTATAGGGTGGCAGGGCTGGCAAAGTGCCACGGGCCCCGGACTGAGAGGCCGCGGGCCCAGGTAGCCTTACTTAAAACTAAAATAAATTAAGAAAGTACTGGGGCCCCATCCTATGACTTAGCCACGGGCCCCGGGTGGTTTAGTTACGCCATTGATGGGCACCATCGTCAAAGTATGCCGTACGCTAAACGTCAGTCAGCATGGCACTCTGCGAATTGGCAGTCATGTAGGCAAAACGCTGGTCCAACATCAACGTACACAAGACTTGAAGAAACCAACGGAAATTTCGTATGCGTCAAGCCCGCACAAGTTGAAGTTACTTCCACGTGCATAAACAGGCCCTAAATTCAAGTATAATAGGGTCAAGTGGCATCCACAAACAAGGAAATGTGGGCATTTTGTGAATGACCCGCAGGCGTCAGACTTAAGGGGAATAAGGAAGTGAGACTGTGAGATAGACTGACTGACCGTGTCGTAAAGACAGTTTGGTTTTACCATGTCGCTATGGGCGGCTAGGCGGCGGTAGTGAGTGAGGCACTTGGCAATAAATGTCAAACTCAGCACAGCGAGGTCAAGTGGCGCCAGTCGGTAAGTATGCGGCGTAGAAATGGTAAGTGGATAGAGGTTCTGCTACACTCAGTCTAAGAAGGGGAGACCTCTCATCGAGACTGTGAATCAGGTGTGATAATGAGTTGTGACGTGAATGAGTTTGTGACGTGAATGCTGCAAGCTGAACTAGCTACAGTGGACTCGGGCGAAATAGGTAAGTTATTGTTGCCGTTCTATTTACTTCTTTTTTCTATGGCATGTGGACATTTTGCGAGCGGCTTCGACTACTTGGGAGCAACGCACGCGTTCCGTAAAATTAGACTTTATGACCGACGAGGAAGCGGGTCATACACTATAAACTCTGTTTCATTTATTCTTTGTCAAGAATCATCGGGCGGTTTCAATAATTAATCTATCGTCGGATTTGAAACATTTCATTATCAAAACAAGTGGTTATGGTAGTCACAGTTTCAACAGAAAAAAGCTTTTTTCTTCGCTCAATCAAAAATACGAGTGCACGCTATCCATCAAAGCGCGCTCCCACGCCCCCGCGCCCCGTCGGCTGACATCTGGCGATAAATCCTTTTTCGCTCCGATTCATCTCCACACAACCCGTCGCTCGACGTGAATGGGATTTCGTCAAAGTTGTAGATGAAATGATCGTTCGTAGAAACATGCGAGTAGTTCCTGCTGATTTGTTTAGGAATCGATAAAATGTAGTGCTGTTGTTCGCTTTAATTTTAAAATTGTTTTTCAAAGAAAAGGCATTTTTTTTTAAATATCGTCGGTAGTGTTTTTAAAGGCACTCGTGTTTTAGTATGTTTATCGTTAAGCTTTTTCTATTAAAACTGGTATTGAGTAGGTACTGTCATACGCTATAATGAACTAATGATTTACTGTGGGTTTCTATACCTACTGTCAAAATCTTTGGATTTTGACTGAGATAGATACTGCTTGGTTGCTTATTCTTTTGAATTGCTTTGAAGAAGTAAAAGATTGATTTCTAAAACCGGCCGTTCAATAAATAAGGACAACTGCTTTTCAGACATATTGGTCACTGCACAAGTAGTTGAAAGAATTATGTAAATTAGATTTAACCACAAATAGAAAGCAAAGTGAACAGTCAATTCGATAGCAAAAACCTTAAACTCTTATTAGTATGATAATAAAATCTAAGTGGCAAGACCTCGGGAGGGTATTACCTATAAATGTGTGGACCATTGAAATGGAACAATCTCGATGCCGTAACGAGGTCCGACGTCGAGCCAATCCGACGGTTCGAATGGCGATATTAAAATGCATTACTGGTGCCGGGATATAGGTCACATGCTCGTACTATAGTCTGTAGCGGTGGCCAGTGACAACTTTACGAAATCACGCTGATATATGGCGGAATGATAGCGGCAGATTGACGACGACATTCGGACGTGCCAGCTCAATAGGTCATATCCAGAAAATTTCCTCTTTTAGGTAATAGAGCCAAGGTAGGTCGCCCGGGAAAATGAAAATTTTGGACTAAGTAATCTAAGTATGTAACGTTTTTAAAAATCTCACCAATATTTGATAGGATTTTGCCGATAAATTCCCAAGAGTTTCGAAGTATTCAGAATTCACTCAGGATAAACTTTATATCCTCCTCGAACTCTAAGAACTGCGGAGTTGTGAATAAAAATCCGCGCTTTTAGAATTTTATCTCCGATCCTAACTTTATCGATAATAAGCTTCGATTTTACGAGTTTTATGAATTAATCACAGTTTTAATGAAAACAACTCAAATGTTTTACTGCCAAAGGGTAATAATTTCTGGCATAACTCGGCCTTTACTTTATCGATCACTCCGCTTGAACTCCAGCAAGCAGTCCACACGGTGAAGACGTCGTCAGAACGTATCGTAAGTTGTAGCTGACAGCCGTGGAGTGAACTGGAGTGCAGTAAGTAGGAGTGGCTTGTGTAAGGTAGGTACGAGTAAACAGCGGTCGGCATGAATGAGTGACGTCACGAGAGCGACGCTGAGACGGTGCCGCGCCGCGATAGGTCAGCGGTGACGTGGCGACGCTGCACCGACCTCATTATTCAGACCCACGGTTACTTTGAGGGAGCCATTCCCGATGTTAACAGTAATACGACCTCATTAGAAAGAAAGAAAGAAAGAAAGTAAAAAAGCTGTTTATTTCCTTAAGATCTATGACGATTTACAAAAAAACGGACGGTTACGGACATGCTTGTTCGTTGGTTTAAGCACACAGACACTGCAATGTCTGATTAATAAGTTTCATGTAAAGATAACTGACCGATATATTTGACCTATAATTATTAATATGTGCTATGTCTGCCGAAGCAGCTGACCCGCCCCCGTGACGTGCTGAGCCGTGTTCGCTAAAGGTCAACGGTGACGTGCCAGCACGCGACCGTTAGCTGGTGACCGTGCCTCAAACTATTAGTGTCACCCCACGTCAACGACTATTTGTATTGTATAGCAAGCTATTTCTATATTTTTCCTAGATAAAACGGATCCCTTCCTTGATAAAACGGATATTAAATAATTTCTGTGATTGTCATTCTGATTAACATAATAATATACGGAAAGGCAGCGACTCTTATAAAGGACTATGATTTTGTCTCTTTCTGAGAAGAAAAGAATCACGACCATTTTGACTTAAAATTCCGCTCAAGAGAATCAGTAATGTAGGCAGTGTACAACTGTACACAGAACTCACCTCTGCTACCTCTCACCTCGCAGCATGTCTTGTGTTTCGGTTTCGGCTGGGGAGGCATGGTTGCCGGGTGACTTTAATTGAAGCGAAAATCTTATTAGTCCTCATGAGTAGCAAAGCAACAACATACAACCTCAAGTAGGATTTTTTTCTCTTGATCCATGGACTGCAGTAACCACTTAACATCAGGTGGTCTGCATGTACTGTTGTTACTCAATTACTAGAATAAAAAACACTTCAAAGGGCTCTTTACCATAACTAATTTTCTAATTTTCCGAGGCTACGTTCTCCCACCATGGGCCACAGCAAACTCCTATGTATTACGAGCACCTATATCCAACGTCACCCGTGTCCTCGATACGAAGCATCGCGACTGGTGGCGGGCGGCACTGGCCATCGTCGGCACGCGTTTCCGGCGGCGATCAAATGAAATAGCCCTCGCCTCGATAAATATTGGGTTATTCGGCCCTTTGCGACCGACGCCTTCGCCTCACTGGGTTATCGGAACAAGCGCTTCCTCATTGAGTTTGGTATGGACAGCTTTATTCAAATAGAGTTTTGTTATTAAAATTATTTTGATTGCTTCCTTGATGATAGATTAGTAATGCCTACGTTTAACAGTGAACTTACAGTGATTGATAGATGAATGGGAAATATGATAATATCTACTTTTCGTTCTCTGTATATGAGGTATTCGTCGCAACATAAATATCAAAAATACCACAAGATTAGTTCCAAGTGAAACCTTTCCAGGTCCAAAACACGTTAAATTAAAGCAACTTAAAATGTATCGTGAAATAAAGGCACTGCACTTGTCAAACAAGAGGCACGGCCGCATCATCTTGTTCTCCACGCCATTGGGGCCATTTTGGAACCTTTCTTTGCACGCCGAGACGCGTAGCGTTTGTTCTACTCTCGCGAAATCTCAAATCACCCATTTATTCGTAAACTTTAGTGGAAACAATAATATCTTGAAGCCGCCACCGTCGAGTCGCGGAGTGTGGCGACCAGTGGCGCGGTAGAGTCAAGCGAGTCACGGTCCGCTGAACCCGCTAATGAGCTCCGAACATATGCGCGTATGACCCGAGCACCCCGCGGCCCCGCCCGGCTGTCAGCTGCCAAACTCATAATGAAGGATAAGACAAAGAAAAAGACAAAAGACAAAACGTTTATATGTACAAATGTAGGTATGTTACAAATTGATTAGATCAATCCATTGCAAATAGAATAATGATAAACATATCAATAGTTTTGTAACTACCAACACTTAAGTAATAAGGCCATATCTACCAATCCACACTGAAACGTATTATTGCTGGTAACGTATGGTCCAAACCAGCTTCTTTACTATCCAGACTATTGCCTGTCAGTGGGATACTTGAAACTAAGTTTTACAGCCACGCCAAAACCTCGTCAAGCATATTTATTTAAGTGCATAAATAATGACGCCGAGCAAAACATTAATCTCGGGCTGACAACACGTCATAAACACGTCGTGTATCGTGTCATTAACGTGACGAACATAAATATTTACCCACTCGTGTCGCGGCTAACCAGATACAATTATAATTTGAGGTCCACTGATCCTGTATTTGAATTTCTCATGGAAAACGCTTTACCCTTTAGTTATGCGCTATTAAATTAAATATGGTAGACAAAAAACACAGAAGCAATCATAGATACAGTGACGACGACGAAATAATTCCAAGGTACGAGAACATTTAACAGCATTTAGGACAGTGGGGCGTGAGGTCACGTCGCCACCCCACATCGGGTATGGCGCGATAATGACTCACGTACACACGTACTATTATTATGTACGGTAACTATTATCTATTTCCGTCTGCCCGCGCCGCGCGCCGCCGAGCCGCTGCGCTATGTATCGTATCACCTATCATTGTAATATTGATAGGCGCATTAGCGGCTGAAGGTTAGACGCCTACTTGTTGCAGGGAAAATGCGTTGTTTAGCTTCCTATTGGTTGATTCTGGCTTGCTGATTGCAACTTCTTTTATGTTTTACTGCTATGTACAACATGTCTGTCTAAAGCTGAGGCAGTCTTTTGGTGTACTACCCTACGCTACTCCAGTGCTTATTACAGGACGCAGGACATACTCAGCCACCGAGAGCTGGGTTTTCAAGCGGCCCATAAGGTCTTCGAAAAGGTTTTAACGCTTATCCAACGGTAGCAAGGGGTACGAGGAATAAAAGTGCCCTTTGGATGTACTGCGTACGCACTAAATTCTTCGGTTGCCATCCGGTGTTCAGACTGCTTCGGAAATTGCTCAACTTTTTCGATTTCTCGCTCGCGATACAATAGAGAATCTATGTGGGCTTTGTGCTAATGATTGAACCTATTAGCAAAGAGCGTATTAGTACGTCAATCAAGACCACATTAGAAAGAATAACACAAAGAAACCCGGTCACTGCTCCCAGTTCTCAAATCAAAGGAGCAACACGGCCAGATGATCGCACTCATAGCGCCAGCGCCCCACACACGTCAGCCCGTCCGTCGTCGCCGGGATATTGGGAATATCGGCGTAACATCCGCACATCGGCTGGATATTGAACAGACAACACCCACGGCGACGATCGAACGCACAGGTACCGATCGGCACCATACCATCTGTGCACGTGGGCTGCGGATACTCATTGAGAACGCTACAACGGCAAGAATATGAGAGGAATATGAATATTGCAAAATGATTTTCATCTTTACAATACCTAGGGGCTGGTGGAATTAAGCGGTATAGGTCGCAAGAGTAACGAGTGTTAAGAGAGTTAAAGGTTTCGGTTTAAGGGTAAAAATGTTTATGTTAAGAAAACAACAAATGCCAATACGTTCGTACCTAATGTATGTAGGTGCTGTTCGTACTGTCAACATCATCTTGGAAGTTTTTAACATGACGATATGGATCACCTCGCGTATGTTTTCAGGGTAGCCCAACTAGTGTTGAACTTATCCGAGGTCCTTAATCATGAGCTCCCATCGAAGACTATTTTGTTAGTTATTTCCTCGGGTAAATCAAAAACCTTAAAAAGCATCTTCCAAATAATAGCTTGTGTTTCGTAATAACATGACAATAACACTAATAACTTACAAAGAAGCGTAATAATATAACGTTAAGGAAACAAGATCCATTACTTGTAAAATATAGGAACGAAACTGTTACAAAGGCCCGCAATAATTACCACTACAAAGAAATCTATTGAGTTATTCGCAGCTTGCGTTGCCCGGGACGGGCCCGGGGTTCAGAACGATCGCTTACAAAGAAAAACAAGTAAGTAGAAAGGCAATAATGGCCTATTTGTTCCTAATCTACTGTAGTTAACATAGCTAACTTAGCAAATCGTTAACTCCAATTGTTTGCACTTTATCCATATTTTTATCAATTTGTACATTGCCGATATGAAATATTGTATTCCAGCGCATTAGCAATTTGCGGCTCAAACATTCTATTACTCTTAGCTCCCTCGCGCACCATATTGTTATGTGGGTATGACGTTGTATGGGAGCCCGCACACATAAGCAACCACGAACTTCTGGCTGCGCCAGCCAATACGATGCGCCTGTTTTGTTTGCTCATTGGCTGCGCACAGCCAGAGCGCGGATTGGCGAATGTATGCGGCTGCCGTCAGCCGACAGCCTCCGCGCACTTGGCTGCTATAACTGGCTGCTTAAATATTTCGGCCGCCAGAGTTGCTGGCAGTCGAGACGAGAGTGATAGAACGAGCTTAAGGCGCTCACTTGAGCAGAATCTAGGGTACGCCTGCCTCGTATATTGTGGCTATCCGTTCTACTCCTTCTTACTTCTATGTTCCCTTATTTCGACACAGGCGACCGGGCGTACTCCGGCCCCATTCCAGCTGTTTACGACGCTGGCTGTGAGGATGGAGCGCGCATAAATTAGGCTTTATGTGGCGCATACCGGATTCTCGGGTTACAATGACAGGCCAACGGCGGAACTGTATAATGTTTACGGTGTAGTTAATGCGCGACAAGTAGGTCAGGAAGACGAGGGGTCGGTGTTTATAAATAAATCGTTCAACATGAATGACGTTCTCATAAATTTTTAACTTCCGACTGTCTTCTAAAAGACGATAAATGGCCGATTAATTAGTCTTTTGTTGTTATCTGGTAGACAAGGAAATTCGGAGGAATTAGAAGGTATAGGGATTCACTCGCCTGATTTATCCAGCAATGTAACATCGCCTTTAGTTAAACTTCGTATAGGTGCAAAGCAGCCTTCAACCAAATCTAGAAAAATGAGGATTTTAGGTAGCTAGATGTTTGTGAGGTGCGGCATACGCGACATCATTGACTAACATTAAATGAATATTTGGCGAACGAGAACGATCTCCATGACACACGCATTCCAATCAAGTGATCCGGCGAATATCAAATGGCGCCGACATATTCCCGCAAGCTTTGGAATTCATGACATTAGAATATGATACATGGATACGAATGAATTACTCTTCACGTTCATAACTCATTAGAATTCCATTTCGAGCGCCAAAAAGATTAATAACAGACTTATAAATGAAATTTTTAGTCCATCATTTTTTTTCATCGTTGGAAAAAGGAGGTTCATATAGCATGTGCATAGCCGTCATAAACTATAAATTTTCTTTATTATAATCATCCCGGTTTATCATCGGCATCCCCCCCAAGTTTCACCTGATCAGGATGAACGAGTGGAGCTCAAAAGTAATCTTGGAGATCTGTCGAATCGAATGTAAATAATGGTTTTCAATTTATATTTAAATGGCTACTGATTAAGGCAGTAACAGATTCTGTTCAATGTAATGATGCTATTGATCCTGTATTTATTGAACACAAAAGAAGAAATAAAAGCTGTAAGCCGGTACAACACTCAAAAATCAGTTGGTTTAAGTGTACGAAATAGAAAAACATTTTTATAGTCAGTCTCACTCCCAAGAGTCCCAAAAAACGAACTTACATAGACTTGGCTTCATGATAAAACGAGATCACTGAAGGTTGAAACTCTTGACTTCAACGTTCAAACCTCTAATAAGATGGACTATGGCATGGGGTTCTTCAAGAAGGGCATAAAAAACCTCTCCTACATAGCCGGCAACGCACTGGCGACCCCCTGGTGTTGCACGCGTCAGTAGGCGACGGTGACCACTTACCATCAGGTGGCCCGTCTGTCTGTTTGCTTGCTCTATTTATATTTAAAAATAGAAATCCTATAGGAGATAATGTACATGTGGTGCTACTTATGAGGAATGAGGTGATCGTTGTAAATAGAGTAAGTCCGTTACGAAACAAACAATTGGTTATACAAAATAAATACATAGCAACACTTACATGCTAAATAAAATAACAAACAACACAAGATCGAAGTATCTGTAATTATTTGTTACCATACCAACAAACAACTTAGACTTATGAAGTGTTTGTGTACGAGTATATTATGTATATTTTATTGGCGGTTATATCAGATCGAGGTCGGCGGGGCGGCAGATGCGGCGGGTGTCGTGTGTCCGCACATGGCCGGGCCGCCAGGCGTGCGGACTGGAAAGAGGGCCGCGTTACATCAGACGACGTCACATTGCCCATATGGCAACCGATTTGACCGACCAGCGTGCGTTCCCATGGATATCTAGTGAAACCTTAACACTGTGCCAGTCCATTCAGTTTTCGGTAAGTAGCCCGATCATTATACAAGTCAGACAGATGGACCTGAGGACCTGCTAAGTGATCAACGTTCGTCGCTTAATGACACGATTAACATCAGAAAATCGCGTATTTAATCTCTAGTCCGCCAACTAAAGCATCAAACGATAACAGTCTCGCAAGGTCCATGTGTTTGGGCATTATCGTTCAGCATTGGCACGGTGACATCGTAGTTAGGCAACAGCCAGCGACCTTGGGGTGTTAGGACGCTATATGGCTAATGTATGCGCCGGGGAACCCACTGCTATCAGTGAGTGGGCTCGGTGAGTCACTGCTGTGATGCGATCGCTGACAGCACTCACGCCTTCATGCCCCCATCGCCACCAGCCCACAAACCGCAAACCGTGCCGAGGATGTACCTTCACTTTCATGTCCATTTTTGGTGCAGATGAACATCGTCTTTGTAGACACGTATAGGATAGTAAACGAACAAATAACTTACGTCAATACATAACTTGAATTTTTAGCACCAACGACGGTTTAAGCAGTTTTGTTGCTACTCTTTAGGACTATCTTCTGTGATCGAAACACAAAAAATATTTTTGTGATTAAAACTCTAGAGCCGTGGGAGTCAGATTCACACTACAAGAAATCCTTTCAGTCCATCCTTAATGCTGTCGTTTCTAACGGATACTTCAGTCCGACAGAATAAGGGGGGCTCAAATACCTATTGGGATATGGTGGTATGACCGATGAGCTTGCTGCTCGACGTGTGGGAAAGTTTAAATTGATGACAACCTGATGTCCTATCTAAAACCTATTCATCCTACATTCGACGCAAGTAGGGAGGCTCAAAGGCCCAATACTCGAGTTCACTAACGATCTGAATTGCGTTTGGGTCGCCGACCTCGCGCAAACAGGGTCCTGCCAAGATATTTGCGTCTGTTGCTGATCTGTCAACACAGTCCATTATCGATTGTGCGTATCGTGTGTGATCGATACTTGTGGCTAAGTACACACAAATGGTTTTCGTATACTCTTTAATAGCACGAGTGACATAAACCCGCCAAAAAGACGGTGTAAAAAACTACAACTTTACACATAAATGCGTGATTACGGCACGCTAAAATACCATGACTATTTCCATTTTCCTTCCAGGAAGGAACAACGCACACACAAGTTGTTCTTGACGTGTTCAATGCAAATTAGTTTGCGGTAAATACACATGAACGTGGTGACCACCGCCGACCACCGAAACGATGACGTCACGAGTCGAGTGCAGGCCACGGCGGATCCGTGACTCCGCAGCCTTGGGGCAATTCGATTCAATTATACCGCCGCTTCAAGCACGCGAGCTATTATGTACACGATGTTACTATCAGGTACCCACACAACACATGCATGATTTCAATACATGAATTACGAGATGTACCTAATTACGAGTATGTTTACGGTTCGTCGAGACTTGTCTGGGCCAAAGCTATTTAGTTAGAATAAAAATCTGTGTATAAAATTGCAATTGTACAACGTACAAGGTTCTAAAAGGGTGAAAAGATTACAAACCTTCTTTAAAGCACTGCATTTCTTTTCACTTCACTATTACAGCAGATGAAAATGTTATTTGCTGCAATGGTTTGTGCGCGCCACTGAAAACCCAAACCTCCCGAATAAAAGACCGAATTCTTAGCCACTGGGCTATTACCGCTTGTTTGGGCTATAGTTTCATACCCATTTTTGTCATTGCCGACTGCGTATTGCGATGTGAAGTCACACTCACAACAGACAAATGTGCAAATGGAGCTGACACTCTGATTCTAACGTTCGAAAAGTATACAAACATGCTGCTTAGAGGCCTGTACAGAGTTAGCGGTAAACCTACCCCACCGTGATATAATTCACTTAAAAATATCTGTAATACCTACGTGAAAGAGGCGTTCATGTCAGTCGATTAGGACAAAGCCTTAATGACATTTATTACTTATTATAATTATTAGGGCAAAGCTTTTCCGTTATGTTTATAATACGCTCATGTCTGATACTTAAACAATTCTGAAGCACGCACACGCGTGCCTGCGCATGTATTATAATTTGTTACGAGTACTACCAAAAGTTAGTATTAGATTGTGTTTATGTTTAAGTTCTAATTGCAAAACGTTTCCGCAATTTTTCGAAGTATTGTAAAGAATGTATTAAGTTAGTTACCTTGAATACCAAGAAAAAGTTGAGGTAAATTCGAAACGAAGTATTATTCGGATGTGTTTATTTCCGCAGAAAATCGAGAAGAAACTCAATTACAACCACATTACAACGGACATAAATCTATGAGGAAACTTACCGCACCAGGAGATGTTTAGGAAAAATGGCGAATTGAAGTGACGCGGCGTGGGAATCGAGTGACGGCTATAGTAACTTTCACAAGTCGTGAGCAGTGATGATATTGTACAATTTCAGCCAATGTACACGAGTCGAAGAACACGCGCTAGACCAATAGACGACGTAAACTGAATGAAGGACCAATCGCGTGAACCACCAGCACAGTCAACGTCGAACCGACCAATAAGATTATGCTCTCGACTTGTGCTGACCAATTTATTAAATATATATGTATCAATGTCACTTAATAGTTTGTTCCTATGAACTTCTTAATTATTTTAGTGACTGTAAACAGTACTGTATATGTCTGTATACAAATATTTAATAATTGAATCAACAACCCTACTAAGAAGCTATCTAGAAATCAGCCCCCGGCGACTGTCGGCGACACAAAGTAATTATGGCTCGGCTATTTCAGTTATAAATTTTCTTTTACTAAAGAGAAAACAGCTGGCGCGTAGCTCAATAGAGTTACAAAGTAAATGGTCTGAAACTCAATAATGTAATGAAAGTTTTATTAAGTAACTACAAAGACACACTGGTAAATAGATCGATACTTTCTTATAGATGGAGTCGCCGACAAACAAAATCTGCAAGAACTTTCCAACATCAGATATTTTAATATTACGTTACATTGGTAGAGTAGTGAAATACCCCGCATTCAGTCAGTTGCACTGTGCAGTGTTTAGGGCGGGGGCTGCATCAATTTAGTAGGCATATTTACATAACGTTGCAAATCACGAGAATTCAAATATGAAAATACAACATGAAGTCATAACAAAATATAAAGATGAGCTCCGATTGAGTCAGATGTGCGCGAGGCGCGCGAGTCGCGACCTCCGCAATCGTCTGGGGTCGACCACGTCACGTCACGAGTCTCTGCATTCTGCTAATCTGCTTCTACGAGGAGAAGCACGCAAACGAGCAAAAACAAGGGTGGCACCAATGATAGCGGTGATATTTTATTAGAGAAAAAGTAAGCGTTTTTAGATACACTATAGAATGAAAATAATAAGAGTGACATGACAGCCAGTTCTCGCCACAAAAAAAAACGATTTAAAACATTTAATTTGATGAAATGTCAGTAGTTTATATTTACAATCGCTACTGTATTTTAAGCGCTTTTCCGATGCCTAAGCTATAAAGAGTCATTAATTTAACTTAAGTGTCGCTGGTACCGTAGCATTCATCAAGCGCCCACAGCCACCCGTCCTCATGTTTGTGTTCAAAATAAATGATGCTATATCCATCTACATAACTAAGTCAAAGTTTTAAAGTTAAAAAATTAGAATTGTTTTAAAGTTAAAAAATATTCCATGACTAAGCAAAACAAGCCTAATTCAATCAACGTTGGCACACTTTAAATAGTTTAATTACAATAAGTATAACCTCTTTTTTTGAAGTCGGTAATAAACTAGAGGTTACTTTACCTCGCCGTGAGTCAGGGATGAACACATCCAGGCTGTTAATTGGCAATTACCGCATACGTTCATCGACAGAAGCGTTCGATTAGTCGCATTATCAAACTCGACGAGGATGAGGGTGACGTCGTGATCGTGAGGCGATCGTGACTCGTGAGTTCACCGTCGGAATCGGAACAACAAAGTAACAGACAAACAAACGCTGATATCACACGGACAGCGCGGGATCGTTGCCAAGCGATTAGATTCGAATGGCGTACCTGTATTTCACTTTTTCCTTTCGTAAAACTTTACTTTTTATGGTAACTGGACATGTAAGTCGGATTGTAAGTTGTAAATGTATGGGTATCCACAAGCTCAGTCGCCCAGAGGGCAATGGAGAGAGCTATGCTTGGTATTTCTCTACGAGACAGAATCAGAAATGATGAAATCCGTAGAAGAACGAAGGTGACCGACATAGCTCTCAAAGTTTGCAAATTAAAGTGCCAATGGGCTGGCCACATCGTTCGCAGGACTGACAACTGATGGGGAAAAAATATCCTCGAATGGCGACCACGTTTAGGCAAAAGGAGCACAGGCCGCCCTCCGACCAGGTGGACTGACGACCTGAAGAAGACAGCGGGAAACCGTTGGATTCAGAGGGCCCAGGACCGGGCGGAGTGGCGTCGATTAGGGGAGGCCCATGTCCAGCAGTGGACTACTAAGGGCTGAAAGGAAGGAGGAAGGAGGAAGGAAATGTATGGGTTAGTAAGGTATAATATTAAAAACATTTTAAATAAACTCGTAACTAAAGCAAGATGACAACGCTGACTGACCGACCATGAACTCTTGTTGCAACCACATACAGAGGAAAAAATGCAAATTAACTCAATTTTTTTGCGTATTTGAAATAAGTTGGAAATGCTGGTGAACATAATTATATCACCTAATTAAGAAAAACCTGGCAGACTCTAATTGCATCCCGATAAAAAGGAAAATGCAAATTGATATAGGTAAGACTTTATGGTACGTGAGCCAGCGACAGGTTTTCGTGACCAACCAATTAATTTCCTTCCGCCCAATAATTTGTACAATGCTTAAGAGAGTAGAGATAAAATTCGTGGCGATCGTCAGCTGCGGCTCCATAGATGGGTTTAGCAGCGGAAACCGAAGCCTCCGATGTAAAAAAAAATATTTTTAGTAATTTTCTATGGAAACTTGTTTTTTAATTATATCTTGCCCAATACAGTAACGCAAAAAATATATGAAAGGACCGAAGTTGACGAAACTTGCGTCTGGCTCAGGGACCATCTACGCATTGCAATTGCAAACGCAAATGTATACCTATTCTAAAGCATGTTCAGGAAAATGATAATGATATATCTCCGTCTGGAAATACCTGCGGCCGACCATCGGCTCTAATTGCGTCCCGATAAAGAGGAAAAATGCAACTGCAATGGAAATAACTGAAGCATTTGAATAACGATATCGCCAGTATTGCGCTCACTATTGAGCGATTTGGGACGACGGAGGTGATCGTAATACAGAATGAATATCAATTTGTATAGCTACTGAGGTCTTTACTGAGATATTTTTTACTGGAAATGAGTAGTAAACGGGCATGCATGCCACCTGTGCCTGAGACATGAACTTGCGCAGTTTCGTATAGTAATCGTATCAAGCTGGGTATGGAAAGATGTCAAGACGCACTGACATGGCATACTAATGACTGACGTTTGTCAGTAACCCATTAATGACCCACTACAGGGTCGGGTCTCCTCTCACAATGAGAGGGACGTAGGCCGCCGTCCACCACGCACCACTACTGCGGGTTGGTGGACTTCACATGCCTTTGAGAACATTTTTGTAAACTCTCGGCATGCAGGTTTCCTCACGATGTTTTCCTTCACCGTGACATCTGGTGATACCTATTTAATTTTATAAAGCACACATAACTTTTTTACAAGGTCATTGGTGCGTGCCACTGGGATTCGAACCTGGACCCCTCGATTCGAAGTTGAATTCTGAGCCACTGGGCTATCACCGCTGCGTACTGCGACTGACGTTTACTATACGAATTCTTTGACGGTAGTATTCATGTTCACGGCACTGATGTTACGAGATCACCAGCCCACGGTCAGTTAAACGCAGATAAGTGAGATAAGCTTATTCGCTATTATGTTTTATGCCGCCTATTGTCATTTCTGCTTAGCCCAAAGGTAGACTGGCAGAGAATGCTAAAAGTAGCATTAAGTCCACCTTTTGTACCTTTATTTTTTTATATAGGTATGATAAAGAATAAATAAATAAATAAATAAATAAGGTAGCGACTAGCGATCCTATCCTACACTTGAGATGTGAGATGTGGGTGTGTTGCTGTTGCTGCTCATCTCCGGCGACCACGCCTCCCCAATAGAAACACAAAACATCTCTCCTCGGGGTAAAAATTTTGGAACACTTACATAAAACTTACGTTTATTTTTGTCTAACAGCGATTGGTGTAGGTCTTACCTGAAACAAATATAAAATAATATGTTAGAAAGCTTTTCCTTGCTCGAGTATAACTATTCTACTACTATTTTAAATGCGAAAGTTTGTGTTGAAAGAACGCAAAAACGGCTGAATAGACTTGGATGAAATTTGGTACACAGGTAGATTATAACCTGGATTAATTTATTGGAGACTTTTTATCCCTCTCTGGGTCCAACTAACAGGAGCGGAAGCAACTAAGAGAATACGTCCTTGAATTCCCTTTGTATGAGTATCTAACTTTTTAGGTGTATTTCATTGTCAGTACTCCACAGAATATCTTTGTACAGTTTTTCTCTTCCAGCATCACTCAACTATTGCGCTTTGATATCAATAGTAGTATTCGAGGGTATTCGTTCCACTTGATAGTTCATAGGCTTTCAACTCCACAATTTGCAGCGGAATGCGTGCCAATTGCTTTTGATAGGACCAATTTAAACTGTTGCTAGGTAATTCCTAGAAACAGGTTGGAGCCATGCAGCTACGCTTCGCATTTTTCACGCAAGGAATCTGTTGCCAGTGATCTACATTCATGTTAAATTGGAAAGTGACTGTTGAACTACTTCAGGCAAATTTAAGTACTCGTACTATCATGGTTTGAAGGCTCCGATTTATCAAAATTAGAATTAGATGAAAAGTGAACACTCCTGGATACAATTCCACTTATGCCTGGATCGATTTTGAGATCTGTGATCTGTTTTTTCGCATGCTGTTCGGAAACAGTTTAAAAAAAATTCAATACGTGTATTAAATAATTTTTCAGTAATAAATTGTAACTACAAGTTTAGATGAAGGCTACTGCCCCCGACCAACCTTTTATACAGAGAATCGGAGCGTATGACCACACCGTCAGACACGATGACTTTTTAAAAGCAAACATAGGAATCCTGATAGCTATGTCATCGACATAGAAAAACACTGTCATATGTGATCTTACTAACAACAATTGATACATTATCCTCATTATAGTCGAGATAAACTACGTATGAGTACGGCGGACGCGAGAGGTCGTCGGCAAGGCCGCGCGGTTTCGCCGAAGCGCTGCAGGCACTTCGTTACCGAGAACTTACAAAAATACTCCGAAACATAAGCAGCGTAGCGCCGGTGTGTTTTGTGATTGCGTTTGAGGTATATTTTTATCGGAAACTATCATCCAGGCGGCCTCGGGTGAAGTGGTTGCTTCAAACCAAGGGTCGTAGAAAAGATGAACAAAGGAGAGTAATGGGTGGAAGTTGAAAGTACGTGAAAGGACTAAAACAAAACAGCGTAAGCATAACTTCCGTGCTGTGTGAAATCATACATTATGATAGTTGATACCAAGTAATTTTACCTCTTGAAGAAGCTAAAACTGTTTTCGATGGAGATACACATCGCTATTTCGTTATCTGAAGACAAACTGATCAAACAGATAATATATTTGTTTTAGTTTCAATATATTCTGGAATGGGTAAAAATATATGCAATGATCCAACGCGTCCGGCGTGGGCATCAAAATGTATGAGCCATAGTCATTTCACTTTTTATCACTGTTTAAAATAGATTCAATGTATTTGTAGGAGTTGCACACCTATGTATTTCTGTGTATGAAGTTAGGTCTTACGTACCTATTTTAGGTTCAGTGACAGTCTTTGCTGACAAAACTTTAGATAGAATATTAAAAAGAGTCTTAGAATACAAGACGGGAATGTCCGGAAAACTTCTGAATTTGAGAAAAGCACCAAGATTTTTCAAGCTTTCTTCACAAAATAAAACAACCTCAAAATCCCGGTTTTTTATCTACTGCCGCCCTCCGTTATTTGAACTTATATGAACATTCTATTCTTCTGAAGCAACAACGCATCCACTTGTGATCGTACATGGGCCGCAGTGCCATGAAACCCCGATCCCTCAATCATAGAGAGCACATACCACAATTATTACAAACCCTGTACGAAACTTCCGACTCCAAGGTTGCCAAATTAGACCAACTTGGGGACTTGGGGACCGGCTAACCGGCTATTTATTCTCTTTGCTGAACCCCGAGTCACTGAAGTGAATTGACGCTCGTTTGTTTCTGCTACTTTCAAAAAGGTCCTCCTTATCCGTGCTTATTTTCCTCCAAATCACTTCATCAGCGTCACGCGAGTTGACGCCGCCACTCCGCCGGCGCGATCGTGCAACTTCTGGACCAATTTGGCGCGCCCACTCGCCGTCAGTAGGGCTTTGGTTGTCAGTTGTTTTGGAGATACCTTAAAATTAGAACTGGCAAGAGAAAGAAAGTGAAAATACCTACCAGGGATTCTTAAATTAAGTACCGACGACCGAAGCAATTTTCCACCAGAACGCACCAATGAGCTAAGCTTTGAAGCGAGGAGGATATTGGATTCGATTCCCAGCGAAAGAGTGAATAGTTTTAATTTTTGATTTCAGTCTGGCTGTGCGTTATCATCTAGTTTGATGCTATGAACGAGTAAGATTTACGAGTAAGTAAGAGTCTACGTAATTTTTGGTATTTAAGGGATTTGGTGCCATCGGCAACCCTGCGCCGATGGCACTTGACCGCTGACCACCGCGAGTGATTCGTCCTTGCGCCTGCGACCAAGACGTGTCGACAACAACAACTGACAATTAAAACCGAGACAGTTATATTTAGAAATGTGATTTGGATACTACTAACTATCCTCACATAATGAAAACATAGAGGGTTACTGTGTAAGTCGACCGAGATCCTTTAGGAATTGTTGGTACACATCATTACTGACCGATTTGACTATGGAACGCTCTATCCAAAACTTACGTAGGATCTCATCAACTAAATATCGATTTCCAAAGTTAACACGTAAAAATTCAAGATACACATAAACATGAATCAAACGGAATTGTGTATACGAATACACAGTAGCAAACCTATCCCAATATAGCCGGCAGTACATCGGGTATTGTACCGGCGTATTGTGGCACGAGAGGGCGAAGGCCGGGAACATAATGACGTTCTGAAGGCCCACTCCACGTCACACCGGCATTCTGCTACTGAATACTGCTGAATGAACCAGAACGAGTATAGGAACTATTCGCGCACTATAGGATAATCGCATATCATTTTAGTCTATTTTATGGCACTCAATCTCTATATCGATTATTAATTTGTTCTGGTTTTGTACGTGTTCTGTATGTCTTCTGCTCGTGCCAATTGCTCGATAAATTGAGTAAAATGTGGATGTTGTAGAGCTGTTATTATACCTAAATTATTTATATTTTTATTAAGGTTATTGTGATGATTAAGGTTTTCAAACGATTTTAAAAAATGGAGGAGGTTATTGTAAGTTTAAAAATGTTGGTTTTCAATAGATATTTCACAAATATACCGATTTTGTATATTTTTAATTTTATTACCTGTTCACGTACGGTTATTTACCGAACTCTACCTTAAGCGAAACAAAAGTTAAATTCTATAAACTCGTCAATATTCGATTTCTTCAAGCATTATGAATATCAATACAAAGGCACTTTACACCTCTCAAAACATTTACGACTGGTCTACTAAAGCTATTAACATCACTCACTACTATACATACATCTCTAAATTCGATTCACCTGAACAATCCTGCCTGACTCAAGATGCAATTCGGAAGTGGCGTGCCTTAGTCGGTCCATCAGTTCCGCGGTGAAGGACACAATATCATTTGCTCGGCGCGTCATCGACCGGCTAATTATAGCCGCTGACAGCTCGAACGGACATTTGGCCGAGCGTGGGACTCTTTCAAATCATATTTAGATGCTCCATTATTATAATTATAAAGCCGTCATTTAAAGAGATTGACTCTTATTGCTTGAAGACACGTAACAAATGTTAGAGCCATCGTAGTTAGCTTGGGGTGGTTTTACCGTCATCCTCTTATCCCGACGTGAGCTGTATGTTCTTCATTTGCCGGAGCCGGAGATACTCTATCTAAGGAGGAATGTCTTAGACCTTATGACTTGAGTAGCTAGCTACCAACCCACGTATAACATCAGATAAGATGGTTATGCTATTTGAGGCTGGACGTGAGTGTTTGCTACTAAATTCCAATTAAAAACCAAGTAAATAGGCTTACAATGTGCCCATATGATCGATGGGTATGACGGATGCCATTTAATATAACTTATCAATGTTTCTAAGTGGTTTCTACGCCGTGAATGCCTTCATTGAATAACTGTAAATGAGTTGTGTGGGCAGCTTAACGGTTTCCAGCTATCGTATACAACTTGACATTATAATTGTTTCTTATAATGACCACAATTATATTTATTGATTGTTTGTAATGCCTTGTAATTGGTCGGGAAAATAACAAGCTCAACAATTTCGTCTCAAAATTATTGTTACGTAGATACATGATGAACTAGGAAAGGGCTGAGGGAAGGAAGAAAAGATCAAGTAACAAAACTGTTCAGAAGCTAAAGTAAAATTAAGAGAAAACCTTCGACGATGATTACGTCGGTGGTAAACTAAACATATTTTTAAAAGTTCCGCCCTAGTGTGGACAGGGAAATTCTTTACACAAGAGTCAATGAGCGGTGTGTTGAGAGATGTGTGCTCACGAGAATGCTATGCGCGGCGGGCGCGGTCGGATGACGCGCAAGGTCGAACGAGGCCGCCTCATTAGCTATGCGCGGTAGAAGCCCTTTTTCTGGAGACACGGTTCATTTATGATCCGAAACACTGCGGGGCAACTCCTCATGCTGTATAAAGCACAGGTAAAACCTCACATGGAGTACTGCTTGCACCTGTGGGCGGGGGCGCCAAAATACCAACTTAAGTCTATTTCACTCCGTCCGGAAACGCGCTATCCGAATCGTCAATGACCCAAACTTTGAACGGTCTTTCGGCTGATGTACTTTCACAGGACTATGGCATGGGGTTTTTCAAGAAGGGCATAAAAAAGCTCTCCTTCATAGCCGACAACGCACTGGCGACCCCCTGGTGTTGCTCCTGTCAGTAGGCGACGGTGACCACTTACCATCAGGTGGCCCGTCTGTCTGCTTACTTGCTGTACTTATAAAAAAACTGCGGCTTACGGCTGATCAGTGTAAAGAGCGGCGATCGGAAAGTTAAACAACGTCAAGCGGGATCAGCATTTAGATGCCAAAGGGAACAAAGGACAAAACAAGGGATCAGATCGGAATAATCCCCGCTTTTGGCGAAAACGGTCTAGCTCCTGCACTATGTTGGACCCAGGACTTCCGATTACGAATTTAACTGTTTTATTAAGTTATCATCGAAACTAGATTCTGCGGCCTCAGGTGTAGGAGGCCCACTGCGCGAAGTTCACGGAGGGTTTTGCGCGATTAAAGGACATCCAGCTCTGGTTAACCGTGGGTGTGCTGAAGGCTGCTGGTCCCCCTATTGGGAACCGACCCGCCTAGCAGTGGGACATGGGTTACAGTATATCAAATACACTAAAGCCTAGACTAGATGGCGAAATTCTAAACAAACTAGGACAGCTTCAGACTATTGTTCACGCTGGTATCTCGGATCGCGTACAAGGTCGGACAAGGCCGGCGTTAAGTAGGTGCATGCGCGGTAAAAGACCTCTTCTCTTCTTAAGATAAGGTCTACAGCTTATAAAGATAAGAAAAATATTCATCCAACGTTTGGCAGTGCAGTGCAGGGCATTGGATGAAATAACTTTTTGTGAAATTAAAAATCAATATTTCCCATCAGGTACAATGAAATTTTAATTTATCTTCAGCACTGAAGTTCTATAACAAAAGCAAAACTATTTCAATGAATATTTTAAATAGGCATCATAAGCAAACAAATTATTACACGCCATGTCTACTGGAACGTAAAATTTCTGAAGAACTTCACAAGAAATAATATTCGTGAGTTAACTCTAAGCATCATTTTCAGGAATTCAAAATTAGTTAATTAGCATAATATCTGAGATAACGTGAACAACAACAACTAGATATCTACCTACACACCTGACTCTCCAAACATACGTCATCATTTAATATGATGATGAAATCGATGAAAGATCTATTGGATGTTGGATTTCATCAATATCCATAAAATGTGTTCGATGTTTAGAAAAAAAGTGTATTAAATGACGTCAATCTTTTAAAAACAAAGCACCAATTTATGAATAAAGAGAATATCTTTTCACTTTTCTCAATCTCAACACGTAATGGACCGCAGAAATACATTCGGTGGTGGTTTTATTGAAGGCGTCTTACAAATCTAAGTCGGGGTGAATGAGACTGAAGCGTGAGGGTTGGGGGTTCCCCGCTGCACTGCGGGGGTGGGTGGCCGAGGGCAGGAGACGCCGGTGAACGGCCATCGTCGCCATATTTAATGAAATAAACCCACCCTACCACCTACTCGTACAGTTATACTACTAGCCATACTTTCGCGGCCGTAAATCCGTGCCACTTAGTGAAACTTATGAAAGTGCCCATAAACTTATAGTAAGAATATATACGAGCAAATATATGAGGGGGAGAATGGTCAGCAAATAGTTTTATGGCGATAACTTATAGTTCCATAAGCGATCAGTCCAGGAATATAGAAAAGGGATTTGTAGGTAACCGACTTACAGATTTGGATACCTCCTACTTTCGAAGCTGTTTGAACTTTAGATGGATACCCTAACAGTTAATAAGATAAGAAAGTACCTACTTTATTTGCTAAACTTCTTCCTCCACAAATCAACCACGCTGTTCCAAAATATTTTTTTTTTAAATACAAGGCAATGGGAGTATCCTAACTTTTACCGTAAGGGTCCTTTTTAACTGTAAGTATTCTCAATTTGCATACCTGAAAAGGTGAATATAGATTGATCAAAATGCCCTATAAACCAAAAAACTAACCCACATTCGTGCAAATAATTGATTTTCATTTTCATTTCATTTTGGGTGTTATTCATGCAACCTTAAGACCTTCGACAAATCCATCCAAGACTAATAAACCGAGCAAGACATTGCCGAACTTTGAAGATCAGATATGATCGTCCCGACAGCTGACGACTCGAGTTTAAATCCAGTTTGCGTGCCGCGGCAGTCCCAGACACTTGGTCAACTATTCGCAAACAAAACAAAAGTGACACGAACTCCTACTTTTGTTTTGTACCGCTTTGACTCTTTGACTGAAACTTCGGACATTGTTTGTCCCATTCAGAACTTCTCGGCTGTGATTCCGACGAATACAATTTAAACTATTGCTGTTATAAACAGCAGCGAAATTTTGTTATTTGTTGACTCAAGAGAAAATACAATGAACACGAGAGTTGATGATTCATATCATATTAAAATGTGGATAAGTCAACACACGACCACATCTAACCTCAATCATACCGAAGCACTGTCAGAGGTCATAAGTGGACTAGTTATTCTGAACATACTCGTATATGATCATTTGAAATTTGCTTAAACAAGGTATGTAATCCCTAAAAGACACCCAAAAGGAAGCGAGTACGAAATCCTGAATTAAATCGATATAACAGCGAGATACCGAAGCTGACTCATAGACAGAAGCGAAACTGAAACGCACAAGTGAACGTCTAAACAAACGCACATTACACAATCAATTGCTCGGAGCGATAAACCACGAGATTAGTACAGCAACGAGGAAGGCAGAGCCAATTAAAGACGCACGCTTCGCCACATGAAATCTTGATAACGCTGAACATCTAAATATTTACGGTAGCGATTCTATTGCTAAATTGGATCTGTTTACGGAATCGCAGGCGGCCAGCGCCGGGCCAGTTGCAAAATATCTCGCTTGTAACAATAACAATGTCTATTCCGGTGCAGTGATTTGCACATGTACGTGTGTTACAGACATTACAGTGAAATATTTTAGCTTGAATTTGTCAGGTTATACCCCACAGGTATAGATCTAGACATCTATGTTTGTGAGTGAATGGAAGAAACTGACTGAGGTTTTAGAACAATTTTCGAAACAGAAACTTAATCTGTTTTGATTCTACTTATGAAAATTAAACAGATTAAGCTGGGTAGCAAGCAGATGGAGATATCTGCTAAGAACGAATGAATGAAAAGAGATAAATAGATAATTAATCAGTATAAAAAGTTATTTTCGTAATGTCAATGGTACAACTGTACGAAGTATAGTTACGAATCTCACAAAGTTCCAAAAGGTAGCTTCAAGATTAGATAGTTGACAGAAATAAGATAGATAAAGAAATAACAAATATTAAAAGTTTAGCCACCACAGTCCGGAAGGTGGTTTAAATGGGACAATAAACACACGTGACGCGTGCATCCCATCGGGAAGTCGATGTTAGCGCAGATCACAGACGCACTGCCTTTAGGGAAACTAAATATTATCTTTGGCGAACGCATCTGTCGATTTAAATCACCTAGCAGCACAAACAAACCAATTTAAGTTGATGATCGTATTAATAAGTGTGCTATTGAGGTCAACTCTACAAAAATAAGGAAATTGGGTGGAGAACCACACAAATCGGTCAATCGATTATTTCGTCGTAGTCGAGAAAAAGTCGGATGAGTTAAAGGTTACAAATGAAATTGGTTAAAAATAGGATCATGTTACCAAATATTTATTTATTTAATTATTAATGCGCAGTAAAATAACAAAGAAATACTATTGATTAATCAGAAAAATGGTACAAAGATGCTGCTTATTTCTATCGAAATTTCTTCCAGCAGACCTGCGACTAGAGACATTTTTTTCAATATTAAAAACATAAAACTTTATTATTACACACACCGTTCTTTAAGGACAAATGAACTTACAAGCGTGGGCTTCTAATAAGGAGGAAGGAAGACGGACTGTAGACGTCCCGCTAAGAAAGAGCTACAAGCGCCGTTGCATTTCTAAGAAAAATGCATCTTTCAAGTCTTTAGAATTGAGAGAAATGGTCCCTGCTCCAGCGTATAAAGCAGTCGCGTGAATGGAGACACGTTCCCGTAGAGCGTCTGGAGCTAGTCTTCGAGAATTTGTGATCATTTTCATTCAAATAACTTATCCTCTTACTACTAGTCACATTCAATGAGTAAATCAAGATTGTGACAATGCACTTTGGATACCGCGAAATCGTTGTCATTGCCTATCCGAGGTACGAATAGCGCAAGTAAACAGGCAATGTGTCATCGTTCACCACCGCTGCACCGGTCGCAATCAACCTATTAGCGACGGCGCAAGCAAGGGGTGTCCCCTAGTGGGCCCCCTCGATCCATTTCCGCGGCCCATCCGAGCCCGGAACGCCGCCGGTTCCGGCTGCTTCCCGCCACGCTTGCTCAATGCCATGGTTATTTAACGAGAAACTAATAATCGTTTACTTTGTTTATTGAAACTGAGTAGTAAACGAGCGTGCAGACTACCTGATGTTAGGTGGTCACTGCTACCTATTCACACCCAGTGTCCAATCTCAAATAAGACAGAAAACCTATCTGATGTCGGTCGTGGGTGTGGTGCTACTTGCTCCAGTTATTAAACAAGTGCCAATACAATTTTTTTACATCAGCACTTGCAGCATAAAGCTCTAAAAATTAATAACAATTTACATATAAGAAACTTGATAAGAGTTTTTGATAACAGTAACTTTCAACAATATATTTCGTACATCGACTGGTTTATGGGTAAACGACACTGAAACACGAAACGACATGGTTAATAACAACAAACAGCTTAGCAATTTTAATGACAATCATTTACACAATACGAGGTCTTTGCACTCTGCAATCGTCTGAGCCTCTCTTAAGCAAATGAATCGCGATCAGCATTATTGACAAACGCACAACGCAACGCGATTGTTGTGCGCTTGTGCGATTGCAGGTGGGAGCAGTGCGCGCGCACGCGAACTGCGCACTCAGCACGTACCGCGCACGTGCGCGCCCTCACCGCACACGAAACAACAAGTGTATAGAAGTCAGGCTTCGTGAAACCGCATCATTATAATAATAAATAATAACGCTTCACACTCATAGCCCCACACTAGGATTCCCTGTGTCGTGGGTGCCATGGACACACACACGACAACAACATCGACACACCCACACCAGAAACAGAAATTCAAATTCATCATTCAAATCTCTGCTCTGCTGGGAATCGAACCCAGGACCCTCCGTACAGCGCACCGGTGTCTTAACCACTGCGCCACTCAGGTCTCTCCTGTGCTGTGCCCACAATTCCTTTTTGTGTGTTGTGTGAAACACACATCCACCCTTAAACAGGAGACGCAATCTAAGGCTTACGGATGCACTACACACGATCACCAGAAGTTGAGAGCCACGGTTGAGTTATACGGAATTGTTGAACTAGGTAGAAATGCAATCCCGGGAGAGATACAATGGCTCTACCATCTGGTAAACGTAAGTATCAGTATGCCATACCAGACTGTCCGTTTTCTTATACTAATGGCGTACCTTAACTATACGAATACTTTGACGATAGTGTTCATATTGTTCGGGACGCTGTACGCCCCTGTTCCTGACTGTTCCCGGATTTCTCGATATTGGGCGATGTCTATTCGAGTATGAAGTATGAATATGAAGATGTATGAAGCCGAACTTCTATACTCGTTGTATTTTGCCATACCAGCGGTCGGCCGCGTGTGTCGCAATGTGCTCTGGTCTGGTTCATGCGAATGCTATGACTATGATTGATTGAGTACTTGTCTGTCATTTGTTAATCAAATTCGTGTTCGCAATATATTACTGTAATAAGTTGTGTTCAACAATAAATTACGCTGCAGGTTTTTTCATAATACACTAACAATTAAATACGCTCAATGTCATGTAAATTGCAAAGTGCGTTTTGAAACTAACACTTAACTGAGAGTTTAGCGAACAGCGGATGAAACAACAAAAATAATAATAAAAAACGGAAAGAGGAAACTTGGAAAAGAAAACTCGAACATTAAAGAACACAACAGTTAAACACGAGATACAAAGATACATTCTCTATACAGTAATGATACATACCTAAACATACATAAATGTCTGTTGTGTCATCAAGCCTAAGTCTAAACATGGAACGAAAAAATTAATAGTACTTAATTAAATTATATCAATACAAAGCTGTTTTAATTAAGCCAAGACGAGCGGCCACCGCTAAATAAATTAAGCGACTAAAATCGTATCGTTTTCGCGATAATATTTTTGTCAAAGGAAAATTTCAACCTTTGATGTTTGAAATACTCTACCAAAACTAATTTACGTAATTATAATAAATCGAAGCCGAAATAAGACGCTATAAAGTATAAAGCGATTTATAAACAAGAATGTCTGACTTAATTAAAAATATTAATGACGAAGAATGATATCTAGATGAAATGAAAAGTGAAAATGAAAAAGTGGTGTGATTAAATTCCTTCATTTATGTAATCCTTTTTTCTAGTGGTGGCGAGAACATGTTGATATTCAACAACAACAGTTTACAGGGCTTAAAAAAGACATTATTCCTTTTCATTATCAATAACTATTAACAAATTAACTGCAATACACTAAACAACTTCGTTTAATGCTCAGTATTTGGCACTATTATTTGCTGTAAACACTGCAATATAAATATACTTGTTTAGCGATGAGCAAGTCTACTCTCTACCGGACCATTAAGTCTAAATGCCTTAAACACTTGCACTATACATACTCGGAGACGGAGACGTCTTCGGAGATAACGCTCACCGTAACGAAATCTCCGACGGCTCTTCCGAATGGCGTTGACCTCTGATTAGATACAACATTTAGGCGTCCCGTCGGTTATAAATCGTGGATAGCAATACTGGAATTTCCGGTCCGTTAGCGACGGGATATGATTGTTTTTGTTTGGAAATCGTGTTTTGTATCAAAGGTGCGGAAGATATTTTCACTTAATCCAGTCCAGGGAAGAACGCCACTGAGAGAGGGTTGGGGAAAAGTAATTGGTGCGTGCTACAAGGATTTGAACCCAGATCCCTCGAGTAAATGCCGAGTTGTTAGCCACTTGGCTATCAACATTTTTCATGCGAAAGGATTGAAACAATATTGAATGTAGAATTTCCGACCAGATGGAGTTCAAAGGATGATTACTGTATTCCTAATTGGTCGTAAAACCAGCGAATAAACAGACTGAATTGAAATGGCTTCGAGATCGTTAAACTTAAGTGATCTGTGGCAAGCGCGGTGGTTGCTGGTCGGCCATCATTAGGCGCAGTTGATCCGAGCGCACTCGTAAAATTAACGATTATGATGAAAATTTCAGCTTGCAATGGTTGGGATTAATAACAGAAGAAATGTGAATAATTAGATGTAGAATGTAAAATTATAAGTGTCTGTCTCGTTTTTAAACGGCGTAAGCCAGCGAGTCAAACCGATTCAAAACTGTTGGAAAGATGCATACTAATACTACAACAACTAACGGTCATCAATAAGAATGGTAGGTAACCAATGCATAAGTATAGTATTTCTCCAAGAAACACACGACTAACAGTTCAGTTTCGTGAACATGAACACGAGGTATTACCAAAGTACAGTAAACGTTAGTCATTAGTATGTCATATGGCAGTCTGTCTTGACATCTTCCCATACTAATGGCAGTCCGATACTATTACTACACGGAACTGCGTTGGTTTATGCTCGAAGATGATATTTTAAAGTATCATAACAACACAGTGAAAGTCGTCAATATGTCTGGTAGATTATAAACTTATAATATCGACGTCCTCAACCTCAATATGGTTACATGAGCCACAAAGAGGAAGCAATTTGTTTGCATGCACTTCCCTATCACACATCATGTCGACATCATGGGTATTCTTAGCATAGATGTAATAATGTATTCATAGTAATAATGCGTTAACTAAACACTGTTTAGTAGTGTTTAGTTACCGAGAGTGGTGATAGCCCAGTGGCTTAGAATTCGACCTCGAATCGAGGGGTCCGGGTTCGAATCCCAGTGGCACGCACCAATGACTTTGTAAAAAAGTTATGTGCGCTTTATAAAATTAAATATCACCTGCTGTTACGGTGAAGGAAAACATCGTGAGGAAACCTGCATGCCTGAGAGTTCACAAAAAAAATGTTCTCAAAGGTATATGAAGTCCACCAACCCGCAGTAGGCCAGCGTGGTGGACTAAGGCCTACATCCCTCTCACTACGAGAAGGAGACCCGACCCTGTAGTGGGTCATTAATGGGTTACTGGCAAGTTACCGAGAAACCGGTTCGATTAGCAACAATCCATTGTTTTTAATTGAGATAATCCGTCGTTGGGTCAATGTGTAAAGATCAAAACACTAAATTGAAATCGCTTGATCCGTTCGCGAGCTACAGTGCCACAGACAAACAGACAGACAGACACACATGTCAAACTTATATCACCTCTCCTTTTGCGTCGGGGGTCAAAATAGAAAACATCTGCTTCTATTTTGCATGAATAATAATCAGTTATTATTTTAATGACATAAACAAGAGATTGGGTCCAAAAGTAGTTTCCACTAGCAAGCCGAAGAGTTAAAGGATGTAAGAAATATAATTTAGAATTTTTAAAACATTGTTTGCCCTGAAATAACGTACGCAAGCAAATCCTGAATAAAAAAGCTATCGTCTGAACATTTTCTTCGTCTTTGTCCAATATGTGCTCTTATAAAGGCGATCGCAGCATTGATGTCTAGAGTCTTTGGATAGAGCTAATGCTATTCGGTTGCCAGGCAACATCGGTTGTGACTGAGCAATTAAAAAGAGTACCTCTATTACCTATTTCTATTCATATCCAATGATAGGTTAATCGTTAGCACGAAGAGTTGGCTGACCATTGGACCGGTTAGCTAAACTTGATTCGACTGCTCTAGTTCTACTTATTCACTCAAGTTAAGTACCTAGTGTTAAGTAATAGTATGATTGCACTGAAAATATTTCAGAATTTATTTTACTTCTGTGATATTTATAAAAACCATTGATCACTATTTTGTGAACATAAAAAGTTCATGCCCTCCTACAGGAAACCCCTCTTAAATTAGAATAGATACAAAGTGTTAGAGAGCGTGGACATTAATTTCTAAATTATAGTGATGTTTTGAGTAGCGTAGAACCAAAAGTATAAATAGCTCGGATGTTAGAAGCTCAATGTGTTTTAAAAAAAACTTTCGTTTAGGAAACCGAGAAGCTTCAACGAATATTTCAGTTATAATTTCTATTACGATTCTAATCAGCGACAATACTACAAACTACAAGTATTAAGTACAAGTTTTAATTGATTAATCCATTCACTGCTATGAGATAATACTTGTAAAATTTTCGCAAAGGACTTTACATAACTTATACAACAGCAAATAAAGCTGATATTAAGAAACATTTAAGTAATCTGCACTACAAGATAATGTAAAGCATTGTTGTACGTCTCCTCTGACATCCTCTGATTATAATAATCATTTTAATTTATTTAAATAATACCTAGTGTAATTGCGTAGAGTGAGTGAGTACCGTACACATTTAGAACGCAACCTTAAATTAAATAGCTAGTTGGTACAGTTAACTGTATATTAAAATAGTTAAGAGTTAGAGATTTTTACACTCATAGCCCCACTGGGATTATCTGTGTCGTGGGTGCCATGGACACACACAAGACAAGAACACAACGCACCCAGACCAGAAACAGAAATTCATCATTCAAATCTCTGCTCTGCTGTTAATAACCCAGGACTTCCCTCCCTTAACCACTGCGCCACTGAGGTCGTCATATCGATTATACATATAGTATTATTTGCGGCCTTGTAAGTAACTTATAAACATGCAATGAGATTCCAAATTTAGCAACATGTCAGTAACCCGTTAATGACCCACTACAGGGTCGGGTCTCCTCTCACAATGAGAGGGATGTAGGCCGCCGTCCACCACGCTGGCCTACTGCGGGTTGGTGGACTTCACATGCCTTTGAGAACATTTTTTTTGTGAACTCTCAGGCATGCAGGTTTCCTCACGATGTTTTCCTTCACCGTAACAGCAGGTGATATTTAATTTTATAAAGCGCACATAACTTTTTTACAAAGTCATTGGTGCGTGCCACTGGGATTCGAACCCGGACCCCTCGATTCGAGGTCGAATTCTAAGCCACTGGGCTATCACCGCTAATTTAGCAACATATCGCCAAACATCCATACGAGTGGGCGGTTTGTTATGTTGGCGTTTCCTCGTACACCGTACGAAGTATCCGAGCCCTTGTTTTCGGTAAGCGAACCTCTGTCAGGCCGTCGCATTACGTAATGTGTTCCAGACATTCCTGAACTTTGGACGGATGCCTTTCATGCCCTTCATGCCCTTTGAGTAGTTAGAATAGTTTATTTTTAATAGTTTACTTGATTTTACAGCTCTAAACGCTTCTGTTTGAAAAACAAGTTTGAAAACGCTCTGCGTTCCTTTATTACTTTTATGCTATAAAAAAAACCTTAGATACACTCGTATATGAGTTTCTTTACTACAGTCGATTAAACATAGTCGAAATCGGTTAAAACAGTTCACGTTTCAGAGCAAGCTGTGTATGTCCCATCCATTATACTCGTAGCTCAAGAGCTGTTAGACATTTATCGAGAAGTGTTTTAGTCATCATAAAATCACGTCGAACCGATTGTTTGTAATATCCGAACATTAAAAATGAAGACCTGGCTGGCGGGTGATAGTCTCTCTTGGTCTACCCGTATTAGACACAATGTGTTTAAAAGTTAAATGCACGTGAGACGGGAATGTCAGGGCTGTGGGAGGGCGAATTAGCGGCAGTTGAAGTTAATTGTTCCAATTACACGCGACTCTACTTAATTGCACACTCGTCGTTAGCGAGAACTGTACAGATTTACATATAAAGATTAATCACTCCGCGCGCCAATCGCAGTTGCAGTGTTACAATTTCCGGCAAGTTTGTATTTTATATACCGACAAAAAGTTTACTTATTTATGTGGGTAGGTATTGCTATTAAATTGAGGATTTTGAAAGTTTAGACTGGTTTCGAGGGCCTGGACGCCAAGGGAAGATCTTTGTTCAGCAATGCCACATCAGATGAGTTGAACTTTGCGGTAGCCTGATATTTTAACATATTTAAAAAAAGAATTTCATAAATGGTTCAAATTTTCAAACGGTTCAACAAACAAAAAGAAACTTTCATTTAACTTCGTTGACGTGTTTTCAATGGTTTACTAAAAAAAATTACAAATATTAGAAATCAAAATCCAAATCATTTATTTGCACGAATATGGGTTTTACAAGGTATTTTGATCAATCCCACGAATATGGGTAGAAACCAATAGGTTTTACAAGGTATTTTGATCTATCCATATTCACCTTTTCAGGTATGCAATTATAAAAAGTAAGATAAACAGATAAAACTAATGTTAGTCATGGGTACAAATAGAGATCTAAGCGGTAATCGATTGATCATCGCCCCGCCTCGGACAGTCCACGGCCGATACCCTGCACGTGGTGTGTGATCTCACGTCCGGCACGCGCAACCCACATCCTTCAGTTACGTTTTAATTCACTCCTCACACCCTTATCAGTCACCAGTCAGGTGTAACGGCACTATAGTAACCGTCATGAGTCGTGAGCACAGATTAAATTATCAGTGGTACGGATATTGTAAACTTTCGGCCAATGTACAGCAGCCGAATAAACGCGCTGGACCAATAGACGACGCACACTGACGAACTGACGTTTGTCGAACCAATCGTGTGCACCGCAGCGCAGTCAATGTCAAACCGACCAATGAAAGTTCTGCTCACCACTCGTGACGGCAACTATACACTGTGTTGTGTTATCTTTGACATGTCTTATCGCTGACGTCACGCAAGGTGCACGCGCTCTGTCGTATATAAGATTCATCAATATGCATGACATGAACACAACATGATGAATTGCTTAAGAGTTGGTGTTTACTTAACACCAAAAATGATTCACGTTCAACTACGGCTAAGCAAAAAGGAGGTCTACTGCCTAGGTCTAAACACATGGTTGTAGATCTAGGTACTGAATTCATTACGAATTAACCTTTCGTAATTATCTGTCTTCAAGATAAATGGACGAAATAATAAGTAAACTTTCCAGTCCTTGTGAATACACAGAGCAATTCGCAGCATCCTTTAGCAAGTACTGCCACAATTTACGTAACGAAACAACGATGAATTGTTAAGTAAATTAGCTCTGTATTGTTTAAGACCGACCCACAATATCCCATCAAGCAAACTGCACAAAGCAAACTATTTTGTGTCAATTTCTGTAATAAGTTGTTTATTTATACCTTGTACACTTACTCCGTTTATTTCTACTCAATCAGCCGAAATGTAGGTTATGTAAACATTCAGTATATAAATAACAATTTTGCAATATCGTAGGTGTTTATTGTTGTGTATAATATACATATATATTGTGTATGTACAGTGATAACAGCTACGCGCCGGCGTCAGAACGTGCCTCTATTCCGTCGACGTTTACTACTTGATAAGAGGTTAAATGGATGCACTAAAAACAGTTTCTTCACGTTTTTATCAATCGTAGTAGAATATTTTAAATTTATTCTTAAATAAATAGAAAAATAAACTAAAAATTATTCATTTACTTGTGGTTGCACATCGTTTTAATTTCTATCACGTGAGAATTTTCTATCACTAGATTTTCCTTTGGGGTTTTCTCACAGTGTAAACCTCAGATTCAAGACAACACGGCCAAAAAAAGCTTCAGCATTTCATTTTTCACTGAATTGATAGCACGAAACAAGAGACGTAGTAGTATGATTGTGTATTGCATCCGTTCGTAGGGCTCTACCCAGTGGATATGACCGATGAAATCAAACACACAATCAGTGGCGGTGAAACCAGCCGCCGGCCTCTCGGATTTCGCGAAAGCTATCGGTGAAACGAAATAGGGGCGGTTGTATGGATTTACACCGCGGATTCAGTTACCTACGTGAAATTCGCATCGTTTCTTTGAGTGGGTTGTCAGTAACCCATTAATGACCCTCTGCAGGGTCGGGTCCTCTCTCACAATGAGACGGATGTAGGTAGGCCTTAGTCACCTAATTGTAACGTTATCACATCGTTCAGTCGTAAATAAATGTTATTGTTAGATACTTGAACAATACTACATGGAAACACCCAAACTTTAATTTTCATAAAAATACTACAAACCGATCAAAACAAAGGAATCCACATACACACATAGTAAGTAGTAGCAATAATTGGAGGGTTTAATTTCGACTTCAACTAACTGTAGAGCCGGGCGGGGGCATTAGCATAAATTCTGTTCGGCAAGCGCACCGACCGCATACACAATTGCACGAAATAACTCGCGTCTAATTAGGAGCGTGTTTAAAGCGTAATATCGCACTCACGAAGTGCGTGTAGAGTGTAGGGGTCACAGAGTAATCGACCAGCTAGACATCGAACATGACCAATGCTTCATCGTTGACAGCTCTTTTAACACGCTTTTATTAGCTTAGTATGTATGTAAGGGAATCTTTGAACATAATTTTCTCACACAAAATGTCTGATCAAACTGAAATTTAGCAGAATTAGATAGCTAACAGAACCGAAGCCTGATGACGACTTTGAAAACTGATCTGATGAGGAAGGAAGTTTTCTAGGCGTGTTTTTTAAGATTTTTATAACTGCAGGAACTTCTCCATCGACCAACGACCAACTTGCCAAGTGCCACGATAGAGCGGCCATCGCGCCGACAATGAGAAGGAAAATTTTCACTTTCCACAAGAGAACGCGTCCACTTGTTACTTAATCGCGTTAATTAGTCATTAATGCGTTTATAGCGTGCCGGCCGCTCAGTCATTATCCCACTGCTCGTAGCTTCATGTCCGCGGCTGTGTCCACACTCCACACGACCAATTACCAACTGGAAATATAAAACCAATCGACAATATTGACAACTCGGAGCTGAAGTGCTTGCTAGGTTGCTATTATACACTAATAAGGAAAAACAGCGGTTATAGCGGTGATAGCCCAGTGGCTTAGAAGTCGACCTCGAATCGAGGGGTCTGGGTTCAAATCCCAGTGGCACGCACCAATGACTTTGTAAAAAAAAAAGTTATGTGCGTTTTATAAAATTAAATATCACCTGCTGTTACGCTGAAGGAAAACATCGTGAGGAAACCTGCATGCCTGAGAGTTCACAAAAAAAAAGAAAGTTCTCAAAGGTATGTGAAGTCCACCAACCCGCAGTAGGCCAGCGTGGTGGACGGCGCCCTACATCCCTCTCATTGTGAGAAGGAGACCCGACCCTGTAGTGGGTCATTAATGGGTTACTGACTGAAGGAAAAACAAGGACTTGCAATCCTGAACAGAACAGAGGGGCGATATGTCGTACTTGTTAGTAATATGAGAGGGATAGATCTGTCAGTCGTTGACAAGTAGGGGAAGCAGTCCTAATAACGTCCTGGTCTCCTGGAGCACCGCGCAAATGATCACGCCTTCTTGACACTTCATAAATCATTCTTGAACGTCGCTACTCTGATCCCCTTACCCTTTCTGTGTAAGTGCCTCCGATTTCAAGTAACACGACGCACGGCTGATTGTTACACCTTAAAACGAGTCGTATTAATAAGGAAGCTCAAACCAAACCGTTTGTTAGGGTGATAACTATAAAAAATTATAATTAATAACTAATCTTTGTCTTTTGATTTAAATAATCAATATTTGTTCATGGCATTCATCTTGAGAAAAAAAATGCATTTCTGATATTCACAAAACAGCCATGATATTTTTGGCTGAGAGACTATAAATGTATGTAGCGGCTGTGTCATTCACAGGTTTTTATTACATATTAATTAAAGTCGAAATGGTTATGTTTAACACTTTAACTTGTCTCCAGATCTTAGCTTCAAAATCTTCATTGGTTTCGTAAAACCTCACATCAGTACGGTTTTATAGGCCCTGGCGCGGTTTCCTAACTGCAGTGCAATTTTCTCGGCGAAAGCTATCCTACTCTAAGTATCACGTGGGAAATGCAATACGATAGTTGGTTGGATGCAATTTTTATTGCAAATAGATTCTCGGAGTACCTACAAATGACTGTATTCTATATAAAATTAATAAATACTCGTGAAGAACATAATTGGGTCCACTCTTGCCAATTAGCTGGAGACACAAAGATTGTCGCAAATCGTAAAACGAGTGCGCATAACAACACAACACTACAGTGCCGAGACGGAAGAGATCAGTGAACCCCAACAATAGGGTATTACGGCCTATGTCAAAAAGGTTTTAATATGAATTCGTAAGTAAAAAAAAAACCATAAAAAATTAGAAAAAAAATTTTTGCAAACAAATATTATGTAAAAAGACTTTTCAATTTAAATTTCATAAATCCTCGCGAAAACACGGTCTCGGCCGTCTCGGCGCTGCCGCCATGCTTGTGACGTCACTCGCAGTGTAAACAATACATCTCAGTAAAGGAAGAAAGTTATACTCCATTGTTTATTTACACTGCTAATGACGTCACGCCGATAGCTTTCATGGCGTATAGCGTTTTTGACATTTGAAAAACAGATTAACAAACCTGAATTTTGAAATTGAAATAATAAATGTATACTACATTTTTTAGAACAGAAATCACCATTTTTCACTTGCTTTTAACAAAATCTATCAATATTACATAATTTTGGATTTTTCCTTGCATGGTGCGAAATACCCTATTATGTGATAGCGTTGGATGACGCGGGGATGACAATGGCGGAGTCGACAGCGACACCGATCTATCAATCTGGAAACGATCTCATTGTTTCTTCAGTTCCAACTCATTTATCTTATAATGAATAACAAAGGTCACGTTTTTGCAAATAGGAAACAACTAGGAATGAAGTTTAAGTGATTAAGTTACGGTTTTAGGAATAGGCGAAGATAAAAGTCAATATAACTGACCATTTGGACCGCAGTACCCACACAGTGACGTCGAAGACGGAAACTTAATGGCCCACATAAAGCCATTAAAGCGTTATTTATTTAACCAAATGTAAAACGTAACGGAAAACTGTAACACTTTGCCACCTCGACATTCCGTTTAAGAATGATATCCATACAAGACAAAAGTTTTGACTAATAGTATGCTGCGACAACGTCGCTTACGTAAGTCTATAGATAATAATTTATGCCAGTATCGAGTGCACAATCGACTTCGGCTATTTTTCAGATGGGACTTGGCGCAAGTTGCGCCCCCGGACGGAAAGTGCTGTTATGTGCCAAAAATCTTCACCGACAACAACTCTGATTCGTGCATCGTGACATTCGGGCGACTATCGCCGATGCGGACTACTGAGGAAATAATAATAATAATATGGTAAGACTGTTGCATCGGCGTGTCCAGGAGTAAAAGCAAAGTAGGTTACTAATTTACGAATGAAAATCGCGACCATCAGCGTATGACGTGAAACCTTAAACTAAACGATATTCGTGCAAATAAACTGTTTTGTCTTTCCTTTGACGTTCAGACCATCACATCAGCGTATGACGTAACTTTTTTGTCTTTCCTTCGACGTTCTATAGTAGCCACTCGGATTCCTTCGATAAGATGAGAGATATAAAGGCATGTCTCATAGTAGATAACTATCCGAACTTCTTATTTTAGCACGAAAATTTATGATAATTGTAGCTTTATGATGCGTTGATGATTGCTTTTTGATTGTGTACTAAATACTACTACAACACTGATAGAGACCACGTAAACAATAGAGGATGCGGCGCAAAAATAACAATCCCTAAATAGACACCGCTCTGTGTACTCAGATCGTCCATATCAATAGACGGACACATTAAGCAGTCACAACTAAAGTATTAAATAGTCACAACTAAATAAGCGGGTATCAATTAACGACATGCAAGATTCAACTTAATTGACATCTCTCATTTAATCCAATTTAAATACATTAATTAACGCATACTAACCAGTATAGGTAACGTAGCGTAACACAGTCGCACTAAAATAATTATAAACGGCTATTAATCATTGCTAATGACTCAGTGGTCCAAATGTTTATTGTTGAGGTCAACAGAAATATCAGGCAGAAGTATGAAAAGTGTGTGTCACAAAGTGTAAGAGACCGGTGTGTGTATGGAAGATATTTATTGATGGTCGTTGTATTGTGATGAAACTTAATACGAACGATCTTATTGGTTACTTTCATCACAGTAACAACAATGAACAGAGCCTCGAGCATGAACTAAGGAACATACTACTATAGTCAAAGTATCCGTATAGTTAACGTGTGCCATTAGTATGGAAAGATGTCTAGACAGAATGACATAATATGTCATACTAATTGACGTTCACTATACAAATACTTTGACGACCATGTTCTTGCTCAGGGAACTGTTTTGAACTTCTGTCTATTTGTCTTTTTGTTGTGACAATGCCATACTAAAGTAGAGTTCATACTTTTGTGTTATCTTTAGTCAACGAAAATAAGTCAACCTGTTATAGTCAGTCAGTCGTTGACACTCTTCGATAACAGAACGGTGGCAAATGTCTCATGTCCTTGCTAACGAACTAACTGTTACTGCATTAATGTAGTTGCTGATAAAATTATTGCGACATTTTAACCTAAGTAGTTACTCGTAGTATACTGTCTTTTTTTTTTTCGGCAAGCGCAAACACCCCTGTTAACCGATTGAACCGACAATGTCTTGTGGCGGGTAAGTCAGTAGACAAAATGTTAGAACTGTTTGTACCTACAAATTTAGCAGGTATACATAAGGCAAAAAATCTGGAAAGTAATAACATCATGTAGCAATCATTCCTAATTAAGACGTGGGAAATGAAAAAGTAACTAACCCTGAAATGAGTTCCTCGAAGAGCGACCACATAACCCGATTATACCCCCTACACAAGCATTGGCCGAGTGGCGCGTCCCGAGGGAGAACATTGTCGCCGCAATTTCCACCGCACAAATTCGATCGCGGCAATTAATTAGCTGTTTACTTTATAAAGGTACAGGCTTATGAAGGCAACACGGCTGTGTAACAAACGGTTGTGAATCTTGAGAACATTTTAGTACTTTTCGGGTTTTTTAAACATGCCTGGTGATCAGAGCCGGGTGCTTCGAAGAGCGAATAAATAACGCAATTATTCTCCCTACACAAGCATTGGCGGAGTGGCGCGTCCCGCGGGAGCGCGATCACATTCCGCTAACAACATTGTCGCCGCAATTTCCACCGCACAAACTCGATCGCGACAATTAATTTACCGTTTAGTTCATAAATCCTGTAACGCACGGTTGTAAATCTTGAGATTATTGTTACACTTTCACGCTTGGTGTTATAAATTCTAAGACATTTACAATAACCCCGTGCACCGCTAAATAGATTACAGGAATTCGTATGATCTTAATATCTCCTTTAAGACCTCTTAAGATTTTAAAAAACGATGTAGCATGTCATTAAAATTCGAACATGACATTAATAGTTTCAGACTATTAAGACTTATTTTCAACGGAGGGTTTAGATTTTTCTTTACCGTACCTACAATAACGTGAGGCAATTATAATTGTAAAAGTTCCAAAGTCGTAAAGTGACACGACGCGCACTAAACGAATACAGGTTAGTTCTCGGCCTAAAATTAACAGTCCAGGATGTTATGCTCGACGTTTGTCCAAGTTATGTCTGTTTCGGGTTGTAAAACGCGGAATGTTTGTAACGGACATAATTTTCGACATTAAAGGGACATTATTTTTGGTCGTAGTCTCGATTGGTTAGTTAGTGTTACTCTGAGGGAATCCTAGTTTGGTATGATAGTTAGTGTTGAGTTTATAAAAAGAATGATAGCTTTTAGAAAGTTTTATTTAACCGGGGCTTCTCTCGTCTCCTGTAATAATGAGAAGGATATATCTACATACGGCCTAAGTCCACGTTATTGGCTTAATGCGTGTCGGTGAACTGAGCAAAAATATAACGTTAATCAGCATTAAGTATGAGCCATTGAAAATTCCAAGACGTACATAACATCTTGGAATTTCATATACCTACACTACACCTACATACACGTCACCTGCACTACTGTACTTCAGTACTGAATCCTATCAATAAACAAAACACTATCAAGGCCGCTCGCGCACCAGTCCGGTCGCGGTATACTCGTACATCGTACATCGTCGGGGTAGAGCTACTAGTAGAGCACAGAGCAGTGCACAGTGCAGGAGTACCGGACGCCTCCGCATTCCGGCGCCGCGCTAACTGCCCACATCCCATCTGCAGCCGACACCCCACGAGGGACGACCGCCGCCGAGTTACACGTGTCGCGCGGCCGATGGACACGAAATACGTAGGGTACAAGTCGAGAGGGGTGATAGCTCAGCGGAATTCGAGGGTCAAAACGCGAAATGGTCGAATCACTGTCGCATGTAATGTAATAAGACACTAATGGGTGGCATTAAGACATGAATACGTAGGGTACGCAAGTTGAGAGGGATGATAGTTCAGTGGCTAGGAATTCAAGAGTCCAAAAGGGAAATGGTCGAATCTCAGTCGCATGCACTTATGAATGGCAGGTAGACATACTCCGACGTAAAACGCAGGATACACAAGTAAATGTGAGTGGTAATTCAGTGAATAAATGATTTGGTCTTTCATTCAAGTGGTTGGGTTTCGAAAAATCTGTCTGCAACTCATTACATACTAAACACAAGCAACGTTTAGCTAGTCGTATTTCCGAGCGACAGCGACGCATACCTAGCACGCAGCAGTTATAAGAAGAACCTTCACGTGGGTGGGAGAAACCACCCCTGAGAAGTTATAGGTAGCAAACTATCTCCATGCGTAAGAGTGCATTGTTCATACTCGTAATATATGAAGCTCGACTTCTATACAGTCTCGTACTTTTGTGGCACGCAGCCGCACCAGGGGGACACTTGTGTTTCCGTCACACGTTCCATTGAGATTAATGGCAGCGAAACGGGCTGCGGAACCGACATCGGCTGATGCAATTTTCACACCATGTTATAATACTTGCTAAATGGAAGAAATAGACGTGCTAGATGCAGGAAGACATCTTCACTTGGAAACATTAGAGAACGGACAGGAATCTCCCGTGTCGAACAATTACTTCATCTCGCCATTAACAGACGAGAATTCAAACTTACCTTCAAGAATAAAGAGGCACTTAAAAATAAAGAAGAAGAAATAGAAGAAAGCCATAATAGTCAAATATGAAACAAAGCTTTTCATTCAAAACCGGCAACGCAGCATTACGCCCATTTTACCGTCAAATAGGCTCTGCAAGCTTGTTTGCTTCGTCATAAACCAAACCTAAAACTTAAACAAACCTGAAATACTCTTCCATTGAACCGTCTCCACGATCAAAGAGAGCTTCTGGTATTGATTTCGTAACAATACCAACATCTGTAGATACGACGTGGGCTTCAAATCGAACACGACACGAGGGCGTAGCCATAACTTGATTGACGATGTAAATGACTGCGCGGGATCTAATCTCTGCGTCTGTCGGTGAATAATTACTCACCGCTCGTTATCTGCGCTTTTTGATAATTATAATGGAACGCGAACAAAACAGACGCTGCTTTTTGTTCAATAAAATGTGAAATACTAAGCGAATTTCATTTTATAGCACATGGAACTCTCTTAGCTTTTCTTTAGCGGGAAATAATAAATGAAAGGCCGAGCTAACAAAGCAGAAAGACTCGTTTTCTTTGAGCTTTATTGTTGTTGTGAGGCTCAAATAGTAGATTAAATTTTAACTAGTTTTGCAACGTTTCTGTGTTTGTAGGTTAGCGAAGAAAAGTACCCTTTATGAGCAAGTCCCAGTTCAGTTGCAAATGTAATGACCATCTGTTGAAGAACCATGAATTTGGGCCATAGTAGGCCTGTTTTGGGAATCGTTCGAACACAATTAGGATGACTTGTGCGTCTGCGAAATTGTCAACTAGCCTATACTTCGAGAACATTCTGTTCTAGTCATCAATACGACTGCTTTCTCGCGGCAAAGCGACCCAATTAAACGTATCGCTCCGAGGAAAGTTCACATGAGCACATTTTCCAAGAGGCGCGACGCAGAACGGGAAATGGTTATGCAACCGACTGCCGCATGACTGACTTGATTGTTTTCACTTGGTACTTCTAGACTAACACAACTAGACATAATGGGCCTGTAGATGAGGAACTAATGATGAGAGCGATTATTCTGACTGACCGTTAGTTATTAATTTTTCCCCTGGGATAACGTGAGGATACCTTAATCAAATATTTGGAGAATGCTCACCGACTATCCCTTAGAATACTATGCTGACTTATTGTCGCGGCCAGGGTGGCTTTACTAGCAAAGCGATTGCATTTTTGTGTAAAAAATCGGACAAACGGGCAAATAGGACGCCTGCTGGAAAGCAGTCACTATTGCCATGGATACGAGCAAAACCAAGGGAGTCGCTAGTGCATTGCCGGCTTTGAAGGAGTGCTATTTTTATCACTTTTTGGTCAATCACGAGTAAAAAAATCATGGAACAAGTCTTACAAAAAATATCTCAAAATTTTATAAGGGGAGGAAATTATTTCACTATAACGCCCACCCCTACAAGCTTATGCTTTGATGACGTCACACGACGACCTTTTGATCTTAAACACCCTTATCAGATCTTGGGGTTGTAACTACTAGTAGTTATATAACGTTTTTAACCGCCGTCAAAATAGGAGATGTTTTTCTGTTGGGTTGTATTTCTATACTCGATTCTTCAAAGAATATTTTTTATTATCGGTACTATAGGGCCTTGTCTAAGTTTCCTTTGAACGTTTAACTTTTCAATTTTGGGCTCTCACGAGGCTGAAAAATATAATTACACTTTTACCTTTGTTATAAGAACCTTTATAAGTCCCATAAATCACGAACAAGTTTTCACTTTTAAAGAAAAAATATTATTTACGAGACACTGAATTAATTAAGTTTTTTCAAAGTTATTTGAAGTTAGGCCGATAACATCTTATAATGCGTTTAAAAATGATTACAAAAGTCTTAGGTAGGTGTGTTTCACTTGAACCTTTATAAACCCCATCAATCACAAACAACTTTTAGTTTTTAATGGAAAAAAATATGGAACACAAAATTAGTAGCATATTAAAAAATCTTACATCAGTAAAGTAATTTTAAGAAAGAAGTAAAGAATTTTTAGATTATTAAAACAATCTGAAGAGGATCGCATAAAAAAATTGAGGTGGAACAGTTTTCGGTACTCGTGCGCCCATTCCTCCTGTACTTACAAGCACAGGATTGTGAAATCTGCCATTAGTGTTATAAGCCGAACGGATAAAGAAACAATCTGGCAATGGCAGCCGGTACTTATGGTAGCGTCAGTAAAAAAAGGTCAAGTAAAATATTAACCTTCTTTTTTTATCTTCGATATCGTGCTGGGGTCCAAACCGGTTGCCATACTTGCCCGTGCGTTACTAAATTGCAAAGGGTGATAACGCTCCAGTCTCTTTTCTTCTTCAAAATACTTAATTACGTTGTAGACTATTTGTCGAGCATCACTATGAAGAACCTTCCCGCGTTTTCTAGAAGCCATTCAAACAACCAAAGAACTAAAATTAACAAGAACAACAAAAACAGAACAGTAGTTGTAACTAAACAGAATTAAAATTTTACGAAATTGAGTGCGTCGAGACAGCGCGAATTCTAATCCAAACTGATTATTTTTTTGTACGACGTACTACGTTACTACGTGGGAGTAAAGACAGAGCGACTATATGAACGAGATAGCATGAGACCGTCCGCGATTTACAGATTGTTTCTTTATCCGCACGGGATACACCATAGGAAGGAGTAGGTATGTTTGTTTCACTTGAAGTATTTGTTTAACTGCCGAATTAAACTTGAAGTTTGCGACCTCGGGCCCACGCGCCGTGACGCCGCTGTTAAGACGATGAGAATATTGTTTTTGTGCCTTCAAACTGATTTCAGGTGGGTTTTCAATCATACTTACGAATAGAAATTATACGTAACTAATTACTGAAGATTTTATTTATTTTACTTTACCATTACAATATTTGCATACTTACCTAAGAATGGTAAATATAAATTGATTAAAATAATTTGAAACGTTTTGTCTTTGTCTAACATACATATTTATAGTAGGTTTATCCTTTTTCATGTTTGGGACGCAAAACAGAACATCTCCTTGGAACTCCTCGAAACAACAATTACCGATGCAATATAATTGGCGCGAGTTCCAAAGTATTGTCGTGCATTTTAAAACAGCGAGCGTGCAGAGTGATGGAACGTTTTCAAGTTATTGCGAGTGAAGAATAATCCTGCCATTGTTATTAATGTCGAAGCCAACGATGCGTAAACAAACCTGAGACCAGAAGAACCTCTGGATGCACACAGTTGAACGACTCCATACCGTGGCCGTGTTAGTGCTACTTCCTTGATCGGACGACTTCAAAGAAGTATTATAAGAAATAAATTTTTAGGATTTGCTTCCTTGATCGAACGACTTCAAAGAAGTATTATAAGAAGTAAATTTGTAGGATTAGATCATATTAAAACGCTACTAGTTCGTAACCCATAAATGACCCACTAAAGGGCCGAGTCTCCTCTCACAATGAGAGGGATGTAGGCCGTAGTCCACCACACTGGCCCAATGCGGGCTGGTGAACTAGAGGGATGTAAGCCTCAGTCATAGTAGGGCCATCTCTACATCGTCTTCACATGCCTCTAAGAATATTTTGTGAACTCTCAGGCATGCCGGTTTCCTCACGATGTTGTCCTTCACCGTAACAAGTGACCTACTGGTACCAGTTAATGTATTAAGCACAGTTTTTATGTGGGCACAAGATCAACCCTTTAATAACCAAGGATCACCATTGAACACTACATTCGTATTCATCTTCCGGAACCATTAACAAAGTTAATCGTCGGGCAAATTTCTTCTCCGTACCTCTAACTACACTCCCAACGAAATCAGCGGAGCCATAAATTCCCCCATCCTAATAGACAAAGGTCCGGTAGAGCGTAATTTATTCCCGCTTGCCGGCACTGCGCGGTGTGCACGCCATGATATATTATTATGTCGTGGAGACGCGCTCGGGGTCCGAATAGGAATTTGTCCGGCTCCCCACTTCCTACCTGGATGTGGACTAAATGCATCACGAGAATGTGGGGCAAGGACGTTTCCCTCTACCGGAGTTGGGACTAAAGTTTCATTTTCCCCTTCAATTTGTAGAATAAATATGAAATGTCACGCGGACAAAAGCTCTCGCTATACAGCTGGAAATACTTCAAACATGAATAATGTTTGTAGTATTTCACGTGTGAACGTCAAAATTATTTCCGTTGAATGTTGGAAAATCGTATTTAAAGAAGGAGCGATAAAAAAAATATTTTAGCCATTTAGATAAGTACATTAATGTTTAAATCAATCAATGAACTAATTTTCAACATTAAGAATGGAAAATGTGTATTTTTTATCTGCGTTGCTTTGCATTGTGCAATAACAGTTAAAACAGGTAAAAATTTGCCGTGTCCAAATTTAGAATACCTAACAGTTCCAACGGACTGCCTAGTTTATAAGTGGAAGAACCAAAGAAGCTCACCCAGAGAGGTACCTTGAAAAGGTTGCGGCACCTTCTTACCCCGAAGCATGATATTCATGTGTTGTCTTCATGTCTTGTTTCGGCCTGCCGGTGATACTTTATTTGAGGCGAACATCTCAGTCCTCATGAGAAGCAATTCATCCACATAGTTATAGGTATTCTTGTTTTGTAGTGTGGAATAAATGTTTTTTCTTTCTTTTCTTTCTTTCTACCTATCAGTATTCTACCAGCATCCACTTACAATCTATCTGATTGAGAGATTGAATGAGGTTGGACGTAGGCTGTTTACAGGCTGCAGTAACGACATACCATCAAGTGGCCTGCGCGGCCGTTTGCTTCTCGACGCTAAATCAATAAAAAAAACAATAACTCGAGTGTGAACCAACCTGCTGGAGTGGTCCTGAAAGTTGCCGCCGTCGAGCAGCCGCACCTTGGCGAACAGCACGGCGGACACGAACGGCACCTCGGTGAGCTCCTCGAGCACCACCTGCACCTCGAACTTGTATCGCTTCTTCTTCGTCATGAACGCCATGACGCCGCCCACATCGGGTACGGAGCCGCCGACCGCCGCGTGTCACGACACAACACCACACCACACAACACAACACAACACTAGCACCGGACACAACACTGCCACTTCACATGTGTGTCGACGCACGTTCAAATGAACCGATTAGGGTAGATGGAAGCGCTGAACATGCGACTCGCACTCGTATCTACGTAGATAAGTAAAGTGGAGGAGCTATTAGCTTGGCGTCGTCGTCGACGGGTCTGCGGGCCGGCGCGGGGCCGCGGATCACTCGCATATCGGCTGGTGTCGTTAGCCTGGAAGGGAAGAATATTGCTTGAGTCGTTAAGATACGAGTACTTTAGGAATTCTCGGTATTTCCAATTATTTGTTTTGAATTTTCAAAATTGTGAAATATAACGAGCAAACAAAACATAAAGAATAAAAAAATAGCTTTTATTAAATTATTTTTGTACTGTCCGCATCTACACCTTTGATATTTGATACCCAAATCATGGAGGTGCATACGAAATAAGTCCGATATCTTGAGCCAGCCGCCATATTGAATTTAGTATGACCTCACTTAGATAAAGTATAATCATGCATTATCATCCAAACTAAACGAGTATGTGAAATTTCATCTGAATCGCCTAAGGATAACTGATTTAAAATAGAGTTGCAAGATTTGACCCGAAAATACATACATACATGTATAGAAAATTACAAGCCTTATATATATACATTTATTAACACCTCTGTCAGTCCGCAATTAGTCACACAGCACAGAGGCACAAACAATAAATCCGCTTAGTAAAGCAACGGCGCAACAAATCCAGTTACGGAAATTCATTAGCGGTAATACGACGGGAACGACTCCTGAACACCGGGATCACTTTGTACGTACACTGTGCAATTCCGCTGCAATTTCCTATTTCAATGTCCGCATTACAATTGGTATTACGATTTTCCAGAATTGAAGTCCCAAATCCCAATCTGATAGAGGTGTATCATTTCTGAGGTCAGAACTAAGATGGCGGCTCACTTTTGCATATATCCTTAAACACAAGAAGTTGCTTTACAGCTAATTTACAGGCTTTTTTACCTCACTAATCGAAATACAATACCTACTGCCATAACTTAAGTATAGATAATGCATGAGAAAGACTTTTAGGACTATCGTTTTCGTATGTTATTACATCACAGTCATTCTTAGATTTAAAATACATGCTTAAAATTTTGAATTGCTAATTTGGAACAAATTGCTAAAATTTGAAACTAATTGCTCAAATGTGCTCATGTGGCAGTGACCGGAAACGGCCGACGGATTAGCCGAGCCAGCTTTACGAAGCCGGCTAAGTGCTATCGTCCTATCGCGGTTTAAACTAGCTTTCGTATTCAGCAATCTTTACGACCGCATCACTGTCGATAAGGAAAATTTGAAGCAATCACAAATGATTGCAAGGCGATTAAATCTATAGACCGTTTTAATTGCTTTATATCTACCTATATCTATGTATATATCTGTATATATAGTTATAATTGCTTCAGAAATCTATATAAGAAGACGAATCCTCCTTCCTTTCAGCCCTATAGTTCACTGCTGGACTTGGGCCAATCGACGCCACTCCACCCGGTCTTGGGTCCTCTGAATCCAACGGGTAGGAGGGCGGGGCGACCTGTGCTCTTTTTACCTAAACGTGGTCGCCACCCATCGGTTGTCAGTCTGAAGTCGAATGTAAGCTAAATATAGATAAGTGCTAAACTACTCCTAAAACAGATACTTCCGCGTTCAAACATACCAATGTCTCCTAAAACATAGCAGTTAACCTAAGGCTTGGCGTTATAGCATCGTAAAAGACCAGTTAATGGTGAAATGAGGCAGGGTATATTGTACTTACAAAGTCGCAGGACGAGACGACGGCCTCGGGGCAAAACGCCAAACTCGACTATCCGCCGCATTTACACTTTTCCTAACATGACCTGAAACAATAAACAACATCATAAGAATTGGGACTCTTACGGAAATGTTTAGGGAGGCCGTGGAGCGTTGCACGTAAGGAATGCGAATGTTTAAGTAACAGATGGATGGGTGGTTCTGGAAGTTCACTATGACGCTGACTATGTATGCTTCGCCAACTATGTATGGAATGTTACGTGGGATCGAGTGGTGTTTGGTTAAAGTGAAGTAAACATTTTTCGTTCTAGAATGTTAGTATCTCAAATGTAAATAAATGCAATGTTAATGAGAAGGAACATTTTGATATGGTCTTATGACATGTGGTGGAATCTTTAGCTTATGCTAAAATAACCTTCCTAACCTGACCTTTTTACACTAGATCTTGAAAACGTGCGTGGGGTGCGTAATATGTGCTGATTTGTGCGATGTATTTTATTCTGAATTTTAAAATAAAAAGCCATTATACTGCCGGCATCTTCATGAATATCGAGTTAAATTTCTACAAACCAAGCTACGCCAGGCACGCGGCGGCGCTGAGACCATTATCGCGCGGTGGCGGCGCCGGCAGGGGCAGATAACATGCAAATTGATGCTCGCATTCGCACGCCAAATTACACGTTATACGCCACGGCTCTTCACGGTTTACGACACCATCGCAACCGATGAGTACGAATCCTGCTTCGTGTTTGATTAAGCCATAAACCACGGCAATGGGAACGTTCGAGTCGTATCAATTTGAACACGCAGAGGAATTCAAGTTGATGGGGAGGCGAGTTAACTACAGCGATTGCTAATCTTGAATTTTGCGGTGATTAAAATGTTACTTTGACCGAAACAATTTCTTGTTTCGAAGTATTTCCTGCACAAAAAGCAAATATCCGGAAAGAGAACACAAACTAGGAAATCACAAGGAGCGCTGAAACATTTATTATTCTTAAACACCGTTCGCAGTAACGAAGCGAGTCGTAAAGAAAAATATTTGACTTTTTCATTGAAGCCACCACAGTAGGTAACGTCCGACGGTTTATAAAGTTACTGGTAGAACTTAAACAGGCTAAATAAATAGTGCTAAGAATACGAATGCTAAGTATGCGTGTTAAGAAGGGTAAAGTGGGCGAGTTGGAGTGTGTAAAATTAAGAACAATTTCGCCGTCTACATTGCAGAGAAAGAGGCTACGAGATACGATATTTAATCTGCAATTCGCTACCCAGCTGCTGGAAAGGGTTGTATAATACGAGTTGGCAACTTTTCCTAACATGACCTGAAACAATAAACAACATCATAAGAATAATATCAACCGAGTGCAAGTTGGGCTCGCATACAGAGTCTGTGCCTGTGTCTTTTAGGCATCAGTTAGTAAAATATACAGACTAAACATGTAAAAGCCAACAGACAGCAGAATGTTAGTATTAAAGTCCTATTCGACACCTTTTGCGATCCCAAATTGGGAATCCTCAAAACGATTCTACTAAACTTAAAAAAAAAAGCTTACAAAAATCAAATATAACAAGCGTAACGATAGGTTATGTTTTAATCTCCCCTGGAAACAAAAGACTGCATCATTGCATTACACATAATGCAAATTCATATGGATCTAGATAACAGTACCCAGAGATATTCGCGGATTAGAGATATCAACGATATCACGTACGTAAACAGGTTTTTATATCGGCCTTAACAGTGCCCAATAAAATACGTGATGCCATCGTATGATATGTACATTAAATTCAAGGACAGTGTTTAAGAGCAAAAAGCTTAATATACGATAAAGCCAGTAAAACGTTGAAACAGAGATTTGTTCTCCGTTACAAGGCCATCCAAGGTAGTATTATCTATACAAATAAATAAAATTGGAGTGTCTGTAATAAATATAAAAACAACCGCTCTTTACATTTTTTTTGTCTGTCTGGAACGGCGGAACCGATTTTGACGGGATTTTCATTGGCAGATAGCTGATGTAATAAGCAGTAACTTAGGCTACTTTTTTTTAGAATTGCACACGGACGACGTCGCGGGCACAGCTATTGGGAAATTTAGTAATTTACTTTGCAACACAACGCTCTGCTATTGATCGTTTCGTCATGCCGACGGGCGATTGGCAAGCCAATGGATAAACACAGGGGTACGAGAGGATGCAATTAGGTGTCGAGAGTTGTGTTTGGAGAGCTAATCTGCAGTAATTGCGCTTATTGCTGTCGGTGGAGAACGACCTTCGCGTGACCAATCTGCCAGTTGCGCGATTCAGCGATCGTTTATGCTACTACTGCTACTTCTTGCTCTCAGATACTACCAATGTAGTCATGGTAGTTCCCAGATCAAATGCATTGTCTCTTGGACCACCACTAAGAAATAATTTTAATGTAATGATGGTGGGTGGTAGTTCCTCGATCAAACGCATGATCTTTTGGATCAACACTGAGAATATAAACGTATAATGAAGCAAAGACATCAAAATATTCATGGTCTGTTCTGTTATTACATGCTGAGAATCCAAATTAATGCTAAGACAAATAGGTAAACAGGAACATAGGGTGGTTAGGAGATGAGAGACAAGTTATGCGGGCACAGTGCAGAAAACAAAGACGGAAGTCTTAGTACTTTTTTGATTTTAGCGTAACTTTAGCGTAACAGACAAGATCCGCAAGCCATCCAGAACTGTGAAACATTTAAAATGTGTTATGTACTTACGCATTACTATCGATGCATTGGTTTTTAGGACAAACACTGAAATGTAAAAACAAGGCCTCGAAATTTTCATTCTGATCAAAGAACACACCGACGAAAAAATGTCGCAAAATCGTGCCATCTCTGTAAGTATTGGTGTCTGTCGCTACGCAACGTAGGCATCTCTTTGTGCGAGCATTAACTGTCTGATATAAAACATCGAACGAGTGGCTGTTCCATTCCGGATGATGTTTACCCATACTCCGCAGCTGGCCGGCCGCCAGACGCTGGCCGAGTCGGCCTTACCTTGGGACTCTTACGGAAATGTTTAGGGAGGCCGTGGAGCGTTGCTCGTAAGGAATGCGAATGTTTAAGTAACAGATGGATGGGTGGTTCTGGAAGTTCACTATGACGCTGACTATGTATGCCAACTATGTATGGAATGTTACGTGGGATCGAGTGGTGTTTGGTTAAAGTGAAGTAAACATTTTTCGTTCTAGAATGTTAGTATCTCAAATGTAAATAAATGCAATGTTAATGAGAAGGAACATTTTGATATGGTCTTATGACATGTGGTGGTATCTTTAGCTTATGCTAAAATAACCTTCCTAACCTAACCTTTTTACACTAGATCTTGAAAACGTGCGTGGGGTGCGTAATATGTGCTGATTTGTGCGATGTATTTTATTCTGAATTTTAAAATAAAAAGCCATTATACTGCCGGCATCTTCATTAATATCGAGTTAAATTTCTACAAACCAAGCTACGCCAGGCACGCGGCGGCGCTGAGACCATTATCGCGCGGTGGCGGCGCCGGCAGTGGCAGATAACATGCAAATTGATGCTCGCATTCGCACGCCATATTACACGTTATACGCCACGGCTCTTCATGGTTTACGACACCATCGCAACCGATGAGTACGAATCCTGCTTCGTGTTTGATTAAGTCATAAACCACGGCAATGGGAACATTCGAGCCGTATCATTTTGAACACGCAGAGAAATTCAAGTTGATGGGGAGGCGAGTTAACTACTGCGATTGTTAATCTTGAATTTTGCGGTGATTAAAATGTTACTTTGACCGAAACAATTTCTTGTTTCGAAGTATTTCCTGCACAAAAAGCAAATATCCGGAAAGAGAACACAAACGAGGAAATCACAAGGAGCGCTGAAACATTTATTATTCTTAAACACCGTTCGCAGTAACGAAGCGAGTCGCGAAGAAATAATATTTGGCTTTTTCATTGAAGCCACGACAGTAGGTAACGTCCGACGGTTTATAAAGTTACTGGTAGAACTAAAAGAGGCTAAATAAATAGTGCTAAGAATACGAATGCTAAGTATGCGTGTTAAGAAGGGTAAAGTGGGCGAGCTGGAGTGTGTAAAATTAAGAACAATTTCGCCGTCTACATTGCAGAGAAAGAGGCTACGAGATACGATATTTAATCTGCAATTCGCTACCTAGCTGCTGGAAAGGGTTGTATAATATGAGTTGGCAACAATCGGAGACGAAAAATTAGCCCAAGACGGTATGCAACTAGAACAATTTCGCGAACGGTCCATTCAAAAAATACATTAGTACATAATTTTCAATTCACCACAAAAATATCATGCGCGATGCTTTACTGGTTTGAACTGGAAAGTGAACCATGATGGTAACTAATAAATCAGATTTAATTGCCTCACTGACAGGTGCTACAAGGCACATCAACGCAAGGCGCATGCGATTGATAAGCAAGTTGATACAATAACTCATGGACACTTCCTTCCTTCCTATACGCCACGGCTTGATGGTCCGTTGTCCAGCAGCAAGCAGTAAGTCAATAGTTTATTGCCTCCAGCCGAACGAAGTGATATAATCGCTACTGAAGCGTGTACTGAGAATGATTAATTTTGCTTGCTTGTGATGGGAAAGCCAGTTCGGTTGTGTTACGATTTGGGAACCGTTGAAAGAAATTTAGGGCGACATACTCTGACAGTGCTTCCTTTCTTTATCTTTATTAGAATGTAGGCGTCCAGCACATTTCTTACTCCAAAAGAATATAAAATTAATTAAAAAGGGAAATTTAGTTGCCGAGAAAGTATAAAAAACTTATTCAACCATATAATAACCATTTGATAAAACTAATGGTTTACAAACCAGAATAAATAAAAAATAATTCGTTTTCCTTGAAGAATTATGAATGCAAATGAAAAAAAAGCTACAAGTGTAAAGCATCGACAAAAATTCTATCTCTTGGCATCTTTCTTCTACAATAACGATTGCAATTTTGGGGGAATCTCATTTCAAAGTCACGAAACAGTCTACAGTCCGACCCAAAAAGTATCTTTTATCAAACTTTTTGGTGCATGAATATTTTTTGTCGACTTAATGCAGCGGTGGATTTAAATTATTTAACAGGCGGGTTTAGATGATACGCCGAAAGCGGCCGAGTTGCCATGGCAGCACTTTCAATTAAAGCTTTAAAAGGTCCCGTGAAACCCCCGAAAGTCTTTTTGGGTGAGGATTTGGAGCGTAACGAGAGCTTCGCGTTATTCGTAAAGAAACGTCAACTCCAACCAGTTTTAGCTTTTGAGCCACAATTTTAGATGTTAAGATAATTTTAACGAAATTAATTAAGGAGTTATTTGCTTCGTGATTCGGGCTGTTTTTTGAAGGTAACGAAGCCAATTTCGGTCGTTAACCAGTGACGACGGCGTGACGATTCTTTTTATCGCGCTTTTTTGTTTGAGCAATACCATTCTACATAGCGGTGGCAATTCCAGTAATGGCTGTAATCACTTCTTTGTCTTCTCGGTGTCATTGCACGTTTTCGGTACAATGTTCAGTATCTGGCGATCAATTGAGGCAAGATTTAGCCAATTGGAACATGCGTAGGTAATTGTTTCTTTTTCTTTACAGATATAGGCACATACCAAATCTTATTCTCTTGATAATTCATATTTTGAGATTGTGTATTGGCTGCAACGTACATTATTTGACATGGTAATAAAAATAATAACTCTTGTGGGAAGTAAGTAAATCAAAAATGCATCAGTTAGCACCTGCAGAGTGGGTCATGAAACTCGGAATCAACGAAGCGAGCAAACCTAGGGGCAAGAACCCTCTTTAATGTCCTATCCCCTCGATTAACCCGCCCTTAGTTGATGTAGCAGACGATATTACGATTCATGCCCGTTAACGCCAGCTGCTTCAACGAATAAGAAACGAGTTATGTCGTGTAGTTTTAAACGGATTTCTCATTTATGAATGGAAAGTTACGTCTTCAAAGCATTTGATGTCTTTAATCGTATAAACATTATGCATTGTATTTTCTATCGTATACGCCAGGATCTCATGAAATTCTAGGTTGCCTGTAGTTTGTCTGAAATTTTGATAATATTTATTAGCACGCTAGCAAGAATACATTTCTTGTTAGTAGACAGCAGAAAATCCAAATTACGTTTCGTGATGACACAAATCACGATTTGATGCACGTCAATGATGCATGGAAAGTGAATAAAACTTTGGACGTGCATATTCCTCTAAGCAACGGTACGGTATCAAAAAGAAAAGAAGGAAAAAAAAATCAAACTGAACTCAAAAAAAGTATAAAATAATCGGTCGGTTTAATTTTTTAATTATTTTTTTCTCGTAATTTTTAGTCTTAAGTCCAATCACCAAAACTACTGATCCGATTTTGATGAAGTTTTAACCATTCCCTAAGTTGAAAAAAATGCAAGCAAACAAAAAAGAACGATCACAATCCGTCAATTAGTTTCGGAGATATGCAAGGACAAACATAATATCTACATACATACACTCATAAAATTTGGTATTCTTGTTTGGAAGCCGTAATGGACCAACATATGTCAAAATTGTGCAGTTCCGATAATATTACACACATACGTGTCGAATTGATAACCTCCTTTTTTGAAGTCGGTAAAAAGTGGGCAAAATTGCAGCTCGAGCTTGTTTTTATTGCACGCCGTGGGGCACGATGGGTTTTTCAGCCGTTTTTTACATTCGGTGTCTGTTGTGAATATCGAAAGATTCGTTCGAAACATTCGGAATTCAGAGATCGCAGTATATAGTTCGGTACACTTTTAAAATTTCAGACAAATTTACTGTACCAAATAATCACCTCAAAAGTCCAATGTTTTACCAACATAGGTACTTGACGCAAAATTCACATTTGAATAAACAGTAAGTAGAGGTAAACAGTTAAAAACAATATTAAACAATAAAATAATGTTAGTTATAAGTGGAAGTGTATTTGTCATTCAGTCATTTAAAATCGATAAAATAAATATTCTGTTAGTCGATTCGATTCAATCGTTATTCAAAATTTTGGTAAAATGTGCATATCATATGCAGTGTATGGCGTATGCAAATGTGATATTCATGACAGTAGCTTCGTTTACGCATATTAAGTAGAGCATGAACGGTGCCTACCGAAAATAGCTGGCGGAACTCCTAAGGTGAGATATACGATAAGTTATTCACATAATCATAATTCATATTACGTTATGCTTCCAAGTTCAGTCGTATTAAGTCGATTTATTTGCATTACAGATGGGAGAACTCAACTGGGAAATTACCTGTCTCTAGCATACTCGTAATCCAGCGTGGAGCTTGCTGTACTTTTTATGGTTGAGATCTAGAGACATTGACCAGGAAAATGATGACAGGTTCTTCAATAGTGACGTCTGTGAAGGTCATTTAAGATGTGAGTAAAAGAATCAATTGCAAGCGAGAGGGAATTGCAAGTAGAAAGGGTATAAAAATAGATAGGGTAAGAGCAATCCTTCAATAATGCTCGCTTTCTTTCTTTAGTCGTGGTGAGTGACCGACCGACTGACCGAACCGGCAGGACAAAATGTAAACACTGGGCTTTTTATGGAGCTGTCTAATTGAAATACGCACTGACATATGACAAAATGTACATATCAGACATAACCTCACACATTCGACATTGCTGCCTATAACTACTCGTAAGATATGTTTCGATTATTTTCAAGAACCTCGTAATGAGTCGTTGCATATGAAAGTCAAAACAGTCCCACAGTGCCACGGCCGCCCACATGTTTCTTCTTCTTGCGGTGCCGTCTCCTACCGGAGGTTGGCTATCATTGTGGCTATCTTTATTTTTGAGACCGCTGCACGAAACAGCGATCTGGTGCTCATGTTGAACCAGGTTCGAAGATTTTTGAGCCATGAGGTACGTCTCCTTCCTGGCCCTCTTTGACCCTGGATTTTCCCTTGCGTTAGTAGTTGGAGTAGATTATATTTGTCGTTTCTCATTTCTCATGTTTATATTGTTCTATCCGACGGTTGCAAGTATTGCAACAGATGCGCCAGAGTTAATGGTGCACGAGTGGTTTTAATTAGTCTCGTCATACTCGTGATCCAAATGTCAGATTGTGTAAAAATATCACAGTCGTGTGAACACAACTGACTGTTTGATTTATTTGTATGGGAGACTAAGCAATTATAGCGGCCGGAGGTGCTTCATTTAACGCGACTATCTAAGTCTTCATGAGTAGCAAGAGATATGATCAACAATAGATAACGTAAGAAGGATTTCTATCTTATTTAAGGTAACACGTGGATGTCGATGGATTGCAGTGACCACTTAACGACAGGTGGGCGTCATTTACTTGCAGCGTCATCTGCTTACACGCAGACACTTGTATCTTAGTATTATCAACGTTGTATCTGAAGAAAATCAGCTCTTTAACTTGATATACACAGACGCTGTACACAGTACCTAATACGATGAGCCTGGTGGAGTTGATGGACGATTGTCTTTGAATTGTCATTTAATAAATAAATAAATAAAATACAGAACAGACGGTTAAATGATAGATTCTTCCTATTTTCAGAAAAACCAAACCAGTTTTGAAGCAAACCAATCAATTTAAGTGCACATCCCTGAAGTTAAGTGTTTGAAAATACTTTTTAATTGTAATACCGTAAACATCCTAGATCTGTGTTGCATTTAAGAATCATTTATCGTTTTGGCTATGATGGTCGATTTTATAAATTAGCATCGAACTATTATTTTACTGGGAAAATGGCGATAAAACGAAACGTAATAAACAAACTCCGAATAACACGTGTAACTTAGCCGCGTAGGATTATTAAAAAAACGTCCATAACTCCACACTGAGTTGTCACGGTCCAACCGTTTCAGTTTCGCTGACGACACGTGAAATGTGCCTACAGAGTTCGCCTCCAGTAGAAAGGGCAAGATAAATAAATATTAAACAACTCCAGTCACGACATAAGCCCATACAAGGATTGTCTACGCGTCCCGCCTTAAAGATTCGTATACCGTGGCTACGTACTTTAATAAACACATGTATTGTGCAGAGTTGCATAACATACAGTATCGAATTTGAAAACTTCAATTCGAAAGCAGATGCGGTCATTATAATATGACATCAGGGTCAGACGTACTTCTAAACTTCCATCGGCACATAATGTATGTAATTGCTTCTTTCTCTTGTTGGTTGTTACTTTTTGTTGCTTCGTGATAATTTTAAGATTGTTGTATAAATTTTTGAATTTTAAGAAATATTAAGAAATTCAAAAATTTAGACAACAAAACAACCTGTGCTAAAAGAAACTGCTTTTGAGAGACTATGTCTATACGACATTAGGTCTATGAACATAACGCATATTAATTTTCATCGGATCAGCACATCTGCGACGGCGGCCGGAAAGCCGACGAAATTAATTTTACCGCCACAAGCCTTGCCTACAAACACATGTGAACGTTTAAAGCCTGAGGACGACTGCCTGATTGTATTGACGCATTGAGCTACGGATAAACATATGTTTGGAGCGATTGTTTGAGCGTTGAATGGAAATGGATTAAATTGAAGACGAGCGCGGTGTCAAATTGTCAATATAGCTTTTTCAAGACCACATACAGCCTCGAACAAGGTCGTTAGCCTCTCTGCTGTCGTAATAAGTACGTTTCATCAGGAGGGGACTATGATGGCTTGTTGATTTCTACGGTAACGGTTCACAACTTCTACCGCAAGGGTTGATGATTGTTTGGTAATTCCAACGCTTAGATTAAATCAAAAAGTAAAGATACGGCACTAGCGTCTCATGAGTGCGCACCTAAAATTAGGTCCATGCACACAATTTCACTTTAGTCGCAATTTGGCTAGCTATTGAACTACATGTGCGCTTAGGACACAATAATCGCGGATTTTCTGTGTTTAAAAAGGTAAATTGTTTTATAGTAAGGTAAATTTGTTTTGCCTTCGTGTGCTTTTAAAAGGTACACAAACAACTCAAAAACGAAAAACTAATTCCACGGAATCTCTTTTCATTTGTAAGTACACTTAATTTAAACTTCCGAGCGAGCTTCCCTTTTTGATTTAATCTGTGTTATTCAATCTATGTATATCCAACGGTATCTTCCATATTTGAAACAAGAATATGCTGTTTATGATGGCCCTACAATAATTCGATTATAGCGCAATAAATTCGCTTATTACCCCTCTAGGTTTGTTTGTTCGTTAGTTTCGTTAACGAAATTCGCTACATCGTCGTCTTTTCTGAATTGTACTCGGTGACACATGTTTGTGTGCGAAGCCATACAAAGGCCCACGTGTTAAATGTGATATGCCACGTCTACGATTTATTAATCCCTGGATTAGACCGCTTTGATTGGATTAAAACTAACTATAAATATAACAAATACGAAGGTAAACTGATAATTTCAAAATTTTCAATGACGACCTAAGTGGCGCAGTTGTTAAGACATCAGTGCGCGAAGTGTCCTGGGTTCGATTCCTAGCAGAGCAGAGATTTGAATGAGGAGTTTAAATTTCTGTTTCTGGTCAGCTTGCGTTGTGTTGTTTTCTTGTGTGTGTCCATGGCACCCACGACACAGGGTTTTGCAACTATAAGTAAAAAGCGGCGGAAAAATTTAATATTCGTTTACATACCCACGACAAATTATTATCTAATTCTAAAAGCATCACTACACTTGTCCTGATAAAGAGCACTTGTATCTTCCTAAGTTACGCAAGTGTCTACAAAATTGTGCAACAAACATTTATACATGTGATACGATGATGCTTATTACAAGACAATCTTTCAATCAATCCCCTGAAGCTATGTTTTGATCGCATCTATCGATATTTTTTCTCAAAAATCAGTATTTTAAAATCATCAACACAAGCTACAAGATTTTGTGATACAGAGTTAAATAACATCACATAATGGTTATGTTTTGAAGTCATTAAACAACCAGTAGAAAGGGATAGTAAGGAAAGTGGTAACGATGGTCGGACGGTGCATCGGGTAAGCGACCGACGGTCAGCGGGGAAAGTCTGTGAAAACATCTGAGCGGTGAGCGTACAAAGACAACATGACGGACCTAAAGAGTGTTTAGGAACCGAGCAATACCCAAAATAGGTAACGTTAGGTTAAAGAACTAGTGAATATATTCTAATTAAAAATAATTCGGTGCTCATTATTATAGCCCAGAGAACAATTATGTCAAGCGCGTAATTATACGTTGAGCTAGTTTATTAAATGAAATAATTTAAATTTTTTGTTTTGACTATGAATGAAAAACATACATTAAAATAATATTAATGCTAGACTAAACAAACATGAAATCTCGATTAAACTAAAAGGAATTTCTCATTCAAAAGTGAAAAGTGAAAATCTGAAACTGCGGTCGAACTGATTATGTTACGAGTATGTTTGCATCGGAGAACGTACAAAAAGGATATTTGAGCATTTAAATTTATTACTTAAAGCGTGGGCCGGTTAATATAGTTTCACATAAATACGATGCGATACAAAAAAATACATAAAAAATAAAAAAAATTTACTGTTCATCAATTTAGGCGACTTTAGATGTATTCATCCACCGCCAGATTCTCTGTTTGACAGCAGATCGCTGTTAAATGATAACGACTTGTGTGCATTGCTAATTTGAGCGTGTTATCAACTGGTTACTTGCAGGTTACTTAAAGTATTTGCGTGTGGTGACGTGGCTTTACATTTTACATCACACCACCGTGCACCGCCTTTTTTATACCACAACCTCGAGATCTAATAAAGATGATACTCGATATATTTCAATTATTATAAAGTACTATATCATAATCCCAAAAATATTGATGATTTATTTATTTAATTAATACAAATTTAACCATGTTTACAAGTTACTAACAACTACCTTCAATTCCGTCTGTCTCTCTTTAATCATCTGTGATGTGATATAATTTTTCTGATATGTTTTTTAAATAATCTAGAAAGTACATAGTGAGCTCCTAAAATTTAAGAGAAATAATAGTGCTTGTTTCTTTATTGTAACACAAAATTTGTAACACAAAATTTACTCTTATTTAGCTCACAAGATATTTTTAATTAATTCTTTACCCTAAATCTAAAGCCCGCGGACGCGATGGTCCTCCTCGTTTTCTCAGCTTCTAAAAACCATTTTTTAAAATGGCTCCATTGAGCTCGCGATATCCATCAGTGCAATGAACATTTAACACAAAGCGACTTGTTTATCAATGACTAACGTGGCATTAACATCCCCAACGTCACGAGCACTTAAGATACTGAGATAGGACAATAATGAGACAGATAAGAGCACCAAGTGACGTGGCACCCTCTACTCTATCAACTGGAGATTTGCATAAGCTGTGGTTCATCAAACAAAAGTCTTAAGACGAGGCCGTCGCTTCTCAAATTGCACGAGAGCTCCGCCCATGAGAGGAATTAAGTATTGTGCATATAGGTTGCTATATACGAGTACCGTCAGTTGGATATGTGATTGAATATCGCTCATATTCAAGGTTATTACGTGTCACTGACTCGTCTCTGTACCCTTAGTCTGAGAATTAGCGAGAGCCCACAAATTTACTTTTTTTGCGTTTCTTAACTACATCGGTATGCGGCATTGCTAAAACTCAGAATAATGATACTGGCATGTACTGGTGTCTTTTTTTTAAATTCAAGTTAACAGTGTAACGTCCAGATTATACATGTTATTATATTTATCAGCACGGAAATATGCTGTCTTTGTGCATACACGTTGATACCGTCAGTTGGATATGTGAACCTGAATATCGCTTATATTCAAGTTTATTACACTAGTCTCTGGTATTTTAGTACAAAGTAAAGACAAAGTTTTACATTGTAAACTGTAGAAATTATAATATATTTAACGGCCGAAAAATGCTATCTTCTTACTTCAAATTAATTTAAGCACCTTAAAGAAACAATTTAAAATAAGATTAAGTAGCTCAAGACAAAATTATAGGGTGGAAAATTCTTGATACCTTAAAAATACTTTTTTCCTTTAAATTATTTGTAGACACACCACGATGATTTTATTCATATTTTTTTAATAAACGGAGAAATTTAAATGTTGTTTCTATTTAACACAGTTACAAAATTGGGTTGTACATTATAATAGATAAATGAAGCAGAATTGGTATTAAAACCGACAGACATTCACAGAATATATATTAGGGTACTAAAATAATAAAATCCAGTCGATAAGGAATAATTAACAGTGATATTTCAAGATACGACTACGATAACTTTTTATCACTTTACGATACAAACAGAACCATATATTTTTATGTAGGCATGTGGACTGTAACAGCCATAAAAAACTTAGCATTTTAATCGATACATGCAAAATTAGTCAATTTGCATGTATGAAGTAACCTGGTTACTTAACTGACATAGTTCATATTCCATAATTCTACTGAATTGTTATTATTTTATGATAAAATTTGTTTTCAACTTAAAACTTTTCAGACGTTAATGGAATTTACATTGGAATATTTTTCCAATCCATATGAGTCCAAATTGGCTGACATAACCGACCAACATGATCGACCAACGAACACGACAAATTTAAACACAGGGCTCTGTATGGACGTTGTCGTACGAGCAATTTCACGTGCTACATGGCAATTAGGACACACGGTATCTGCTATTGAAATCCTACCACAATAATCTTATAAACGTCGGCATAAGTCGTCAGCACAGTCCTTATTGGTCGGTTTGACATTGACTGCGCTGCGGTTAACGCGATTGGTTCGTGAGTCGTCAGTTCGTCAGTGACGCACACTCTATTGGTCCAGCGCGATTGGCCGAAAGTGTACAATATCCCTATCACTGATCATCTGTGCTCACGACTCATGACGGGTACTATATTTCACACTTACCTACAACTATTGATTTCTGATGTTTAAATGGCTCGTTGAATATATTGCAAAAACCACTTATCGCGTCGTACGTACGTCCATTGAGGTGTACGATGCAAATCGATTATGAGTGGAATGCACGATGCATATTGAGTAGGAAAGCCGGCGGACCGTAGCAGTATGCATTCCCGATCGGATAGTTGTTAGTATTATGATCGACTACTTTGTACCACGCCAGCTCCTTCCCGCACATTCGATCATTGTCAATTCGTATATGATTAATAGGGGGCAGATTAGAAATAACAGTTCAGGATCGCTAACCGAAGTCGTTCGGTTCGGCGATTAAGCAGTTTTTAAAGATAAAAGAAAGAAAGAAAGAAAGGCAACAAAGTACATACAGAAAACGAGATAAAGAGGTGTTTATTAAGAAGAACTATGATATATGGCGTACAAGTGTAAGAAAGACTCGTTGATTACGATAAAATAAGCAAACGTAGAATACTCTAAACCGAAATCTTTTATTGGCGTCGAAAAGGAGCTTGTTGAAATCTGGACGTATATTTTCAAAGAAGAAATAGGATCTCTGAGTGGTCCAATTTAAGTTATGAGATGACATTAAAGCAAACAAAGACAAATTCATTGGATAAGAAGAAATAAACTATAAGGTAAGAAATAAACCAAGACAAGTATCCAGAGAATGATGTAGTGGATTGTAGGGAAATGAATAATTGGGATGAATTGTCCTAAAAACTTCAAACGTAAAACTTATTGATACGTTGTTTGAAACCTAGACCTATTTTGTTTGCATATTAATCAACTTAGCTTGATATCTGGACGTGTTGGACCACAGAGCTATATGAACTAGAGGACGCAATGTATGTACTTCGCGTGTAACAAAGGAGACAAATTGTCTTCTTTGAGCGCCACTTCACACCGTTCTCGAACGCAGACGTGATCGAAAACAGAGAAAATGCCTCGTTGTAATATATTAAGTTGTAAAAACTACACAAAAAAGGAAGACGAGATACTGGAAACGTTTCCTACCGATAGGTCATTTTGTTATAACTTGGTTTCTACATAAAAATGGCTTGGTTCTATACAGATAATGAGACTTGCGTCCTCTAGTCCATATAGCTCTGTGTGTTGGACGCAGACTAGACTCGCGATCGCAACTCAGACAGAGAGCAAGTTCATTGACACAGCACACGCGATTGGAGTGCAAACAATGACCGTGTCTGGTCGGCTCACTCCTCGTAGGAACGAGCCGTTACTCCCATTCTCTTGATCCCCTAATCGACAACTGTCACAATTGGCTACGTCGAAATAACTATAATTTTCGCAAAATGTGACCTACTATGAAAAGGATATAGGACTCCGTCATACTCACAGACATTCCTTAATGGTTTCTTAAGAAAGTAAAGATGACACTTATGTTAATACGAATAAAGGCGATTAAATTTGTTTGTTAATGAACATTAGGTTAAAAGACGGCTCTGAGTGCGGCCGTAAGTGTCCACCAACGCTGGCTTAATGTGCACATGCCTTAAAATCATCGGAGAACTCTGAAGCCCGTACTGATTTTCTTCATCGTTATTGCAAGCGCCGCAATTTTGTAAAAGCATATGAGTAAGAAAAATTAAAGTAGCGAATTTGCGACTTAATAGTGTAGATTCTAACTCACTGGGCTATCACAGATCAATAACTACAATACGTAATACTATCGATGCCAATACTTCCAGTAAACAAGATGCAAGTAGGTACCTACTACCTAGTTAATAATCACCCAATGAATGCTCTCTGATTGAGACATTAATGTCAATAGAGATATCAACCGGAATGTAGGAGCATCGGAGCAATTAGTTATCTATACAACTCGAGTTGCAACGCTTACAGATCCAGATACTTTTGTTATTGTCAGTACAGGGTCTGGTCTCCTCACACAATGAGAGGGATGAAGGCCTTAGTCCACCACGCTGGCCTACTGCGGGCTGGTGGACGTCACATACCTTCGAGAACATTTTTTTATGAACTCACAGGCGCATCTTTCATCGCGATGTTTTCCTTCACCGTAACAGCAGGTGATAGGTATTTAATTTTTGTAAAGCGCACATTACTTTTTACAAAGTCATTGATGAATACCACTGGGATTCGAACCTCTCGATTCGAGGTCGAATTCTAAGCCACTGGGTTATCACCGCTTTTGATATTACTGGTGAGAATTAAAAAGATGAATGTTGTTTTGGAACAGCGGAGTGAGATTGGTCAGGCGTTGCCGCAATCGGGGTCGCCGCTCAGGGTCACCCGAACTGAGTCCGAATCACTCCGAAGCTCGGATCTAGTCCAGCTCGCCGGTTGTATAACGGTTGCGTGCATTCTATCTCGATCTGCAGCCGCGCCACATCACCGAATCACGTTTTTGCTCGGCTTCGTGACAGGTTGTACGGTGCAAGAATTTGACGAAACAAGCATTGTGATTGATGAATTGTGCGCGCAATAGATTCAGCTTGTTATTTCTCACTCGATCGATCTTACTAGACTTATTTTTCTACCCACACAGTCCGCCGCATGTTCACGCAGAGGGACAACAGCAACAGCGAACATACAACCACAGACAGGACGTCTTATCTTTTTGAAGTTCAAAATCAATTGAGATTGAATATCGACGCCATAATAAGTTGTTTGTTCTCGGGTTGCAACGAGACGAACAGTAAGCGGAAACTTAACGGTAGTTCAAAGAAAAAATACCAATCCAGATACCAATGAAATCGTGGAAATATCAAACGATATAGAGGCAACGACAACAAAAGAAAATCGCAAACAAACAAACGCATTAGATATTCGCCTCATTCAAACATAGCGTACTCAGTACGATGAATATGAAAGTGATATACGCGGTGAATGAATAACCTATAAAAGGATCGTTATTCTCAGCGGCGCACAATACGGTGGCAATTGAACGAGGAGTCGAAGACGCATTCGGATCAAGGGCGAGCCACCACTTGTCTCTGAGGGCACTGGTCAATTAAATAGCTCACCTTGTTTGCATTGGTTTGAAGCGGTTTCACGAGAACAGTGCCGAGAGCGTGAACACTATCTTCAAAGTACTCGTACGGTAACCGTTAGTGGTTAGTACGTGATATGGCAGTCTGTCCCACATCTTCCCATACTTATGGCACACGTTAACTATAAGAATACTTTAGACGATAGTGTCCGTGGTCGGGGCACAGTGAGACATTCGACATTACAACAAATATTAACATTACAATACAAAAATTTACATAAACAAATTTAGCAGGACAAATTTTGGCGAATGTGACCAAGTGTATTTTTAAAACTATCCGATGACAAATATTGATTCTTAAATTAGAATTCCAAGAGTTTGAGGACGCAAGCTCTATACGAATATTCATAAAACACGTAACGCATTACGAGTTCAAAAGCTATTCGCAGAGAAGCCTCAATTCGGTCGACAGAGAAGTGGTCTGCGAATCTCCAACGCAACATCAATATGACCACTTGACTCCACGTTTGTGCAATAACGAATCATCATTTATGCAATTGTACTCATTGCGGTGCCATTCCAAAATCATATCTCTCACAACATTAATGCAGAATTGCATCAAGCTACGTAATGTTTTCATACTTTTACCTCGCCATTACGCGGTCGATGATGACGTGACAGAAATTTACTTAGAAGATATTACTGAATATACAAAATAGACTTATAATAAGCTTATAATAGCTACAACGTCCCATCCAATCACCAGTAAATGGGATTACGGAGGTCAGATAGGTGCTCTAAGGTAGATTAAGTTTGAGATGGGTTGCGTTGGCTCCGGCCGGCTTCGGTGACATTCGATGCCATATAGATAAGCGTAAAATTGGGATGGGAAATAGTATCCTTAACGTAGTAGATAGAAATATACCAGAAAACATAATTCTAGCAGTAAGACGAAAATCTCGCAAAATGGTACAAGTAGAAGAAAAGGATTCTCTTTTAATTTTAAGTAAATCTTTTTTTGCAACTAGATTAACAAGACAATGAGCGCAAAAATGTATCTACATTGAAATCAAAGCTAGTTGGCATACACAAATGAGAACCAGGTATAGAACAGGAGCCGGCAGTGACTTTGACCGGCGGCGCGCCGTCGAGTCTGCCGCACAATGGCAAGGCCGTGGTAATTCACTCCACACGTTTACGCGTCCACTTCCGACATTTTCTATGCAATTGCTGATTGTATTTTATCGTAATCGTCCATTCGAATAAGGGTTTCACCTCGGAATGACCGGGCTGTAAACTCGTGTACACCTTTATTTTGGTGTTCTAAAAGTTGTCTCCAAAGTCATCTAATCTGGTAGGGGTTACTTCGTGAGTTACTCAAGGTCTAATGACAAAAATCAGTTTTTCGCGATTATCTCGAATTCTGTAGCACCAATGAGTTTAGAATCTATTAAAGAATCGTAGAGCATAAAATTTGGGACAAACTTTGCTCTAAACATTTCTTCATACGCCCAACCGTTTTTGAGACAGAGGGCAGAGCCCGCCGCGCTCAACCGTACGTTAGCAATAATTTTGAGCTCGTTTTGTATACTCGTTGTCGTTTGCTCGTTCTCGCGTACCAATATCAGTAATAATTTTAATTTAACGAACTAGCAGGAAATGAAATTTTGCGCGCAAATGGAAACCCACGTCGTCGTTGCTGCAATTTCACGCTCCTGTTTCGTTCCGCGACGAATTTTGGAACGTTGACCCTGAGCCCGCTCACCGCAGCCGAAATGCATGAGCCGAGATCTTTCTAGATTTGATACGTATTCAGTTAATAAAGTTGACTACTACTAGCAAATCTGAATCAATCACAACTATATCTAGGTCAAGCTACCGATTTATATAATCGAATAGAAGTTGCTACTATAGATTTCGTTGATTGATAATAAAAGTATTAGGATTTTGTTTGTTCATAAAAAGGGTTTGTGACATAATTCCGTTTTGAATTCGTTGGAATGTTCCTCGAGCAAGCCGAAGTGAAGCCAGTTTTTTTTTTAAATAATTTGTAACTGACGTAATAACAATTAACCTGGCAGCCGTTTAAGTTCTTTGCGGAGTGGTTAAAGTAGCTAATAGAGAAAGTTTCGCTTCCGCGGTTGCAAGTTCTGACGATCTCGGAAACTGCTAAATTTTAGACTGCAGGCATGAGAAATTACATTTTGGCAACTTTTATGACATAAATCAAGCGAACTTTGTACACATTGCTCCTTTTGCAAACACTTAATAAGTTGAGGTAATGAGGTATGGTTATTTAAAAATATCATCTTTAAATTTAATATCTAATCGCTCTAATAAATGAGAAAGTTTAGTAGTTAGATGTTCGGTAATTATATGCTGAATGTTTGTTAGTATTATTAGGCTTTAGATGAGTGTTATGAGGCTTAGAATTTAGATGATATTTAGCATACAGCATGTAACCAAGAAAAGTACATATACTTTTTTCTCAATAGCAAATTCGATGTGAACGAAAACGCGGGAACAACCTAGTAAATTATATGAAAATAGCAAAATCGAAAATGAAAATCTCAACACCATGTGATAAAAGTGCAAAAATGCCAAGGCTAACGCCGAATTATTGCCGGAAAATGAATCATTATGGAACAATGCTAATTGGAACTTCACGAGGCGCGCATCACAATGGCCCCAGACAGAACACCGAGAAGAATTAACCATTTCGACAAACATTCCATGCACATGATTTACAAAACAAGTGGTCTTTTTGAGAAACAAGGAAGCACACAATGCAAGCCACACTTACCTTTAAAGACTACAGTTTCTGCGACAAATTCTTGATCAAGCTCGTCAAATGATGGTAAAACAAAGAAAGATTGGCAACATACAAGATCGTAGGTGTCAGAATCATTATTCTATTCTAAACTTAGTTCTGTTTAATGTTTTGATGTGATTTGGAGTTGAGTTTCAGATCTGCAGTTACCAAGTAACGTGGAAAGTCAGCGACCAAGTATACTGCTTCGAGGATACTATAAAAAGACCTGACTTAATCAGTACCAATACAATCCTATAGCCGAATACGACTATCAGTCCAACCTTGGTAAGATAAGGAACGGATTTCCATGTTTGCGTAGTAGGATCAAAGATCACTCGCTTGTTCATAACTCGTCAAATTCTGCCACACTATCAACTCCGTAAAATATATATCTCTCGAGAATTCTTTCACAAACGATCGTTAGAAGGTACTGCAACGTAACGTAAATTCGACAACCGCAATTCGGGCCTGATTTTTCGCAGGCAACCCTATACCACCGTGTTCATAATAAAATGATCTTTATTTTCATTCAATAATCAGACCGGTGCAAAATGCTATTAGTGTCGATTTACCTGTTTATACCTGGCAACCGAGGGTTGTGACCGGAAAAAAATAGACAACCTAACGTTTGCATATTCTATCGGCATCATACTTTCGATTGGTATAGAATTTGTTTAATAATCAAACCGGTGAAATGTTAAAAAATTTTTTTTTAATTTTTAATTAATCGTATCCTGGACTGAAATTTGTTCGGCAACCCATATGCAATATATTTATTGACATATTAAATTGAATATAAAATACGTTTCATCAAATAAACATCTCGGTGAAGGTCCTTGTATACCGGGATCTTAGACTATGTAACTTTTGCCGAATTAGACTGGTGACATGATAGATTTACATGTCTGCACACAGCAGAGGCAAAGATCATTCCTTGTTCCTGACTATCCAAAGGTCTGCCAGAACAACAGTTCCGTAGTTACCTCTCGATGTTTCCTTCGAACTAGCCACATTACAACACAATCCGTAAGCGGTAACCGCGCACTCTGCTAGAGCGTGATCGCGCAAAAACAATAAGATGTTTTGTCTTCCGAGCCACCGAACACTTGTTTTGTTCGCGTCACAATCGACCAATTGGCGTACACCGTAGAATACACAAAACCTATAGAGCGATTGTACAAGGTAGGTACGTAAGATCATGAGTTTTTACCGTAAGCAGGTGTTTTATACAACACTAGCTGACCCAGCAGGCTTCGCTCTGCCAATGATTTTTTTTCTTTATTTTTTTTTTAATTTAATAGCCTATGTTACTCAGGCTGAATTTAGCTTTCCAATGGTGAAAGAATTTTTGAAATCGGCCCAGTAGTTTTTGAGTTTATTCGTTACAAACATACAAAAATACAAATGTTTCCTCTTTATAATATTAGTATAGAAGTATAGATGTCTATAGTTTTAGTCGCAAGGTTGTGAAGTGCTTTGAATGATGATCTTTTAAACGATATTAAGAATAACAGATTGTAGAGAAGGAAAATAGTTTTGCAGGTACAAATAATAATGCTTAATAAATCCATACTTGCAAGTTCCGTGCCAGCAAAGAGTTTAGTTCCTACACGCACTCTTGCTTATTATATTATTCTCTAAGACGTTTACTCAAGTGTCTTGTACCGATCGTTTGTGCGACTCAAGATTCCTTCGAGGAATTTTATCATCGACGGCATTGTTGTATCGAATCGATATCTCGTCAATGCATATCATCATACTCGTATACCTATATCATACATCGAGTATGTGGGTACGTTGTCTGCAATAGATTTTCTTTGTCAAGTTCAATGCAAGGCTGTCATGGTCGTGAACACGGGTATCATATTGCGCACTGTGAACTATACGTTTGTTCTGCTGTGAATTATTAAAACATGTTTGATGTAGGAATATCGCTGGTCGGCTTACCATCGAGTAAAAAAGTTGAGGACTAGTCCAAATAATCGATTCGACACGCACGCGGCGGCAGCGGCATTGAATCGGCGGTTATCGAATCGATCGCATCGACTATCGACAGCCGTGCAGCCGAAGTGCTATTGTGCAGCTGATAAGACAAGATGCGAGACCCTGATCCACTTGTCGAAACGCACTAAAAACTAAGCGAATGATATGAATAAGGAGGACTGATAAGTTCGATATAGAATGTACCGCTGTCTCTCCGATGTGAGTACTAATGATTGACATTGACTGGGTGGTGTCTGATAACGCCGCACCATGTTACATGGTCACTACACTACGTCTAACTTTAAAAAACATACAAACGTATAAAACTAATAAAAGAGGGTTAAAAATAGGAAAGAAACTCCATGAGGACTAAGATAATAGTTTCAAATAAAGTAAAATTAATGTGCGCTTTATAAAATCACCAGCGTGGTGGAGTAATGCCTACATCATTGCAAGAGGAGGCTCAACCCTGCAGTGGGTCATTAATGGGTTACAGACGGATCTCTGCCATACCTCACCTCATAAAACATAGGCCACGAAGAACATGGCGCTTCACAGTGGCTTAACAGGGTGGCGGTAAGGGTCATACTAACAACAATAGCTCCACCACCTATTAAATGTACACAAATTTATTCCTCTACGAGTTTTGATTAAAACTACATTGCGCAACAATCAGTACCGACTACAAACCTTGTATCTGTCGCGTTCTGGCTGGAAAGAGAGAAAATTTCATAATAAAAGTGATCAAGTTACCCGGTGGTCGGACCGGTTTATAAATAAACATAGGTAACGGCGAGGTCGTCTCCGCGCCGCGCCGCTCCACCAGCGCACTGACTCCTGCGCAGACGGATTAACGCGTAGGACACTTAACGATATCATGGTCCTTCCTTCCTTCCTTTCAGCCCTTGGCAGTCCACTGCTGGACATGGGCCTCCCTAATCGACGCCACTCCACCCGGTCATGACGATCCTAATATAGTCGAAATATGCTCGTAGGTGGGATCGTAAATTTATTAGCGGCGATAGCCCAGTAGCTTAGCACTCCGCCTAACGACCTTACTAGAGGGGTCCGGATTCGAATCATAACTTTTTTACGTTGGTATGTTGGTCGGTCGGTTGTTTCGGGTACCCTTTGAAGGTTCACAGGTTCTCGTCACAAGAAGAGGTGCGATCTCCATCCAACATAATTCTACAACTTCAGCTACGTAGTAAATAAATAGAGAAAGTATTTTTAGTGGCATACAACAAAAACAAACCAACAAACAACAAAACAACGTTGAATCGTTCGAATGAAGAAATATAAAACAAGACTACGAGTTAGTGCGTTCACATTTAAAGATTTCATCATTATTAATCAGCGAAACTTGGTGCCATACCATCGACGTAATAAGGCCTCAATAAGCGAAGTTTTTCTGCGATATCCCGATATCCTTAATTGATACATTTAAGCTCGACGCTTGTCATTCCCCCGGGATAACTCCAGGGCTCCTCCGAATCGCCTTCAATTAGACGCCATTGTTCAATTTAAGAGAACAAAAGAAGGAAAATTGTGAGTCACATGAAGCACAAAGGACTTCACTGTATATTTCCTCTTTTATAATTACTTTTACAGATAAAACGGTTTGTTAACTATAAGAGAAATTTCTGATGAATTCAGTCATATTACTTCCTATTCAATATTATAAACTCGTAAGGTTGTGTTCATCTTTCATACAAGAACAACTGTACAGATTTGTGTGCAATTTGTACACGGCTAGTTTATAATAAAGATTGTAATATTATTTATAATATTATAGTATATTTTTTATCTCTTTCTATACTTGGATAGAACTTTGTTCATATAGATAGGTACATAAATAGTTTATAATCAGGATTAAGATATAGGATGCTTTGTGTTACAATTAAATCGTAATCTCACCCTTGACTGAATTACATCCCACGCGGGTGTCGCGAAGTCGCGGGCAAAACATTACTTACTTCCCTCAATCATTTTCATGCTGTTCCAAATTCAAAGTACAATGAACTCAGACATTGCATTAGCATCAATTTATGCAACACAAATGTAACTAACAGAAACAACTGCAGTCGCAGAAAAGGCCATTAGCTAAACAACAATACCTTCTTTGCAGTCTCAAATTACAATTAGGTGGCTGAAACTAAAAGCAAAAGTTAACTAACTAACAGAACTAGAGACCTAGACTAACCAAGTACCTAGTGGAAATTAGACTATAATTTATGGAAATTTGAATTTGACAAGTAACGGAATGGCACGTGCACGCCATGTTTGTCTATGCTTGCGCGTCAAAGTACTCAAATTTATACGATTCGTGTTTTTACTGCCGTTCGCGTAGGTAGCTATAAATTGTACCTACCCAAAAAAGCTATTTATAAACAAAACTGGAGACAAAATATTCAAGTGGTCTATTTGTTAATGTTTCATCCATTTTGAGATGTATTCTAGAGCTTCTGACCTCAACAATCCATCGCAGAGAAGTAGGCTGATCCGGGTCAAACCTCAAAAACACTTAACTTGTTAATGAAGATACTTTAACCAACGGCATGTTAAACCATTCACGGGGATAACCAGCTTAGTCTAGATTGGGAACAGCAGTCTCTATCGCAGTGCATAACTAGAGCTTTCTTCGTACAGGCCACAGACGGGCATGCTATGATTGTGTATTTAGTACTATCAGGTAGATACTTTTCAAATCACCATATCGTTTTAATGGACCGACTATCATAAATAAAAATCCGTTATGGCTTTTGGTACCTATTTGCAAACAATTCTGACAAAAACAGACAAAAACACAACACACCCAGACCAGAAACAGAAATTTAAACGCATCATTCAAATCTCTGCTCTGCTGGGAATCAAACCCAGGACCCTCATCGCAGCGCAGCATCAATGATAATGTAAAATGTTTGTTTAAATATCCATATGAAGAATATAGCCACTATTGGTTTTTAAGGCCGCAAAGCTTAACACGTGCCTCGTCCGTGCCACGTTATATCTGTAACTAGCCTGTGCGCGCGGCTTCGCCCGAACCGCCTGAACTTGCGGTTATTGTGACTAAACTATGATAGTTAGATATATGCTCTCGGGGACTTTTTTGTAGATCTTAATAAGACCTACAAACCCGTAGTACATCATTTTGTTCTCTTGTCAATAGTTTTTGCAGCGGACGCATAAATAGGTTTTCGATTCAATTTTAGTACGGATCCCTAATTTTTTGAAAATAAAATATAGCCTACCTTCCTCTATAAATGGACTATCCAACATTGAAAGAATTTTTGAAATCGATCCAGTAGTTCCTGAGATTAGCGCGTTCAAATAAACAAACAAACTCTTCAGCTTTATAATATTTATTATTATTATCTGTAATTAATGAAAATACTCACTACGAGCACTTCGCACTGACGCAACTCAGCGCTTGAAGAATGTGTTCCATTGCCACTGCCATTGTTTTATTGTTCGAATGTTATCTCAAAGGCACCTCAAACCTCTGTGTAACATTACGATTTAATTGTAACACAACCGCTAATTAACAGAATTACACATTTGGCTACGAAGAAAGATATTTTTTTCAGTTGGCTGCTTGTTTAGAGGGAAAGGTGTGGCTTCTTGAGATAAAAGTATAAAACAAACAGCAAAACATTTTAATAAATTTGAAAAATAAATCATTAAATACAGCTGATTCTGCTGACATCAAATAGCACGCCGAATCACGCAGTTGCTCTACTCTCGCGAAATCTCAAATCAGCCATTTTTTCGTATTTTTCATTTACTACGAAAACGTACAATAACACTATAGATAGTATTTAAAACTAGGAATTTACATATATTTTAATTGTTTGTATTTTAACTCTATCATAGCAAATAATAGCGTTCAAATTTTTATATCAAGTACCTACAAATTAACGACGCCACCCATTTCCAGGCTGTGCAATTAAAAATAATGAAAAACACAATATGTAGCCTCAGTATAGAGGTTGCTTATGTAATTAAAATGTCTGAAACTGCGTAGGTAAACGGCGACCATCAATTTACGAAGCGTATGAGGCAATACGCCGAAATAACCGCCCCTACTCGCCGCACCCCTTTCCTATACTTTGACGTTATCATTAATCAACCCGTCGGTTCTTTCAGTTAATATTAATTGGTATTTTTCAGGCCACGAAAACTGACCTAACGATGAAAAACTGCTGGGAGTAAATTAAATGGAAGGCTTAATTAACTAGACCTAAGTAGAAGTTTGAAGGTAACATTTTGTTGTATATTTTTATTAAAATTTAGAATTATAGTGCCGTGGAGATACTGCCCTTATTTCCGCTGTAAAGCAAGCAATTTCTTGTATTTCATTAGAGGTACAGTATAGTATAGTAGAGGAATAACCATAGTTGCCGGAGATACTTTATTCGAAGCGAACATAAGATGTTCGGCTCATGAATAACAAAGCACCCGTATCAATCTCTGATAGGATTTCTCTTTTTGAGGTTGGGTGTGAGATGGACATCTAACATTAGGCCATAATGCCTTTGCTACTCAATTAATATTTAAAAAAGAGAAGTTCTAATAGGCCGATCCCATAATTAATAACCATATGATATAGCGATTACTTTACACCTGCAAAATATGCTATTTTTTTAAACCTCACCTATATTTTTTTCCTTGTCGAAAAAAATAAATCAATGTGACGTATCGTAACACGTACCCAAACCAGTCGAATTACCATCCCAATCACATCTGCTGGTTTATTATCATTCCGGCGTCAGCCCCACGCCATACTGATGAAATCGACCTTCCGACGTTACCCGACTCCCTCCACCAGACCTTGGCACGAGCGGCTCACAGCATCGAAAATACGATAGGGATGCTCGATTCTGTTGCTTTGTATCGATATTTGATCGATATCCATCGTTACATCACTGGATTCGATACTGGATCGATCCAGTATCGAATCAAGCGTTAAAAATTAGTTATTTTTTAAATGTTACTTTATCTAAATTAAGATCTAAAACGATACGTCAAGAGACAAATGTTTTATGGATATATTACTTAATCTATCGTGAACACTATTAGCGAAAAGTTGTAGGTACTATAACATAAAAAACACCAACCCGTGTTTTATCAACGTTAACAGAATCAAGCGCCCTAAATGTTTCTACAACAAATTTGATATTTTTAACTAAAGATTAATTCAATACGATTTCTTCGATGATATGATTTATCATCGGATCGTATATGGTTATCGAATGGAACGAATGCGATTGCATCGATCACGTCAAGTTTCTGATACGGATCGAGCATCCCTAAAATATGATGATAAACGATCGTTTAACCGAGCGCACGGTCGTTACAATTTGCCACAATCATGCGATTCAAAAGAAGCACGGTAATTGTGTGAGGTTATGGGACTATTTACTCCTCAATGGGGTTGCTCCTTCTGATGATTTTTTTTATAAGTAGAGCAAGTGCTTCCGTGCATGAAGAACATGCTGCTTTAAAACGGGTTAAGAGGCTGGCGGTAAGGTACCTCACTGGACGAGCTACTATGACTCTACCACCTTAAGATGAACGCACGTGCAAACGAGAATGTAGACAAATAATCCCTTGGCACCCTTCTTAACATAAAAACATGAGCACACAAGCGATGAGAATAATGTAACTGTACAACACCTTAGGTTACTTAAAGTTCACATCAAAAGCTGTTTGATTTCCAAACGAAACCTGTTATGATGCGCATTCAACGGCTGAGTAAATTATTCTTCCATTAAAGGGACCGATGGTGCTGGGGTGTCGAAAGCAACCTTTGAGTGTCGCTCCGAGTACTGGACCGGGTGATGTGCAATCGTTGGAAATAAAAATACGTACTTACAACTTTTCGAATAGAGTTTAAAACGTAGACAATGTGCTCGTTTTATATCCCCCTGCTAAATATGAATATCCAAGCGACTATAGGTGCAAGGACGAAATATACTCCAATCTACTCTTATGCAGATCGCTGTAAACACGCCTTCGAGGCAGAAACATGTAAATTATTTTCAAATAGCTCTAACACACACACTCTATACAGGTCTAAGAATTGAGGTATTCCTGAGGAGCAAATGCGATTAACCGAACATCGAATCGGTAGGGGCACCAACCCAAACACAAATTGATTTAATGAGGATAAATTACAAACAACAAATCAAACAAGAAAATTGATGAGCGCCGTGTTTCAAACACCAAGCCGGCATCGAAGAAGGAACACAAGTTTTCATCACGAGTACGTTCAAATAGGAGTAATGAGTTCGGCGCTACACATAACAGAACCGAGCACTTCAATGATAATGACAAACAAGAAATCACATCCGCAATTGGAGAGCGTAATAAGAGTATCGATGGACTTGGACAGTAATTGGATGTATTCCACTGACACTCCGTCAGACTGGACACAGATGAAGATGACGCGACACCGCATCACGACTCTAGGCCAGGAAATGAATAATCACAGACGGTAACAGTAAATGCATCTCAACCATAAGCAAAAGTTATGAAGATAGATAGGTATACATTTAATATTAGTACCATGTCAGTCCCTACCATATTTCCATTAGACTTTCAGAACGAAATGCGTCAGTCCTTAATCGTATTAACAATATTTATACGCCAGACATAAAATTAATGGGATAATTAGAAATTCTTACAACATCAATACGAATAAAATTGTAAGACATACTCGTAGAAGTCGTAGATACATAAAACTCTGTGGTAAGAGATAAAACTGTGTGAGTACATAGTCATAAACCCTAAGATATTTTCGTTTAAACATTTATTTACGTCAAGATGAGGACATTTATTTGAAGGCACTTTTATGTTGGCGGAAACTGCTGTTACGTCACTTTTAAGTGATATTACATTTTTACTCTTGGGCGTCTTTTTCATTGAAGATCCCACTTTTACTTTTTCTCTAGTACCTACTCTATTACTCGGCCTGTCATAAGTCTTTGGTGAAACCTTCTATCAAACAAACATCACAATAGTTCAGTTCAGTCAGCGGTGGAATTAGCCGAACATGGCCGCCAACGGTCAGCCACAAGGCCGCGAGTTCGAGTCCGCGAGCACTCACCGCTTGAATACAAAGCATCTTTACACGATCACACAATCACACCAACCAGTATTGAGATCGCGTCATGAGGTAATCGCACAGAGTGATTTGTGAACTGTGATTGAATCGGAATTATCTCAAATAGATTTTTTGCAACGTTGCGCAGACGATCACGCACTTAGCGCCAGGTAGGCAAATAGCACATTAGCTGTAGGTACTTTGAACAAAAACTGTGATTACTAGTTTATTAACATTTAGCGCCCCTACAATTTGTATTATTTGAGACTAGATTACCTGGCTCAGATAAGAATAGAGATGATTAAAAGTATCTTAAATTTTAGTCGAAGTAAAAAGCTACGCGTGTACCAAATTTCATTCAAATCCATATACCTACGACTTTATGTGTGAAAGAGTAACAAACATTCCTATCGCATTTAGTCTGTAATCCATAAATGACCCACTATGGTAAAGTCCTCTAACAATTACTAGAGAATGTAGACCTTAGTCCACCACGCTGGAATAATGCGGGTTGGTGGACATCACACGCCTTTGACGACATTTTTTTGTGAAAGCTCAGGCGTGCAGGTTTCCTCACGATGTTTTCCTTCGCCGTGACAGCAGGTGATATTTAATTTTATAAAGCATTTTGCATTCAGTAGTAGGAATGAAACAACAAAGCTCTGGCTCGTAGCATTAGTAGGACTCTCAATTGCCACCGCATCTATTGCAGTGAGATCCAGTTGATTCAGTTCTATTGTTCGTTTAATCCCGACAGTTTCTCTGCGGGCACGTACAGGGAACTGAGGGTGTTCAAACAAACAAAAGCACGGTGTAACCATATATTGGAGTCTATCGGAACTCGTGTCATACCGCTGAGTTGTTCCTTTAGTCCTTTTACGTACTCCAGGATTTCATTTGTGCAATAGAAACATAGACAGTGCAAGCTAATACCAACCAAGCATAATGGCGAGTAAGATGAGCTGTTCATGTAGGAAACACAAACGTACAAATAGGCAAAGCTCCCCAAGGTACGAAACACACATATTTAAATACACAATGTTGAGCAGAATTTAGGAAACCGCTTATCCCGCCCAATAGCCGTTCAATCCATTTCTTATTTCACGGAGAGCATTAAACGCAACAAATAAAACGATGAATGCTCCATAAAGAGGTCTGAATCAATTCGGCACAATCGAGACGCATGTCATGCCGCTGAGTTATTGCCTGCGGGTTCTTGAGGGACAGGGCTCCGTCATTATGTATTCCCGGCGACCGTACATACACGCTGTTACTAGGCAAACCCAACATGTTTGTGAGGAATACAAAGGGATATGCAGACTTTGACGTTTGTTGATTTACAAAATTTGTATTACGAATATACATTTTGAGCCGTATAGTAGATACGGTACATAGTTCTTATTAAGATCAGCAACCAATAATTAAAAGGACAAAATGGAAAAACAAATTGCAACGGGATCATGACGGACGCTGGGGACGAACCCTGTTGCAGTGGGGCCCAAGGACATCTAGACGCATATGCAGCCGAAGAAGACCACCATTGGAGCGACGATACGCATACGATAGGCGCAAGGACGCAATAGATGGCATGCATTTGAGGAAGCCTTTGTCCTGCAGTGGGCGAAATAAGGCTGTCGAAGAAAACGAAGAAAACTAAGAATGGAAAAGCAAGGTTTATGTCTTAAAGTTTTCATAGCGCATTAAAAGCTTTCTTTCATTAACATGAATTTATTGTTAAAAGCTGATACGACGCAACATTGATTTCCGAGACGGGTACGAAAGGCCTCGGCGGCGGCCCTTAAACGTGGCGGAGGCCAAGCGCAGCGTGACATTGCCGGCGATTTCCCTCTCGACCCACTTGCTCGGCTAATTGCCGCAATTACCCAACGCCGAACCATATCGCGAATTGCAGATAATGCGACGTTTTTTTTATTTCATTACTAGCTTTTGCCCGCGAGTTAGGCGGTGTCCTAAATGAACTATCGAATGCAACATTGACTATTCAAAGCCGATCGTTCTCGTAAAAAGGCTTTCAAATATAAACGTCAAACATTGCAGAGTCGGTATTATACAACATCAGTCACAGTAATAAAATTAAGCAGCGTCATAATAATATACCTCTTTGTAAACTGACTAACATAATTCTTAATAATATAACTCTTTAGCTACCTCGTCGTGTTCCATACGACCATGCCAAATAATAGTCAATACTTAGGTTTAAACGCTTCCGTTCGTTTCATCATCATACTTTGCGTTAAGGTTAAGTGCCCACATTTATCTTATTGCATGTATGTCTTTCCGTATGCGGGCTTGTCTCGAGATAGGGATTTGACTGAAGCCTACATATTGTGTAAGCTTTCAAGAGTCTTATAGAAGCAATAGACTAGTCTAGTCACTTACATTTCTACATTATTTTAACTATTTGATACATTTGTCTGTGAGTCCTCTTGTGTCATGTTGTCTTCCCCTGACAAAAAAAGAGTAATTGACCTGCCGCGGAGTGTTTGAAATAAGAACTCGCGCCTTTTGTTTAGTTATTCGTTCCGTGTCTTACTGGTTAGTTTTCGCACACCATGGCAGAACCGCGCTTACGGCGATTGGAAGTATTTAACCAGTAGTACGTCACCGTTTTTACGACTCGTAGTATTGAATTGTAGTAAGTACTCGCAGGGTTGAAGGTTTACAACCTACAACGGACTGCCTTATTTTACAGATCATAAATTTTAAGTAAGCCTTTTCGGACGCGACATTTCCGAGTACACGACATTATCTAAATGATAATTTTCCGTACGTTCGGAATCTGAGTACAGTTTGATATAGCGCTTTGAAACCAAATAAAATATAGACTTGAATATACTGAATAATATGCATAGTGACTAAAATATCGTTTTGAAATAAAATTCCATTCCAATTCATGGTGAAACTAAATTGTTATTTTCGAAGCCAACAAAATATACGACAAAATAAATATTTTAGTTCTAGTTTCACTAAAATTATTCAATTTACTAAACGTATTCAATTTACTGTTCGTAAACGAATATAACAATATAATAAGGTGAACAGTACGAATGAGTTCACGCGTGTTATAAGTTAAGGCTACTGGAATACATTAAAAGAGATATTGAGCAATTATTACAAACTCCTAAAGGATGTGTTTAAAACTCTAAACAAACCTCGTATGTAAACAAGCAAATCATTCAAATTGGGCCTACCTTCATTAGCGATTGTTCACTGCATTAATCACTAAGCTAAATCAGCTAAACTCATCATTAGATCACTACACGCTATGCACATAAGGAAAACAGGTTTTTCCCATGTAGGTACAGTCAACTGCACGTCAGATAACAGTTTCCGCGAGCAATCATACTCGTAGACATGTATGTTGGTGTATTCTGTCTTTAAATAACATATTGGCTGGTAGAGTCACGGCTATTGAACTAATATAGAGTGTAAACCAGCATGTCTTTTATGACTTGTGTTTGGTTAGTCCGCATGAGAAACAACTCACACACAAACATACGGACCTTAGATAATACTTGCTCGGGGCTTCTTCCGCTTGGATTTTAGAACTTGGTCTAGAGAGGGATGAAAAGTATCCTACATATGTTAATCCAGGTTATACACTACATAAATACTAAATTTCATCCAAATCTCTTCAGCCGTTTGTGCGTGAAAGAGTAACAAAGATCCATCCTCACAAACTTAAATACATTAAAAATAAATAAAACAGTAGTACCTAGGATTAAAATTTTGCTGCGATAAACAAACGAGGCACGTTAAGCCAATTTACAATGCATATTGATTGAACAACAAACAACATTACCATTCAATTAGGGTACGAAATAACCGTTGACTAAAAATAAAAACAAAAATTTGTAAGTACCTAATTAATTATCTTACAAATTTAAAATGTTTTTAACGACCTGAGTGGCAAAAGGCCCGTGACGGTAAGACGCCCGTGCACTGCGTGGAGGGTTCTAGGTTCGATTCCCAGCGGAGCAGATTTAAATGACGAGTTCAAATTTCTGTTTTTGGTCTGAGTGTGTGTGCGCGTCCAAGGCAACCACAGGGAACCCTAGTGTGAGTTTAAAGCGTTAATTGTTTATTTATTTTTATGTAAACCTTATTATAAACCAAATATTTAGTGACCTAATAGCTGATAATGTAACAAATAGTATTGATATGCAATATTATAAGTGAGCCCTCATTATAAACAAAATCTTTAGTGTTACAATAAGAAACGCAACAAATAGAAGTAAGATGAATTTCTCTGAACACGACAGATCAACAAAACAACAACTAAACATAAACAGAACGATCTCTTGGCATTTACACGATAACAAGCCATCAGATGCATTGTAACCTCATTCGTTAATGAGCCACTATCGAAGCGTTATAATAATAATTAGTTATCGGCCGCAATGAAAACGAAATTTATCGCGCAATATAAATAATTAATTTGCATTAGCTCGAGCTTGATAATGAACGGAAGATGGCACGTCGTGGTTGGTTCATACCTTCCCTTAAAATTACACCGTACCGGCTTTTAAATAAGTACGAGTACTTACATTAACATTAATTAGAAAAATTACGCTGTTCTTGAGGAGAGAGCAATAAATTCCACTCTGTGGCGTTTATTAGTAATGTTTTCATTTATAATATGCATAATTTTAAATTTTATTTTTTTAATTTACATAAGTACCTAAATAAAAATTAAATTATGCTTTGTGAACCATTATCCTCATACTATTTCCGTGCATATAAATGTTTTTAATTTTATTTTGAAGATAACAAATTAACAAATGACCTAGTTTATGACAAATTGACACTTTTTATCATTCACAATGATCACACCGGATTTTTATCATCTCCTTAAATTCTCTTGAGAAAGAATATTTCCAAAAATTTTTAGCATGAACACTATCGTCAAAGTATTCGTATAGTTAACGTGTGTCATTAGTATGGGAGAATCAACAGATGCTATCTCTTCCCATACTTTTCCCACGACGAAGCGACCTTTTTCTCCTTCGGTTGTCAGTCCTGCGAACGATGTGGTCAGCCCATTGCCACTTTAATTTGCAAACTTTGAGAGCTATGTCGGTCACCTTCGTTCTTCTACGGATTTCATCATTTCTGACTCTGTCTCGTAGAGAAATACCGAGCACAGCTCTCTCCATTGCCCTCTGAGCGACTCTGAGCGACTCTGAGCTTGTGGATTAGTGACTCGGTAGGTTACGTTGCGTCAATTAGGACAAGGCCTCACCCTCTCAAGTTCACAATGCTACAGCCGCACACTTGGCGTAGCAACGAGCCATATAAAAATAGCGAGGTGGAGGACTCTCGCGCTTCCGGCAACAAGGTTACGACTGGCTACGCGCCGCATACCGCCCGCGTCACTCCGGCAGGAAATCTCGCACGATTTGTACGAACCTTGCAACTAATCAACACCGAGCATCATACCACGTTCATGAGTTTACATCGGACAATGAGCGTACATAGGTAATTCATAAAATTATTTTTCTTTCCTAATTTTTAGTATTTAGTCGATATCACGAAAACTAATGAGCCGATTTCGATGAAGTTTTTACCATTCCCTAAGTTGAAAAAAATGAAAACAAACAAAAAAGAACGATCACGATCTGTCAATTAGTTTCGGAGATATGCGAGGACAAACATACATACATACATACATACACCTGTGAATTTTGGTATAATATGTACTTGTTTGGAAGCTGTAATGGACCAACACATACATATGTGAATATTGTGCAGTGCAGATAATATTACATACATACACAAAACGATGAACACCATTAAGGAAACAAAAAAAAAATGGATTAGAAAACATACCAATAATAAGTGATAATTTACATGACAACTAAATTTTGAATATTCAATGGTTAAGTCAACATATAAATGCAATAAAAAACATTATCCATTTAAAAATAAAAGAAAAGATTCAGATTCATTAATGAAAACTTAATTTCTATTAATGAATATATATGTTTATTGCATGAATTTAACATAAATTTAATTACTTCCTTCATTTGCATAAAAATGTACAGCAAAAGATTATTATTATACATAATGTATGAGAAACAATTTTATACTAAAATCATAATATAAATTCATTTTAAGATTCTCACGTTGAAATACAATTTTAAGTTTTTTAGAATATATACACTGACTACCCTTTGTCTACTTGTTAGCCTACACATGATTCATTTCACCTAATTCAAAAACTTTGTCCGGTGAGTAATAAATTTTATCTAGTTGCTGAACATGATTTCAAAACTTTTTTAAAAATAGTAGTCAAATAACCTAATACAATGAAAAAATACTGTTTATGAAATAAACGTTACCTACATCTTTTTTAGCTTTGAGCTTTGTTTTCATTGTGATGTCATATGTCATCAATCAGTTTTTTTATTCAACAATAGGTGACTCCAGTCTATAGAGAGAGAGATAGAGAAATCCAGAGGACTTGTTTGCTTTTAGTGGGTAATATCTGCAGCCAATACCAGTAATCTAAACTTTCCCAGATCACTAAATAGTTGTATCATCCTTGTATTACAGCTATGTATTTATCTCCAGCTAGGGACTTCATTCACATCAACTTTAGAATTTGGTTGAGAGAAAAAAGTACCTAATATTCAGATAAGTAATTAGTGCAGATTATAAACTACCTATATAACAAATTTTATCCAAATCTGTTCAGCTGTTAGAAAACTGAAAGAGAAACAAATATCCAGTCCTACTCACAAATTGTCACATTTATATCACGAAGTAGGATAAGTAGGAAGTTGACGGATAGAATGTGATCAACCAAACCAAAATACACAAAAAGATGATAATATTGCGTAACATCTTTGATAAAATTACAGCTTTGATGGCCAAATTATCTGATACTAGTACCTACACTTAACTTTTAATCTACAACTATGAATTACTGAAAGCCAGATAAAAAAATTTTCTTCATATTGTGTTTAGTTTTCAAGGAACCTTTCTAATATCCAATTTAGATAAGGTACTGTTATCATTTCAAGTATTGATAAAGCAATAAACAACGAGCAAGTCGATTGAGGCTTGAAGATAGCTAAATGAAAGGTTTTCTGTTTTATTCATACTTAATATTATTGTAAATAAAACAGTAGTCACAAATTAATTATTGTCTTATAGGATAATCAAATATTCATGTATCATTTGAAAAATAAAAGTAAAAAAAATCTATTTTTTTTTAATCTTTCGAGACATTGTGTGCATAGGCTTACTAGTACATATTTAAATTATGTTTCCTAATGTTTGTTTACATACAAACGGTTTATTCGACATAATAAGTTAGCCTTAGATATTCCATTTGCCTTACATGAGTGGGACGCCTGCTTGAAGCTTGGGACAAAAACGTGTAGCTACTTATGAAAGGCATACGATCGTGCAACCACGAATTGGCACAAAGTTGTGTGATGCGTACCGACCGCAAGATCGAGTATCTGTTGCTAGTACCTTGTGCCCTGATGCTGATGCGTTACAAATAAACTACTCATACTTATGATCACATACATCACAATAGCCATTGATACCGCTATTCGGAAGTGGCGAACTATTTGACGTACCTACTCAAACAAAACTTACCAACAACAAAATTTCACATGAATTCACACAGCACCTCGGTCTCCATAGTGCCCGCACAATATCCTTTCCACAGTCTCGACACCAATATGATTTCACAAATTACACTAAGTCTAGCCACCCAACACGCTAATTATAAAATGTTTTTTGGAAGCTCACAATAGGCTCTTGCTTGAGATACGCCACTGAAACGTTCTCTCAAACGGCCATTACTCGACCGACACCACAGACAAACTAAAATAAATTATACCTACTATACTCGTCGACCGTCGCGTGCGTGTCTAGCTCTTGTCAAAATTCTTCGTGAGTGAAAAAGGTTGCCAGGTAATTAGGTAGGTTTTCAAATTACTACCGCACTTTAAAATTAACTGTTAATATTTTTATTATAATACTAAGTATCAATGAAACAAAGTTTTAAAACAATAATTTAAAAATGTTTAACATCATGGAAACATTTATGCTGCCTAACGCTTATGAACTGATTAATATAATATAAAGTAAAAATTGAACAAACGCATTAATTACCTACTTTCAAGGTACTTTACAAACTTTTCTTGGGTTACATATTGTTGCATTGTTTGGAAGGTTTTAATAAATAATAGTAATGGCAACATTTTTTCAATCCATCAAAGCGATCAGCTGAAATTCGACAGTGTCACTGTCACTCCTGACAATGTCTAATGTCAAGCAAAGCAAACATTTCATTTGAAATTTTGAACTGTGAACTGACTAAAAAGAATAAATAATAATAATTGTTCGCGAAATCGAATTGTTTTGTTATTATTTTGTTATTAATGAGAATATGGTTAAATTTCAAAAGGCATCTCAAGCATTTAAGGCTTTGAATGGTCTCATTTGTGTATATAAACCGCCTTGTGTGCCAATACCCAAAGTTCAGCATTCAATCATAACAAATCTTTGCAGAGGTTAGGTTTAACTTTTGTTTTGGTTATAATAAGTACAATTCAAGCACTAGTATAGAAGAACTTAATTAACGCACGCTACCACTATATAATACCATCAGGTGGCCTGTTTACCAGTTAATTTCTACAAATAAGTTAGAATCTTGACGTCCAGCGCCCTGATACTAACCTTACTCAATGGCTTAGTGGCTTAGGATTAGAACAGTCAACATATTTCATTCACCCATTGCTGAATTTTGCAGCATGGCAGGGCAATATCTCGAAAAGTTTTAAAACGAATTAGATGCATTCCATCATGTTTTGTGAACTTTATACAAATATAAATAAACATACTTTTCAGATCTGAATGCTTTACCCGATGGTCCTCAAGAGAAAAGAGTGGAGATAGTGGGGGCAACCAATGCTCCAATGACAGTGAAACTGGTGCCTAACTATGCCGACCACCCCCTTGTGTGTGGGCCTCGGTATATCAAGGATGACTTTAGGTGCAGTTGGGCGACGCATCTCGGCCTGTTTAGTAGTGGAGTCTTATGTAAGATCTTTGCTGTTTAAAATTTTGTTGAATGCTCTTTGTAGCAGCTTTAAGGTTTGTGTACATGGTTGTCCACTGGCACGAATAGATCACTGCAATCCCATTATGAATGAAACATGTAGTATTTATGCTGATGGGCTCTGGCATGGAGCTGGTATAGTTTGTGTCTGATTTATAGTAGTATAGGATTGATAAATCAATCAATATTACCATAACTTTCTGGTGTATCTATACAAATAAGTTCACCATCAAAATATTTTATATTTCAGTGTTAGGAATAAACGATGGTACAAAGTTGACGTACCACATAAATGTTGCAAGGCCTACGAGGGCATTCAAGGTCCACGGTCAGTTGGGCAAGGCCACAGACACATACTTCTGGAATGGCAAAACTGTAGAGCGGACCACCTACGGACATGTCACTCGGGAGAAGATAGACAGGGTGATAGCACACATGCAGGCGGCACACCAGAAAACTATGTATGAGTAAGTATTTCTATTTTTTTAAACCACTTGAGGAAGATAGTTGGTTGTCACGGGACACTTGGTTTATGTGAACCATAAACAATTATCTTAAATTAAATTGTTTCATAATTTTAAAAGAAATCTATACTAATATTATAAAGAGGAAACATTTGTATTTTTGTATGTTTGTAACGAATAAACTCAAAAACTACTGGGCCGATTTTAAAAATTCTTTCACCATTGGAAAGCTACATTCAGCCTGAGTAACATAGGCTATTAAATAAAATAAAAAAATTAAAAAAAAATTCATTGGCAGAGCGAAGCCTTCTGGGTCAGCTAGTAAGAAATAAAGTCACAATAGTGACATAGAGATGTTAGGTGGCCAGTCTGCTTATTTGCTTGAAATTTAAAAAAAAGACGTCAAACACCTCTGGTAAAGAAGCACAAATATTAAGTATATAGTCATTGCGCATGCAAAAGTCGCTGTGTTTTAGTTGTTTTCAGTTCGTTAAGTAGTTTAAATCGTTATATCAATATACATACTGTAAAACAGCTATGTGATAAATTAAATATTTCAAAAGTTACTATGAAAATTTGAACCATGTTTTTTGTCTCCTATAAAGTTTGTAAAAAACACAGCGACTTTTGCACGTGCAACTACGATATGTACTAACATAATTATTGTAGTTATAACCTGCTGCAATTATATTACAATATTAGTCAAACTTTTGCGAATATGTGTGAAGTTGATAAAATCATTGTCATAAATGCCTGTACATAATAATATTGTTACACTAAGTTTTACTTCTCAGATTAGCGGGTGTCCACATGGAGTCACAAACAATGTATGAGCTTGCCGCACGAGGTGCCATCAGACCAGCAAATAGCAAGCTCCCGGTGATATATGGCATCAAATGTGTGCACTATGAATCACCAAACTTTACTTTAGGTAAATGAACTTGTAAATAGTTGTTACATTAGTCACAGATATGGGTGTAAAAAGTTAACACATGTTCACCATAACTATGAAGAAAAAGCATTTGTTACCTACTGTGTCAAAACAAAATGTTGTAGTGATGAGAATCCTACATTTAGGCAAAGTTTAATTAAAAGCACCAGCTCACATTTAATATAAATTATTAGAAACTTTAGTTTGAACATGTCTGTTGAGTTTTAAACAAATTGATTATAATGTGAACATGACATGTCAGTTGAGTTTTAAGTGCTAGCAATCTTCTGAATAAGTGCACCAGAAAATATTGGATTAGAGGAATGATATACTAAATGAAATGTGTCATATTTGCTTCTGCTCAGATTGATGTCTGTGAGATTTACGAAAGGTTCAATGATTAAAAAAAATAATGCTTTCCCATTTTCTTACAGAGGTGCAATCGGTAAATGAATATGATAAATACTTGTGGACATTAATCCATGATCTAGGAGTCCTATTGAAGACTTCTGCGCACTGCACAGGAGTCCAGTGTATAAGACAGGGCAAGTTTGGCCTGGACTTGGCTCTACTGCGGAAACACTGGACCTTAGAACACATTGTAGACAACATGGATAGGTGTAGAGAAGTACTTGAAGAGAATGAAAGCCTCCTTAAACCAGCTTCAGCACATTTAAGCTAGTAATTTCTGTTGTTAATAATAAGTATGACGGCGCGTTCGTAATTTAGACGTAATTTTATTTAAACGTTATAATTTTAATAAAATTATCTGTTACCAAAGAGGGAACTGTTTAGTTCGTGTGGGTTTGCGAGTGACGTCAGTGCCAGACATCGCCTGTTGTGGCGTGAGGTGGCGTGAGGCGGTAGTGGGGCGACCGGTCGTGCGGCGCGCCTTTATAAACGGAGGGAGTGGCGCGCTAGCGTCAGTCTAACTTGAGTCGTGGCGCTGTTCGTACGCTCGCAACTCCGCATACCTCTTTAGATTGATTTGTGATTTGTAAAATAAATTAAAAAAAAGAAATAAATTACTTTGAGTGAAATTTAACTTTTGATTTTTTTTTAATTAACGAAACCACTTCCTGCTGCCCATGGAGCCTAACCACCAGCTCGGAAATCCGTCATCAGGAGTGGGGATGGACCAGGAAGCGGAAAATCATGGTGAAAGACCCGCCAGTCCTATAATACGCACTGAACGTGATCAGTGGAGGAACCTTTTGGAGTCGCAACATCGTAATATGATGGACTTGATAAAAAATATCCTTGAACCAAAAAAGAAGGAGCCTAAACTGATTCTTCCGGAATTTAATCCTAACCATAAAGAGGCGGATGCAAAGGCTTGGTGTAACACAGTGGATATTTGTTTGAAGGAGAACCCGGTAAGTGGAAGTCAGTTGGTTATTCTTCTCAGCCGAGCTTTGAAGGAATCAGCAGCTACATGGCTGGCACACAGCAGCCATTCTGAAGTTACATGGTCAGAACTTAAGCCGCTTTTCATTACTCGTTTTGACACTATCGAAACACCAGCTGCCACTCTGTTCAAGATTTCATCAAGCAGCCCAAACGAAGGAGAGAATATGTCAACGTATGTGTCTCGAATTTTAAACGCATTAATGACAAGATGGCAAAACATGACAGTAGAGCAAGTGGCAATAAATGTAGCATTGGCACACGTGGCCCGTATTGATACTGAGATTCAGAGGATGGCTTTCACAACAGAAATAAAATCGAGAGTTCAATTACAACGTGAGTTAATGCCGTTCGTATATCGAAAGAGAAGCCTACCGCCTGCTGACAAAACTAGTGATGCTAAAAAGCCACGTCTAGAAGCACCGCGACGCTGTTATAAATGCGGGAAGATTGGTCATCTAGCGATGGATTGTCGTGCCAATACCAGCAAGGACCAGGATAATAACATTCCCGTGAATCGTTCTCTGTCAACGACTGCAAGCAACTCCCAGCAACGCAAGGAACCGAAGTCCGTCGTATGCTTCCGATGCGGTGAGCCAGGTCACATTGCACCGCGTTGTACCCAGAAGGAGAAGAAGAGCGAAGAACGAGAAGATACAACACCGGCAACTGAACGGAGGGTGAATATCTGCACCATCGGGCCTGCTTCGGACCATCTTTACAATCAGGGTGAGAAGTTTTCATTTTGTTTTGATTCCGGATCTGAATGCTCATTGATTAGAGAGACAGTAGCTCGACGTTTTCCGGGCAAGCGTGCCTATGACTTTGTTTCACTTTTAGGCATAGGAAAAGCAAGCCTACATTGCAACCGTCAAGTTAATGCCGTGGTAAAACTTCAGGGTCATTGTGTAGAGTTATTATTTCACGTGGTTCCTGACTCTTCATTAGGAAATGATATCTTAATCGGACGAGATTTGATTAATTTAGGCTTTTCAGTCGAAGTCTCACAAAATAACTTGACCATCAATAAAACTCACGTTATTGCGCAATGTGAATTTGGTGAAAGCGTCAAGAATTTCAGTAACGTCAACACCGATGTTCCCTCAGAGTCATTTGATGAACTTAAAAAATTATTAGAAAAATACTCACCCAACTTTATTGACGGTATACCTACAGGTAAAGTTAGCACTGGACATTTGGAAATAAAACTTGTAGATTCAAGTCGAACAGTGCAACGTCGTCCATATCGAATGTGTCCTAATGAACGTGAGATAGTGCATAGCAAAATAAAAGAACTTCTTACCGCCGGTATTATTCGTGAAAGTTGTTCGCCCTTCGCAAGTCCGATTTTACTCGTAAAAAAAAAGGATGGCTCTGATCGTCTCTGTGTGGACTATCGTGAATTGAACAGCAACACTATCCCAGATAGATATCCGTTACCTTTAATTGGTGACCAGATACAGCGCTTAGTCGGAGCCAAGTATTTCACTTCCTTGGATATGGCCAGTGGATACCATCAGATCCCTGTACATCCTGACTCGATAGAACGGACAGCTTTTGTGACACCTGACGGACAATTTGAATACGTCACAATGCCATTTGGACTTCGAAATGCACCGTCGGTATATCAGCGAGCTATTAACAAGGCTCTTGGCAGCCTTTCTGAAACATTTGCTATCTGCTACATTGATGACATTATAATTCCATCTCAAACTGTCGAAGAAGGTCTTGAACGGCTAAATTCTGTGTTAGAAGCTTTGACAAAGTCAGGGTTCTCTCTAAACTTAAAGAAATGTGCTTTTCTTAAAACTGACATAAACTATCTTGGATACCACGTCTCATCCGGCCAAATAAGGCCAAACGCGAGTAAAATAAATGCCTTGTCACAATTACCTCCTCCTCAAACCGTCACACAGCTGAGACAATTTATTGGTCTTGCATCATACTTCCGCCAATTTATTCAAGGCTTTTCTCAAATCACTGCACCTCTTTACAGACTCACATCTGGAAAAGGCAACATTAAATGGACTCCAGAATTTGAAAACATTCGCCAAAAAATCATTTCAGTCTTAACCGATGAGCCAGTTTTGACTATTTTTGACCCTCAGTATCCTATTGAATTGCACACAGATGCTAGCTCCGATGGCTATGGTGCCATACTCATGCAAAGAAAAAATGACAAATCTCATGTTGTTGAATATTACAGCCGTAGAACAACTCCATGTGAATCTAAATACCACTCATATGAACTTGAAACGTTAGCCGTTGTTAATGCGATAAAACATTTTAAACATTATTTGCAAGGTCGTAAATTTGTTGTAGTAACTGACTGTAATGCGGTGAAAGCATCTAAATCTAAAACTGACTTAACGCCTCGCGTTCATAGATGGTGGTGTTTCCTACAAAGTTTTGACTTCGATATTGAGTATAGACCTGGAAAACGAATGGAACATGTAGATTTTTTCTCTCGAAATCCTCTTCCTAAAATAGCTGAAACAAAAACAGTTCAAAAGAGAGTTAACCTAACAGAAATAAGTGATAATTGGTTTCAAGCAGAACAGCAAAAGGACTCTGAGATAAAGTCAATTATTTCCAATTTACAAAATAACACTCTTGACCATAACGTTGCAGGGACATATGAACTTAGACGTGGAATTTTACATCGGAAAATAGAAAGAAATAGTAGGACTAAATGGTTACCAATTGTTCCCAGGTCGTTTCAGTGGGCTGTAATTAATCATGTACACGAAAGCATTATGCATTTAGGATGGGAGAAAACTTTAGAAAAAGTTTATTGTCATTATTGGTTCCCACACATGAATAAGTACGTACGAAAATTCGTTGATAACTGCATTACTTGTAGGTTATCAAAATCTCATTCAGGTAAAGTTCAAGCGGAATTGCACCCTATCCCCAAAGTATCTACACCATGGCACACTATTCACATAGATGCAACAGGGAAGCTTAGTGGTAAGAATGATACCAAAGAATATGTCTTTGTCATGATAGATTCTTTCACAAAATTCACTATCCTGCATCACACTCTTAACATTGACACTCCTAACGCAATAAAAGCCCTGAAATATATTGTCTCTTTGTTCGGTGCACCAGTACGCGTTATAGCTGATCAGGGTAGATGTTTTGCTAGCAAAGATTTCAAAGACTTTTGCAATTCACATGGTGTTGCTCTACATCTTATAGCCACGGGTACTAGTCGAGCTAATGGACAAGTGGAACGGGTAATGAGTACTTTAAAGAACTTGCTTACAGCGGTTGAGGTCGGAAACAACAAATCGTGGCAAGATGCACTACCAGAGGTACAAATCGCTCTAAACAGCACAATTAATCGCGTGACAAAATCGAGTCCTTTAGAATTATTAATTGGAAAAGTAGCGAGGCCCTTAGACCTGATGACCTTAGAAGATGACATAAATGAAAACAACGTTAACTTGACGGAAGTTCGCCAACGGGCGGCCTATGAGATACAGAATAGCGCTATGGTTGAAAAACAAAGATTTGATAAAACAAAAGCAAAAATTAAACACTTTAAAGTTGGGGATTTTGTACTTCTTTCAAATCACGAACGGAATCAGACAAAATTGGAACCAAAATTTAAAGGCCCTTTTAAGGTGATTCAGTTGCTTGATGGTGACAGATATTTACTGAAGGCTCTGAATTCTAACAGAACATACAAATATGCTCACGAGCGTTTACGTTCTATGCCGGATTGTGATGTTCCGTTGGAATTGAGTGCTAATTTGGAAGCATCTGGATGTGCCAGTGACGGCGAAAGTAAGCAAGTTATAGGTAGTTTGATGTCTGTTTTATATGGTGGATAAATTTCTTTTTCTTTCTTTCTTCTTTCATTTCTTTTTCTTAGATCTGTCTGTGTGACAACCTGTGTGTGTGACAACCTGTCTGTGTGACAACCTGTCTGTGTGACAACCTGTCTGTGTGACAACCTGTCTGTGTGACAACCCGTCTGTGTGACATCCCATCTGTGTGACATCCCGTCTGTGTGACAACCCGTCTGTGTGACAACCCGTCTGTGTGACAACCTGTCTGTGTGACAACCCGTCTGTGTGACAGCCTGTCTGTGTGACAATCGGTCTGTTTGACCATTACATTCCGTGGCCAGAATGGCCGAGCTGGAGTAGATCCGATACTGATCACAATTTTATTCTTTGCAGATAATTCTGATGATGACATGACACACGAGGACGTGTGAAGGCGCAGGACGGCCGTGACGGCGCGTTCGTAATTTAGACGTAATTTTATTTAAACGTTATAATTTTAATAAAATTATCTGTTACCAAAGAGGGAACTGTTTAGTTCGTGTGGGTTTGCGAGTGACGTCAGTGCCAGACATCGCCTGTTGTGGCGTGAGGTGGCGTGAGGCGGTAGTGGGGCGACCGGTCGTGCGGCGCGCCTTTATAAACGGAGGGAGTGGCGCGCTAGCGTCAGTCTAACTTGAGTCGTGGCGCTGTTCGTACGCTCGCAACTCCGCATACCTCTTTAGATTGATTTGTGATTTGTAAAATAAATTAAAAAAAAGAAATAAATTACTTTGAGTGAAATTTAACTTTTGATTTTTTTTTAATTAACGAAACCACTTCCTGCTGCCCATGGAGCCTAACCACCAGCTCGGAAATCCGTCAAGTAAAATTGATAGGTGGACTTTGTAAATAAACGATAAAGAGTATTAAAGTAGAATTTTATTTATCCATCTATATATTATTTACACTTACACATAAACTTTAAATATGTACATGTCTTATGTTATGGAACTGAAAACCTAATTGTTACATATAAAATTATACTAATTAAATGTCCAAAAAGTAAATAAACTTAGAAAATACAATTAACATACTAAGAATTGAGTCTCTATTGTAAAGGCAAATGAATGATGCATTGCTTGCATTTAAGCTTGAACCAAATCATCTATTCTAAATATTTTATAACAAACCTTTAGTGCTTTGGCAACTTTATTGATGTACAGATCCTGTTGTATATGCACACCACATTTCATTAATTGTTTCATTACTTCATAAAAGTTCATCAAACACTTCTCATAACAATGTATTGCCTGTACCTAAATTATCATCTTTACTTATCAGTTTGATGATGAATTTGGGCTGCCAGTATTTGCCTGTTTTTCCAATTGCTCAATCCTTTTGTGCCTTATCATGTTAGAGAGAATACCATCAAACGAAGTCGTCTTCTTCTTAGCAGACCCTCTTAAAGTGTCCTCGCCTTCACGCCGCACCCGGAGCCGTAAGGAGTTCACCTCCTCCATGAAGTCGAAGTCGGATTTCTCTTCTCTGATAGGAGACGCGGGCGCTTCTGGTTGGTTCTCTTTGCTCACAGGCACAGGCGAAGGGGCTCGTCTTCCCGGACATTTCCACTCTAGATTCAAAGTGCCGGCTTTGTCAATAGTTTTGTACAAGTCCTCCAGTTCTGCAGGGTCTGGCATCCAGCTTTTACCGATATAAACACCACATTTTGAGAGCTCGTCATCCGAACAAGCTATATCCCAGTCGTCGCCTTGGATTTCTGCTGTAGACATGTTTGTTCTTTTTAGCTCTTTTTAGAATTTGATATATCTGATAATTATTATTATCGAACATAGAGAAAAAGAAAAGTATAATATAATCAAGTGTTATTTTATTTACACATGCTAAACTAAACAAAACAAGAATTATTATGAATGATATTAAGACTGGTTTGTCATTGTCATGTATTATTGACATTGACTTTTTGGCTTAGAGCCCAGATTAAAAATTTAAAACGTAATTTCAGTGTAGCTTGTGTGACTGTGGTGCGACTATTCGGCCAATGTAACACGTCCAGTCAAGTCCAGTGATCCAGTCCAAGTAAGCTGACGCAATCGGCACGAGCGAATCGCGTCCCACGTCCCGCACGGGATTCGCCTCAGTCTATACAAAGCTTTATGTACAGTAGATTTTTTTGTTGTGGCGATTATGGTTATTAATCCAAGGTTATTCACGTTCAGCCAGTGCCACCAAATTGAAGTTATAAAGAAAATGATTAGTACTTAGTACATAGTAATTTTTCTGAAGGAAAATCACAATTTATCAGCATGCACGTGGATTATCCAGCTAGTTCGTCGGTGTAAATGATCAATATGTCGATGAAAAAATTATATATTTATCTATATCGCAGCGACTAACTGATGAACTGATAAAAAAGTGTTAAAACTGGGTATAAGCAACAAAATAATAGATTTGTAACAGTGGAGGGGATAAAAACAATTTAGAATTTTGTAACAACTGCCAAAATCTGAATCATCGTACCATCGACATGGTCTTACACATAATTTTTTCAGGTAAATTAAATAAAACTAAACACAATATTTTTATTAACTAATTATTGTATTTACAGCCATCTAGGTCAACTGCAGAATTTTCATGACTGTTCATTCATATTTCTTGGCTTAGTGGTCATCTAATGGAAAATCTGTGGAAATCGATGTTTCCGAATGGGACGTGTAGAATCTAAACTGAGATTTTCCAACGCAACAGGACTATGCTCATTAATTATGTCTTCACACCTCCCAACAAAAAGGACCTTGAGGTAGTAAGGTGGGTAAGCGTCATCGCAGCCCATTTCGCATTCGTTCCTGTATGTGCGCAGGTTGCTGGCGCACACAGGCGGTCCTCCTGGTGGGCAGCCACAAATCCGACATGTTGCTAAAACTGGCACTGGAATAAAAAAAAAATATTAAACATGGAGCGTGCCCGCTGTTGTGTATCTAAGACATAAACCACAGAATCTTTATATATCCCAGTGGCTAGGCTCTAAAGCTCTATTCACATGACAGCACGAAGCGTATCAACACGTAATGTGTCTGATCACGTCAGAAATTGAACTATTTAAATTACTAAGACTAGGCCTAGGCTCGTCGGCATGAACAAAACGTTGCCGCCCGTGTCTGCGAGGACTACTGCGGAAACGCTCCGTGCAAGTACCTACGGTAGATGTAAATGCACCCACGTGAATTCTATGAAAGAATATTTCTTTGTCTGCTAAGTTCCGTACTTGACACGTTTGCTAGCTACGATTAGACTATAAGGCTTGTTTTACATGTAACACAACCACATCACCGTCCCACAAAAGATCTTCTTGAAATTACGTTGTGGTACGTTGTGGTACCTAGAAAATATTGAGGTTGCGTTGTTGTCGTTCGTTATTAGGGATTAAGTATGTTGCTACATACGACATCGATGCGATGTGGTCGGTAGGTATTATAAACGCGGCCAATATTGACATCAAAAAGGTGGTCCACAAAAATTTAACTATTTATTTTCATAAAAATTTGCGGATCATGTTGCGGTTGTGTGACAAACCTTAAGAGGTCTGCGTTAAATTTTTAGGGTTTTACAGGACCCTGTGTCTCTCTTGTCATCTCTTCTGAAGAGCAGAGGAACACAGCACGCACATTCTTGAACGTATGTTTAATATAGCCCACAGCCCCGCTGTTTGTGTAGACCATAGAACACAGAATACTAAAGACCAAGCGATTGAAAAATATAGGCAACGTCGGGCGTGGTCAGTACGTGGATGGGTTTGAAAACATCCAACACCAGTTTCTCCACCCAGTTTCGTTTCTCCAGACCTTCCTCTGTTGTGGTGATAAACCCGTGGCCAATAGCGGGCCGTAAAATGTTTGTAGCCATGGGGTGAAAGACGTGGACGATTTTCCTTCAACCTTCAATGCCCAGCTCTCTTGCTGTGAATTAACAAGGTAATCTCCTTGTTGGTTTTCAATAGATCTACCACTATTTTAAAACCTTACATTTAATTTTTAATAATGAAAAATGATAATGGCTGTACGTAACTAATCAGTGAGCTACTAGGGTCTGGGTCCAAGAAGTATGTAGGCTTTAGTTCACCGCCCTAGAGTTAGGGATGATGGATTTCACATGCTTTTGAGTCATTATGAAGAACTCTTGGGCATGTGCATTTTTAAATAAGCACGTAACTTTTAAGAAAGTCATTGGTAAGTATGTGCCACTGAAAGAACCCGCAACCCTCTAGTAAGAGGGTGAATTCTAACGAGGCTATTACTGCTTAAAACACAATCTACTGTTAAAAGAAAGGAATTTAAATTTTTAAAGCATAAAGTTACTTACATAAACAAAGCATGAATAATACCTTCATTTTGAACTTTGATTATTTCAATGTAGCTGAAATATGAATGGATTTAATAAGACAAAATAATCAGTATATTTATAGCTGCCTAATTCGTTATGGTTTTAGGGTGACCAAATCAATTATTGTTAACGGTAAATGAGTTTTGTTTGTTAGGCACGCTTAGGAAAAGGTACTTAGGATTATGTTTTAATTTTGGCACTAACCTGCGACTAACTGCTTTAGCGTTAAATTCGATAATCGATTATGTATTATTAATTAGTGTATTTTTTAAGTATTTTTTCATAATATAATTTAATCTAGTTGTATCTAATATTAAAAATAATAATAGTGGCGTTTTCCCCTGAAAGAAAACGCTTATTAAAATACTTACCTAATTCGAAGCTTATGGTTGAGATAGGCACTTCCGTTTCCCGTAGATTTTACCTTTTTTACCTGAATATCTACGTGTTTCCGGTTCCTCACCGCAGATGGCGCCCGAGTTTATAAATATCCGTTCCGGCGCCATTTTTCCTCATTGAAGTTCTATAATCACCAGGCAGATTTCCAAAGTAAGCTTCGAATTAGGTAAGTATTTTAATAAGCGTTTTCTTTCAGGGGAAAACGCCACTATTAAAAGTACTTGACCGTAATTCGAAGCTTATGGTTGAGATGTGTTTGTTATCGCCTGGTGAGGTTCTGGAAACACTAAATAATAATAAAAACGCCAATGTGACATGAAATCTATTAATTTATTAAGAAAACATTAATTCAACATAATTATAATATATTATATAACAAAATATATATATATATATATATATATATATTGATGTAAAAATCGAAAGGCATTGCTATTTTAATTAGTTATTGATATACACTGTCTCAAATTATATAATCTAAACAATAGGATTAAATAAGTGTGCTACATTAGCAGAATCGCTACTTCTCATTATTTCTCGCCTGTAAAAATTTCTGAATGTATTAGCGGAACGCCAATTGCCACGCTTTAGAATTTCATCTAATGAAAAATTAAGCCAATTTTTGGAGGCAACTGCTGACCGTACACTGCCAGGAGTGCACTGAATATTAGCATCTTTAAATAAATGTTTAATCCAACCAGCAATCACAGCTCGTGACGCGGGTTTAGGTGGTCCCCTCACAGTCGTAAATAATTTGAAAGTATTGGCGCTTTCACGTCGATGTTTCAACAAGGTAATCATGGTTTCAATCCAAAATATAGGGTTAATACGATCATTGTCCTCATTAACAGTCAATTTCCAGCCCGATTGCCTATAGTCACAAGTATCAGTTTTTGAGCCAAAGTCAGGCCAAAAAATTATCGATGTTTCAGATCTAATACAATGTTCTGGATCTACCCTTAGAAGTGTTAAATCATGGATCCGTCGTCCAGAACATAAAAGTAAGAGGATAGCTGTATGTCGAGAAGTTTGATAAATATTATTCGAATCTACTGAATAGGTTGATAAAAAATTTACTAGCTGGTCAATATCCCAAACAGGTGGTTTGGCAACTTTTGGATTTTTAAGCGCTATTGACTTTAATATATGTTTGACTAGAACATGAGAACTTAACTGATTAGATATGTTTGTATTACAGAGCGTGGACACCACAGATTTGTGCAATAGAATTGTATTATACGATAAACGATATATTATATGTAAGTCTGCTAAAAATTGAGCTAGATGAGCACCCGTGGGATCTCTGAAATCAATCTGTTTGGATTTGGCCCATGATAACCATCGATTCCATGCTGATCTGTACGTTTTCCAGGTTGATTTACGCCAGGAACTTTTTAGTAAAGACACTTGTTCGTTATTCCAACCACTTATCTCCTTAGTCCACCCCCACATTTCCACACCTCGAGGGTTAGATCTTGTAGGTTTGGGGGCGGTAGACCTGTTGATGTGTCTATCAGATTCGTCTGCAGATTTGTCAGGACAAAAGGAGCTGCGAGGGCTCGTGCTTTGAGATCCGCTCGCCAGAATACTTTTTCCCACCGAGGAACTATTATCAGGAATACTCCTGTCGCACTGTTTAGGTGTGATAGTACTTTGGGTATTAAGAATGGTGGGGGGAACACCCAAGCTAGGGGGAAATTCCACTGAAAACTGAACGCATCGTGGAGAAGTGCCTTGCGATCTTTCACATCCAGGGTCACGTAATTGTAAACCACGTGAGCTCTCTCCGAGGCAAAGAGGTCTATGGTCGGAACTCCCCATTTCCTGAATACTACTTCTAGACAGTTCGGTAACAGGTGCCACTCCGGTGGGAGACGATTCCTGGATAGATGGTCGGCATGACTGTTGTATCTGCCCGGTATATAATGGATGGTGAAGGAAATCTGGTATTGGTCTAACAGTGTCAACAATCGCCGAGTCAGATTCATTAGTGCTACTGACTTTGTCCCTCCCTCCTTTCGGAGATGTGCTACCACTGTCCTGTTGTCGCACTGAATTAAGATAGAACTCCGACACAACGTCTGTGCATGCATTTGAATCACGTGAAAAATGGCAAGCATCTCCTTCTGATTGCAATGCAAGTTTTTCTCCTGGAGTGACCATTGGCCGCTTATAGCAAGGTTGTTTAGTTGGGCACCCCAGGCAAGGTCTGATGCGTCTGTCGCCAAAAAGTAAACAGGAGGAGGGAAGAAGAGCTTTGACGATAGATGACCGTTTTGATTCCACCATTTCAGTTCTGTTTGAACGGCTTCGGGGAGTACTACCTTTTTGGTTGGATGGTGCAATAATTTGTTCATGAATGTCAAGAGCTGGCGATGGTGTAATCGACCTCGCGGAACTACAAAGCTGGCGAAATTTAACAGGCCTACAAGACTCTGTATTTCTTTCAGCATCACTTTGTTCTTGCCTGTGATTTCGCAAACTTTGTTTGTCAGTGAGAAAATTTTGTCTTTTGGCAACGACTTCAGGTTTTCCCATGTTCTCCATCGCACACCTAGGTAAGTAAGATCCTTTTGAGGGATCGTTACAGACTTCTCCAGGTTTACATTCCAACCGAGAGTTTGAAGTATATTTATGGTCATTTGAACGTGGCCGTGAAGTGTGACATCGTCTTGATGGGCAATCAAGAAATCGTCTAGGTATACAAGTATTCTTATACCCTTTTGACGTAACTCTTGTGCTATCCAATTGGTTAGAATGGAAAAGGTTTTGGGAGCAGAGCTGAGGCCGAATGGCAAACATGTCATTTCTAAGAGTTCTCCGTTGTAGATCAACCGAAGGAAGCGCCTGTGACTTTTCGACATTTTGAGATGGAAATAGGCTTGACTTAAATCTATTTTGCACATCCAGTCCTGTGCCTGAAGGAAGTCTGGAACCCGCTGCATGTTTAATAGACGAAACTGATCTGGTTTTACGAATTCGTTGAGAGATCTCAAATTGAAAATGGGTCGGAAAGATCCGTCGCTTTTCGGTACAAGGAAAAGTGGCGAAATGAAACTGGGGGATATCGGAGCTACCTTTAGAATGCCTTGATCTTTCATTTTGTTTATTATGGTAGTCATTTCTTCTGAGACATGAGTGCGAAACGGGTTGTTTATTGTTGGAAAAGTCAGAGGAGGCTTCCGGAAGAATGGAATTCGATAACCTTTGATTAATTTTAATATTATTGCTGGTGCTCCCATTTCCTTCCAATTCTGGTAATGCCGATTTAATTGACCGGCTTTGAAAGGCCTCGAGTCATTGTGGATGACGTCTATACTTTCCTCTTGGGGCATGTGGAACGCTTCCCCTCCCCCCTCTTTTTGAACCCCGAAGCTCTGAGCTTCGATTTTGAAAGGAACCCCTCACTTTTTGGGCCGTTACATTACTTGGTGTAGCATCATAGCCGAAATTGTGATTGCCACCCCTCGAGAGTGGTATAGTGTTATGTACAGGTCTAGACGAGCCTGGTACATTGTAATGATTTTGGGCGCTATAAGATTGTGCCATGGGTAACCTTGCGTCATTTCCCCGTGAGGGTGGAAGCTGACTGTACGGTTTTTTAGATCCTCTCTGTGAAGGTTCAGTTTTGGCAGGCCAAAAGGCTTTGCGGATACCACCTACTTTTTCTAACGTAGAGGCGAACGTATCGACCTCAAAAAGATGCGTGGTTGAGGGCGGTATCTTATTTAAACGTGTTTTAACAAGAGGGTCCTTAACTCGTTTGATAATAGCATCCCTTCTTGAAGCTATAACCTCGGCCCTATGGCCACAAACGAGTTGTAAAAGGTCTGATGAATTTTTATGAAAATCACCTCTTAAAAATAATTCCTCAACCTTAGCACTGAAGTTTTCAAAGTTATTAGTTTCAGACTTAGCCCAAGCCAGTAAGTTACGAATACAGTTTTGTAATGATTCCTTTTGCTTAAGAATGCCGAATGTTATAGCAGCATATGCCTTATCAGCCTTTGCCAAGTGAGGCAGGGAATCATATTGTGCAACTTCGCCGTTTACTTCAAGGTCTATGAAACCCGGAGAATGATTATAATTTTTCTGGGTGTCTGCGTACCTAACCTCAGACCAAGTTGAGCATCCGAAGTGTTGAACATCCGTCAACATCTTAAGATAGGTTGCAGGTGTCTTAGGAACGGTTGGTTCCTTTAATGTTGTCTTTATTTATATCAAAGGTAAAATCAGAGACCGTTATATTAGGATCAAGAGGACCCTCAACTTGTTCGTACAGGTCCCCGCTAACTTTTGAACAAATTGATACATGATCCAATTCGTCATTAGTTACATAATTATTGCCATAAAAACCAGGATAAGAAAACATATAGCGTAACTCACGGATTTCCTTGCTTAGCTTCCTTATTTTATACCGCTGACTTTTGCTTTTCTTGCGGCGATGACGGCGTGGATGCTTAGGATTAGAAGTCGGCGACGACGAGCTTCCAGTCGAGCTGCTAGAGGAGCTGCTACTGCTACTGCTGTGGGACCGTTTACGATTTATGCCACTCGGTCCAGGCAGCGGCTCTTCTTCATTATTTCATACGGTACATTATTTCCACTCATTCTGAGAATAATTGTGTGTTACTCATTCAAGAATTTAATTCATTGTGTTAGCCAGGTCACGTCAGGTTTAAACAATAACACTATATATTATCTATAACTCAAGTGAATTCCGAACGGAAAACCCGTTTAATCATGATTAAAATTGTGATTAGTACTTAGGGTAGGTATAAGACTTAATTATCAAAATGTGATGGTGTAGAAATGATTTCAGTTCGTTATTTAATTTGAACATGTTAAAAACATGAAATTGGAAAAAATGTGGGTAAAATAATATTACAATAAACGTCTTCAAAAAAGCAAGGTATTTAAATGTATGCGAACTCAGCTATTATAAGTAATTCGGTTAAGGAAATTAAAAATAAGTATAATTTACTCCAAATTTCCTTTTGTTCAGCCATTACTTTTACCTAATAAAAGTAATGAGGTGAATATTCCAGCTGTCAGATCATAGAAAATTAAGGTCTGGTGTACTTACATGGTCACTAGTGGTCTCACACTACCTTTTGCACTTAAACTACTTATATCACAATCAAAATTTTATTCACTTTTCTTCTTTCACTTGTGGAGTACTTTATTCTACGGGAATTAGAACGCCAATGAGGAAAAATGGCGCCGGAACGGATATTTATAAACTCGGGCGCCATCTGCGGTGAGGAACCGGAAACACGTAGATATTCAGGTAAAAAAGGTAAAATCTACGGGAAACGGAAGTGCCTATCTCAACCATAAGCTTCGAATTACGGTCAAGTACTTTTAATTGTACGTTTATCATAACACATGCTCAGCTAACTCTCGCTTAGAATTCACGATGCGGTATTTTCCCGCCTTGCGATGGCGGAACAACCGGTTTATTTTTATTTTCCAGGAATATCTCAATTATTTGATTAATTATTATTTTTTTATAGGAAACATGAAGCACGAAAATCTTTGGTACTGCTACCGAAAAAAAAAATCTATTCAAATGTACTGTCAAAATTGACAAAGTGACATTACCTTTTATCTGTAGAACTTGTCAATTGTCATAATCATAATAATTTAATAAAAATGAATAATGCTTGAGCCACGTTTTTCTCTTGTGTGTGACTGTGAAGTAAACAGTAAACTTTTCAATAGTTTGGGGAATTTTATACAATTCAAAGTAATTCAGAGCAATGTCGTCTTCCGATAGCGAACCTGAAAACGGCAAAGATGTCGCTTCAAGGTGAGCCCACTACTTGCAGGTCATTTTCTTATATTCTATAACTTAAAACTAATAAATTATATTTAACATTGTGCGTTCTAGGCTTGGTGACTGCGAAGTATGCGGTGCCAACAAAGCCCTGTACACGTGCCCTAAATGCGAAGTGAAGACTTGTTCTCTAAACTGTGTTCGTATTCACAAGAAGGAGCTGGAGTGTGATGGCATCAGAGACCGCACCAAGTTCATAAGGATGAAGGACTTCACAGACACAGACCTGCTCAGCGACTACCGGCTGTTGGAGGAGTGTGCTAGATTCGTGTATGCAGTGAAGAGAGATGAGAAGAAAAAGTTCACAAGGATTGATAAGGATTTGCCCATTGTATGTCGGTTTTTAGCTTTGTTCAATTGATAACAGTCATATAGCAGCAGCTTAAGTAATTTTAAAAATAATAATCAATGGCTTGAATAAAACAATAATATTATTGAGTTAGTAATTCCTTCAAAGATATTTTAGTGCTGGAAAAATGTTGGTTAAAATTTATTATTTCTTGATATTATTGTCTGGTCTGGACTTAATCTAAAGAAATTGTCGAAAATCAGGTACTTACATCCTAAATAATATTACTATGTTTAACCAGTAACAATTTATCATTTCAGCATTTATTCAAATTGAAAATTGCTGCACGGAAACGAGGAACCATGCTGCAGTTCCTCTCGCAGAACTTCACGAGGCACTCCATCAACACCACAAGATACAATTACAAATCCCGAGTGATCCACTGGAGAGTGGAGTGGGTGTTCCCCAATGTGGAGACAATGCCCCTCAAGTTTGTTGACGAGAAATGTTCTGAGCAGTCGAAATTGTCACATTTGCTTGATAAGTACTTGAATCCTGATGCTTTGCCATTTGAGGGCTCCAAGTCCTTAGCATACTATAGGTCAGCTGGGTTCAGTGGAGTGAAGGTTTTATTAAGAGGTAAGGTTTATCATGACCTAAGTTTGAAAAAATATTTATTGTATTTTTTTTCTGTACCAATTGAGTAGCAAGAAAGTATGTTTAGTCACCTGTCATTAGTCTATGGATGCCACATACAATCTCAAATAGAGAAAAATCCTATCTAAGGTTGTATATGGGCGCTTGCTACTCATGAGGACTAAGATGTTGCAAATAAAGTATCTTCGGCCATTATACCTCCCCAGCCGAAACAAGACATGAAGAACATCCCCTTATAACAGGTTAAGTGGCTGGTGGTAAGGTACCCTGGAGGAGCTACTATGACTCTCCCACCAAATAAATTAATTAATAGTGATATGTGATTATCTACTTTCTAACTGCTTACAATTTAGTAAGGTAACATGATGCACATGAGACTTGCCTAGAGCCCTCTAGATGTTTATTTTAAAACAAGTATGCAGTTTTCCTTCATATTGTAGTAAAACAATCATATTTTTTTTACAGCTGAGAAAGTGAAAAGGTCAGCGAGAAAGTTTTTTGAGTTGGATTTGTCTGAATCTCTGTCTGAAAACTTATCTGGGAAGTGTATTGTGGAGTTCCCAATAATTTTTGTTGTACTCAAAGATCATGCCTACAATTTCGATATTATCTCACCAGGTAAGATACAAGATTGTTTATTTTGTATTATATCATTCACTTCTACTGGTACCTTAATATACTTTGAAGCTTGATTATCCTGACTATCCTGAGCTCTGCAGACTTCCACCGCTTTGTGCAAAGTACCTTTGTACCTAAGGTAAGATCAGGCTGGTTCTTAGATCAGACAACTCAGGCACTAGGTGTTGCTTTAGGGATTAAAGCTTATTATCTGAAGATATTTGCAATCACAGACAGAAAAATATTCACATCTAGATCAAAAGAGGTTCAAGATGTAAATGTTTTTGTTTTTCATGTTATTTACCAGCGTGGTAAATAAGCCTTGGTGTGTATGACATGCATAGCACTGGTCTAGTAATCAGTCTCAAATAAATTTACCAAATGTTAAATAACATAAAACATTACTACTATATTAATGGAAAATCTATTGATATTTTTCAGAAGATGAATTTGGTTATGAAAAAAATGAAAGAGCAGCCAATAATGAGTGTGAAGACAAAGTAAATAATGTATCTGAAAATACAGGTGACAACTTGAATAACAGCAGCAATGTTGAGAACAAGAAGTCTAAAGAACAAATGCCTAGGAAAAGGCCTAGAATTCTTCTCACAGAAATGGTAGCAGAACAGAAAAAAATTGAGATTGAGAAAGAAATAAAAGCAGAGAAGAGGAAGAAACCTAAAAATCTCCTATTTACAACAGGATACTCCTCAGAGGAGAGCATTGGAAGTGACAGTGAGGATAAAGAATAAATATAGACAACAAATTTGTATTATTTTATTTTTATTGCACTTGTATAGCAGTCAATGAGTTCTCTGTCAATATGAATAGGTATTCGTTAGTAGCGTTTATTCCCAATACTTCTCCTTGCTTCTCAATGTTGACTACTCGCTGCTGGCCAACTTTGATGGACTTCATGACACCAGCTGTCCTTTTTCTTAGTTGACAGTTTTGTATCCCGGCATTCTGGTAAATAAATATGTGTCTGGTGGCTTCACAGACCACGCTGTAGGAATAGTTCGGTGAGCAGGTCAGAAACTTGCGGTTTGTCTTCGATGACTGGACGTAGCCAAAAGCCATGAGCGTTCCTTGGTGCACCATCGGCCAGGCTTCGGAATTGACTGGTTGTGCGTATGGCTGCCACACACAAGCGTCCACATCGTGCCTGAGTACCAGGGCGGGCACTTCTTTGGTCTCCAACTGAATGTTGAACAGATATTGGTGGACACTGAGTGGGGTTCTGTGGGTCACTTGATGCGTTGATGCTTCGAAGCGTACTGAAAAATAAAAGTTTCATTAGTTTGCTGTTACTTCAAAAATTCTCCATTTTTGGTTAAAAATGTTTCTGCTTCCTTACCTAACACAGTATCCTCTTCAGAAGCAGCATCACACTCTTCTAACTCTTGCGTGGACACTCCAGGCACCACCTTATCCGGCTGCACCTCGGTCTCCGAGCACAAGTGGGCTAGACGTCTGTGAGCCTCCTCTACCAAGCTGGCGTCCATTATCTGTTCCCCACTGGGGTCTCCTCCCTGTATCAGCTCATCCCAGATAACACTCTCACTCTTGGTCAACAACACATCTACTTGACCGTCCTCCTGTACATTCCAAGTGGTTAACTCACTGTCAACCTTGTGTTTCAGGGTCCCCTTCACAAAGTCTTTCCCACCGTATCCTATCTTTATTTCCAAAGGAGACACTGTGACATCGAGGAGCTCCTTCTTGAAGTTATCTTGAAGCTTTAATGTGACTGTTATATCTTCGGTAGTCTGAAGCCATGAATAGATTATCTGTTTAGGTTCCTCCGCCTTCTCTATAATCTCTTGTTCGGAGTCCATCGTAAACTTAAATGGGTTATCTGAAGCTATGTACAGTGCATTGCAACTAGTTTCTAGGGCAGCATAGTGGACAATACCTTTTCCTTTCAGCTGTTTCATCGATACCTGCTTCCAGGTCTGACCGTCACATTCAAACGTCACCCAAGTCAGCAGTGAATAGAAATGGCTATCACTCTGTTCAACGGATTGCAGAAGACAGTGTATCACTTCTGTGTTTTCCTTCTCCTGTGATCTTGTATCGACGATGACAAAATACTTGCCTTCACCCAGTATCAAGCTCGAGTAGAGAGTTTGCCACGGCTGCTTGTCCGCTGCAGTTTTGTTGCGCATCCCGGTGTCGGCGATGTGCAGGAACCCTGTGCCGTCACTCACGATGGCTCGGTTGCACGATGGAAAGGATAAGCAAAGATTAAAATGTCCGGACTGTCTCTCTACATGAGCAGGCACGTCATATACAATTGCAGATTGGAATGTATTGTTTATGTTCTCGAATGTTACATTGCGCACTTGTTGGTTTTTGTCGATGTAGTAATAGTTGTACGCGTGATCCCAGTAGTCGAGTACCAGGTGGTTATGAAGCGCAAAGAGTTTGGCGTGTACGAAGGAGTACTGGATTTCATCGGGATATAATTTGTCCACAGTAGTATATAATTTGAAGGTGTACTGAGGAAGCGCTTGCAAGTTTAGTTTATACCCCTCAAAATCATGGTCCAGTAGTTGACGGGTTGGCCGTAAATCGACAAGAGTTGAAGGCATTTTACAAGGAAAAGATATCACCAAATTAACTGACACAAAAATGAAAAGTAATTAAAGAGCTTTGTTTGCTTTTTTTCGATATTGCTAGAAACCAACACGGCATTTCAAGTTGCAGTGACAAAAAAAATTGACATTCAAATTTCAATTCAATTTAGACATTTGTCATAATGTTGACAGTTGTTTGACAGTCGCTGATGTTGACATATGGTCGACGGGATGCAATTAATTGCAATTTTTTTTCAAGGTACCTATTTTCTTTCTATTCCACCCATTCAGTTGTAGAACTATAGTTTTTGCATTGCATTTTTCTAATATCTACATTCACAAAACAACGAATAATTTTAATTACGAGGTTACAATAATAATATAAAAAATCCCGGAAAAATCTTATAAAAATTTAAATTAATAATAAATAATAATAAATTATCATTAGATTAAAGATATAAGATGAACCCTTGATGAACCCCGCGAACGCAGTGGTCATAAAGTTTTTTTAGTCAAGTCATCAAGACAATGCATTTGATTTGACTTGTCAATGTCAACGAAATTTAAAAATTTAAACGGCAGAAATTTTGAGTTGCTTCGGTCGGGGTTTTCTAAAACGAAACATTTAATAAGATTGATCAGTGTCTCAGTGAATGTTGGTATAAAAAATTCTATTCCTTTATTATATAAATGCCCTATACAAAGAACCTATTGTATCGCGAAATACCGTTCACGACCGAAACACCACAAGTGAGTATGGTTAGATGGGTGAATGATCATTTGGATGATCATCAATTTGAATTTTAATAAAATTAAATCTATTAAGTCGAGTGTTATGAAACAAAAATCAAGATTTTGTTTAAATTTTTAAACAACGAAACCGATTTTACTTGATTAAAATAAACTGATCTATTACTTAAATTCAGGAAGATTTCTTCATCTATGGTGCCGTTAAAAATCTTCATTCCAAATGCGAAAACAATAAAGACAAAATCCTTAAAATACGTACTGTCGCACTATTAGAGAACGAAGATGGGCACTTCTTTATCAAGCAGGTAAGGGGTGGTCATTTATTATGTTTTAGGTACATATAATTCCTACAAGTCTATCTAATCTTCATAATTGTGTGGCTCCAATCTTCATAAATTGTAAAGCATCTAACTTGTAGATTGGCTGAGAAGCTATGTTTGCTCAGACAGTACTCATGTGTTCAGACAGTACTCACATGTATTGACACAACTGTATTGATTCCTAGAGCTCTCTGATGTCTGTAGTCGGAACTTCACATTAATAAAAAACTGCCTAGTCATTTTGCCTGTGTAACAATTTATTATTGATGTGTTTAAATTTTTTTTTTTAAATAACAAATAAGATAATCTGAGTGTCTGAGGTATGCTGCATGGAGAGCTTATTACTTATTTTTTATTTTCAGATTACCAACAAACATGATCCCTCAGCACCTCCTGACCCCAGCCATAGGATAGAAGTGTCCATGGCTTACATGAAGGAGTCCGTAAGGGCTGGGAGTATGCCTTACCCAGTGCAGTTGTTTGGAAGCTTGCAGTGGAAGGGCCGCCCAGTGGTATTTGCTCAGATTGTCCAGGTATGTAGACCAGACATAATGCCAGGCTCTCCTTTCAGATGGAGAAGAAGATAGGCCTTAGTTCAGTATGTTAGCCTGTTGCAGGTGCAGAAACTTCATATGCCTTTGAGAGTATCATTGTGAACTCTCTGGCATGCAGGTTTCCTTAGGATGTTTGGCTTCACTGTTATAGTAGTTTGATCAGCTTGGCATCTTGGCGAGTTACTTAACTAAATGTCTAAAACTCTGAATATATGCCTTGCCTTATCCAAGTAAGAGATACCCTAATAAATGGTTCTGGAAGCTTATAGATTTTAATTAAATTAATTTAATTTTTAGCCCTTGAGTGTATCTATCGCTGTCCAGCTTAATGAGACAATGCTACGGTTGTCTCTCAAACACGCACACAAAGCCCCTCACGCTGATGGAAATGATTTATTGGAGTGCAACCACAATAACAACTAAAATAAGTATTAGTCCTGAAGAATTTAGAGATGTGAATGAAAGTGATAGTTCAAAGTTCTCTGTGATAATAGTGTGCTATACATAGAGATAGAAGTAGGGTAGTTAACTCTGAACATGTAAGTTATTGTTGGTGTTCTGTTTACTTCGTTTTCCTATGATGTGCTTTATTATAATCATGGTATTTTACGAAGATTTGATTAAGTGATTAATTAGACTGATTAATAAAATGCAGTTCCAAAGAATAAACAGTTAACAAAGAAAATTTTAATTAATTGTACCGCTTTTTTCCTCAACATTTTAACATGTTAATGAAGGGCTATTAGTAAATTGATTTATTTAGGTATTTAATAAAAACCACAAATAATATTTGAAAAGAATGCATATTTATTACATCTTAAATAAATATAACCAATAACAGATGTTTATCAACACTCCGACATCATCCACTCCAAGTATTATAAAAATATGTAATATTGAGAACATTATCGGGCTATTAAGTCACTGAATTCACCTTGACTTGAATAATATTAGTGTATTACTATTATTTAGAATTTGTTGGTAGAATGTTTAATTTTCATTTTTTAAATAGCATGCAGGGTCTTAATTCACACTTTCATACATATTTCAAACATTCTTGCTTTAATCCCCTTACCATATTGAAGCGTTCATTAATACTAAGTATATTGCCTTTTGGGAATCTACATTTATAAGAAAATTCATATAAATTTATATTTAAGGCTCTAAATTGTACATAGATTACTTATTATTGCAGTTTTTACATTATTGCGATGGAATGCATTTTAATATTATGTATAAATAAAGTACATTAATTTTATAATTTATATCTTAAATATTACAATTTTCATTCTGTACTATTCTTGAATTGCTCATATATTATAAAAGTCAAGAAATATTTATATCAGGTTTTTACAACCAAAAGTTATTCAATAACAGATCATACTAAATAATTTTCATAATGTCCCACATAGGGGTACAAAATGAAGTACACAATTTAGGGAAACGTGAATGTCTGATGTATAAAACTACTTTTAGAATTGTGAATATTGTGATGAACATTTTGTAACATATGATTGAAATTTTCTTATATTGGCACAAGTCTCAAACTAATATGAACAAGCTACCAGAATTCAAAACAATTAATCTTTATAAAGTAAGTTTTAACATAACCTACACCATTGTGCATTTTTGATCAAACTTACAATAATCTTTGATTCAAACAAAACATTTCAATTTCGTTCACAAAGGAAAAAATGATACAACTATAAATAAAACATTTTCCACTTGCTATTCAGACAGCAGGCAAGACTTTAGAGAAAAATCTTAGCGTTACTCACACACATGAGGGTTGTTTGTATTCATCAAAGCTTGAAGCATACACATTAAATAAATATGCGTTTACTATAGTTCATTTTCGATATAGTGCAACATTAAGTAACACCATTAAATTTTAAACTGACCGGCTAGTTAATAGTTCGCTTACACCATCAGTTATTATTCAAATATCGTTTCAACCTGTTAATTTCGTTGCAATTATGTATGTGTGAGTGAAAGATCTGGGCCCATCACTCCCAAAACTAAAGTACCCAGAAGTATAACACGACTACGAGTAAGATGACTGCCCCTGCCGTCACCTTCACCAGCATGGACTTGGTGTTGAGGTATGTGGCGTCCTTCTTGTACTTCTGGGACATCATTGACAGGTTCTGTGTTTTTGTGTCTAGCTCTGGAATGAAAGAAAAAAAGGATTTGTGAGAATGGACCCGAGTATACCTACAGGCGAATTCTTCAAGTGTGTGTGGATGGGCAAATCTGAAACTATGATAGAAAGCAGCAAAAAATACTGTTTTGATGAAAACTAAATCATCATTAGATTTTTGAAAAATCTGTCGATTTCCTAAAAGCACACCCGTTATCATTATGCTCTGGGGCTTTACAATAGGATTGTCAGTAACCGTAAACACACTGCAGGTGATATTTAATTTTATAAAGCGCACATAACTTTTTTAAAGTCATTGGTGCTTGCCACTGGGATTCAAACCCGGACCCCTCGATCGAGGTCAAATCACAGAATACATAACAGTACAAGTACAGAAGGCCCACTTCGAAAAGTCATTTAAAGAAATATATACTCTAGCTACTATACGATTAAGTTCAGTTCAGGTCGCACAGCGCTTAATCACGTACGGTAATGTTGCGTCTCTTACTAGAGCATAAGACTTACCTTCTCCACTTACCCGCTACCTGTTGCGTCTCTTTCTAGCGCGTTACTCTTACCTATTCCACTTTCCTTTCTAGCCGTTTCGGAACGGCCGCTGTGCGTAGGTACATTTTTGATACCTACACGGGGAGTGGGCCAGGCCTGTACCCTTAGTCTGAGTTTTAGCAGCTCCAAAACGAAACGCACACATACACAGCTTACCAGACGAAAATGCACAGTGTAATAACCAACAGAGGTACTTAAAAGATTTTTAGGAGTTAAAAAATTAATAAAACATTAGAAATCATGACAAAAATTGCTTTATTTTTAATTAACACTCTTTCAATGTTTAATAATATTAATGAAACATAATAACCGTGAATTGGCTGTAATGCACTGTAAAATTTCGAACTCATTATCCCGTAGGTATTAAATATTGATTAGTATTATAATGTCTAACAATTACCTCTATTTGTTATTACACTGTGGACTCCTGTGCAGTAAGCTGTGTATGATTTACGTATGTATGGATGTGTGCGTTTCGTTTCGGTATCGCTAAAACTCAGACTAAGGGTACTGGTCGAATTCTAAGCAAGCACCATAGGATTATAACTATACAAGGTGCGTTACCGGATAGCACGGCGCCCCTCTGCAGCACATCGTCGATATTCTGCATCATGATTCGCTGCACGTCGCCCAGCTGGCCGCCCAGCGAGGCCGCCGCGCCCGCCCGCCGCGCGCGCGCCCCGCCCTCCGCATACTGCTTGCGCGCGCGCTGCATCCACGTGTCGAACTCGATGAACGTGTACGGACGGGTCACTGTGTTCACCTGGAACATAATAATATGCGTGTTGCCAAGTGATGACTTCTTGTGGCCATGGGAGGGTAAACCGCTTCGTAACGTAACGCGTTACGGCGCCACTCTGTTCATAAATAACAAGTTGTTAAAGAAAAGAGCTAAATATTAGAATTATTGTGTTTTTGTGTTCGATATTGCGTTGTGTCGTTTCTTTTCTTACAGAAAAACTCAATTGAGTTTTAAGGTACAAGTTGGTAGCGGACGACATGAGGCAGCAGCGGACGACGAATTTACGAAATATACGAAATGATTGAGAGAAGTAACATAGAGAAATATGACACCCTCAAAACAAAAAGACAATAATAAGTTGTGTGCAGTACCCTTCAAAAGAAAACAATACAGTAACAGTAATTTGTATGGGGCCAAAAATATACAATAACTTGCCTAACTCACTGAAAAGTAATAATAATACATTTAATTTTAAACGAAAATTAAAAATGTTTCTAACCAAAAAAGCATACTATTCAGTTGCAGAATTCATTAACGAAAATATATTTTCTTATTTAATGTAAAATTAAAAGAAATCCTTTGAGCCCCACAAAAAGAATTTTATTAAAATGAATGTGGAAATGTGCATCTAAATAAATAAAGTAGAACTAAAACTGTGCTGAGAGATTTTTCCTCTGGCTTTTTCTCTCATTACCCAGCGGTGGGTAGCACAAAGGCAGCTGATGAGTTCAATTAGGTAAAATTATAACTAAATAAAATGAAAATAATTAATATCCTTGCTAAATTGACAAATTAATTGTGCAAAACATGTCAAACAAATTGTGTATCAGTAATAAGTTTTAATATTTTATAAGTTAATTTGTATTACTAACATTAGTTTTATTTTTTAATTTGCATACCTGAAAAGGTGAATATGGATTGATCAAAATGCTCTGTAAAACCAATAACTAACCCATATTCGTGCAAATAAATGATTTTAGATTTTGATTTTGCTTAATCCTCGGTAAGTACATCATTGGTCAGTTACGCTCGTATCCTTATCTACCACCTCTTGCCGTGCACCGTTCCTACTAGAGCGGCGTGTGGTAACGGTCCGCTAAAGTCATTTTGTAATGATAAAATCTGTGCTCACGACTCCTGATGGTTACTATACAACTATGTTTATTAATTAATTAATACAAGAAGCTAATCACTCACCCTCTTCCCGTATTGCTGATAAAACTCCTGAGCGATCTCCTCTAGGTAGCTGAACGCGAGTCTTTTACTGTAGTTGCGTTCACACAGCACTAAATAACATATATCATTCTCTATTAAGTAACTGCAACAAGAAATTGTACATTATAAGTTCATATTGCATCATACAAGTTTCATATACTAATTAATTATTTGAATGTGTACATAAAAGATTGATTTTCATTAGAATTGACTATCAAAGAGGCTTGCAGCCTTATGTTAAATGGTAAAACCCTTATCCAACCACAAATAGTAAAGAAATCCTATGTGAGATTGTATGCGTGCTATTATGGATCGGGATCTGTTATCCCACACACTGTTACAGCACACATACAGCAACTGCCATACAGGGGTACCTAACACCATCCTGATATTCTATCATATAGGAGTTTTGGTTGCCTGTAGTAATGCAACAACCTCAGATAGTGCTAATCCTGTTTGCGGTAAACTAATGTGTTATAAAAATGGCAGACGGCATGTTAATCTGCTAGCCATTTTTAAATATTGTTTGTGAATTAATATAATCTTGTAGATGGCAATAATACATTGTCATAATTATATGTTGCTACTCCTGAGAATAAGGTGAGGCACCTTATGTCTTATCAAATAAACCTTTTCATCAAGAAGATAAAGGTATTGTAAAATTTTGTGCCTTCATGCCGCCCAGTTGAGAAGTTCTATGATAATTATAATAACATATGCTTAAAATTAAGCAATTATGAAATTGGTTACAAAACAATCTTGGGTCTTGGTAGTTTTGTTTATGTGAACAAAATAATTTGCTTAAGCCTTAATGGTTGAATGGACGAAACAATTCTACTGTAAAAGCAAGAAGGAAGAAAAAATAAACAGAACAAGCGTGGGGACTCACTGGAAGAGATAGGGCGGAGTCTCTATGGAGCATCGGTTGGGCGCCTGTCGCCCTAGCTTCCTAAACAGCATTTTTGCCTGGTTTTGATACTCCAAAATATTGCAGCCGCTCTGCGAACCACCAGCAAATAAAAGTTACAAAGACATCAACAAAATAAAAACGCTACGCACAAAGGTGACTAGTCAAAATTTCTTTACGGAAACTACAACATATGGTCAAGTTAACAAGGTAATGGAATAAGAGAGTACCTGTTCGTCTTCTTGCATGGTAGCGGCTAATGGGAGCCCGTCCGCCACACGGGCGATCATAGTCATTAAAACCATCTTGATTTTTTAAATGTCTCTTAAATAAAATATACGGATAATATTCTATTAAAACTTTTCGTCACGGTTCACTTATTTTTCTTCTTCTCATTATTATACATTAGAAAACAAATTGCAATATCAAATCAATAGACAGCTGTGCTCACACGTACACGTCAATATGCGCTGACAATTTGACAATGACAGCAAGACCGCCAAGACCACGTCAGCTTGTCTTTGGTAAGATAATGGTGCGTTCACTTTAGAAGCCGTACGAAAAAAAAATTACTTTGGATTCTCAGTTTTTAGGAATAGTGTCTAAAAATGAGCTTTTATGATTAGGCTCTTGAAAGCCTGAGAGTTTACAAAAAAAATGTTCTCTAAATTTTGTGAAGTCCACCAACCCGCAGTAGGCCAGCGCGGTGGACTAAGGCCTTCATCATCATTAATGGTTTACTGACAAGAGAAATTTAGGCGCCTTACGAACAGGTACTTTCTTCGATTTAATTTATGTGAAAATCATAATATGGTACTAGGTTTATTCATCGTAGGTGCCTTTAGCTTTTCAGTTATTGTTCATGTTATTATTGTATAATTTATATATGTGTAATAATTACATATTATGTAATATACAGTTGTAACTGCTTACGCCTACATTCGTACCTTCCATAAAATAAGAAACCTGTTGAGGTACCTTATTTTATTGTCCATAACCAACCAAAAACCGATACTTAATACGTACAGCACATGCTATAGGTAAATCAAGACCATTGTAAATAGGTATGTTTACTTTGCAAAAATTGGTAGGTACAGTAGTGTGCCTATTTAGTTGATTACTTTATCATTACTTTATCTTTCTCGTATGATGTTTTGCCTACTAGGTTATTTATTGGAAAATATTTACATACACTTACGAGATAGTAGGTGTATTTATATTTTTTATTTCATTATACTTCTATCAAATTTTAGATATAAAGCTATTTATAGCAGCTTACCAGCTACTCCAAAATGTGTTTCCTCGGAACTTTTAAGTTAGATATTTGTGTATTGATTGAATGGCATAGAGCCGTAGCAATTTAATGGCCCAAAAGAATTTTCTTGTTGCCTTTCTGAATAAAATTCGAGAAGGTACGAAGAAATTGTATGAAAAATAATTAGTCATGTAAACTTATTAAGTATCTATTTAGGAACCACTAATTATAAGTAGGTATTATAATTAATGGTTAGAGGATGAAGAATGAAAAAGACATTTGTATTTTATTGTGGATATTTTATTAACATTATCATCATGCATCAAATTTATGTGCTAAATCATTTACACTTATAACTAACTATACATAGAAAAATAACTTAACTAGGGGGCAGAAAATACAGTATTTGTTAAATTAAACAACTAAAATTACAAGTAAAAATATCGGACTTTAACTGCGTAAAACTAAAAGCAAGTATGACGCAAAATCACTGTACCGCACATAACTCTCAGAACATAAACATACATAATTCACAATCAAAAGAACAAGCGCCATTTGGCGTCGAGTAGCCGAAATTATACAAACTGAACCAATAATGCGCAAGATGTCGCTTAAAACACAAACAGAACAAAAACGATGCACAACAATTTAATTTTACCGATTACGTATTCAATTTAAATGGGATATCAATTAACGAGCAAGAATATATTGAAATAGTAGACAAAACGTGTTTCGACTTCTATCTCCCCGCCCTCCCCTTTATACCCAATTCACTAACCTTCTCATTGCTTCCTTGCATTATTTCAAATTGTCCTATCTAGCGACGCCGCGGACCGAGGGATCCGCGTCGTGAGGTGTGCGTTGTGTGAGCATCGTGTTCGCTCACGAGCATCGTCGTGCAACCGCCGTCGGCCGCGCAGAGACCGCGAAAGACGCCTTGTACCAATACGGCCTTCCAATAATTTAAAATGAAACATTATGATACTAAGACTAGGCTCAATTAAAATAATTTTATAACAATAATTTTCGAGGTGCTGTTAAAATTTACATTGAAAATTTAAGTACATTATTAATTAGAAACTTTGATTTTTCAACAACATCAATTCGACTAAAATTATTTTAAATTTCCGAGCATCTTTTTAAATGTTTGCTCAAACATTTTGCCTACTAACCGGTAACTCTTCGCCTCACAGTATCGTCCCATCGAGCAGCATCACACACTGGCCCAATTATAAATTCTGAGAGCACTCCTCTTCCATCGCGTGGTCCATTCATTACTTCTATTAAATTATTTATATTATATAATAATTATGTATATTACAATAAAATTTGTAACCTATAGAACGAAATTTCCTAAAAAGGAAAAAAGTATGCGGTCACGAGATCTGCGCAGAGTTCGCGTCCGATCGCAGGTCGATCGCGAGACAATCGCAAACCGATCGCGTCGACATTCGATCGGCGGACCGATATTGATTCTAACGATAAAATTCAATATAAACTAACGTAGATTTAAACAATTTTAAATAGGTATATTTTTTGAATTTGATAAAATTCCGATGCAATAAATAGCTACAATTATTTGCTACGTTTTGCGCAAACCAAGCGAACGCCATACTTTAACGAGAGACAAAATAAATAAGTTAAAACCTATGTTTATATTTACAAAAGCAAGAAAGAGTGGAAAGAAAGGATAATTTTGAGAATTCCGCCTACCTATATAAAAATACGATTAAAAATCCACATTTTATTAATATGTATAATGTTAAATCACATGAGACGGGCACTGGTTTGTTCGAAGAAGTTTGGACACTGAGATCGTTCAACTATACATGTATAAGTCCGTACCACTAAACGCACTGGGTGTATAATTTTATTTTAAACCTGTATTTCGGTCGGATCGGTCGAGCCACAGCGCATCCCGTGACGTGAGTGCCCACTGCCCACAACTGCCCACGAGCCCACGCGTGGGCGCGGCGCGGGTGCACTCCACCCGCATCGGTCCCGCCGCTTAGCACCCATTTACTTGTCATTTCGATTCCCTCCACTAAGGCTCTACGCTACCTCTTCGGTGTCGGCGCCGGCCGGGCGTCGCTCGCCGCGCGATTGTAATATACTATTAAAAGAGACTTACGCGCTAATAAATTGATATATTTTACTTTTTATTATAAAAATATTGCATAATATAACATCAGGAATCGGATCGGTCGGCGAGCGTCGCCCGGTCGCGCCGTCGGACGCGCCTACGACGTTCCACTCGCTACGAGTCGTAAACGAATAGGATACATTATTTCAATTACGTTACATATATTTCGGTTACTGTATACATATAAAGTTCATGCTCTGTCTTTGCACTGAAACATCGATTCAAACTCAACGTGAACTAGGCTACGGCTTAATCGATCTTTTTATCAACTATCTAGATAAAGTATTATGATTCATTAACATTGGACCACAAATAGTACATAATTAATAATTATCAATAATATTTACTCAGGTAACAAAAAATGGGGGCCCCGCGCGCGTTGCGATAGTGCACGTTGCACGTTGCACGTAGTCTAGGTGTCTACCGAGGGGGCACTAAACGTTCCCGATATGCAGAGGTCGGCTAGGACATCGGCGTGTATATGAAAACTCTATATGTACCTATTTAGATTTGTTTCTCTGATATGTCGAAGGAGGATCGCGCGAGGCCCCCCCCAACAGGTTCACTATCGTTAATTTAAATAAACGAAATAAACTAGAACATGTCCACTTAAACGGCTCACTTACAGTAAACACTTATCATAATAATAATTAACACAATTAACGCACAGAAATTCATCCCTTAACTATAAATTTATCAGTTTCATAACAGAAAGTTGGCAGTAGGTTCAGTACTCGCGTAGAATTTAGACGTATTCCACAGATATAAAAACCTAAATAATATCAAATGAAAATTCGATTTCAGTGGGTCACACATTGACAGACACTGAAAACTAACGACTAGGTCTAGGTGTCGGACACCGGGACACCCGACGGCGCCAGGGCTCGCGTCTCCCTCTACAGGTTTGTGCCGGCGTGAGAGCGAGGGGGACGCAAGGCGAGGCCGGCGGCGGAGGCCGACGCGTCGCGGAGCTCCCGGCCGCCGCACCGGACCATAACAAAGGAACAACGGCTAGACCGCATCACGTCAGACGGAAGAATATGAAGCATAATAGCGACATCAATGAGGTCTTCGTTTGTAACAGGTGTAAATATGCGAATGGCCATAAAAAGCACCAAAGAATTAAAATATTTCATCTGAGGGTAATATTATACGATATTTTTGTATTTAATATGTATAATAAACATTTTTTTACGTAAATATTTCTTTTATATAAACTCTTATTTAGACTATAATATTATACTTATTGCATATTGTAAAAACTGTTTTCGAATAAATTGTATATTCATATAATGTATTTAGTTTTGATTATTATAGTTTTGAGGTAGGAAGTTTGAGGCCGGCGGTGGAAGCCGCGCGGCGTGCATATATGCCTATAGAAATTTCATTACAAACGTTAAAAATTCGTTTCAACATTATACAAAACCGCCCTAACCCCATATAACATCTAGCAAATTTAGTGTTCCTTTCTGAAATTCCCTAAAAATAGGTATATATAAACATTTGAGCAATCGATTTCGTCTCTCCTATTTTTGTATAAATATTAAATTCAATAATAAAGATTACATTACTTCGATTCGAGAATAACAATATTTATCTTAGAACGTTATTAGAAGCGATCCCAAAACGTAATGCACGATGAAACTCTTGAAAAATAGACGAATTTACTATTCAAAGTAGTGAAAATATGTAGGTAAGAGCGAAACGAATAACGACTCCACTACGTTAGTTACGTATGACATAGTCCCGTCGGTCGCGCGCGTCCCGACACTGCGGCGCGTGGCGCGTGGCGTGCGGCGTGCGGCGTGCGGCTTACGCGAGCGAGCAGTCGATCTCCACGATGTCCTTGGGCACGTCCACGAACTGGTACACCAGCCGCTGGCCGTCCACCTTGGCCAGGATGCCGCGCTGGTAGTAGTACCGCAGCGCGCGCCCCATCGTCTCGTAGTTCATGTCCGGCTTGTTTTTGTGCAGCCCCCACAGCCGGGAGACGGCCTTCGAGTCGACCAGCTTGAACACGCCCTTCTCGCGGTTCGTCCACTTGATGTAGCGCGGGCAGTACTCGCGGTCCTGCAGGAGCTTGAGCAGAAACTCCCAGAGGTAGGTGGTGGAGCCCTCGCGCGACTTGCGCTTGACGCCGGGGGCGGGCGGCGCGTCGGTGCGCGGCCTTTTCTTGGGTTTGAGCTTGTTGTGGTGGTGGTGGCGCTGGTAGTCGCCGAAGTCGAACACGGAGTAGGGGATGTCGTCGTGGGGGAGCGGCGGGGGCGCGGGCGCGGCGAAGTGGTGCGCGCCGCCCCCGCCGCCGTACCCGTAGCCGTAAGCTTCGCGCTCGCCCACCGTGCCCACTGGAAACGAAATATAATACGACACGTCAGTTACGTCATTCATACAATACTGTAGGTACTCAGAAAATTTAATAATAATAAAAAAACCCAGAGGGGAATTTAATAATTTCTCTCACAGTTTTTTTAATAGTAGCAAACACGCTTGCAGGTCTGGTCGCTGCAGCCCATGGACACGAACATCCAACTTCAAATAGAAAAGAAATCCTATTTGTGATTTCGAGCTGGTGCTTTGTTACTCATGAGGTCTAGCGTGTTCGCCTCAAGTAAAGTATCTTCGGCAACCATACCGCCCAAGCTGAAAAACAACACATGAAGAACATGCTGCTTCACGACGGGTTTAAGAGGCTGGCGGCAAGGTACTTCCCCGGGCAAGCTATTATGGCTCTACCACCTAAAACGTTATTACATTAATCAATCAATTCTGTTGCGTTTTATTAATTATCATAGGTTTAACGACCCAAAAATAATATTCTATTTTGACTGCAATGTGATTTGTTTATAGTATTGAAAATCTGATAGTGGATATAATACTGAGTAATCATAAGCATGAATGCTTATTTAAATTAAATTGCTTAACCTACATGCTAAGCTATCCATTTAGACGTCAATACAAGTCTGTTTAAATCTAAACACCCGAAACTATTGTCCGATTAGAATAGCGGACTCTCCCACGAGCGTGGGAGATGTCAGGACAATCTTTATTTGAAAATATTTTGGTAACACGGACTGCTTTACAAAGTAAGCACTGTAGTAGCCAACTATTCAAATTAATTAATTGTAGGTACATGTTCTAAATGAGTAATTCTATAAAAAATTCATATTAAAACTTCACTATTGTCATGTTCTAGAAATGTTCGTGGTTTATGTTCCATTCTAGGAAGAAGGACGAAATAATATGTGAGTGGTAAAACACAGATTTCATTACATTATTGTTTATCGAAATTCAATAACTGCTTTTAGTATTGACGTATGGCGCTGTTATTGTGCTTTTTTCATATCGCCACCAGATAACTTGTATATTATATTATTTCACATTCACATTATATTATACTCGGAAATGAGGGCGGATACAGTGACACATTTTATAGTTTTTAATTATGTAAAAGTATGAAATGTGATTTGGCTTCAATTTGTATTGATTGAAAATAACGTAGAGTGTTTTCTACACAGTAAAACCAATTTTCCATACTACAGAAACGACATTTACGATAGGACGCCGCGGAGTAGGGCGACTCGCGTCTGTCTGAATCGGTATAAGGAAAAATTTTACAATAGTCTCGTTGGTTTGATATCCTACATCGTTGTATTAAGGGATATTGCCCTCTCGAGAACACCGTAAAACGTTTCGTGATTATTTTCACGATCAGCAATAATACGTAGCTCGCGGTTGATATTCATAACGTGGTAGGGTGCGCGAGTAAAAACAATATTTATGGGGAATCGTGTCGAAGATATGCATAAAACATTATATTTAGTGCGAGATTGCGTTAAATTTCACGATACCATAAACATTATTGATTTTTTTAACATTTACTTTCAACAGAACAATGAAAAGAAAAGAAAAGAATGCGTTTATTGTTGACTGTTACATGAGAAAGATGTTACAAAAATTATAATACGTTAAGAACAGTCTACCCTATGCGGGCATACAATAATTATATCTTAAATAACTAATACTTAATTTTATGTTATAATTATGTTAAAATAAGTTGTGATCGTTTAGCAGTCCAATTATTTATTTATTTTAATATTTTTCCTAATCCAACTCATCGGCTATGCAATGTGCCACCCATTACTGGGTAAAGAGAGAAAAAGCCGGAGGAAAAAACTCTCGACACAGTTTTAATTTATTTAATTTATTTGTTTTTGCGCGCGTTACTACATTTCTTTTTAAAGCTGTTTATAAACATGATATTATTATATATTGCGAACTTTCTATTTCGTCTATGAGATTGGCAACTTGAATCTTTTTCACTGTTGGGCGCAGTACGCCGACATTAGGCGACCAATTTTTGAAAAAATAATTTATTTTCGGCTACTAGAGTTTTCTTTTAAAATGGTTTTCTTACCGGCCAGTGAGCGGTGTTAACTGACTACACCGTAATAGTTAAAAAACATATTTTTGATAAGAACGTTGAAATAGATAAAGGCGCGTTAGATTGCGTCAACAGGCGTACGGCGCGGAGTCTTCGCCTTGACCCCAATGCGGTGGCCAGTCTCCGGCCAGCCATTTTCCTCTACCACATGTCACGACGTTTCTCTTTAAAATCCAATTATGCGACATGTTGCATTACTTGGATATTATACTTCTAAATATAAACCGTGGCAGCGGCCGTGTTTGATTTTTTTTACCATTTACTTTCAACAGACTGGAAATTTATCTATGGCTGCAGGACGCAGTTTGCCAACACAAGGAGATCAATTTTTGAGAAGCGATTGTTCTAAATATAAACCGTCACAGCGGCCATGCTTGATGGAATGCTTTGCAGAACATAACTTTGGTTTGTTCTATTGTAAATTAATTCGGTAAGCGTCCGTTCGTTGATAACAGTTTAATTCCTAACGTGAATTATACCTAGATGAGTATTTAATCAGTTATTCAGAATCGCGACATGCGTGCTTTTACTGCGAAACGATTACAACGGATGATCTCATTCAAACAGAAAAGGCGGAGTTCTACTTAATTCATAATATTATACTTTAGTATATTCTTCAAAATCTAAGTATCCTTTTTCAATTCTTTGTACGCAAAACAGTGTTTAGATGCCTCCATTCCTCACGATTACCAGCTGCGATTCCATACGGCGTCAGGCCGGATAAAAAATTCGTGGAAATGACATAAAAACGAGTCGCGTCCGCATAGCCTGACCCAAAAACATCTGAGAAAATAACAGAATGAGAATAGTCGAGCGCGGAAAGTCATTAAAACAAGTCAGGTCAATACCGTAGTTTTTTGTTGCTTCAGAAATTAAGCCGAAACCCATTCAAATTTTCGGCTGGCAACACTTTCAACGAGGAAATGGTATTGCAGGTTGTACATACCATGCTTTATTTTTAGCAAGTGTTTGCGCGATAACGTATCAGTAACACGACGAAGTACTAATCACAAAATTATGCTGCCGTATAATTATGAGGCCGCTTGTTTTTCTTAAAGGTTCGATCAGGGTGCGCCCAGACTGAAGTCAAGATGAAGATTGGAAATAGATTCGTGATAGAGCAGTATTGCTCTAGTGTGCTTGAAAACACAGAAAACCTTTCTACTCACATTATTCATACTTATGAAAAGTTAAAATATTAATTTATGTTTGTATAATTAGGTATTGAAAAGAATGAAAATATGACGTTAAGGGCAATGGAATCAAAATTATAATCTCAAGATTTCCGAGACGGTTTCTGAATCATGATGTGAGTTGCTTCAGTGATCATTGACCGAAGAGGCATACATAATGTAAGCATAATTATTATATAACGCATGGCGGATACGAATTACTATTATTTTTAGTTTGTGCGCGGTAAACGCGGGCGCCACGGACGCGACCGCGGTCCGCCATTTTCTTTCTAATATTATCTAACTCGCGTATTTTCGCGCGGCTTATCGGCAGGTCGTTCAACCCACCGACACGTGTGCGAGTCCATTCGTCATGTTCTGTCTTAAATTGCGTAAGGAATCCAACAATAACATAGCCTTCCCATCTAAGGTCCGAGCTTCGAACGATTCGAACGACACTCTTTCTTGGAAGGTCTTTCCATAGAAATATAATACACGGGTCTTTCATGGTAGGTACCTACGCTTTCGACGATTCGCGCCAATAGCAAAATATGTCACAATCACAGATAATGAATTGTGGATTCATAAACAAGTAAACTACCTTAATGAAGTACACTTCTTGTGAATGATTTTTAATTACTTTTATTTTGTAAAGGATTAAATTCTGCAACACATAGGTATGCAACGTAATGCGAGTACTTTATTTATATTCATTATGCATACAATTTTTGTATGTAATCTACAACTAAGCACAGGTTCCATTAACAGGAACCAACCAATTAACCAATTCGTCACTGGTAATTTTTTTAACGAAAGTCACTTAAAATGTAACTTTAACGGAAAACAACACACTTAAGTACGAGTACATAATTTGATACTATCATAAATGTGATAAATGGATTAGATTACGTCTTGTTTAACTGTAAGGTGACATTATAACACAAATGAAAAGTGAGCGTGAAACTATAGTAAAAGTGATTTTGTTACCTACTATTTTAAAGGAAGTATTAAGATGCAGACTCTGAAAAAGTAGATAATTTATAGCGGCCATTAAAGGAAGACGTGGATCAAGCGTGTGTGCACAGACATTAGGACATTCTCGCGAATTTAAAAGATAAGAACACTTCAGGCTGATTTATTATCCCTATTAACAAAATGTATATATTATACTAACATCCGCGTAGTCTTTCTAATCTTCTGAAGAGTGTTGATGAAAAACAACTCAATATTTCTTTATTGTTTGGCAGAAACTCAACTGTGACTTTAGGTTTTTCTCAAGCGAATATTCAGGCCCTAAAATGTTAGATCGTTTAACCTGACTCACATTGTACGTCTCGAACAGGTATCGCATGTAATCGTCTGATTCTATTTCTGTGTGGCTACTGCCTATCGGATATGTCCGGACCGGATTACAGGCTGTGTGTTAAGGACGGGTCTGAATCTGAACCTATGTCGATATCTTTGTTCTTGTTATCTTAACTTGCCCGCTGGTACTTCCGAAATTGATGGTCTGTGTACTACAGTGGTTATATTGACAGTATTCTGTATGGAGGATCTTAAACTTGTGAAATTGTGTGTGTGTGTGTGTGCGTGATAAATTATTGAAATTAGTGAAAAATTATGTCAGAAAAGTATATAATTGATTCCAATTATCTTCGAACTTCTTTCTTATCTACAATCGTTATTAACAGAAAGTAAATCCTCTATTTATGTGACACTGCCCCAGTGAGACGCACCATGAAAAACTCGCGCGCAGGTATTTATGGAAAAACATGAGCATGTAATCGAATAGATAAAAGCAGGCGATAACGGTCGCGAAAGCGGCGGATTGGCTCCCCGATATTTACAATTTAATGAACCGATCCATGAACGCCATACAATCCCTCCGAGCCTGGGAACACTGGCAGAACATAACAAAAAAGAGCACATTTTATGCGCTGGCGATTCTATATTTAGCTGCGCTGGACGCATCCTACTGGTTTTACTGCTGCAGTATCAAGGTTACGTAGTCGTGTGCGCTCATCCGTACCTCTAGAATGTCATCTTCGCTCGGCTACTCGGAGTGTTTGACGCGAAAAGAAAATTACTTCTTTTCGCATCGGGGGGAGATTGGTCCTTATCGGGAGCGGATAGGGGCGCAATTGGCGCGTCGAGAGGCGTGATGAATTCTCGTATTCCCGGATGCAAGTATGCGAAGTGCGTTAGGCGAGGTGCGGGGCGGCCGGGCGGCCGAGGAAACCGGTCGGCGCATCGCGCGCGATAAATGGGTTACCCTACAAACCTCTTGCGATATAAACGCAGTTGTTTGCGCGCTAATACTGAGACAAAAGCTGTTACTTGATGCGTGTCAATAGAACGGGGATTATGTTTATTGGCCTATTTCATTGCATCTGTTCGTGCCTTGGCGTTATTAATCGAGCATCTTGCTTAAAAGTTGTGTACTGAACATGGTAACAAAGGCGTTTTAGTTATTGCAACCCTAGTCACATCAGTCTTATTGAGCCTGACTGAACTGTTGTCCTGGAACAAGAACCTGGTGTTTTTGTAAATAATGAACATGAATAAATAAAACAGTGTAAAACTTGATAATGTCGTTTGCACTGGGTGGAGCTGGTGCATGCTATCTCTTCCGCCCAAACAGCCGCGATAGCGTTGCGCGTTGTTCGACGCGTAACCCGTTGCCTGGAGGAAATGCGAGCCAATCTTATCGCCTAATTCTGCTTATCGCGATAACATTTTCGCAAACTACCGAGTCATAGCTGTCTTGTGGCAAAATGACGTATGTGATAGGTAGGCAGCCGGGCAGTAAATTTTCCTTGTTTCCGTATGGTCGCCGATGGTTTAGACTTTGGACCAAAAACCAAATTGATGATGTGGACTTTGACTTCGATTTAGGTACATTAGTGACAAACTTACAAGAAATCGATAAACCTCGTCAAAGGTCATATTATTATAAATATTTTAGTTATATTATAATATCACACAGTTGGTAGCTAACCCGCAGACTAAATAATAATTTTCTTGATAATCTATTTAAGTTAAGACAGTCCACTCATAATTAATTTTAAATCAGTCTGGGCATAAACGTGATTTAATCACGATTAAATTCCTAGCAGCTCTCCTGCAGTTATTCTTACTTAGGCTACTTAAATTAGCTAGTATTGAGCAGGTCTTTGTATAATACTCTTGCACGTGCCAGAAAATGGAATATCTATGTAAGTAAGTATAAACGAAAATATGCATCTTATCAACAATCATAAGGAAATTTAGATCAGATAGAGTAGGTATCGGTGTCGCAAATCAGTAATTTATCTAGATAATATCAATTCACTATAGAAAAATAAACTTATTAGCACATTGATATCTCATAATTAGCATTTAAATGTTTTATCTTTGTAGGTACTCGTGAACGTAGACTTGGCCTTTGCAAGCCGTCAAAAAAATCTTTAAACATGATTCGTTCTTTGTGGTATTTTTGGTGTTTTAAAATGCATTTATTGTGCAGCCAGCACATCCTATCCTAGTTCGATTGTCATGCATAAACAATGCAATTTTTATTCCGACTCATATCCTTCCATAGTTTGCACAATGGCGACATCTACGTTTTCCTGTGCGACCGGAAAGCGGCGCGGGCGCAGGGTGTTCGTTCTAAGAGTGCGCGCGCATGTGTAAGCGTGGTGTCGGACGGATGTGTGAGTGCGGCGTCGGATGAGGCAGGCAATGACCAGGAAATGATGCCGCCGGTTGACCTTCACATACACACACACCCGCGCAGATCTACACACACAGGCTGTTCGCATCCCTCTACTCCCGCTCGCTCCCGACGCAAGATTTGCTACGATTCAGTATTTTCCGCAAACGACTGTTTCTATACTAGTTAGTTACTATACTATATATTACTATAATTCTTGTTAAGCGTTTAACGAGGTTTTTGCTGCCACATGAGTGGATTGTTTTTTTGATTTTGTTAAGATACCTTGCAAGTTATGGTATTTTGTGAGCCGGCTTACATTATTTCTTCTAATAATATTCATGAGTAGGTATTATAAATAGAACCTTAAAAGTTTAATTTCACCGTCTAATGGAAACAACTGAACTAGAGAAATATACATAATTATTATGCGTAAGACTTTTTTAAATGCACAAAAAATTAAATGACTGTGATTTAAATATAATGTAGCAATCGTAAAATATACGACGGTTTTCTTGAATCGACGCCACTTCACTAGTGAATCTTTTCATGCTGGTAACCAAATTTTATTAATTTCGTTCAAAAATATGTAGGTACAAGAATTATGATTTACAACAAAAATAAGAAGAGGAATCATCCGAGGGGCAGAGAGTTGAGGTGCGTTATCGATAAGTTTTTATGCATTTTCTTATCAAGGTGACATTGTGCCGGTTAATTTGAACGAGTTCGCGACGCGATAAGTGCACTATTAATAACAGTTATGTAAGTTTATCTATGGTCGTTTTCGTGTTTTTGTTACCGAGTTTATCTATCTTGTTTATGGCAGTGGCCGACTGCGCCGCGTAGGTCAACCCGCTGATAAAATTACAAATTTAATGCAGTTATTCTTTTTATCCTTTCAAAGTTAGAGGTTTTGGCGAAGGTAGAGATTTTGGTACAGTTCTTAATGTTTTATTTTATTATTTTATCGAACAGGAAGCGTTACAGTTGTTATCATAACAGTCGTAGATAACATGGATAATTTGACATTTCTGAAACGCAAAGAATCAGATCGTGTCCACGTTTCTGTCTTCAACATTATTTCATTCGAAACGAATTGCTGATAAAGAAATCCTAGACAAATAATGAACACTGCGTAGGCCCATGACTGTGTCATCAATAAATCAGAACGATAATTTAATCGGTCACAGTTGTGATGCAGTGTTTTACCTGATTCGCGATTACTGAAAAGAACAATCATAATTGTTGGACGTTATATAAGCTTGTAAGTACAGTTATAGAAAATGCAACTAAGATTAATGTTATTACAAAAGATGATAATGTTATGTTAATTGACAGAGTATGTTGAGATATCCGAAAACACATAAAATAAAGGAATTCTTCTCTTGATACGATGTATCTCGTTTACTTTGTTGTTATCAATGTGTATTATTATTGCATTATTATTCAAGCGGTGATTTGGGTCGTTCGTAACTCATTTCATGAGCAATCAATTACATTCTATACACCATCTCATACAACAATAAGTAGCTATTAAATATTTGACATATTTTCCTAAAGCAGAATTATTTAATGTCATAGTCTAGAAAGAAAAGATTAGGCACGCCACGTGCGTCCTACTACGCAACTGACGTAAGCGTATTGTTCTAATTCTAATACATACATACTAGTTTATCATAAGAGGTTTGCATAACGCTATCAAAACACAAAATGCCGTATCGAATCGCTTAGGAACAGAGACAGAGGCTATTATTGTTGTAGTGTTTGAGCCAAATGAGTTGAAGTTGAATTAGGGATGCCCATTACAATACGCTATATCGAAATATCGATGCAGCACAATACGATACATCGATATTCAATACGATATTTTGACTATACGTTTCGATATATCGAACCACTTTAAACTATTGTATCGTAACAAATTGCGACAATTTTTTACTTTTATAACTTGAACATTCCTTTAACATCATAGTGAAAATATGATGATAATTAGTGCCATTGAACATTTTGTTATTCTTAATAGGAATTAATTTTATGCGTATTAAAATTGAAGAAAATACTTATTAAATATTAAATAAAAAGCATGCGATACGGTTACGCTACGAAATATCGATATAAAGGGAATCGATATTTTCGCGTATCGATACAAAGGAATATGATACAGTTACGATGCTATATATCGATGCAACACATTTTTGGGCATCCCTGAGTGGAATCCAAGCAATAGAGAACTATGCGTGGGGAACCGCCATTGCGTTAAGTAAGGTCAGCGCAGCGCTGCAACTCACGCCACAGATAACAGAGGGCGACACTCGTATTGGGGTCACGTGACTGACACGATATTCTGGGCGCTGGGACGATTCTTTACGCGCGTGTCACCGACTGCCATTGTGAATGACACGATCATATTTCTATTTTTTTTACACCTTTTTAGTAGCTAAATATTTCTTGGATTGTTTCAGAGCTAATTTTTTTCGATTGAGTTTTATTTATTTAAGGGCTTCTTGCAATGAGTTTATGCTTATTTTAAGTCAACGGCTAGATTGTCTAATTTTCGAGTCATCGGTTTTAAGAGTACCTAATTATGTAGACTCTAGTCACTATACATACCAACTATTTGATCAAGCTGTTTAACTTGATAAACTGGTATAATAAAATCAATAAAATATTTTTTTGTAAAGTAATAATAGTCAGAAGCAATATATACACGCGTAATACATATCTTTACACAATTTCCTCCTGACAACGCTGAAACCTGAATTTTGCGCGATCACGAGATTTTCGGATATATTTTTAACCGGATAAACTCGTTTAATAAACTAAGCAATAATGTTATTCTTTAACACTACAGCTTCATAATTTCTTATAGCAGACGTCATGTAATTTATACCTAAAATGTTTGCACAATTTGCTCTTGACAACGCGGAAGGCTGAATTTCGCGCGTTCACGAGATGTTTGGAGAATTTGCATTCGAATGTGGAACGACCACGCGGCCGCCATTGCTGTTACCGGCCAGTTACCGGTCGTGGTCCACTTTGGTTGCGTCACCGCTGTAATTGTTCTCGGTGACGTCACCTGTCGCATTGGTAACCTTTGGGATTACAGCATGGTTACAGCCTGCACCTCGTTACAACAGGTTACAGATGAAATGCGGACTCCGAACGTGGGACGCAGTCGGATAGATTACGCGCGTTTCGTCACGAAAGTGAAATTTGTTTACAACTGAAACTGTTACAATGGGTGTTGGTAGTTTTTTTTATGTGGTTTATCCTGTAAAAAGGAGCTTAATCGAGATTCTTCGTTGAACGGTACTATTATAATTCTTTGGAGTAAAGAAGTAGGAGCATGTGGTAGAGAAGAACTCTAGATAATCTTCACTACATACACAGTTCTGTACACATTGCATTTATGTACCTATATTCTATGCTTGGATATTTTAATTTCGCAGCCTTAATTCATTATGCTCATTTATTAGTAAGTATACCCGCTTTATCGAACTGTTTATATGTCCATAGCAATTATATAATGAAAAATCGAAATAATTTTATTTCATTTACTTGTTACTGTTTATCTTTCGAGTGCTAGACACATCTTCGCATTGCTAATTTTTCTTCTCGTTAATTTTTAAATTAGGTAATTTTAGGAAGTCTTCGGTTTATTTTACTGGTGTGACAACTTTTTTTAATTAATTCTATCATAACCTGTATTGAGAAAGTTGATACGATAGGGTTTTTGAACCTATCTGGGGGGTTATTCTGTATGACCATTCAGATTTCGTGCCGATATCGTGTGTCATCCAACCGTATGTCATTTCATGAACTCGGCAAGACAAGGAACCTTAATGTCTTTTCTATAAGGCACACAATAGATTGTCACGATATTTGACTTTTAAGCCTTTTTTGACTTTTTATCACGGGCAAGACACGATATTGCCGCGATACGAGTGTGAATGGTCGTACAGAATCAAGCCCCTGATATGTTTATGACCATCACTATTATTGTGTTGGTAATTTTCAAAACTGTGTTCCAATCTAAAGGTATATTGGATAATAATTTAGCAATAAAAAAACATACATTTCTTTATCATGTTTAGCGTCGACTCTTTTCCTTATAGGATCAACCTCACTAAAAAAACTGCTATAATTTCAATGTGCCAGTAGCAAAAACTACAATTATCTACTATTATCTTTCAATACAAAATATAGAATGAATTAATATCTACTCCTTGCAATCCCTTATCAGCTACGAAAGCAAATTAACTCAGTAATTGCTATAAAACATTAGTTATCATTCATGTTAATTTCAATTGCCAGATATAAAAGAGTCGTTCATTCCATTCGACGTTGCTCATTATCTAAATAGGAAGTTGCCACTTATCTTATTCACATTTTGCCCTCCATAATGGCAAATAATGTGTGTGCATACTGTGCATGTTATAATGAATTTTACTTTTTGAACACAACAACACGACATTTTATTTAATTAATTACCCGACTGACGACTAAGTGTCGCAGTGGGTAAGGCACCGGTGCGCTGCGCGGAGGTTCCTGGGTTCGATTTCCAGCAGAACAGAGATTTGAATGATGAATTTGAATTTCTGTTTCTGGTCTGGGTGTGTTGTGTTCTTGTCTTGTGTGTGTCCATGGCACCCGACACTGGGATCCTAGTGTGGGGCTATGAGTGTGAAGCGTTATTTATTTATTTAATTAAAAAATTAAATTATTCGTTAATTTAAGTTTAATTTGCCTTTTATTAAAAAGTTCATAAGACGTAATGATATTAATAATATAGTAAAGGAGGTAGGATCTGCTAGGATAATTTCATAGGATTAAATAGTTTTATTATTACATTGTAACATTCGCATACTAAAGGAGCAGTCTTATCTGACTAACAAAACGCAAGTACCTTTTCAATCTGCTGCATGTGCCTCTTATCTTTAACCTTACAATATAACTGCACTATTCGAATTTGTTTTTCAAAATACATCTTACGCAACTACCCACAGTTCGCCAAGTACATTCGATAGTGCGGTACTAACGAACGCTGTAACCAATAACACAGATAACTTTCATTTAGACGGGAACATAGGTGTCGACAGTAGCCTGATAACCCATGATAAGGGGGTATCAGTGCCTAAAACGTTCAACAAATGCAAATAGCCGGATGCATTTATCGGCGAGGCGGTCTGTGCGTACTGTGTGTTTAGGTCGAACGCGTTGGGTTAGGTCAGGATCACTACGGAGTCCTGAATCAAGAGGGGATATTTTACTGCGCAGCTACTTATATGACAGTGCAAGCAGGAACCATTTTGTCGATCATTGATGGCTTGTAGTCAAGTATGATATTGAATTTTGCCGTTTTTATCGAAGGATTCTTATGTTGATTTTATATTGTACATTAATTATTGTTCATCCCCCGTTGTTTTTGTTCTTAATTTTCGACCCTCTTTATTAAGATTGAACATCTTCTTATTTTAAGCAGATGATCAATTCTACAGAAAAATAACTCGAAGTGGCGTGCCCCGTCACTAAATTTTATTAAATTGGTTACGTGTTGAAGATTGTGTCGGTGGCGAAACCTGTTTTGAATTGCTACTTGTATCAAGGAATGCGAATATCCGCGGCTGTAGTTAACATTTTTCCGTGGGAACGACCACCATTACATAAATAAATAGGACTATTTATTATGACTACAACTTTCCAGTTTTTTTTTTCAAAATATTAGGTACGCACGATTTGCTCAATCTTCTAATTTGTTTAATATATTCTTATTACAAGCGTTATCCTGTTTTAAATCAAATAATAATCTTATAACGAATGTTTGTCTGGCAATAAACTGAAGAAACATTTAACTTCATTGGTACTAACTATCTAACATCGTCTTTGTCCGCACATTGCATTCACATGGTCTCGTTCTAAAACGATACGATTGTCTATGGGAGCCTTTGACGTTGACAAATGTCACTGTCATCCCGCCCGAGCGCGAACGGCGGGCGGAGTCGCGGCCCGAAAGTCGTAATATCTTGTTCTTGTTTGTCGTTTCGGCATTATCGAAAACTACTTTTATTACCGATTCGACCTCAACCTGTATACTGGGACGAAGCGAAGGTGATTCGGCTCGGAGTTCGTACACCCCGTTTACGTAAACATAATGTAACTATGAAATGTCTTATGGGTCGCAAGTGTTTTATTGTTTAAAAGCAAGGACAAATAATTACAATACGAACTAGACGAAGTTTTCCATCGCATGTTGTTCAAAAATATACCTACTGATTACAGACGGTGTAGGTATTGGATTGCGTCAATATTTTTCCTCGTTAAGGCTAAGTAAAGGTATTGAAACTTTGTTTGCATTTTCAAAAAAACAAAAGGCTGAGCTTTTTCTCTCAACAAAAGTGCTTTATTTCAAAACTGATAACTACTAGACAATGTTGAAAAATCAATTTTCTATTTCTAATAAACTTGCAACAAACGAGTACCAACCAAGTAATTGACTAAAAACATGGGTACTACAAGACTCGAACAACATAGTAAAGTAATGCATCCCGGTCGTAACGTGAAACGGAACGGAGGGAGGGTGTAGAGGGGGTGTGGGGGCTGCGCGGGGGCGGGGGAGTGCAACTGTTTGCGCGCGGCGCGGTGGTCAATGACACGGCGACATTGCATCAACGCGCGAAGGTCACCCCCCGCCCGCGCCCCCGCGTCCCCCTCCCGCGTCCTAACGCGCTTCGCGAATTCCTGCACTTCCTTGCAGGACGCCATCTTGCATCAATCACTCGGCCTTTGTATAGCCTGCCTATAGATTTCAATTTTAACTCTTATCTGTATTAGCCGTACTAGCCGTAGCGACTAGACGAATTTTTAAAACGTGTTTATCGAAGCAATTAATGACGATTGAAAATTGTTTTAATATTTAACCGTTAATGTCAATACCTAGGCAGTAACTGCAGTCATAAATTAAGCAGATAAAAAAATTGTTTTCTTGCATAAAATTGTTTTAATACCTAGTCATATGTTTTTTAATTTAAAGACGTGATGACCTTATGTTCGGAATGCATGTTTACCTAAAACCTGTCATGTTTTGGTTTGGCTGAGAGTACCTACTATCGTTTTTATTGGTTTTACAATATGACTACGATGAATTTAAAGCTAATAAGATTTTTTTACCAAGCGGTTATTTTATCAAGCGGTGATAGCCCAGTGGCTTAGAATTCGACCTCGAAGGGTCCGGGTTCGAATCCCAGTGGCACGCACCAATGACTTTGTAAAAAAGTTATTTGCGCTTTATAAAATTAAATATCACCTGCTGTTACGGTGAAGGAAAACATCGTGAGGAAACCTGCATGTCTGAGAGTTTACATAAAAAAAATGTTCTCAAAGGTATGTGAAGTCCACCAACCCGCAGCAGGCCAGCGTGGTGGACTAAGGCCTACATCCCTCTCATTACGAGAAGGAGACCCGACCCTGTAGTGGGTCATTAATGGGTTACTGGTAAGATTTTTTATACAAAAAGTTTCAAACAAAATTGGAACAAGACACTGAGGTTAATGAAACGATAGACAAATAACGAAATAATATAATATAACGTTGGTTTGATCTATAAGAGTGTATTTAAGAATGTCGGAAAACTTGGATAATTTTCTAACAATATTAAAAAATGTTTTAATTGATCTTAACTGTACGATAAATTGTCTTGTAAAATCATAACATCCTTATGTGTGCCGTGTGGATTGTGATCTGTGAATATTTTTCGTGATGTTAGTACAATACATAGTAAGCTTTAGTCAATTAAAATATACAAGTTAAAAAAACCTTAGACAAAAACTAATAAGAGGGAACAGATCAGTCAGAACTTGTATTAGGATAAAATGTGTTTCTCATAACAGGAAATTGGTATATTCTTATGAGAATTAAAGACCTCAGATATATACCGAGTTTACAGAGTTTATTGATTAAAGTATCTTATTTGAATTAGTATACTCATGTATCGATCCTAAGCACAATGCCTGGGCTATTTTGGCGCATGCATGGCTGCGGTGCGTTGGCGCAGATTGCGTGACGGTAGCGAATTTTCGTCTTCCGTTCATCTCTAATACCAATTTCCGGCTGGAGCTCGCTCGGCCTGGATACATGGCATTACTGACGTTTTAGATGCTACATGTATGATACAAAGTTTCATGATAACAAACTAACAAAGAACACATCGAAAAAATGATAAAATTTTCATTTTGACTCTACATTTCATAATTATTAATTTTGTAACGATGATTGGATGAATGGATAATTGTTATTCTTTCACGTAAGAACGGCTGTACAGATTTGTATGAAATTTGGTATGCAAGTAGTTTATAACTTGTATTGACATATAGGATACTCTCTGGGCTAAGTTCTAAAATCCACTCGGTCGAAGCCGTGGGCAATGTTTAGTTTGAAATATACCTGAAGGTAAATAGATTTGTACAAAAAATAAACTTTTATTGCAATGAAATGAGTTAAATAAAAATAGGTAACAGATAATTTCTCTGGGTATTTTCCACAGATAACCTATAACAGCTTACGCCGGGAATTGATTATAATTTATCGATGTATCTTCATATTTAGTGCAAGGTTCATCTATAAAAAGATCGCACAGTTATTGCAGAATTAACTAATGACCTAACCAACTAAGTAATTAAGGGACACGTTCATAAGCCGAGATAAAGTGTGTTTCGTCATGATAATTTTGTCATATTTGCAACATTATGGTTAATCCACATGAGTAGCAAACCACCGAAATGCAACTTCAGTTACCACTTCTATCTTGGAACTTAGACGTATATGGGTGCCTGTAAGTGGAAATGTCCGACACTTAGAAAGAGATAAAAGATTATAGTACCCTATCTGTCTCTTTACTAACGCATGCGCATTAAAAAACTTAGTGCATTCGCGCGCTTCACGCACGCGCATTAAACAATTTCAATACCAAAATTTCTTTCACACTAATTGCACGTGCGCGAGAAGAGACACACAGAGGAGGTGCCGCAATCTTCTCTCTCTTTTTAACCGAAGGACAGTTGGAAGCCTGGCTTCCCTGCTCTACTATAACACCTCTATGATATTGAACAATTCTGCATAACAGCCTGATCAGCAATAGAAGCGGGTTGAGGGTCGCCGGCGCGGTCAAGGCCCGCTGATTTCCACAACACGTTGCCAAACACGACCCTGACTCCGCAATCAGGCCGGAACGGCTTTTTCGCCTAATTATCGATCGAAATTGTCAACTTCTATTGGTATTGTGCATTCGTCGTCACCCGCTATGTAATCGGCACTTCTTTAGTGTCTTGATTCTTATTTATGCCGCAGTATTATCTTGTGTTTTTGTGTAGATATTTAAATTATAAATTGGGGCTTTATTTTGAGCAATGTAATATTTTGTTACGGTTTGTTGGAGATGTTTTTTCGCCGCGGATGGTTCGGTAGTGATTATTAACTTGTAAAAGGAAAAGTATTTAAGTAATTGAACTCGACTATAAAAACATTATGCGGGTTAATTTTTCTTTATACGAGGCTCGAGATCTCAGAATAGACATGCTCCGCTGAGTCTGATGGTAGGTACGCTATATAGGTCTTGTGTGGAGGGAACATAACGGCTTTAAACATTTTCAACTTTATAGTGTGGATATAAGGTTTATAGGATGAAATCGAGGTGCATATAGTAATTCTGTTATCGTTTACCTAATTGTGTAAAGGGACGTCGTGTCCATGTAGCGTACACCGATATTTTCCGCTTGAGATTCATTTGAATATTTTTTTCTAACACGCTGCCATCCAAGTTGGATGATGCTAGATGTATGGTATCGTATATTAATGTTTGTATCTACATATGTACCTATCTGTGGCTATTCATTGTATTGAAAACGAAATGTGGTAATATTTATTGTCTTTATTTTAAACAATCTGTTTCCTTAGATATACCTATGTGCAGGCGTTTAAATCTGTTTAGTGCGTAATATTCTACAGATTAACTCGTAATATGATATGATTAACTCAGTTATGTTACTGTGATCTTAATCAATAGCTATGTGGTTAATATCAATATCAAATGCTGACTCTTGATTAAGCTCGCAGAATTATAGTAATCATCACAATAATCACTACTTAATTTAAAACCTTTCAGAAATTGGGATTTCATTAAAGAAAATGAAAACAGATAACAAATACGGACCAGAGACTATACAAATACAAATCTATAGATAAACAATATACGGCGACATAGTGCATGGAATATTGCTTTTCGCGGCAAAACCATAAAATTAGTGCGACCTAATAGTAATCCGATAATGAGAGCGGCGCGACCGAATATTAATACGAGCGCGTCAACAATTTCGAAAATCACTCTAAATTTATCCGACCCATATTCCACGGTGCTGCATTCACACATATCTATATCTACACACTCAAACAATTTTTGGTTACGGCTGTGTGTGTGAACACAGGTGTATTCAAAGGTGGAATCATTGGAGTTGGTCAGGGAGGCCTACCCGCCTTGGCAATGCGATAAAATGGTAGCTTACTAGTGGAAGCTTACTTTTGAAGTCATATGACGCTATCATCGTTTTCAAAATCGATGATGTATGACTGCAATAACCGCATTCTTTTTCAACAATGAACGCATTCTTTTCTTTTCTTAGCATTATTATTATTATTTTATTTTATTTAATATGGGTCCTGCCTGAAATAAAGATATATTTAATTTAATTAAATTTAATTAATCCTACTATTATTATTAAGGTGTCCATGAGGATGAATGGATTTGGTTTAAATTTAATATAGTATGTAGTTTCTTATATGGATTAACGTATAAGGGACCAAATTTTTAATTCTACGCAGTTGAAGTCACAGCTGCAACTAAGTAGTCATTCATAAATGCTGCTCCTACCTCTAAGAGGACATACTGAAACGGGGGAAATCGCTGAATTTAGACCCAGCACCGGGCGTCAAAGATAAGAGGCCTTTTTTGACAGACAGACAGGCCACCTGAGTCGCCTACTGACATGTGCAACACCAGGGGAGTCGCCAGTGCGTTGCCGGCTTTCAAGGAGAGTTTTTTTATGCCCTCTTTGAAGAATCCCAAAGTAAGTCTGAGTCGAGTAGAGGATTTTGAAGGGCTGATCTAGGCAGGTGAAGTGGCGGCTTCGAGCTAGTGTAGATGAAGTTTTGCAACAGCACAGTTCGCTGGAATCCCTCGGTTTGGCACGCCGCGTGCGCGCGTAAACACATTGCGAAACCAAACTACTTGTGTTTTATATCCGACAACCCGTAGGGCTGCCGTCTCTGCTGAAACTGATATCTGACCCGTTTCTGAATATTTTAAATATTTAACTAGTCAGCAGTATAACCACGACCAATTCTAAGGGGACTGTTTGACGACTTCATTTCTAAGATGTCATAGGGAATAAGTCATTGTGTCTATCTGCTAACGGGATAATTCACTTGCTTCACGGAATAATAGGATGATGGTCTGGTAGGCTTGACTGGAGAAGAGATAAATCACATGCTGCTGGCTGCACTGCTGCAGACATCACTCACTGCTGGAGACAATTAAGAGCTAATTCTATAAAATATGATTTCTCTATTTCTCATATAGTCCTAAGCATGTGTACTATCAAGCGGATGAATAAAAGGAATAATCGGTATTAAAAGATCGTCAATGGAATAGGTGTTTCGACTGTTCGTTCCTCTGTGTTCAGAAACTACGAAGTTGTGATTTTTTCCTACAACGGGCAGTGATGACACAACTTTTTACGACTACACTATTTATCAAATGTATTAATCAATTTAACCGCAACACATACTCGTACGGGGAAGGCCGGAAAATTGGTATTTTATTTGCTTATGTCATCGGAACCCCCAGCAATTAAATGTTTATCTTTTGGTATAAAAATTGTTATTAGGTATTCGTTCAGTACATTTGAAAGAACTTTGATTCAACGCTCAATCTTTTCTATTGCGAATATCCGTCTTGTCGCATTCAGCAATACAGTCGTGATTCGGGACATCCCTACCCGACTTCCACATGATGATCTTAGTGCTCCGGAGTGGGGAGCGGAGCTATTTATGCAGTGCTATGTGGCCTAACACTGACCCCGATACAGCCCGCCTCACGACACAAGGATACCCACTCCATCTCTCCACTTACGTGACCGTCCACGCGACGTCCCTTGCGGGCTACGGACATAATGACGCACTTAATCTAACTGCCTCTCATGAAATTGAAAAGAGCTTCGTGCCCCATAGAGGAGTAAGGTAATGCGATCGCTCGAGACTTATATTTATCAGGGACTCTGACACATCGTGGCGAAACAAAGCGAAAAGCGAAAGAATCCCAAGATGTACTTACTCGTACAACCGACTAAGCTAGTGAGTAATGCGATTTTCTTTTTGCTTTCGCTTGCGGTCAGGGAAGTATCGGTCTATTTAGAGTGAAGGGGGGCCCTGGTCCGTGAAGGGCGCGTTTTGCCGCTTCGCCGGGAGCGAGCGGATAATTTTAAAACGGGCAGGAAACCAGTGGAGCGCGTATGTAGGCCGCCTGGACTCCGGCGCCCCTCCGTTTTTATACCTATCGTAAACGTTAAAGAAGCTCTCGCTCGTATGAGGTTTCCGGGGAAATGGAGCGCTGGGATTCAAAGCGGAATTGGGTCGCGGTAATATATCCGAGTCGCGGTCATATGCAGGTCGACGTGAATTTTTATGTACCGCAAATTGTTGCAGTGATTTCGCGGCAGCATCTTCTGATGGTATCTAGCGTGATTAATGTGGTATTTTGGACGGTATTGCTACAGATGTAACGAGCGGCGTTTTCCTTTATGCGAGTGGAGGGCGGATATCTAAATCTATTAGCTCCAAGGTGAGAATGCTTTCGGAAGGAGGCTCGGAGCATCGGAGAGGTGTTGCGAAACGTCGCGAGCGCAGGAAGCCGCGGTGAACGTTTGCTGACGCACTGACGTCGCTTCCATCGTGCATCGCAGTGATTCATGGTGAGGGAACTTCTATGTGGTTTCGCGATTGCAGCGGCTGCGGCGGTCGCGGGTCACGTACGCCAGGATCTTATCGTGCTGATGAGGCGTATTCAGCTTTTACATGTTCTAGCTACATAAATAATTGTTTTCGATCAAACCGATCGAATCAATGCACGGGAACGTGAGATCATGAGAACGTGGGATGTACTTAATTGGAATCGCAGAACTATAATTAATTTCAGATTTCCTTCCTTCCGCGTTTCAGCCTTAAATTGGCATCGGCATTATTATGTTGTTTGTCGGATGGGATATCCAATCATACAGAATTAGACGTGCGATGGCAATGATCTGAATTGCGGAATGTAGATTGAGTGCGGTGCATATAACGGTGCAGTGTGGCGACGGCGGGCGCAGCGCCAGCGTCCGCTGGTCTATGATGGCGCTGAATTCCGGGATCGGTCCTTTCGCTTTCGGTCCGCGTGCGCAACTCAAGGTCGGGCCGTTCAACTCGGATGCGACGGTTGCGAGTGTTGCGACACCGAAATATGTAATTGTAGAGGAGCCGTTTGGCAGCGGCCGCGACGCAAGTGGGTCGCCGCTTGCGCAACCCGCCGACAGATGGCGTACGTCTTCCTTGTATGGACCGACGACACAAAGAAGTCGAACGTTGCACAGACTGATTTGTCTACTCAAAGCGCAAACGCTCACGTAACTAAGCTATGAGTGACAGATTCGTAGGCCCAACCCACAATCAGATCAAAGTTATAAAACAATCCTGATACAAACATTAGGCACGCTCGAGATATGTACGTAACAACTTTGCATAATTACAAAGTAATTGCACTCAAACACTTGTTTATGTAAACTACCTAGCCACTGTGCCTATAAGTACGTACGCGTATCAGGCACACTAGTGTAACTAAACTAACACACGGAATAATTCGAGCTGAAATCCGAAAGTACAACACAAACACCGACGATTCAATCATCGGCGAGCCAGTAGGAAAATAAGAAGGCGCTCGTAAAACTCGCGATATTTGAGATCAAAAGCGGGAAAACGGGAACCGGCGACTGTGATGTAAGGCTTGGTTTGGAAGTTCGCGAATGTCAATAATAACGTTCCGGTCCCCCAGCGGGCGGCGCGGCGAAAATAGTCGCCAACTATTAATATGAGCGTTAGCTGCACTGCCCTTGAAACGGGACGATCACCTCACGCGCACACTCCCGCGCACACACGCGCCGCGCGCGCCACACACACCCGCGCCTTATCGCGATGTGCTGCAGCGCTGCAGAATAGACGCACCGATTATTTTAATTTCCATCTCGTTTGTGCAAACGCATCGCGTCACATTCGACGTACGCTTCTCCAGATTAATTAGTTTTCTGACGCCACCGTCTGTACCACGAATCGTGAACCGGCTCGATCTGTCCGTAACCTGTCGCGGGCTGTAGACAGATTCAGGTCAATAAAATAAATAGATAACCGACAGTGACCATATCACGCTCGGTATCCGCGAGAGGATATCGCGCAATCAGTGACCAATCAGAGTCGGCAATCGGACGGTAGCGTTCGCGTTATTGGCCAAGGAGGGCTCCGGCGTGATTCAGTGTACTAGGCATGCTGCGTACCAGCGAATCGATCACATCGCGGGGAATCTCCAGTTACTTCAGAAATACCCTTTCGCCTTCTAATAAGATAACCCAAAGTATCTAACTGGTTTCATTTTCCGTTCTTCTGTTAATGGGCGTATTTCTCAACTCCGACCGATGCAACGTACGAGTATCTTCGCGATTCTCATCTGAGTACTGTTTTGTGACGCAACGCTCACGATTCCTCCCAAAATTACCTCTGTTACTTACGTGCTCAAAGAATGGTATTTCACATCGTCCGCGTGAGACGTTGGCCAATCCGAAGCACCAGTCAAGGTTTTGATGATTGAGTTTGTGATATGAAACGTGTGATGCATTTTAATGCTCTATGGCATAGAGTCTATGCTGTTTCTATTAGACATACTTTGCTGGTTGCTTGAACTAATTTGACTCTTTTTGGTCTAGATTACGGCTTTGACCAAAAAATTTTTATTCCTACCTGGCTCAATGTTTTGTTTTGGGAGTAGTAACAGTCCTAGAACCTGGGTAAGAAATGTCAAGGCGGAATCCTTACCGCTTTTGATTTTAATATTACATGGAATTCATAATATCTGAAGCTCCTAAAACTTCCCTTTCCTTACGTCCTTTATGTCTTTCTTAAATGGTTGAAACCATTGGAACGGCAACTTAGAGGTACTCGTATATTATCGGTTTACAAGACGCGTTAGTGTGGCACACACTCGAATCAGGTTTCGACTGCCCAATCCGTAGGAAGGTCGCGCGTTTCGCCAGCGGCTGACAATGGCGTCGGTACCGTTGCGCAACGTGTTTGCAACACCGAAATTTCGTGTGTGTGTTACGGCAACGCGGCGGCTAGCCGGCTGTCGATGCCGAGATTTTTGTTGATGGAGCGAAAATTTCGGTATCCGCAGTCGTTGGAGCGATGGGATGGGATTTTATCTTCTAAAACGCCATTGTATGTGATGTAGGGAAAACATAGGTCATCATCATCATAAGATTCTTTTTGTTGATGGAGAGAAAACTTAGGTATCCGCTGTCGTGGGAGCGATGGGTTATGTGGGTTTTTACCCGGTAAAACCCCCTTGATTGACCTTGATGCTACGAGTTTACCCTCCTCCTAAAACCCCATCGGTGGCCTACTTGCGAGCTAGTAAATTACTACTTGGCGTACTTGGCGTAAATTACTCTATAACTCAACTTCTAGTTGAATTCGCACTTATGTGCATCCATTGCTCATTTAATCAGTTTGAAGTCAATTTTAGCTGATGATTTTACCATGTCTTTTGATTGTACAAATACCGTAGAATTTTGAATTGGCTATTTAAAATTTTCTATAGGGTAAGGAGCTTAGTTCCAATTAGAATCTCTCAAGGAGGGTGTTCTTAAAAATCTTATTAGAGTAGATGTAACATCTGTGAATACTCCTCGTTACGTCATTCACATTAAGAGAGTACAATTAGTCAATTCCAGAAAGCATAGCGTTCAAATACAATGCTATACTTTATAAGGTTATATCGAGAAACCAGCAACTAATGCGGTTTTGGTTCGTTTATTATCAGAATGGCTTTATTCATGGATTGAATTGTTCTGACGTAACGGTGTTCAACACTTTATCGGGTTTAACCTCAGTTACTGCATTGTCATTTCACGTTACAACTCGTAAAGTATATATTTCATTCGATTAATTTCTACTCTACTTTGAGTCATTTCAAACTATTAAAGTATCATGTGTGTAACAACCAATCATTTCCGTTGGTCTTGAATAATCTGTCAATTAAACACTTTCCACAGGAAGTTTCTCAATATTGGCGTTTTTAAATTATCTCTTAATATTTGCAGTATAAAAAGTGATTCAGACATATGAGCAATGCGTTGTTGCCGTCTCCTGTCTTATCTTTTCCGTTATACAACTCAGTGTTAACTGTTCAGTCACGAAACGGCTGTTATTGGCCAATATTCGCACAGATAACTACAGTTCCTAATTGATTTTCTGTTTATGGTGGCACAATTTATGGACGTTTATGACATATGCGTGGAATGGTAATAAACGAGGCATCTCGTTTCAGTTGCAAGTCTATGCAACGATGACTATCTTATGACTATAATTCCGAATTTACAAACATTTGCATGGGTATCTAAACTATTGCAATCGCATTTTAAACGCGTCTGTTGGAACTGTTTAACATAGACAGGACATTCGCTTTTAATTGTCTCCGAGACAAAGAAGTCCGTGGAAGCACGCTCGCTACCTACAGTACCTAGAAGGCATTTTTATATGCCTCACAATCGAAAGTGCTTACTTCACATGCGGCGGGCGCGCGAGTTCGGTACGCGGCTCGCATACGGCGTGGCCGCTTCAGATTTTTTGCATCTTTATATTAGGATCACTGACCTTGTGCAATGTCAAATAGCTGAGGACAGGCGATGCACTATGCCAAGTAGACAACGTTCAGTTTAGCGCTTTGTCTATGGTTCCGTTTCGCTCGTTTAAATATCTGTTGGCGGTTAAAAAGTTGTCTATGCTATTTGTCAGTCAAGACGCATTTAATTTAACGTGTTTAATGTTTATTTTACTGCCTCCAATTGCACAACGTTGATATGCATTCTATTTACTTCCTTTTTTTAGCATGTCGCAAACAAATTCGTGACGTTCACGCGTTTGTTCAGTAGCTATGTAAACTTGGCAATATCCTGTGCTTTGCTGTAAACAATGTTTCAGGAAATTGCCTAATGGCATTTTGCGGTGTTGTCCGCGAGTACTCATTACTTTGTTATTTCACTACTTGTTAATTGTGAAAGTTAATTAAATACGTTATTTACTTCTGTTTCTACCAAATGTGTAAACAAGTATAGTGTTTTTAGAAATTAAATGCAAGGATAATATAAGTCACGTATAACGAAACGTTTTAAATTCATCCCGGCACGTGATCGATAAGCTCCGAAGTTTGCCGACAGATTCCGACTCAACGTAAGCCCCATCGAGTTTTCAGTTTACTCGTCCGTCACTTTGCAAATACAGACAGACAGACACGTGTCGCCTCAGAGTGAATGTACCTACTCCCAAAGCCCCAAAATCCCGACGAGAATTTTTGTAGCTAATTCCGACCGGCGGAATTGATAGCTCTGTTTATAAAGCAACACCCGCTGCACCGTGTTTTTCTCGTATTCGCGTACAAATTGAAACAAATGCAGCGTAAGTTATTAGCGTGCGGCTGAATAATACGGGTATTTAATGGACCGATTTAAATTTGGGAAGGAGGGCCAATTGGCGGGCGTCCAGGGCGGTGTAAAGGCTGTAAACACGGCACCGGAAGCGGATCCGGCAGTGTTGCCGTCGTAAGGACTTAAGTCCGATTATGTCACTAAGCGGTGATAGTCCAGTGGCTTAGAATTCGACCTCGAATCGAGGGGTCCGGGTTCGAATCCCAGTGGCACGCACCAATGACTTTGTATCGCGAAGGCACGGAATGACGTCATAGTTTTTTTGAGTCATCTGACAATTTTTTTATTGTTTACGCGCTGAGCAAAATTAATTTTTTAGACATATCGGAAGATGGACTAGATTTTCGAATAGTTGTGAATGCAGCTTTTTGGTTGAATTACAATTTTAAAATAACTGTGAATAGTGGAAACATCCCCATTCACGTAAACACGCATCTTTATAACACTGTTTTGAACCACAATTGGAACAAATGCGGCGCGCGTTTTGGAGTAGCTACTTTTGTTGTTACTTCCATGTTTAAATTTAGAGTTCTCGACGGCTGAATCATCAGCCCATTTCACTCGATTTGTGAGCTGCGAAAAATGTATTACGTTTTAACATAAACTGTACTTTCTGCAATATTTTCATTGCAGTTTTTTATTTTTCTAAATTTTTGTACCCGATCAAAGACATGAAGACGTGTGGATGGTTAAAGAAAATACAAAAACTGAAGCAAAAAACCTATTAAATTCCCTATACCGCTAAACGATTAAATTTTCAGCGTTGTTCATGACTCACACCAATAAATCAATAATAAACTTCATCGATACAATGGCTCTACCGATATCAATATTCTAGGGCCAAGGGCCAAGCAATATCGGTCGCGCTTCCCCGAATACGTCTCGCAGTAAGGTGACCTTCCGGGTGGGGCATTCGCCGGTCACCTTACCGCCATCGCCATTCGCCACACAATGCTATTGTTATTCTAATTCCACCATCTTTAAATTTGCACGCCTAGCTTTTTACGTGCCTAAGTTTTTTATCACTATATTTGCCGGTCATCGTTATTGAAGTTCGATTCGATTTGTTCGAAGTGGTAATAAATAGGTAGTACAGTTTTTGGTGTCTTCTTCTTGCCCATCCTTCATAGTGTGGGCCTCTCCTAATCTACACTCCGCCCAGTCCTGGGCGCTTCGGATCCAATAGTTTCTGTCTCCTTCAGGTTATGAGGTCTTGGTATATTTGCATTTAATTTTGTTATTTCCGATCCCTAAATGCAAATTAATGCAAAGTTAGCTGCATGCATGTTTACTAACAAAAAGTTTGCATCATTCTTTCCTTATTGGCATCACAAAATAACACGTTTAGTTTTTGTGACATCCATGACGATGGGTGTTTGAGCACTTGAAAAATATTTTGTTTACTAAAAACGTAGTAGATATTATTATTTGAAATAATTACTATCCATGCGATAATACGTTTGTTGTTTCATAGTACTTTATGTAATTGAATACTGTAATTGAAATTACTTATGTTTTTACTATATATTTCAAGCTTTGGATTCTGTCTTTTTAGCTTTTTAAAATGCCTAACGTCGGAAAAATTCTCATCAATTTTTTTACTATAAACTGGATTGAACGTTTGATTTAGCAATGGACTTGAACAAATACGTCAGAATAGTAGACATGCGGATCCTGAGTCGGGAAAACCGATGGTTGTGTATTCCGATCAGCGCTACCATTTACGACTATAAATCGCGAAGCACTAGCTACTGTCTGCGGCGTGCTTAGGGTTTGACGAATCTATAGATTTCAGGCTATATTTGATTTGGGTGAAAGATTTAAACGACTTGTCTTGCCGTGAATTAAGACAGCCGACGCTATCTAGAGTAGTCAGATGTAGAGCAAGTTTCTGTGAAATAGCCTAATACGTAATTTTTTATATAAAAGAGTAGGCTAACAGGCAGACGGCCACCCGATGTTTACTAGTCACCGTCGCCTTTTGTTTAAATTACTGACAATACACCTAAGCGTGGTAATGTATGTAAGTACAACCGTTCGTACATCTCAAAGCAATATTTTCCTTAACATAATTAGGTACCCACGTATTACTACCTACCTTGTGTGCAACAGACAATCTTAATGATTTTATTTATATTTCTTTGGAATATTATGGAATGAATTTTGACATGGAACAACTACCGTCCCTTACCTCCAGGTAGGTAAATACTATAATAACTTATTCCAATAGCACACAACACGTTTGGCTCCCAGAACAGAGCATCACCAGGTGATGTGGACTCTAAAATGATTGGTTGTGTCTTCACAACTATCAATGAATCGCTGTTCGTTAGTCTCGCTAAAACTCGAGAGCGGCTGGACCGATTGGGCTAGTTTTGGGTTTGAAATATTCGTGTGAGTCCAAAAAAGTTTTAAACGGTGAGAAAAGAAGCTATAAATTATATAGACACTTAATAGTTAAAACGTTTGAGTACTCACCGCCAGGCGGCCTCGGATGGGCGGCGGCGTGGTGCTGCAGTGAGGTGGCGATCTGGTGGTGCTGGTAGAAGGGCAGGAAGGGCGCGTGGAAGGGCGCGGGCGGCGGGGGCTGCAGCCGCGCCTTCAGGTCCTCGGCGGAGCCCGCCCCCGACGACGACGACTCCACGTCCGAGACCCCGCTGTCCGCTGGCGACGGCGGCAGCGACCCTGGGGAAAGGTCATATAAGCATCATGCAAAAAAACATAGTAAACACAATTCAAGAAATGAAAGAAAAGAAAGAACTAAAAATCTACAAAAGTTCACCTATTTTACGAACAATGGGACACAAGCATGTAAAAATAAGGGCAATAATAATAATAAGTATGTAAAAAGAAAAATTATGTAAAAATAGTAAGCTTATTTTTTTTTAATTTTGATACCTATACCCAGACTTACTCTCACAATAAAAAACTAACGTCTCTTTTCTCCTATTATTCGTTAACACACATAACCCCCCCAATGGCGCAGTGGGATAAAAAACCCACAAGATTTCTATCAAGTCATATTGTGTGTTTTAACATAAATCCCCTAACCTATGCGTTAAGACCTTAAGTTTAAACGTAGAGGTATTATTAGTTTTTAATAATAGACACTTGAGAAATAAATGAAAAAAAAATCAATATGTATTAGACCGACGCAACGGAAACTCCGTCAGTGACGGAAAAAGGTAACTTATTGTAGAAAATTTAGTTATTATGTTACTAATAATTAAAACACACATTAAATATTCGGGCGTCAAGCTGTCGATGCGTAAAGTCGTGTCGCTTTCAAGTCTCAATCTGTATAAATAGATCCCACAATAATAGACGAGCCATGGTTATTACTAAACAAATTTATTAATACAACTGACTGACAATTCCCGCGCGTTTCTTCTCAGAATGCAACACTAGCATTAAACAAAAACACTTGTTTGTTTGACAGATATGAGTTTTATGTGCAGCTAGTAGCTTAGTGCATGGCTTTGCTCGTTTGAAATTGAAAATAATTATGTTTGCCTACATCTATTTCAAAATTCTTGCATGATCAGTTGCTAAGATTACATTCTAATTATATTTAATTAGAGAAGCGTCGTATTTGGCGTACCTCTCGTATGTATATTTAGCGTATGTATTTATCAGCTCAATTCGAATAGTTTAGTAGGGCTTCACCCTCGCAGACGCGACTTAAAATTCGCCATTCAACCCTACTTCGACCTGTACCTTATTCAAGGTTAGGATTTTATCAATAGTGAGGTATTTGGCTTCATTCGTGCAGTCTTAAACCAATGCCATCTATGCATTAGTGTTCCATTAGTAGACGCATGACTTACTTTATCCTCATGGTTTGGTTATTTAGGAACGCGCCGCCTTACTTAAACTTTCTCAGGTATACCGGATAGAGAGTTGATATAAAGTAGAAAAGAACATCTTGATTCTTAATAGAAGCAATGGTAATTTAGAAAAAAACCTATATTAGTGAATGACAGCGCATGAATAAGTAATAATGTTTATTGTTAGTGTTGCATCATGTAGGTTCTGATCCTAGGAAAGCGAGTGTAGTGACGCGCAATATATTAATTGGATTGTTTCTGAGTACACTTCTTTGATTTTATTATGACTGGTAGGTGTTATGGCGGTATGTATTAATTATATTGCCTTTAAATCGTTGTTAGCAAGTTTTGCAACGCAAGTTTCGTTTGTAAAGTTGTGACGAATAACATTAAAAATGATTTAATATAAATTGTTTGATTTACATTGTTGTGCTTGTTTGAAATCCTGTAACAGTTTTTCAAGCACTTCCACAGTCTAAGCTTTTATATAGCACTGGACTACAATGCTTCTATCATAATGCAAATGTGAAACTATTAACTTTTTATAAATTTCACGCGAACATTCCATCAAATCAAAACTCGATTCTTTTACGACGAATTTTAACGGTTGAAATTAATATAGTTGAGGTATAATAAATTACAGCATCCAAGCTATTGTGAATCTAACGGTCACCCGTTGCATAATAATTTGCATGCAACCCTAAGAAGGCGCACTAATCCTGCGGTCTTTTAGACCAACGGTCAGCGAACAATGCCTCATCTGCCGTTAGAAGAAAGGAGTCTTATGCACTTGCATTTAACCTGTTTGAGTGTGGGAATTAATTCGGATGGCCAGCATATGCGATTGTTATGCATAAATGCACGGTGTGTCTTTAATGTACAATTATGCAGATTCTCTGTCTTCGGGTCGAAAAGGCCAGGGGTTAGACGAGGGTTGCATTTTTTTGCATCCGAAATGCGCTGCCATTTGGGCATGTTTTGGTTATGATGAATGACCATTTGGTGAATTTTTATTTGAATAACATTTTTATGCGTGTTTCCTTAATTTGAATATGTTAGGATTTTTGATTATCTTTTATTTTTCCCTCGGCGTAAATCCTTTGAGAATGGACGCAACTCAATGTAAGTGTATTATAAATTGCTGTGAAAATAAATTTTTGTGATTTTTTTTAATTACTTGCACGTCTTAAAAATGGGTCGTAACAGCTAAGAGTTTGTGACTTTCTTGGACGTTTAAAACACGATCATGGAAATGAGGAGTCGCCCGAAACTTTCTCATGTCCGAGGACCTCAATAAAAAAGTTTGACGGATAACGGTTGTTCGGCATTTAAATAATAAGTACACTAGACGGCAAAGAAAGCTGTTTATTCATACGTTTCCTTGTGCATTGAAACTATGGGGGTATTAAGACCAGTGACCATTTGACCGGTACGAGACTCGCTGTCCACACCCCTTTGTGGGCTTTGTCAACCCTTCATTACACAATGGTATGGGAACCGGGAAGCGGACGGGCCTCTCGGACCCCGGCTTGACCATTTAAAATCTCAATGGAATAGTGTTACGTGTATAATCAACCAAATAGCGTTACGCAACGAATAATAAACTAGGAGCTTAAACCGTTCCTTGAACTGAACTCGTTTTGTGTGAGCATAATGTGATCGGACCAAGTCGCTGACCGGATGTCATTTGGACTTTGTTTACGTGTTTAAACTTACCCCGTTTTCTACATGAACACACTATATATCGTCAGTAACCCATTAATGACCCACTACAGGGTCGGGTCTCCTCTCACAATGAGAGGGATGCAGGCCGCCGTCCACTACGCTGGCCTGCTGCGGGTTGGTGGACTTCGCATACCGTTGAGAACATTTTTTGTAAACCCTCAGGCATGCAGCTTCCTCACGATGTTTTCCTTCACCGTAACAGCAGGTGATATCTAATTTTATAAAGCGCACATACCTTTTTACCAAATCATTGGTGCGTGCCACTGGGATTCGAATCCGGACCCCCAATTCGAGGTTGAATTTTAAGCCACTACGCTATCACCGCTGTCACTACATATTACGCAAGAGCAATTAATGCTACGAAACAAAACGCGCGGTCACCGAGAACCATTTGAAGGGCGTTTAATTGTTTATTGATTGCGCAGCTGAGTCGGAATTGAATAGTTGCATGTGGTATACTCACCTCCAGACGTTTGGAGGGTACGCAAACGATAGGAGGCGAACGTTATGAAAAAACCAACGTTCCGTTCACTGTCGGTACCTACTTGTTTCTTTCGTTCTACAAAAACTTTGCAGGAGTTTGCAGGATTTCGGTAACCTTTCGACCCAGTTTCATCAGTTACCAGGCGACGGTCGTCGAGCGCGTTACCAACGGAACGCGGAATACGGACGCATCGACCCTTTCATCTCGTATCAAAATAATAATAAATTAACTATAAATAATGATCGCACTCCCTTAGGGTGCCGAATCAGGTCTACCGGTCGGCGAGGAATGCGGTCCCATTAGTATAGAGCGACAATAACGCACAAAGGCCCACCCCGTTTAATCGGAGCATCTTTATGAAGTGACCGCTGTCCATCGCTTTTGTGCGAAGCGGCGTTAGACCATAATCCTTGCGAATGGAGACTTAGAAACTTTTTGCATATGAATTATCGTGTGGTGAGACGTGTACATAAGCCGTTATGAACACGTGGGGCCTGGGGCATCGTGGGACTGGATTGGAGGCTGGAGCTGGGCCCTGATTCTGTATGACCCAAAAGATTTCGTGCCGATATCGTGTGATGTCAAACCGTTCGTCATTTCATGAACTCGACACGACAAGGAACCTTAATGTCTATTCTATAAGGCACACAATATACTGTCACGATATTTGACTTTGAAGCCTTTTTTTACTTTTATCAAGGGTAAGACACGACATTGCTGCGATACGACTGTGAATGGTCATAGAATCAGGGCTGATCGCCTCCGTCTCCTAATTAAAACTAATTACGTTTGCTATTAAAACGATTAAATGCGTGTTATCAAGTCAAATTTTATGTCATATGCGTAAATGGAAGTTTAAATATTTGCTTTAATTTTTAATTCATTTTCTTTATTTATCAAATGGACAAAAAACGAAAGAAGTAAAATTGAAGCGTCGTCCGATATTCGATATAAAGTTACTAAGCGTTATAATATCTACGTATTATTGAAATAACATTGAAATAAAAAATCCTTTTCGTAGAAAGGACCGGTCAAAGTCGATCCGTCTATCCGAATATTTTGATAACCCCTTCGGTGTCGGTCCCTCGCCATTTGTATCCTTTAAGATGGTAATTTCACTTAGGTACTTGAATTATTTAGACGCGCCGTTGGTGAGATCTGAACACTAAATTTATGTGCGGCGAATACATCTGAATAACCTTCTAAAAGTTAAATAGATAATAATAAAAGATTGGAGAATATTTTATCCATATTTCTATTGCTCACATGATACCTTTTAGAGCACGCACTGGATATCGAATAATTAACCCGTACAATGCTCGTCGATTGCGAATTCTCATTCAATGGGCCGACAATGGGTTGCGTTTGTGCGCCCACGCGTGACATTCTAATTTCAAAGTGTCAGTAGCTCCGGAAACCGCCCGAGGCCGGTTCAAAGGAAGAAAGGGATGCAATTGAGCGTCTGAGCGAGATGCACTGCAGATTAGCGCCCATTGTGATCGGATGATGCGTCGATTCTGCAGCGCAAGGTGCAATGTAACCCATTTTTGCATAAAAACCAAACGTTTCGAGTGTAAATGTGCGATCGCGCAACGTGTGCAACCATCTGCGTTCTCAATTGTTTGCTTAGGACATTGCGTGTTCGAATTTCTGGCCGCGGGCCCCACTGACCTGGTGCCGCATTGTAAGGGTTACTTTGTGACGCCGGCTTTTGGGTTAAATGTGTATATTTTGCACAACGTATTTGTTATCTCAGTTAACAGATTATGTATCGCGTTACCACATGCTGGCTCCTTGCGTGTAACCTAAAAATAACGTCTAAACGTTTTATGTATTTTAAAATTTTACGATATTAATACAGTCAGTGTTTCGTTGTTCTATTTGAATATAATTGTGAAGGTGTTAGGGAAAACGCGACATTTTCGTAGTTATTTATTAGGTTGTACAAAACGTGTACATATAAAATGAAAGGTTGCTTTAATATTCTTTTTTGTACACAGCGAAATTGTACACAATGGATACGAGTAGAATAAATATTTCATGTACACAAAGTAAATATAGTTGACACGTTGATGTGATTCATGGAGCGATCAATCAAAAGCTTTGTGCTCCGACACAGCGATACGCGAACCCTTTCGGTGTTGATATTATTATTGCTTGTGCAAGACGGGGTCTAATCCACCCACATCGAGGGTTAGCAGCATAATTGCATGAAAGTGCACATTTCGGGTCGAATGGACCGGCAGGACATCTGCGCAAGTGATCGCAACGGAAGGGTTGGTAAAGTGAAAGTTGGGGACATCGTTACATTAAATGTTATTGCTCAAAATTTGCGCGATTCATCTTGTCGCATTTAATAAACCATGGGCATCAGCTGGCACATGTGTAGATAATAAATTGTAATAAGCTTTAAGTACCTAATATGTATGTTATTTAACAGAACATTAGAGTCCTATGCCGAAAGGTATATTATACAATACAGGTACAGGACTATTTAAATGATAAGAAAGCAGGGGATTGAACAGGCTTCACCTGGCTATTTCTATACTCCATGTATTACTCGTATCTAAGAAATTGTGAGCAGATGACAGTAGACTGATACTGACACACGCGATTGCTGTGACGCCTGCTCATTTATCGGTAAAAATCATACTGCAATACCTTTAGTGCATGATTGACTTCAAAAGATTGCTGGGAGTTTTTTCCGAACGCTTTTTTCTCCTGGTCTACGATAGCCTGAGGGGCACCGAAAGTGAATGTAAGATAATATTCTATCATGTATGACGTTCATTAAGTGTGCACAACTTGTACCTGACAATGAATAAAAGACTGATTTTTTTTGAACCCATATTGGTTACATTATTATAGCTTAGTCGATACCATTTGACTATTCTGTCTTAGGTTAAATTCGTAGGGAAGCCACAGAGCATTTGAATGATTGATTGAAACACGCGTTTCCATTCTGGGTGTCGCTTTCCCTGTGTGCGTTACACACAACGAACTTCCAGCGTAGAGCTATTAACACGCCGTTATTAAAGTTTTTACTAAGCATACTTGCGACGTTAACATAACTACAAAGTGCCAAATCACTTTAAGGATTCATAAATCGTTTAAAGTGTTCCGGAATGCCGGCCAACGTTTACGGGCTTTTTTCTTTACGGCTCCATAAAGGTTACGTAACAGCGTGAGTGTGTACTGTGTAGCTGTGCGTGTGTGCGTGGGCGGGCGGGGTGTAGGGCGGCTGGCGCGGTCGTGACATTGGGCGGAACAGCTGAGGGTATCGATTGCTCTCACTTCCTCGTCGCCTTATGAATTTTTCATGTCGTTGCCTCGTCTGTTGTGACGGGTTCACTTTGTCTATGCGGGATTTGGGGAGCGGGCTAGGTTATTCGATTTCAGGAAGATATTGGTAAGGTTTCGGATTGATATTTCTGTTAATATATACTAGTTACTAGGGCTTGCGAAGTAGCTCTACACAATTAGTTATTTACAAGTTTGAATGATGACTAAGAAAAAATTTTCTTTTCTGGATGTTTTCTTGTCTTCTGTTTACGTTCGACAGGGAACCATAGTGTAAAGCTATGAGTGTGAAGCGTTAATAATTTATTACGGTTAAGAAATTTAAGACACTGGAAATTGATTATGTAGTAATGTTAACATGTTAACATTGATGTCGGATGGATAGCGTTTTGTAAATATAAATAGTGTAGTGTAAATAAATTGGGCGACATAGCTTACAAGTGTCTTCGGATAATTAGAGCGGTTTTATTAGATCTTAATGTCGCGTAAAACACGGAATTAATCGGTCGTGTATCGCCACAGTTGGGCGGAAATTAAACCCTGGAACCCACGTTTTATGTACTGTGCTGCCGACAATTCTACCGATATTACATTGCTTTCGTCTCGGATCGCACGGAGACTTAATTTCCGTTACTTCGTAGTTACCATTTTTGTCAAAGAGAATTCGTAGCTTTAAAGTAAGACGCTAACACATCGCTTTTTTGTTAAGAAGCTTGTTTTTTTACTAATACCGGTAATGGGTGCCGTTCTTTATGAGATTAAATGTTGGATACAGGTAATACGATCGGAGGACGATACGTCTCAAAGGAATGTTTGATGTGAGCTCCAAAAAGTCCGGGATTAGTTGCGTAATTACATTGTAGTTTCTCGCAAAAAACTTCGATGATCAGGGCTATTATGTTGTCTTTGTGGAAACAACGGATAGGCAGCATTAGTCGTACATAATAAATGGGCGAATTCGATCGTCGTCATTGCTTCACGTCAGAACATCTCAGTCTAATATCGTCTAGTCACAAAGGACGGGCTACAAAGGGTGTGCTGACCCGTGGCTGTACCTAGTACCTCGAGTACCTTTCATGTCTTAGATTGTAATGTATTTATCGAAAAATACCGGGCACATCAATTTAGTCAGCGGCCTTTGAGAGCTGGCTCGAATGCGTGACTGAATTCCCTTTTTGCGATTGTAGATCGTCATTGCCTACTCCAGATTTTCTTTACGGCTTGTTTGTAAGGTAGTTAGGTAAGCGAGTAATTTGATGTAACAGCAAAAGAAATATGTGATTTTTCATAATCATTTAATTGACTTTTATGTTTAACACAATTTACTATTTAATGTTGCTGGTATCCATGGCATGATCTTCGATTTGGTATTATGGCTTCTTTTCCTACGTTACAAAGAGTTTCATAGCGAAATCTTGTCTCTAGATATGGCGAAAGAGGTTAGATATTAGATTCGATTCTGTTTCATTACTTAGATATAATGAAATAAATCTCGGACGAATCTGTAACCTGCCGCTTACATCTAATGATAAGGGATATAACTGTGACCGTATATATTAGATTAGTTGTGATTGGATTCAGCAATGGTAATCAAGTGGCTATCTTTGACAATTTATAAAGAACGATATTCAATTTTGAACCGCTTGCCTGTGCCGTCTGTCTATGTGCTGGCAGATATGACTACTTCAGCGGTTGATCGTTCTGTGTGAGGTTCTAGGTCCTTACCGGTATTGGGGGCGGTGTAAAGGTGGTGTCTGGGCGCCGGGGCGGGCGCTAGGAGCCCGTGCAGCAGCGCTCGCCCGAGCGACCCTCGCGCGCCCAGATGCAGACTCGCTGGCTCGCCGTCCACTGCAACAACGAACACACGTTAACCACTTGTGTCTACATAGCCGAATAGACGCTACATGCTACGTGAACGCTTTCAGACGACACGTCTATACATATACAAATAAATAAAACTGGAGTGTCTGTTTGTAATATAAAAATAACCGCTTTTTACTAAATGCATATTATGTTAACACGGTACATATACCAAAATAACATTTTTTACAATTTTTAACTGTCTGTCTGTTTGTTCCGGCTAAACTCTGGAACGGGTGGACTGATTTTGATGGGACTTTCACTGGCACTTAAGATACTACTTTGATTTTAGAATTATATATTATAGGTAAATATTTAAATTCCGCGCGGACGAAGTCGCGGGCACAGCTAGATAGACTTAAAAGTCTCATCCACAGGATAAAGAGCGTGCAATCTATGCTAGTGCAGATCACTTTTTTGGCCCGTGTACATCTTCGATCGGAACTAATTCGAATATGTCAGTACATCAGGGACATGGCTGTTATCAAATTTGTTTATGAGTTGGTTAGTAGCGTTTCTCCACCCATCAGCATAGGAACAGCGTGGCGATATAAAGGGCTGAAAAGAAGAGATTTGTATTGACTTAATCATGAAAATAATTAATTATAACGTCATATTAATAATGAAAACAGATGTTTACATTTATGTACATTGCACTACATTTGGTTATAAGGAAGACAACAGCATGCAATATTAGCGGAAGGAAAACTATTTCAGATTATTACACAAACATAGGTATTAAGTATAATTTTACACAATAAACGTTACCTGTTTAATGGAACAAAGGTATCCTTGTTGTAAGGCCGAATGAAACATTTGTAGGTACCGAATTTGTCAGTAACCCATTAATGACTCACTACAGGGTCGGGTCTCCTCTCACAATGAGAAGGATGTAGGCATTAGTCCACCACGCTGGCCTAGTGCGGGTTGGTGGACTTCACATGCCTTTGAGAACCTTTTTTTTTCTGAACTCTCAGGCATGCAGGTTTCCTCACGATGTTTTCCTTCACCGTAACAGCAGGTGATTTTTTTTTTTTACAAAGCGCACATAACTTTTTTTACAAAGTCATTGGTGCGTGCCACTGGGATTCGAACCGGACCCCTCGATTCGGGGTCGAATTCTAAGCCACTGGGCTATCACCGCTCGAATTTAAAGAGATATATATAAATATAACATTTGCACACTTAATTTGTGTAAATAAACGTTTTTCTTTTTAATTATTTTCTTTTCTATTAAACTCATTAGTGAATAAGGACAAGCTACTCAAATTAATATTTAATACGTCACGATGTGTTTTCCAGTGAAGCGAACCTTAAATAAAATGCAATTCATTGTTGTTCAATTATGCGACGGTTTGTTTCTTAGTCCAATCAATGTCTAAAGACAATCTCAAGTCATTTTCGTAGCGAAATTCGTAGCACGTCTACGTCACAATGCGTAAGTAGATTATGTTGTACAGTTGATTGCTTATTGTAAGCATTGGCGTATAAATAGACGGTTGTGGACGCATATCAGTTAGCTTCGCTACGTTGCGTCACGTATGTAGAGTGCGCTATGATGTCGATACCAGACGCGTAGGTGCGATTTTTTATAAATAAATAAATACGAGTATGTATTGATTTTTTGTAGGCCGTAGGCCACCAACTTCACTCACCAAGAAACAGCATGTTCGTTATAGCATGTTCGTTATAGCTTGTGTGAGTATTAATGTGCCACATATGATTAATTGAATTGAGGTTAAATTTTTCCTTATTAAAGAAGGGAATTCCATCTATCAAACCCCCAAACACCTACCCAATGTATAAAAAACAAATGAAACTCAGTTATAGGAACAAAACACGACACAGACATCCGTTTTCGCGAGTTATCGTACGAAAACTTAGGTTCAATAATAGGATAGGATCAAAAACCACATGTATATCAGTCAATACAACACGTATGTCATGTATTTATGATTGCACTGTCAATACACAATAATTCAATTCGGTAGCGAGAACAAAAAACTGAATAGACATTAATGTCGCGTAATCATACGAAGTTGAGTTTACCAGCCGTAACGAGTTGTGTTCGCCGAATCATCAGTCTCCAGCCTCCGTCAGTGTTGAGGCGAGACGAACCTCGGGAGCAGAAGTCGTTTATCAAACTTTGCTCAGGTGAAGGAGGTCACACGTTCCCGGGCGAGGGGGCGGTAATTTGTTCGAGTGTTACGCCTACGTACTGTTTGGTCGCGTGTCTGTGGCGTGCAGGGTTGGCAGTTCCGAGTTTTAAGTCCCTTAAAACTTAGGTAAAATTTTTAGGTATAAGCCACTTACAAAATTTCAAATTTTTTACTAACTTAGTGGCAGGGTGACTTAAGTAGGTATATATATAAAAAAGGAATCGGACTTTTAATAGGATGAAATTTAATTGGAATCAATTAAAAATAAAGGCAATTAAACACAACGCATGTATAATTAATACATTGAACAAGAACATATCAAAATAAAAAAAAAAAAAATTTTTTTCTTGACAAATTATTTTGTGTGATTTTCACCAGATATGGAGAATATTTATTTGACTAAAGAGTTCAAAATATTAACCGAATCGCATAACCTGCCTTGAATCCATAGCATTAAGATTATTTATGCCCGCATTTTCGGGAACTCCCCATTCGTTGGCAACCCTGAGATTATTTTAATCAGACGGTTGGGGTGGTGTCTGGAGCCGGTAGTTATGCACAAGTTTTACAGTCTTAACAAAATACAACAACAAATGTGTGTCAAATAAAGGAATGTAACATAGAATTTTTATGTGTTTTTAACGATTTGTTGGAGTTGTACATTTTAAATACAGCTTTTTGATGCATTTTATGTGAATTAATTTTTGTTTCACGTTACTCTTTTAAGTCTAATATTTTGTATTTGATTGAGATTTTGTAAACATATATTGAAACAGATTTCTAATCGGAACCCTTAAGAGTTACCGATTGATTATTATCGTCAGCCCAAAAGCAATATAGTCACAGACAATAAAGCTCTGTCAACGTCGGGCTTACAAGTGAGATTACAGACGAGCTCTTGAGCGTTACGAGGGAATTACCACAAGATCGATAATGTATAATCTTGATACATCCGAGCCAGACGCTTCCGTGCGCTGACCTTGGGCGCCTCCCCGCCGCGTCCCACGGCCCACCTGTTGTCTCCTTCATCCGGAGGCACTGCGCATGTCCCACAGAGGGAGACGTCGCTACTCTCCCCTACTCTCCCTTTCGTCCAGGTCGAAATGTCTAGACGGAGTATGAACTCTTTACGGCCCGGCCACACGCGGCCGCTCCGATAAGGGCATCGCGACACCTTATGCAAATGTTGGTTTTTCGTTGTATGGTCACGTGTCACACGCGATGCAGTCGTGTGGGAAAATTCACGGGAAAGCCAAATTCCATAAATTAGGTAATTTCGTTCGAAAGACTTTCTTTTACGACGTTTTATGTTGATGTCTAGGTACCTAGCAGCTGGAGTGTTAGTATTGATCCTAGGCGTGTTATAGACAAATGTTACGGCTTTACCGATGACAACACTCACTTATTTAGAGCCTAGAGCGATGACATGATGTCTGGGGATTGTCGTAACCGCGATGCCGCTTGATGTACGAGTGTTCTAGCATTTCCAGCGCACTAAAGCTTTTATGGACAAATTCAGAGCTCTCATTTTCTCATATTTCTGCTGAATCTTTGTACAACCTCTTTCCAGACCGAGTAATAGGTACCTATTAAGGAACACTAGGAGCCTAAGGTAGCGATATCATTTAGAAAATGTGCCGAACATTTTCAGTTATCTCAACGCTCGGCGGCGGCGCCTAAATTTTCCGACAAATCCTTTATATTGCGTCAAATTAAGAGCCCTCGGCTTTCCTGCCCGACGACCTTTCAGCCATTCTTTTTTGCGATACTTTCCTAACAATGGTTTTAATTGTAATTTGGCTCAAACGACGTCTCCAATTAGTTCGGAGGAAATAAGCTTACCGTTATACAAATAGAAGACCGAAGATATAACAATGCAAATGTTATACGTAAGGACATATTGAAGCACGACGGAGAGTAGAGCTAGTTCAACGAGCTGAAATAAGTGATTTCGTCGTTGTCGAGAAAACCAGCAAAGATGGCGTTCGTTCACTGTGGAATATAAAGATTGAGCGTATCAAGGGTATTCCGGACGACTGCATTATTCAGGACATCGGAAGACGGTCCAGACTCCGCTATTCCCGGGTCGACGACATGCACCGTGTACGGAATTATTCTGTTTATGCCAGCGTTTTGCACTTAGCGAAAATTGAGATGCTCGGGGCGATGGAGCGGCGCTCCGCCTCGGATGCCGTCGAGGAAAAATTTCAATTTTCTTCTACAGTGAAAGTGCATTTGTTTTGCGAATTGTTTACGGATTCGTTTAATAAGAGCTGCACTGGAATAGCCACTGAGCGGGCTGCAATTTGCTGATATTACATGAATCGGTGATTCAGACATTAGCCGGGGATTTTCTTGTTATTCGTAAAAATAAGAGCTCTACATACTTCATTTTTATAAGAGGAATGGCTCAATTAACATTGATAACAGTATAAAAGAAAAAAAATTCAAGAAAATAAAAAAAATTGTAATAATGTCTGAACGAAGTGGCGACGATTAGAAGCGTAGATACTTCAAACAACTGAGAGATAGATCGACGAATCTGTGTTTTTCAAATACTGTGACTTTAGCTACAACTATGAATGAGTAAGTAACATTAATTATGTTTTGACGAAATGATACGACTTGTGAACACAAATAACACAGTCGAAACCTTACAAACACTGATTGAAATAAACACCTTTTCAAAAGGTCACTTGGGTTGGGAACTGATTGGGTGCTTGACTTTGTGTAAAATAACGTGATTTAGTTATGGTAAGTAATTTACACTATTTTATAATTGTTGTAGAGTCGGCTAATACGATTGTTTTCTGTTGCAGAAATAGTTTTGCCGTATCTTTTCAGGTAGGGTAGAGCATAGTAGTTCGTCCCGGGAGGTATGGTTGGAGATATTTTATTTGAGGCGAACATCTTAGTCCTCATAATGCGGATGGCAATGGGGCGATATTGACGCACACGATAGTTGTCACGTGTGTTCCTTTATTGGACCTAGTCATACTGCATTATAGACTAAGTTTTATTTACTTTTAAAAGAGTGCTGGGAGTTCTTTTCCGCCCGCTTTTTTCTCCCAGTCTACGTTTTGCCTGAGGGGCAATCAAAGCGGATGAATGTAGAATGTATAATTTATCTGTATGACTTTCATTAAGTGTGCACAAATTGTACCTAATAATGAATAAAAGCTTTTGAGTTTGAGTTTGATAAGTAGAAAGCGGTGATAGCCCAGTGGCTTAGAATTCGACCTCGAATCGAGGGGTCCGGGTTCGAATCCCAGGGGCACGCACCAATGACTTTGTAAAAAAAGTTATGTGCGATTTATAAAATTAAATATCACCTGCTGTTACGGTGAAGGAAAACATCGTGAGGAAACCTGCATGCCTGAGAGTTCACAAAAAAAATGTTCTCAAAGGCATGCGAAGTCCACCAACCCGCAGTAGGCCAGCGTGGTGGACTAAGGCCTACATCCCTCTCATTGTGAGAGGAGACCCGACCCTGTAGTGGGTCATTAATGGGTTAAAAACAAACAACAAGTAGAAAGCGCCTGCCTACAACCTCAGACAAGATTTTTTTATCTATTTGAGGTTCGATGTGGGTTTCCATGGGCTGTGACCACTTAACATCAGGTGGCTTACATGTTTGCTTAATAACTATAAAAAAACGATTCCGGCTTCGAATACGCACCTTATACATTCATTTATGAGTTTCAGCGACCGGCGTAAACATAGGCCCGGCGGTTCGTGGTTAGGCAATCGATACGAACTGAAATTCAGGCCGCCGATATAGGTACGTAGGGCTCCTATATCTTGGCATCCGTCTCCATGTACTAAGGGTCCGCTGGTACGCGAAATGGCGTGTTGGGTGGAGTCGGCCATTGTAATAATTTCGTTGTAGGTACGCCCTCGTTTCCTGGTTTCGATCGTTCGGTATATCTAACCGTAATGCGTCAGTACTGTTTTTTGGATAAATAAGTGATATAGCGTGAAGCATACAGTGTGTTTAGTCTCGAACTAACGATAATTTAAGGTCATAAAATAAACAAAATTTCATTGTTAAATACCCAACGTTACCCAACATTACCCGACGTATCTCAGTAAAATTTCACATCAAAATAGTAAAACGACCTTTACTATTTTGAACACAAGGAAAGCAGTTGTTCACTCGCTTCATTCCGAATGCATGTATAATGTGAAACGCCCTTGCAACAACAAAGAAGTGCAAGCAATCTCAGCTTGGCTCTTCGCTCACCAAATTAACTGTATCCCAACAAAACTAAAACCGCTGCATAACTAGACAGCTGAAACGTGGCTGAACTTCTGTAATCCCGCTGAACACTACTTTTACTTTCCTGCCACGTTGAAATATTAACTAACTTGCATAACTTGGGGCGGGTGAATGCACTCCCCCTACGGCCACCCCCTAGCATCACCGCAGGTCTGTTATTTTAACTAGCAAAATACCTCTGTTGGTTTATGAAGGTGCAACGCTCGAGCTTACTACCCCGTCTGACCTCGTTGTATTAGCAACGTGTGGACGAAATTATTCATTTCGAATGCGCCGGCGCGGCGTTTGTTTAGACTGTCTGGAATGTTTTATTGTTTGTTGCTAATATATCATTATTGGACAGGTTGTTTATATAGCTTTTTGTCAATACTTTTTTAGTTTAAATCTACCATTTCAAACCCAATCAAGTCGAGTTCAATTTTTTTTAATATCTCGGTTTTTAATGTTGAACCATAAATTCTTGTGAATCATAATTGGTTATACAGGCCCTCAGACAAGGGTGACTGATAAAACTGAAAAAGACAGTGATAAAATGTTGGATTCAAAGGGTCCAGGACCAGACCTTTCCCAGTGGGCACTTTAGGCAAGTGCCCAGGGCCCCCCTCAGATCAAATACAAAGTCCCTAGTTCCTCTCAGATCACCAAACGATAACCAATATTTATTACTAAAAAACTTATATAAATCGAAGAAATCGAACCTTAATATACTGACTACAATAGGGGCCAATATCCAATATCCTAATATGCCCAGTATTGCACAGGGCACAGTATTTAAATACGTTAAAGACTAGGCGGATGACATCGACAAGAGGAGACCTTTCAGGAAGGATAGATTAGGAAGTTAGACAAGCAAAATAACAAAATGTGTCATTGTTTGTCTTGCAGTTAACTCGAGTGCACGTAATTACTGCACTGTGCGTGAATAGCTTCCTACTACGTACAACTATGAACACTATCGGACACTATTAATAGCTACGTACCTACGTCAGCCATTCGCATCGAATTAACATAAATGCGGTTAACAGCGTATATAAATAAAACGTAAATAAACGCGTATTTATATTTTGACGCATTGACAAGATTGCGATTAAGTGCAATGATGTAAACTGCACGCGGATTTGTGTTTGATGATGCCGATTCAAGGGTCGTGTTGGTTGATGTGTAGACGGTGGGAATAGAACCCAGGACCGAATGTCCTAAAATTTCATGTCACATATCCGCCATCACATAGTCGTTAGTTACTATAGATAGTGAGATTTTTGACTGAGAGGTCGCATCAATTAAAGTTTGTCACCAACCGAAACACAAGACGTGAAGAACATGCTGGTTCTAGATGTGTTAAATGGGCGACGGTAACAATGCGCTCTACCATAGGTACATAAAATACTCACTCTACCAGTTAGGTATAAATGTATAATAATTACAAAATTAATTGTAGAAAAATGTAACTAGCTTTTCTAATATTTGTTCGGATAGAAATATCCTTAGGCGACGTCTAGAAAAACTGGTTACTAATAATTTTATATTCTAAATCACGATACGTTTCGTCACCCTACACCGATGACGCTCCATTCTTGTTTTCGCCGATCTTTCAAACTCGTTTCTTGAACTTGAAGATTCATATTTGATCTTAGTCGAAAAACACCTGTATAAATACATATTATTTACATTTTTATTATACCTCATTATAATCGATTAGAAAACTAAAAACATTTCTATTAAATTTTAATGCCACGAAAATAAATCACTTTTTCACAAAATATATGATCGTTTGTGATTTTTTGTGATTCAAAATGTTTTAAATGTATGTAGGTACTTTTAAACATATTTATGTGTGATGGCAGGAAATAATTAGGCTCACAGTTGGATTGGGAGGATTTACGTTCACAAAAACATCCTGTGAGATTTGTGGATTCCCCGGAATAATTATACCTTTGTAAAATTCTGTACCTACACTACATACTCGTACATGTTTTTTCGGTGTTAAAAACTAAACTTGTTTGTTGGTGATTTGTTGAGTTAAACGTTAGTCATCAATCAAATATAAATACATTTTTTATAATGTAGAACAACGAGCAGGAAACCTAATTTTAATGGTCGCTGCAGTCCACCTCTTTAACAAGGATACAAGTACAAAGAATATGTACGTATAAGGTTATAGTAATGATAAATAAAGCAACCACACCTCTCCCACCGAAACACAAACAAAGGAGAGCATGCTGCTTCATAGCGTGTTAAGAGTAAAGTAGAAGTCGATATAAAAGTAAGAGAATGGCGGCAAGGTACAGGTGAGCTTATGGCTCTACCATTTCTTAACTCTATCCCTACTTACTCATAATGAATATCCCACTACTGTTATAAATACGAATGTTTGTGAGTATGGATGGAAGTTTGTTACTCTTTCACGCATAAACGGCTGAACAGATTTGGATGAAATTTGATATAGAGATAGATCATAACCTGGATTAACATATAGGATACCTTTTATCCTTCTTTGCACCGAGTTCTAAAATCCACGCGGGCGAAGCCGCGGGCACAGTCTAGTTATAGCATATTTGATTGAATTTGTTAACAGATACCCTTCTTCCTAAACAATATTTGCAGATGTGCGATATTCCTCGTCCGCTTATAGTTTTTTCATGTTTGGTTTTATCAAGGAAAACTCAAAGTCAAACGTCACGTGACCGAGCACGTTTTATAGCTCGATAATAGAGGAAGTGGCCCAAATTGATGGTGCGATATTATTAATAAGTGCCCACCGCACGTATCTTGACGTAATTCGTGGTTTATCTATGGCGGGTCAGAGCAGGAAGATCTTAGTTTTAGCTATATACGAGTACACATACATACTTTTCTGTAGAAGACTGAATGAATGACAGGAATAATTAGCTAGTTTCCTCTGCTTGTGAATTTATATAAAAAAATGGGTAATTTAGTATTTAATGGGGAAGTAAGTATAATGTTAAATGGCTCTCGGCTATATTATGAAAAAATTGGTGTAAAAAGTTATTAATATGTACTTATAAGGCATCTCTAAAAAGGTTATTGCTATTACTTTATCAGGTATCGTGTCGGTTCTTTAATTCTCATATTCGTGATTGGTTTTTTTAATGGTCACCGTCGAAATCTCACACTCACAATGAGCAGAATGTAGGCCGTAGTCCACTATGCTGGGCTTGCGGGTTGTTGAATTATACAGAAAAGAGTAGTAGAATATTTTATTGGTTAAAATATTACAATAAATACAATAAATGCTATTTACTTCTGAGAAGAGTTTCTAAAGAACAAACAAAGATCAGATATTGTCACTTATAAAATGTAAGCTGCTACAATAATGCATTGTCAAGTAGAATCACTGATTGAAATTGTCTATTTAGCAGCTTAGTTCTGTCATTGGTTTTTCCTTTCTTATTAGCGCTGAGAAGTAATGGCATGCAAGATCTTAATTGCGCATTAGAAATCGTAATATAACGTTATTCATATAGGATGCACAAACAAGCGACGTTGACGCATCATTGCAGTACGTTATAGTTTATACCACCTCACTTGCCTGTAATCTCTGTAACCTGTAACCCAATAATGTCCCACTACATGTTCGGGTCTCCTCTCACAATGAGGGGTAAGTCTTGACCACCACGCTGGCTTAGTGAGGGTTGGTGTACCTACTCTACACGTTTTGAGAACTTTTTTTTGTGAACTCTCACGCATGCGGGTTTCCTCACGATGCTCTCCTTCACCCAGCAGGTGATATTCAATTTTATGAAGCTCACATCTTTTTTTAAAGACGGTTATTAGTGTGTGGATTCACACTCGGACCCTTTGATAAAGAGCCGCATTGTTGGCTTAGAACAGTTACAATAAGTCTAGATTTTTTTTTAATTTCCAATAATAAGTCCTGTCGTATTTTCACATACATACGATATTCCAACAAAAAAATCATATTGTTTTAAGCTTTTGTGTTATGAAATTGGCGGTTTCCAAGTATAATAAAGAATAACATTTCATAGACCAGTTGTCGGTATATTTTTATAACAATTGTGCGGCAAAGATATGTTTCGCCACAAAACTCTTTGCGGGTTTGTTTTTTCGTCTCATTTGTTATTGTCCGACCTTGAGGACGTAGGAAATTAAAAATGTATCGATTGAATTGCAACTTTATGTTATTAGTGCTAAGATTCAATTAAGATTGCTGGTCTTTTTCGGGAAATCTACCGAGATGCTTGACGTCACTGTTACATCCGGGAAGCCACTGCTATTTCAAAGTTCGATGGTCCAGTCAGTTAGACCCTTATAGGATACGATACTGCATAGGTAGTAGAGACCAAAGTAAAATTGGTAAACATCGGTACTTCATTTAATAGATTTGTAATTGAATATCGATGTCTGTAAACTACAAATTGATGAATACGGATCTGTATTCCTATTGCGATTTAACGACTATGCTAAATACTTTTGAACTTTTGGCTGTCGAAAATTTATTTTAACCGAGCATTTTGTATAGCTTTTTTAAAAGGTTTTTTCTCATAAATATAAATAAAAAGTATTTAAAATCGTATCCGACAATTATAATCCCAGTGACAGTCGGTGTTACGCGTGAAAAAAAGTATTTGGCAAGCGTTGTCTTCATTCTGCCAAGACCTTTTGGTCACCTTTTTATGTTCGGTACTTTCTTGCGATTGTTTACGTTCGCAAATAATGCACGGGCGAGTAGAGGGGTTGTGTAAAAATAATTTTAGTGGAGAACGAATCGGGAAACGGGAATCTGAGTCCGTGTTTCCGCGCCAGAAATAGCGTACCTGCCGGCTAGTTGACACCGGTAACCTTTGCTATAAATCTTGAAGAAAGCAATAAAAGTTTCAAATCGGCTCTCAAATACACTTTTCGTATTATTCGGATGGAGTACGTACTTTACATTATCAAATATTTTGAATTTTAAAAGTGGAAATTAAAGGGACGTTGTCGTGGAAATTTTTATTGAGATATTATTTTGTGTTTTTAAAACTGGAATAGGCAATTATGTATGAGTTCGGCTTGCGAAAATTATATTTAAATGACTTTCGCATATCAATAAATTAATGTTCATAATAATCGTTTTCAATGTGTTATTACATCGCGTGTTTGTAATGTGACTTTCACTCCTGCCAGCTGTGCACACTGCAAGCTACACACATCTGTGCAATTCTTAATCCACAATGATTCATAGATTTTTGCCTGTGTTTCACTGGTTCAAGTGCATCATTTGCGTCATGCGAAGACAAACTGGAATTCATTAAAAAAATTAATTTAAATACAATCGAGACTTGCTCGAAATAAAACAAAACGGATACTTAGGTGTTAATATTTCAACACGGCCTGATTCATCACTTCCACTTTTATTTGTGTTTTAAATATGTACATTGCACTGGAATGTTTTTGGTTAACTACAGATTAAATTTATAATAATTGTTTTAAGTTAATCGTTGATTAGTTAAGTCCTTTCATTTGATATCCATATTGAGGGCTTATTAAAAAAATGAATACGACCATTTTGTAATGACAGCCATGGATTAACGGCCATACTCGTATATTAAACTGTAGTGTTACTAGAAATAATAATGTATGATATAGTATGTAACATAAATATCGGTCTGTTACCAAGGGTGGAAAATTTTATTCACTAAATTATACCCAAACAACAAACAGCGCAAGCTAAATAAAACAGTTTAAAAATATGAAACTAATAGAAAAACAAGACAAATATGCGGCGGGTGGGAGCTCGGTGAGCAATATCCAAGATGGCGTCGGAAAAGCGCGGGCACTTTCCCCGCGCGCGGGAAACGAAAGAAAGTCGACTGTGAAATGGAAACTGTTGCGATTACGTTGATAACACGTTTATCTTGCACTTAATAACGGCGCTTTGAATAGCTACTGGAGGTTTGATGCATTTTCCCTCGAATTTACAGCTAATACCTACCTAAGTATATGGTGAATGCATGCTAAGACTTCGATGGATATTAAAAAGTTGGTTTTGTCTATTATTCTGACAGATGATTTAAGTTTTGAATTTCGAACAGTCAAATCAAAATATTCGATTTTGAGAACAAGGCAGTCGTAATTGCTCAAGATCTTATCTCATGTCAATTGAATCAAAAGCAAGTAGAGCTTGTACAAATGTACATGCAAATGTAATTCGCGTTATGGAGGGTTACGCAAGGCTTGTGACTCATCCGTGGAAAGGCCACACGAACTTTGTTTATCCGGTTACTTGCCTCACAACATTCGGCAGTTGTCGCAACCGATTGTTTATAGCATTATCTCACGATTATGACAGATCTCCAGCAGTCAATTTGTCAAACCTAACAGTAAAGCGCGATTCCGTAAACATGAGTCGAACACTTACTGTAAACAGAACTTTTAAGTTATATTTCACACTGTTGTCACATTTTTAATCCAGAAAAATTTGTTACAAATCACATTGTCACATTTTTTCATCCACAAAAATCTGTTACAAATCATATTGTGACAATGGCAGTCTTGGCACATTTTTTGCGTTTTAATTAAGAAAAACCTACGTCTTGTCTATTCCCGGTTGTCAAGTTCGCGCTGCCGGTAATGTAGGGCACGTTTCGTTCGGAATCCTACGTCGGTTAACAACGAGTTTAAAATACCTCACTCAAATAGATCTACTACTGGAAGTTAGATACTATTGTTGCAGGGTTGCCAACATTATTTGACGAATTTCTTTAGCTAAATCTAAAATAACTTTATTTCCATAAAAAATTTAAAAAGTTGAAATTGCTGTTTGAAGATAAAATATGTAACGATTAAGCACAAAAATTTTGGTTCTTACATTGTACCGCAATAAAGATCGAAGTTAATCACCCATTATCAGCTCATAAATTGCTATAAAAATGACCCTACCTTTAATAAAGGTGACGAAAAAGTAGATATTCGGATACCTGCATGCCGTATGCTTCACTTAAGTACCTATAATATTTGTCAATCAACCCGGGATTGCCCGGGGCGGTGGAGTAAGACCTATCCTTGTCCTGGGTCATTGCAATTGCATATTGAGCTTAGGCAATTTCGATGAACGAACTGTTAGAGAATGATCTAGAACGGCGCGGCTAGTTGGCTGCCCTAGTGCAGTAACTGGGTCACAGCGAAGGGCACGATGCGCGGCGAGTGGGAGGCGCTATGTCCGGGAACTGCACTCTCCACTGAGAATAGAATTACATTTGTCTGTTGTGTGTGCTGCAGGACTTAGTCTATGGTCGGAGCATAACACAGTGTCTATGGATAGAGCGGTTGTACTAATATGGTAGAAGATTAATGTGCTCAAGAGTGGCAAATCTTAGTGTCTTTGGATAGAACAGTTGTGTACGCTAGAGTGGTACAACTTTATGTTTTTCGATAGACCATTTGTGTGCCCTAAAGTGGCACATCTTGGTGTATTTGGATAGAGCATTAATGTACCCTAGAGAAGCAGAACTCAGTGTCTGAGGATAGAGCCTAGTCAGTATCTATGGATAGAGTATTTATAGGCCCTAGAGTGGCAGAAATTTAGAATAAAAGGACAAAGCATACTCATCTATGGGGAGTGGTAGGGTAGTTTGAGGTATTTTTATAAATATTCAATGTTTAGATAACAGTTTCGAAATCATTAAGTACTTTATTAAGGTAAGTTTAATTTCCGCTAGGAATTAAGTTTTAATATCGTTAAAACGTATCATTAATCAACTTTACGGCCTCCATCCTAGCTCGGTATAGGCCGTAGATAGCCGCTTCCGGTCTTTGTGCATTAACTTTCGAGCCAGATTTTCTCCGTACCCGTACTCATTCAGCGTACAATATACGTACAGAACTACAGACCATTCATTCCACTTGTTTCGCAACCCATTGTCCATTAGTCATGTCCTAAAACCACGAGGTTTTTTTTCGTAATAAATCGTATTGTGAACCAAGGAAGTGTACACTGTAATAGTGTAATATTATTTGAATATTACTTCCTCGTACTAGTTGATCTTGAAGCTTTTTTGTTTAGCCAGTTCCTTGTCTATGTCGCTTGGAATTTCTCGAAAAATATTTTCTGTGATTTCAGAACGCCGACCAACGATTGCTTCATATCAAAAGTAACATTTAGCTGTAGAATTAGCAACGTTGTCTTATTATCATTAATTAGCATTATTTTTTGTCTAGCGTCACAATACTAGTGTTTGAATCGAGTAAGCTCTGTTGCAACTGATTATCGAGTGTCAGCTCAACTAGTTGCTGCGATATTTCGTGGCGTTGTTTTTTCATTCACCTTGCGGGCTCGGGTCGGCGGTCTACGTGTAGCCTCGGAGACCGCTAATGCTGCCCAGGGTCGGTGCTGGTAAATATGCCTTCGTTTTTTCGTCGCCCTTTACATCGAAAAATTAACCGGTCAGGTGCGACGGAAGACGCTATGATGCCGGTTAAAAATAAAACGCTAAAATTATCTATGGTTCTAGGTTACGACGGAAGTTATTTTTTATCGATTTTTTAAAATAATTTGCCGGTTTTCTTTATCTACACGGCTCTAATGGCCTACCGTTGTCTAATTACGTAGCCGAATAATCAAATCAGTGTTGTTTGTGTCGTCGCGTCCGAAGTATTGCATTACAAGCTGATAAGCTACTACGGCAGATACGGTATCGCGATTACGCACGATACCCGGCGTAGGAAACGAGAACCGGGACAAGGATATGAGCCTTAGATATGTTTGTTTGTTATTGTCCGATTCCGTACACGTGTAAATTGTTGCAACACACACTCGAATTATTCTGCTTTGGCCTGGTTTAGTGGGAAACAATTAACTTCGTGACAATTTCGGTACGCGCGTCACTGCGTCGGCCGGCGCTTTGCACAGCTGTTCCGGTGTGGGTACAGAAATTAAATCATTGTAATTAGACAAGGTTACGGCATCGATCCGAGTAATGTTATGAGTATGTAAAGAGACAAACGTAAAAATCCAGTACAAAATTCAATCGTAAAAAGTGTGCCGTTTTAAAGACACTTTTCCGTTCCGATCGCAGAAAACCGGAAAAATCTCACGAAACGTGTCAACGAGAACGAAGTTGCGCGTCACTATAGGTCGGCCATGTTTGGTGCAGCGCGCGAAAGTGAGATTTCACGCGAACGGTGCATCGCAGCTCCCTTGACCCGGTTGTAGCGGCCCGCGCCCCCCTCGCCCCCTCCCGCGCCACGACCGTAAACAGAACTAGAGAACCAACTAAAAGCCACATTAGAACTTCGCTCTCAAACGATATTATTAGGCCGAATGCCGTTTTGTAGCCGGTGGAAACGTTTCAGGGATTTCTTCACTATCTAACTGCCTATAATGGCCTATATGGTGATTACGACATGGATTTTTCACAGCTATCAGCGCCGCTTACGAAATTCGATGCTATTAAGATATTGATGTTACAGAATTTCATGGAAAAATCGGAATAGTTGGGACAAAAAACAACTATTTCATTATGACTAATCTCGTTTCTACCATTATTCATACTACTTGTAGTAGTTGAAAGTCTTAATCCTTTTTCAGAATTCACAATTTCTCGGCATTTTTTACATGGATTCTAATCTTATTTATAAATACGTGAAGCGAAAATTTTGGGTACAATTTACAGCTCACTACGCGAACTGAGCAGTTTGAAGTTTATTAAAATTTATATGTAGAAGAATGTCAATTTTTTTTTAATAAATTAAAGTCGAATTTCAAACTATCTCTAGTATCTAAAACTAATTAGACGTTAATTACGAAAGGATTTTCTTAATAAACAGCAAATGCGCAAGATGGCCGCCGCATTGGCGCGCAAACGGCTGTCAAAGGCGGAGTAGCAAGGAATGCGAGCCGGAAACGGTGGCTAATATCTGGTAGGCGGCGGATTTGGTGGTGATACCCGATGCATCGAACCTAGGGCTTCCTACCAAACAACTTTTTTATTTTGGCCAAAACCACTTGAAGCTTAAACGGCTAACGGCGGTCGGATTGGCGGGAAGTGAAAATGTTTTTGTTTCGAGTTTTCTCAGTTGACTTTAACCCTGATTGAGAATAACTTTTGTGTGAGGCATTTGTAAAAAAAATATTTAATTTTTTTCCTTGCATCTTATGCTAGGTACTAAAACAGTTTTAAAGTCAGAATTAAAAATATAGGTTTGTCTATGGTTTGAATTACAATAGGAAATGAAAGATTTGTCTATGGTTCGAATGGTTCTTACTTTTGATTATTCATGTTTTTCCTTAAATGATTTTCATCATGTAAGTATGAATGGGTCTAGCCTTAATTTCGGGCAAGGCAGGAAACTAATAAGTACGTCCATTTTCCTGTTTGTCCGGTGAATGCGAGTGAATTGCATAATACCAAGACAAAGTTCCTTTTAAACACAATATGTAAATAACCTGTTTTGTTGGTCAGTGTTGCGAATGCGTGAATAATATTTATGATTTGTTTCAATACTTACTAAATGAACTGAAATAAGCATTTTGCCTGTAACACTGTGACATTTACATTTGATATCTTGAGGTTTCCTAATATGACACTTGTCTTTGACACAGATAATATATCAGACAATATAGTTTCTCGATAAGCAGTTATTGACCCATGGATTACCACATCTGGAATGGAAATCATTACTGATACATTCACAATAAAATTAGTTGTTGAGCACCGGCGAATAACCACTGCGACACTCAGGTCATCAAACTTAAGTACCGAGAACAAAGTGTGGACGTTGCACAAGATGAAGGGAACTAAGTTACCGAAACAATAACAGGAGCAGAGATGTTATGCCCAAACAGGCAGAGGAAGCCTCTCGCCGACAACAATATGCGTGTTTGTTTGTTTGCGTCGGCGCGTGCGCAATGCAGCGGCATTCCGCACTTTCCGGTTATTCTCACAGAATTAGTAAACTGACGTATACGCTACATAAACTGGTAGTGAACGCAGATATTCTGTCAAACTTGAACTATTAAACTGATATTAAAATCCCTTAAACGTTTAAGGAATGTGTTTTCGCAGGACTTTAAACATGTTCTAAAAAAGGGCGTAAAATAAGCTCTCCTTCAAAGCTGCCAACTGGCGACTCCTCTGGTGTTGCTCGTGTCTGTAGGCGACGGCAATCACTCACCATCAGTCTCTGTCTGTTTGCCTGCTCTCTTTATATAAAACAAGAAACAATATATGCATGTACACGTGTCCTTCCAGGACTACAAAAGGATTACAAGACGCTTGATTTGATTTCAAGTAGCGTCAGTTACCACCTTAAAATTGTCGAAGGTCTTATTTCAAAGGGATACGGGTGGTTTTCCAGTGGCACGTTCGCCGGTCGCTGACTGAATAATGCAGTCGTGCTGGACATTCGGAATCGAGTCGAGAACTCTGTTGACATTGACACGATTATTTCGTAACAGCACTCGATGTTTGTACGCACAGTTTAGGAGCTGTGCACATGGGGAATTTTCGCAGCGATTCGAGTGATATCGATGTCGTAATGTTCGGTAGGTAAATAATAAGGGTGAATGTAACCCATGAAAATTAAGTAAGCAAAAACTTATGAGAAAAACGCAGACTTGATGAGTGTAATATCGAATTATACTTTGGACAGAAGTCTGATAGTAGCAAGAGTATCCTACAGTTTGGTAACTGTCATAAGTCGTGAGTACCTTACGGATGATTAGTGGTAGGTATAAAGATTGGGCCATCATTATTCACTAGAACAAGATCATAGACAATGTTTATGTTTTCTTTTCACAAATTAAATGTTTGGATTCTGATCTTTTTGCTTGTAAGTAAAATCTCGACTTCTAGCTAAAACGTCTACAAAGTTGCGATGTGTAGGAGTCCTTAATGAGTTATCGTCTTTCGCGCGTGGAATATAAAGTTGTGTTCATAAAATAAATTTGTAATGTTCCCACAGCTTTGGCGGCCTTGGCTCGTCGGTTATGCCTGAAATAAAGATCAGGTTTTCAGGTTTTACGAGTGTTTATATTGTCTTCATGCCTAACTGTGCCGTGCGTGGTGCGTTTACTGTTTAGTTCTCACAACTATACTTTGATTTGGAGTTGAAGCGATAAAGGGGTGTTGATGATTTTGTGTTGGTTGTCTTGGATATAGCTTGTTATTGTTGTGTTTAGGAGCAGCTTAGTGAACTTGAGGGGTTATGCCGAAGTTGGAGCAATATAAAAAAAAATGGTTGACTTTTTGGGCTAAATTAAAGTCTTGGCAACGACGATGTATCGCTTAGAAAAGATGGACATATAGAGATAAGGGCCAGAATTATTGGGACTGCACCGTTGATAATAATGTAGACTCCTCCAAAACTCCAAAGCTTCTTTAGATGGTTTAAATTGCCTAAATTCATCCGACATTTCTCGATCTAAAGAAGTTAAGTCTGTTACGAGCCAACAGCGATTTCTAAGTCTCAATTAAGGTGCACGTGGCCTTGTTTTTTGATCTATACTCACATACTTGGCGGGTATTACACAATACGAACACGTAGTCACTCGGAGCAGACCGGTCGGTTATTATTTACGAGACTGCCGGATATTGCTCCATCATCGAATGATACTGACGCAGGAAATTGACTGGCCAAGATTCCTTGCTGGTTTTACTTTCAAAGTTTTTCGTTTTAATGTCGATATCGCAATTGTTCGTTTTATTTGGATTTTTTTTTACCATATGTTTAAAGGAAATAGATTTTTGTAATAGGAAGGCCGATAGAATTTGGTGAAACTGAAACGCTGAGGCTATTAACACATGCTGTCATATGCTGTGACGTCACTAAACAGACTCAAGAAAGATCAGCGCTGGTTGTTTTTACAGCTTCAGCATATATGTACATGCAAAAACGTATGTTTTAATTGTGTATTGTCATTATACTTTCGTATTTTTTTCTTGTTTTTGTCACTTGATCCTTAATTTCTTATTGAAGGCGTCAAATTAATTGAAAGAATACGAGTATTGTTTTTACTTCGTAGAGCAAGAGTCTGATAATTTAATAAGCCCTTCTTTTCCGCAAATCTGGCCCAGTCTTATCCGTTCTTTACTAAGTCAGCTTCTAAACCTTTTCCTTTCCTTCTTAACCGTTCTCAAATTGAGTCGTCTTCGATTTGGGAGGCATCAAATTCGCAGGCTTTGTATTTTTACGTTTACCTCACTGCTTGCTCAACATTCATGACGCAACGGTCGGTGTTTAGCACCTTATGTCTATGGGCATAAGGCCTATTGCACCACGCTGCCTTGACGCCGCCTACCGTACATTACCAAACGCCTTTCGAACTTTTGTTCCGCGGTTCCTCTGTTACTGGTGGCCTGTTTCGGTTCATATGATGCGTGAGGCAAACATCTTTTTTTCATTTGTAGGGATTAAACATGATAAGCGGTGATAGCCCAGTGGATTAGAATTCGACCTCGAATCGAGGGGTCCGGGTTCGAAATTCAGTGGCACGCACCAATGACTTTGTAAAAAAGTTACCTGCTGTTACGGTGAAGGAAAACATCGTGAGGATACCTGCATACCTGAGTTCAAAAAAAATGTTCTCAAAGGTATGTAAAGCCCACCAACCCGCAGTAGGCCAGCGTGGTGGACATCATTAATGGGTTACAGGCAGAAGCTAGTGTAGAGTGGAAGAGGAAACGGAAAAAAGTCCCGGCATTTATTTTAATCAATTATTTCAGCTTTCAGAAATAAAATTGTGGGAGCGACACCGTATTGTTTTTTAACTTTGTTATTTTTAGTGTATTACGAAACTCTACATCAATACGTAGAGCTTATATGTAGTGCAACTAACGTGCACAAATGAAGAGTTCCGAGTATCGATAGCCCACAAATGAGACTGATGGACCACATGTTGAGCACCGCTGGGCCCACGCCCACTCTCTCATTAAGTGTGACCTGCATCTATTGATGTTGGGATCAAATGGATTACATTCAAACTGATTAATTGTACGCAATTATTTGAAGCCAATGAAGAGTTAAAGGTTAAAGCTTCTCTATGAGCAGCGTAGGTATCGATGGGATCAATAAGAGGTAAGTTATGGTTGCTTTAAAGTCTTTAAACGTTGGAACAATTGAAAAGAAATGATGCTTTCATTCACAGAACAGAGAAGACCTTTTTTATCTATTCCGTGCTTTGATTGGTCAACCGTTTTCACATAATTTTCGGCATATATTGGTAGATTATATTGGTACATTGCGTAGGAAATGGTAGTACAAAAAACCATTTTACGAGTAAAAAATGTAAGTGGAAAGTTAATTCTATTCCCAGTCAATTAAGGCCTTAAACTACGACTACAAAAGGTAAATTATTGTAGCTTATGAAGCCTATAGAATTAGCAACTCACGTTAAGAAGGCAGACCCAACCAGCAAATAAACCTAAAAGCAAAAACGGCAGACATTATACCGACGTTACATCATCTCTAGAACGCTTTCAGAGAACTCTGTTATTAATTATTGTGTGTAAATAAGGCGCAGAATCGCTTGAAATTCACAAAAGCACCGATTGTTATCTTTGAAACGTCTGGAAAGCGCCCTAGGTTCGACCTTAGGCGTTGGGCGCTTTGTGTAGAATATGAAGTAGGCTGGCTACGATGTTACACAAGAAACTTTCGGCACGTACCCAAAATAAGGTTTCCTAGGTCTCTTCTCGGCGCTAACTCGGTTGGGGCGAAAGATGTGGGTCAGATCGGCGTCTGGGTACTAATGGTGATCACTCCAGTGCGTCAAAAATAAGTTATGCTCTATACTACTCTATAAAGGCAGCAAAAGACCCTTTGATTAGTTGTCTTCGTCTTTGCATTATGATAATGCAAAATAAAAAGTATTTATAGTAAGTTATTGAGTGCTACGATTATCCATTCTAATGTTGTTCGGGATTTACGATTACGTCCGTCAACAAAACTTTAAAATGTTGGATCACCGCGTACTTTGATAAATAACTAATTACTCTCGTAATACTTTTGACTTGGACTTGTTTTTCAATTCAAGAACCTTTTACTACCGGCTATTTTTATTACTTTATTTCGACATTTATTAGTGCTACTTTAAAAGACAATGCGGTAGCTGTCTTTATTCCGATGAGTAATTTTGTTCAGTTCTAAAGATCTTTGTTTCAATACCGTTGTATAGTTCTCATTATTCTAGATTTGAAGCTTAAATTATTCTAGATTTAAAGCTTTAAGGCCTAAATAGTCTCGAAAGGAAGACAGAGAAATTATGAAGAAAGATGAAAATTGGTTGAATGTAGATTCCATTTATTTCTTAGTATATACCTATTTATATCTTTAACTGCCTGAATATGAAACATCTGGTAAATTTATATAAAAATCTAGGTTTAGCGTCCATTATGCTAACAAAACATTAGTAATGATATAAGGCCCCATTTTCAATCAAAATAAATATCTATTACTTATGTAAGCACAAAATTGGTCGAGACTCTAGTTATTTTTATAGGACGAGACGTACTGGTACTGAAGAAAGTTAAAATAATAATATATTTTAAGAAATAAGTCCTTTGTAGTCTCTTATAAGTTATGTTTTATTTTTGATACCATTACAAAATTGGTATACATTACAAAATTGAGACTATTTCCTTCTGCGTCAAAATTTTATACTTAAAATATCCGTGCGCATTTAATTTTAGCGACGTTAAAACTGTTCAATATGGGCTGTTGTTTTAGGCTCAGAGTAAACCCGGCCGACAGTGCCTCCATTTGGCTACAGAGGGAATGTTTGAGTTAGGCATCCTAGCTGGTTAGCTCTCAAAACGTGAGCCGATGAGCAAGGAAGAACCCACACTGCGGAATCAAAGAAGTATTAATTCAGATTAAGAGTGGCGAACAATTTAATAACTAATTGCACTTGACTGTACCTATACACTAATACGTGCGGCACTCCGCACTACCATAAATTCTAGCATTAGAACTATTTGAAATTCATCAAAAAACACGCCACGCACACTACCATATCTTTGAGTACTTAACATGCACATTGCACACATAGACAAACATGACGTATTCAAAATTTCAAACAATTTCAGTAGAATTTCGGCTATTTGGCGAGCTCTAGTATAATCTATTATTACGAGAAACGTTACAATGACACATGAAGGCTTTACTGTGAGGCTCTATATTTATATTGTTTGTAGATCGTCTGCCTCCGAACTGCGTACACAACTCCACACAAAAACGTGCTAATTGAATATGATATTTGTTTTGTGAAACGGCCTATACTTAAATAAAAGATAAATATGCAAAGCAGTAGCAAAAACCTTCGTTTAATTGAAATATGTATATAACAATTTATGTATTAAAATGTATAAAGAGCTTGCAAAAATAATTATTTCATTGTAAAAAATAGGACACACAAAGTTATATTTCTGTGTGACGTAAGCATTTTGTTTCATATTTGTATTGGATATTTTGGGATTGTAATTTTGGCTGGCTGCTGTAAGAGTTACCATAACCATATTTAGATAACGTCTACAGTCTACACGCATGATTCCAATTACTTATTCATCGTGACACAAAACCAGTATTTAAATAGCGAACATTTGGTTTCATCCTTTGCGATCGAAATGCCTAAAAATATAGACAAACGTATAAATGAAACAGGTGAAGCCAAAACACGGCAAAATCGTGCGATACTCAAACACGTTAAAAATGGACACATATTGTGTATTGTACAGTTTGCGTTTACATACATATCAGACTTACTGTGTGTGTAGTGTACATATTATGTGTGTGTGTGGGTGTTGACTGGCCGGAAGCGAACAGAGGTGACATCACAGATAGCTGCCTCCTGTCTGACGCATGCGTCGGCTAGACGGACTCTTTTATCTAAAGCTCTAATCACAACTCAATTACCACCATTTGTCCAAGCGATTTAGGATCAATTTTAGATTTATGCAACAACCACTACGTTGCTAGGTAAAACGTGGAACGGAAAAGTTAAATTAAAACATCGTTTCTTCGGCACGGTTTTTGAGTTATGGCATTGCAATATTATAGTGTTTGTTTGTTTTAAATAGGGTTGCGACATAAACACAAAACAAAGGGCTTTTCGGAAGCGTTTAACCGTATTGCAGAAACGTAAAACCATTGGTGGATTCGCAAAAAACATCTGCATTGCAATTGCGAAACAGACAAAGGCGAAGTACCGTTGCGCAACACGGAACGCACCCATAAATTTGGCAATAATAAAAAACGGTCAAGTACGTCGGAATCACGCATCCAGAATTCCGTATAAACTGTTTTAATGAAAAGATTTACTGAATGATTGACTGGAGTATGGGACGCACTTATCTCTGTCATTAGTAATCCTAATACATTGATATAGGACGCTGTCAATTTATCAAAAATATGCAAATTGACATGAAAAAAGTTCAAAATTGAAGTTTTTAATTGCAAAATTTTTTTAATTTATTTAATAAAGTGCTATAAAACACAGATTTTTGGCAAATTTTATGATACCAAGTCAGCGGGATGTTTTCTTTAAGTTACGATAGACGGATAACGGTTGTAACTGATTATGGTTCTATTTCCCTTGAGGCGCGTTACCCTAAAAAGCGCAACGCAAAAACCCGCGAAAAAATGCCGCCAATTCGTCATTCGTAAAAACGTTTTACAGTTAAATTTTTGGATATTTTTTACGCGCGAGGGTGTGCGCCCGCTACCGATGGCAGGTAGCGTTTTTTAAAAACACATTTCGAAATTGGGTTAAACATTTTTTTTGTCAACAGATGAACGGAGCAAGGTGAGCGGTGTATGGTTACGGAAACCCGTGGTTTTTTACTAAATACAGTATGACCCCATTAACTAAATTTTTTTGTGGCAAACATAATCGTTTCACATGTTTTCAAGTGCTTTAAGTGATTGAAGAGGTAGTTGGCCGTTTTCGTTTGGTTATTTTTGGATGGTTAGGTTTAGATGCAATCAATGATAGCGTTATAGTTATGACTTTAAAGTTTCATAGATCTGTCTGAAGTGTATTAATACACTTTCATAACAATGATTTATTGTCTGAATTAGCAATAGGAGCGTTCCAATTTACGTTTTTTCGATGGTTAATTCCCATATTTTTTTTCCAAGAGGACACAAAATTCCTGGAGTTCATTAAAGTTTAAGGGTAAAGTCCCAGTTGGCGTTAAATTTCCCGACCACTCCCAGCACTGGGCCGATGGCGAAACACTAACTAAAAACAGTGGGCCCCAAGTAACAGTAGTCGGACAGGTCGTCTGTTGTGAAACCCAAGCCTTGCCGGTTGAACTTTGAAGGCCAGCGAAAAGTACGCCGTTGCCCATTGCTCGCATAAATACATAACAGATAACTCGCCGATAAGAACAGTGCGCAATGGTACACTGTAGCGGTGATAGCCCAGTGGCTTAGAATTCGACCTCGAATCGAGGGATCCAGGTTCGAATCCCAGTGGCACGCACCAATGACTTTGTAATAAAAGTTATGTGCGATTTATGAAATTAAATATCACCTGCTGTTACGGTGAAGGAAAACATCGTGCGGAAACCTGCATGGCTGAGAGTTCACAAAAAAAATGTTCTCAAAGGCATGCGAAGTCCACCAACCCGCAGTAGGCCAGCGTGGTGGACTAAGGCCTACATCCTTCTCATTGTGAGAGGAGACCCGACCCTGTAGTGGGTCATTAATGGGTACTGACTGAATGGGTACTGACATGACAATGGTACACTCACCTCATTTTTGAGGCCCGATCGGCGTATGCCTATTCACAACTATTAAGGTAACTATATAATATTATAATTAAAGTGACGATAGGCTATAAGCTAAGAAATTATGAATGTAAAAATTTCAGTTGTGGTAAAAGGCTGAGACTTTACCGTTTATGAATGTATCTCAAAACAATAAAAAGTTGAATTATGAATTTGTTAGAAGTTACATTTTTTATACAGAACCAAACCTAAAAATAAGTACTTACTTAGTCATTTTTGCTTATTAATCGCCCATATCTTTATGATTCCATTGTTTTAAATTAAGTTTTGTTTATAGAAGTTTTATTGGTTAAGTTACTCAGGTTGAAATAAAAGCATAATTTTTGTTTAAAAACACAAATTTGGTTATTGAAAACCGAAAAATTATTATTCTTAATGCCGTATTTATAGTCAAATTTTCATTACATTCAACTTGATTGTCATGTGTACGGAACTAAATACTCCGATTTATTACGCACTTGGACTGGAATTCCTCGTCATTGATCCCGCATATTCGTAGGGAACGCGTTAATTTGTTACTGGAATATTATTATTGTTCGTCAAGGAAGTTGTAAAACAGTTTACACATAGATTACCGATTGGCGGTGTCGTAAGCCCACGGGTTTATTTATTTTCCAAATTCTAAAAACGGATGCGCTAACGTCATTTGAATATCTACTGAAAATGCATACTAAAAAAAGATCAGTCTGGATCTGTTTTTGTATCGCCATCTCTGTCTTATTTTATGGTTCGAATAAAGAGCGAAAGAGATAGACAGCTTCCAGGAAGCTATTCAAAAAAAGGACAACCCTTCCTCACCCTTCGAGACATTCTATTGTTTACATTATACCAAAATATCCTATTGCACCCGATTGGTTATTAAAAGTCAACTTAATTTACTGATGGTTAAAGTTCCAATTCCGTCAGCGGACAGTCGTTTACGTCGATTTAAAAATGGAAAACGAATTAATATAATCATTATTTTTTCTTCTTTGATGGTTTGAATTTCTACGAACAGGTAGCCGGTCAGCATTTTGATTGTAACTCGATTCTAATAGGTAGGAAGAGTCCAGTTTGTCTGTCTGCGCTAATAATTGACGCTTTTGATGTAATTTATGCAAATATTTCCGCGAACGTCGACCTTTGTCGATCGTCGATGTTTTATTATTACCGCGATGTCGCCTAGTGTTAGACAGAGACTGCCTAAATTAGCGACTGGCATTTTTAGATTTACTTTTATTAGTTTTCTTAGTAACATCGATGAAATTACAAATCCTGAATTCTAAGTTATTATTATTGTAGAAAAATCAACAGGGAACATTTTTGTGTTTATTTTAAGCTATTGAAGTAGCAAGGAGGTCTGATATTAAAAGGTCAATACGGGGTGTATCAATCTATAAAAGGACAAGGAAAGCCAACCTTAGTCTTTTTAACAACATTCGAGTAGGTAAACGTGTTGTAGGTAACCTAGGACTTAGATAAACTTAATTCTGTTTATCGAAATCCTGACCGACCCATTAATGACCCACTGCAGGGTCGGATCTCCTCACAATGAGAAGGATGTAGGCCTAAGGCCACCACGACCTAATGCGGGGTTAGACTTCACATGTCTTTGAGAATATTTTTTTGTTAACTCTCAGGCACGCAGGTTTCCTCACGATATTTTCCTTTACCTTTATCAGCTAGTGATATTTAATTTCACAGGCGCACATAACTTTAAATAAAGTTATAGGGATTGGACCTGGATTCGAACCCAGACCCCTCGTGTTCTTAGCCACTGGGCTATCACCGCTTTTTTATGGGTTTACCTCCTATAAAACAAAAAATAAAACTGTCCAAGAAGATCTCGTCATTAGAATGCAGTATCAAATCGCGGTGTATTGTTTCGGAGCGCATCCGTCCGTCCGTCGTATCACGTATATGTAGATATCGGGATTTGTGCGCATAAATAGGGATTTTTTACGCACCTTTCACTTCCGACCTGCGCAGGTATCTCGATAGCTATTGGCAGCTGCCTAGAAATTATTTCCTGTATACCCTTTCATCATGGGAATCGTATACCACGACGGTTTTTCTTTGCCCCACTTTGAGGCTAAGATTAGGTTAGCACGCGAGGGTTACTCGTAATTTACGCATGAGGCTTTGCAATATTTTTATTCAGTTATAAGGAATTATAAAGTAGTTAAGGTATTTATTGGACGTCGCTTTGAGGAATTCCATTGTTACTTTGTAAGGTTGCTTTACAATCGAGCATAATATGGAGTGTGACGGTGAATATAGATATTTCCAATAAATTAAGCATATTATCATACCAAGGAATATCTTACTACTATTATGATGGATGTTTGTTACTCTGCAAAAACGGCTGAACAGATTTGGATAAAATTTAGTACACAGATAGATCACAATCTGGATTAACATATAGAGTACTTTTTATCCTTCTCTGCACCAAGTTCTAAAACCCACGTGGGCAAAGCCATTAACAATTTCCATTTTTTTTGTCAAGACTACACTTCAAGGGAAATTTAAATTCCACTCAAAATAAATGTGGATTCTTGTGATTTCAGATATTCATTACATCGGCACAGATATGTCAGCGTTAGTAACGGGCAATGTTGTGACTGGCTGCGACATATTAAATATGCTTTAGATTTTTCACGGAAGTCGGCCCGCCTACTTGGCTCCATCAAAATGTTTAAAAAGATGTTTTTTGTATAATTAAAATTGAATAATGGAATTATATTTATTCCGGACGCGTTTAATGTAAGTGGTGTTAGCTCACGACTGAATATTTTCCATAGTGTTTCTGAAGCATGTGAAGTCCAAGTCCACCAACCCGCCCTAGGCTAGGGTAGTGGACTAGGGCCGATCAACTGACTCGTCTGGCGCTAACATTTATAGAGCTGTCAAATATTTAAAAAAAATGTTATTTCGGTATATGTACCGTGTGTACATAGTATATACATATACATTGAGTAAAAAGCGGTTATTTTTATATCACTAATTTTAGTTATATTTTTTGTATAGACGATTTTGTATAGAAAGAAGAATGTTTTAAGTAGTAGATATTGTCACTAGTCGCCATACGTGGCTCCATGTCAATGACCAACAATTTGATTTGCATTAAATGAATCATAACTCCTTGCTTACATTTCGGTGACATCTTTATGGCTCCTATAATTCTTATCGTATAAGTATCTGTTAATGATTACATCTGTGACTGTAATATTTAGTCCTTAACTGACTTCCGACTTTTTCGGTCACAGCTTTAAACAGTAATGAGATGTAAGTATTGTCGCGAACTCAAAGTTTTTACGTGGTTTACACTTAGTGTAAATGTAGTACCATGTTTAACACATTCTTGCGGCGTGACGTGTGTCATGCAACAGGCCATGCCTGCGCCATAAATAAAAACCACAATACAAATGTATTTGATGGCAAAATCTAAGACTGAGAGAGGAGTTCCGTATCCCGATAAAATGTAACGTGTATCTTTTGTTAACTTATAATTGTATAGAAAAGGCTGCAGGAGCTCGTTACATCAGTGCCGTGTACGTTTAAACGCTATCGTCAAAGTATTCGTATGGTAAATATTAGTGACTACAAAGTATGTTATATTATTATGTCAGTCTGTCTGACATCTTCCCATACTAATGGCTCACGTTAACTATACGAACTTTGATAATAGTGTTCATGCACAGGTGGGCGGCTTGCCCGTTTGTTATTCAATTAAAATAAAATAAAATTTACGTTTATTTAGATAATTGAACCTTCCTTCCTTCCTTTCAGCTCTTGGCAGTCCACTGCTGGACATGGGCCTCCCCTAATCGACGCCACCCCACCTGGTCCGGGCCCTCTGAATCCAACGGCTTCCCGCTGTCTTCTTCAGGTCGTCGGTCCATAATTTAAATGTTTTATCAAAATATTTTTGGATTCCATACAAAAACCAGGAGTTTCTTGTATAGAATCCGTCCATGATTGGGATTCATTTGTATAGGTACCACAAATGATAAACTCTTGTTTTTTATTTATTTCATTTTTATATTAAGTACTTTAAACTGCTATTTCAATACACATGCTGTGATTTGATGAGCATTTTAGTTTGTTATCTTTCTATGTAAACTCAAGTCAAACTCAAACGTACTCGTATGTATAACGTAGTCTGAGCAATAGTGCCTCGTTGGAAACGTCGGCCACGGAACCCTAACCACAGTACTCTGTGTAGATTGGATCGCAAAAAGTCAACTGGGTCGGCAAAAAAAAAAAAACAAAATAATGTCACGTAGCGTATTAAATGTTAGTGTAATTGGAAGCGTAACACAATCGTGCCGAATCGCTCAGCGCCATACTCGGAAGTGACCCGGGCATCGAACCCGCTACCGCGAAGACGAGCGCTGACGGGGCGCGATTCGTAAACATTGTCGAATCGGTATTGTTTCGCTATCGGATCGCTTAGCTGTCGCTGAGTAAGCGGTCAATGCTTACATTATAATCTAAACATTTTTTTATGTAGGTGTTCGTTCGTTTGTTTGTTTTTACTTCTTTATTTAGTTCGTTTCTTGAGTTTAAATACAATCTTTATGGCTCTATGTAAATGTTCTATTTTTATAAGTATATTTAGTAAGGACTAAACACATTTTGTTTATAGCATATATTGTAAAAAAAAATTAGGTGCTCAGTTCTTCTCGAACTGAAGTGTTTTATAAATTGATCTGTTTTATTTCTTTTCTTAATTTAAAAATTTAAATTTAGAAATCTTCAGTGCATTTTTTGTACATAATATGGCGCATATTTTTTTGTTTTCGATTGTTTCACTAACGCATACTTTATCGAAGTACCTAGTTATAATTATATTATAGGAGATTGTCATAAATTTTGCATTTAAGAAAATTAAAAATAACATAAGTAAACAAAGCCTTAATCTGCAATAACTTGATAACACAGCCTGATAAGTATTTGACTTTAATTAATCAAATTAATATGAATCACTCGCGAACCGGGGCGTGGCGCTAGTATGTACCCACTCGTAGGTAAATAACATAAGGTACATTTTCCGTGATATGTCGATGACCTTTATATGTGTTACTGCAACGCACTGCAATGGATTGCACTGTGCACCGCGTAGGCGGAAATTGTTCAAGCCCTGTGCAATTTTATGCACTCGTTTCGATTTAGGTTTTTTTTTCGTATATCGCTCGAACGAATTGCATGTGGACAGAACGATGATTGATATGCAACTGAAACTTTAATTAAATTGTGTATTAATGAATAGAAAAATGTTCCTCAATTCGGTTCAATGACTCGATGATTCTATCTGTCTATGACTAATATTGCTTTGTAGTAGTAATTCTTCAAACACAAAGTTATTTTTTGCGGATGTCATTGGTGTAAAAAATGACACCTGCGAAGTATTAAGTAACGTTGATTTAAATTTACTTCGACAGAATTGAACCTGGACCAATGCGCACTACGCTTTCTGGTAATTGGCATTAAAATTGCTTTAGTATTATGTGGTACTGCCTAAAATACTTTTGTCTTTTAAGTCTATTGTTGCCTATTAAAAACCTAGGACTTTGAATTTTTCTTATTTCTTCCTTGTCTGATTGTGCAAAATTAAGGCACTATAACTAATTGATAAGTATTATTTTCTTACGATATTAAATAATGTTTTCTATTTATGTTGGTTAATGTGCTAATTAGCAAAGCTATGTTATGGTAAATCAGGTCAGAGTATTTTTTTTTATAAATAGAGCAAGCCAACAGTCAGACGGGCCACCTGATGGTAAGTGGTCACCGTCGCCTACTGACGCGTGCAACACCAGAAATATATTTTATATATTTCCTTATGAAATGTGTGAATATTATTATTCCTGTAACATTACTACATTGCGTAACATATTTCCTACAGTATCATTTTAGTACATAACCAGTAACCAAATAAAAAACGTACGGCGGGTCGAAGCCCCAGGCACGTTTGCAAGACATAGTCCATGTAAGACCTTGTAAAGGACATGTTTCAGGGATAACATGATATGTACCCACTCGTAGAATAATAATACAATTTTTCGTCAGCTTTTAGAGCCTGGAGCAAGGATAAATCTGGGTCGTACCTTTTCGGATTTAGAAACCGAACTTGTACTTAAGTTGATCCGTAGGGCTCCTTTATTCTCGTGTCAAGTTGTCCAAATTTCAGATTAACGTTCAGATTCAAGTACTAACGTAAAGGATTTAGTAAATTAGAGCAAAAGATTTAGACTTTCGTATTAGGTAATTAAAAACATAATGAATCCTATTTGTAGGTCGTAACGCACAATGCAATATTTAATCTAATGTAATGTTGATGTATGCAAATGTGATTGTAATGCAAATTATTACAAATGCAATTTTAATAGTACTACTAGATTAAACCACCAACCCACATCAGGTCAGCGTGGTGGACTAAGGCCTATATCCTTCTCACTGCGAGAGGAGACCCGACCCTGCAGTGGGTCATTATTGGATCACAGACCACATTAAAAATAAGAGAACGAAAAGAAGAGATAGAGAAACAAAGAGAAATGAGATCTGGGAATAATATTTTTTAAATAGAATTGATCACTTTTTATGGCAGTTTATCCTTTAGGTAAGGAACTTACTAGCATATATCCTAGTACCTATCTAAAAATCTTGTTGGTGCTTTATCAATTTGCAAATTGAATGATTAATCGGAAATGTGTTGTGTCGTCCGCATTCTTGTAAACAATGGCATATTGTTAGCAGGAATAGAGTAGTCAATAAGCCTTCATAGTGAGTCTGTATACCTATGATATTCAATACAATATTTAGATTGTTTAAAAGACTCCTAACTCGAACAGACCTCAATCGACAATCGTTTATAGCCCACTATTGGGAATGAGACTCCCCCAAAACAGGGGATGGCCTGTGGTAGCGCGCATATTATTAAAACGTCACAAGTCTCGACGTATCCGCGTAAGACACGTGCGAATATGTAAACACGTCTTTGTTAATTCAAAGGAATGTGCATTTCTACCACCCGCCGCCGACCGCTTCCTGGTGCGACGTCGCATCTCGATAAACATGGCGACACGTACCTACCGACTGAAGTCGAAAAATCAATTTTTACGATTCAATCATCGATATTTGTGTTTAAGTAAAACCCACATATTACTGGTCTTCTCAATTATTGATATTTGCAGTCAATTAGAAAGGTTGCAAAGATTAGAGGAACAAATCTTAGCGATGAATTTTTTTTTGATTTGTAGCGTCATTTGTAGGGTTGTTATTCGTTGAAAAAGTTCTTAAGAAATCTACTTGAAGTGAAATATGCACTATGCGAAACAATAAATGACAATAGAATCCATTGCATCATACATAAAGTGACCACCGCTCTTGGAAATTAATTTGAAATAGTTTTTTCTATTTTTTTAAATTATTTGTATTAGCCTGAATAAAAATATGTACAAGGGTGGATTTATTCCCAATAAGTACTATTAGCCAGTCAACTAAAAGAAACACGGTAGTAAAAAGGATGCAATGGGATGGATTTTACAATTAAAAGGAGAAGGAAGAAAGGAAGGAAGAAATAGGAAGGAAGGATGGCTTTGTTCACCACACGGGCCCAACTGGGTTGGTTTTCGTTCTAGCATTAGGTTAAAATACAATTTTCCTTAAAAACATATTCAAGTTATTTGCATTTTAATATATGATGCACGAAACAAATGTGTTACAAAAAAGAAATACTGTCCAAATACGCAACAGTTATCGCGAAAAAGTTTAATTAACCGGAATCAAGGAAGCAATACGCAGGTAATTAACGATAGCACAGAGACATCCAAGCCTAACCCACTAACAGAGAATGAAACCTGATATTATAAGGCGGAAAAGTGAAAAAAATTGGCGTTATGTTAATAATACAAGCAGTGCTTGTATGTGAGATTTTATCCATAAAGTAGAAGTTTTTAAAAGGTCTTTGCATGTGATTTTTTGTCAAATTGACATGTATCTTGTTTAAGATACCAAAAACATTAGTAAATATTTAAGTATAAAATCTGCAAGCTATCTAGCAAAAATCATTAATTTTTTTCTAAAATAATAATCAATTTTGATTTATAAAGAAACGATTTATAAACTTAATATTCTAATATCTTATAGTATTTAATTATTTCCTCATAATTTTCCGTTTTATAATTGAATTTTTAATGTCACCAGTGCTACCTAAGTTATAAATTATGCAGTTTTTTTCTAACTAAAATGATCTAAACAAAAATAAACGCGGAAAACCAAAATTACCGCACGCTAGCAATAATATTTCATTATCGTACAATGTTTTTCCATGTTGGACAAATTCAGCAACAAGTAACCGCCCCAATGTTAAAACATAAAGCGGCCACGTAGCAGGCTGTAGCGCCGCTACGCCGTAGCCCGAAGCTCAACAATTTGTTTTATCATCGTCTAATTTTGTTTACGACTCTACCCTGCTACGTTGCTACGATAAAAGGGTGCATTTTCCATTTAAACCTTAATAGCTTCACGGAAACCACACTTTGTAATGGTACGATAATTATTATGTTACTGTTACGCGATTTACACCAACTTTTTCCGGGATGACATAAAACACGATTTTCCTTTTAACTTTTTTGGATTTAAAAGTGATAAGACACGCTCGTTAAAATATTAGCGCAGCTCATGCACGACGCAAGGGCAGGGCGTACGAGCTGGCAACCGTTCAGCGGCGTGGAGCGCACTCCTCCAAATACTTGGCTGTACCCACTCGTACACTCCACTCATTAAAAACATCAGTTAAATACGAAGCGACATACCCCAGTTAGATAGCGAGACGGCTTCGGCTTCTAGACAAAATATTTATCTGACGAGGAAAACGCAGACAACAATAACCCGCGATCTTCTTTCGCTCCTGCCCATCTTTCCGGTACAAAATATTAACAAACAAGTCTAAAAATATCGTTCCAGGCGAACCGGGTTCGCGCGTTGAGCCGCCCGAGATCAGATCTCGAAGCCAGCTCCGACGAGGAAAGCGACAAGACACTTACTGTATCGCTTCATGAGGGACTTCTTGTACGCCTTCCCGGAGACGGGGTCCTCGCCGGGGCTGAACCGGCCGGCGGAGTCGTCGGACTCGGTGCCGGAGTCGCGCGCGGCGGCGGCCAGGTACTCCCGCGACTGCCTCAGGATCACCTGTGCCCTCACGTAGTCGGCGGGGTCGGCGAACGAGTGGCGGGCGAAGTCGCGGACCGTGATCTCCTTGCGGGTGTGAACTGTCAAGTCTAGGGGCACTTCGGTGGCCTCCTCCACCTCGGGCTCCGGGTACGCTTTCCTGGCGGCCAGGGTGCGCGGCTCCGAGTCGGCGCTCATCGCTCTGCGGTCCGCGGCCGGCGACCGGCGCGTGTCCGGGCCGGCGCTCGCCGGACGGGCCTCCACTGCCATCATGATTAATTATTCACACGGACACCATAATCACAAACGTTTCCAGTTATGTCATATAGCGTAATGTGTTGTGTGCAACCGCGCGCCGCGTCCGCCGGCGTTCGCGTCGAATTGCGGACTGATGTCCCAGTTTCGACGACGAGTTCCACTGACTTCGTGAGCTCGCTTCGGCAACGATCGGCGGCGCTCGTACACTTTCGTTTTCGTAGCGGCGCGCGTGTGTGCGGGGCGCGCACACAGCGGCGCGGTGGAAGTGTGCGGCGCGCGTGTGTGCGTGTCGGTTGCGCTGGTGTGCGCGGAGCTTTTTCCACTTTCGTCGGCGAGCTTTCCTTAATTTCCCGACTCGCCAGACAGGTTTTCGCTGAAACCCGTCCATTAATTATCTATTACAAGTCTGTTACTGGTTTCTTTTCGCGTGCTTATTTGAGTGATCGCCGGCTCGTAGGAGGAAAATTTTATTCGCAAATTATTTTAAGTAATTTTTCCACGCAGTTTACTATGTTGGATTCCAGTAACGTTCCAAAATCCGTTGGATGACCCAGATTTTACATGAGTCACCATAAATAAGTACGTCTGCCGATGACAATTTTGCCGTGACTTATGCAATCCCAACGTCAGTGATAATAATGTAAGTACCGTTCAATAAACAGAAAATATGTCGCTGTTATTCCATTAACAACATCAAAATAAGTATTACCTCATTGACTATGAGAAATTAAATGTCAAAAACTTCGTGGATAGCTTTACCCTGTTTTCTTCGAAAGACAAGGAAACAACGTAACATAACACGAGTAATTCATTCCAAACCCTATTCCGCCCAAAACGTGCCATAAAACAATGACATACCGCATAAATCCGTGCGTAAACGCAGAACTTATCGCAGACCGGAACGCAGTAACAATCGGTATCAACGTTTTGCGTAACGCCGCGTAAACAATTTGTGTGTGTGTTTTTTATCTAACGCTCGGGGCATTGACCGACTTACTACAAATAAAGTTGCGCGTGCGCCGACCACGTGACACACTGACTCGGCCATCGTAAGCTGACCCGCCCCTCCCTCGCATTTGTGTTAGTTCACTAGCGATCGTGGCAGTGGCGGGGGTCAGGTTACGCCGGTTTCTCAGATGGGGTACCTACGACGAATGTAGAGCCAATGTCACTCGTTTTATTTGGCCTATGGAGATAATTTCAGTTGTTCTATTCGATGCTCGGTGCGTCACGTTGTTTTCATCTGTTGTTCTTTCCGTAGTAAACAAGGGTATAGGTCACGTAGGTAGCGGCCGTGAATATGCCAATGATGTAGTCGGTGGTGATGTCGGAAGTATCCAAGTGGACTATTTTTAACCGACTTCAAAAAAGAAGGTTGTCAATTCGATACGCGTGTATGTAGTATGACGGACCTGCAAAATATTTACATACGTTGGTTTATTACGGCTCTCAAACAAGTAAACATAATTTCTTTTTCGAAGTTTCGTGATCGTTCTTTTTTTGTTTGTTTGCATTTTTTTCAACTTAGGAAATGGTAAAGGTTTCATTAAAATCGGTTTAGTTTTATTTGTGATATCGACGCAAACCTAAAAATCACGAAATAATTTCAAAAAGTTAAGCCGATTTCAAAAAAGTATGAAATAAAATTTGTAACATACCAGGCTTACTATTTTTGTGGTTGGTGACGAAATTTAACATAAATATAAACAAAATACTTGATAAAAAACCACCAAACTCTATAAATAATTAGCCTAAAGTTTATTTCATACTTTTTGAAGTCGGTTTAATTTTTAAATTTCTTTTAAATAACTCTGGTACGACTAGTGACATCCTGTACTGGTTTATGTAACGGGGCGGATGATGCATTGAGCGTAATGTAAGTGCATACTGTTCTTAATAGGAGCGTCATGGAGATTGATTGTTTTTATTATGACTTGTAACAGCTTTCTTTGCTGCACGCGTTGTTTTATGATCCTAATGGTAAGGCATACGACTGCGTTAAACGAAGTTTTGAATATCACAAAATGATCAATATTTTGTTAATTTTTTTATGAAACGCAGTAAAATGTTAATGGTTTTTCTCTGTACAAACAAACAGATTTAAATAGGATATTCACCCAAAAGTATTTTGGGTAATCTGAGTTGTAAACTGTGTATCAAATTGCATGCAAATCCGTTGAATTTTAGATTTGCATAATAGAATTGAAAGAGCATCAAACATCTTTTAGTCATACTTCGAATTATTACAATTATGTTTATTCATATAAGTAAACATTTTGTTTATCGTCATTAAAAAGGTTATTCAAGGCGACAATTAAGTATTTATCTCGTTTCTACATTTTATTACAAGATATCTATATAGTGTTACACAACTGTGCCATGTGTTGTGTGCTCTCAAATTATTTGAATACTACTCACTCTTAATTAGTTCTTATTAAATTAGGCATTTGATTACAACGTTTCCTATTTATACTTGATTTATTAAACATGTCAAAAATGTTTAAATATATTATTTTATCGTGTAGAGACTGACTCATGGGTACACGATTTGTAATAGAACATTTATATTTATTTCTGATAACAATTAAGATTGTATTATAATTTCTATTTGGTAGCATAAGTCGACGAAAATCGGTCGCAATGAACCGCCCATACAAGCTCCGCTCCGACAAGGTTTAACGCTATCTTATCGATAACAAACGGGACTTATAGCTTAACGTGGTCCCCGAAGCCACCAGCTATCACCCATCCAGGTACTGATCGCGCCCGACGTTGCTGCACTTTTTCGATTGCTTGCGATCTACTCAAGCAGCGGGGATATACTCGTATTATGCGTGCTACATTGTAGAGATTACTTACAAGATACGAGTAGTATTAAGTGATAATATGAATTTGTGTATCTATTTCATAAACATTCATAGTTTCAATGGTCAGTCAGTGACCCATTAATGACCCACTACAGGGTATCCTCTCACAATGTGAGGGATGTAGGCCGCCGTCCACCACGCTGGCCTACTGCGGGTTGGTGGACGATCATACCTTTGAGAACATCTTTTTTATGATCTCTCAGGCATGCAGGTTGCCTCGCGATGTTTTTCTTCACCGTAACAGCAGGTAATATTTAATTTTATACAGCGCACATAACTCTTTTTTTACAAAGCCATGGTGCGTGCCACTGGGATTCGAACCCCTCGATCCGAGGTCGAATTCTAAGCCACTGGGCTTTCACCGCTTCCAATGGTAATATCTTGAAATCCTTTTCTTTCTGTAATAGCACACGAGGAAGAACTTGTTATAAAAAGTAGATCTTGTTTTAACTTGAAATTTAAAACAATTGCTTATTGTTTTATAGTCAAAATAAACAGTTGATAAACTTAACCAAAATATGTTATTTGCGTAAAGCGTAGATAATTTATCTCTATTCATATAAGTACATATTAAGACATAACGTTGGTTTGAGCATGATTCAATATTTTGTTACGAAGTGCTTTCTCACGATAATTTTGTTTATGGAGTTATAACATTCTTTTTGTTGACAGCATACAGCTTTAAAGCTCTAATAAAAGCTCAAAGTATCCTTTTAAGCTAGATAGCTACCCTAGCGATAAAGCTAATTTAGCCACAACTTTCATGTTAAAACTTTTGTATTATTAACTTGTATGTGGTAATATTACACAAATGAAACATACTTTGGTTATGAGTGAATTCGTAGATAACTTTCGAGCTATAACAACTTTGAGCTTTTTTATTTATTACACAATGTTTTAACAGTTTATTTTAAATAGTTTATTAAAGAGACATAAACAGACATAAATAAGAGATTAATGTCTCTACCTGCAATAGAGCTAATTCTCTACGTCATTAAGAGACTTAACTCTATCGCGCATAGCTCTATTGCGTGTTAGAGTAAACGCAATCTCTACTAGGCCCTACCCCCTACCTGTCTCTTCGCAGAGGTGTATTAATACTTAATCGTTGGTTTTTTAAAAGAAGTCGGATTGCTATCAGCTTTCTTAATGCTGCAATAAGTCTCGCTGTCTCGGTGCAGGTACTATGGCAGGTACAGGTTTGCGAGCAGCTGCATCAGTGATAGCTTGTTCGACCATCGTCACTAGGGGTTTATAGGCTATCCGTACCAGGCTATTTATATTGCGTTGCGAGGTTTTATATTGCACAACTTTAATTATTTTTGTGTGAATCATAATTGTAATTAAGAGTATGTGGATATTTGAGAATATTAAGGAAATTGTTTGAGATGTCTTTTGTGTTGTTTTTGTGGCTGATAAATTGCTAGATTTTTCCCGCGGCTTCATCCGTGGATTTTAGAACTTGGACTAGAGGGGGATAAAAATATCCAGGTTATAAACTACGTGTAGTATACCAAATTTCGGCCAAAACTGTTCAGTCAATTCTGAATGAAATTCACGTATTTTATAATAGTAGCAGGACTTTTTCGTTCAAGACTTTAACGTTGACGACCCGAGTGGCGCAGTGGTTAAGACACCGGTGCGCTACGCTGAGGGTCCTGGGTTCGATTCCCAGCAGAGCAGAGGTTCGAATGAAGAATTTCAATTTCTGTTTCTGGTCTGGGTGTGTTGTGTTGTTGTCTTGTGTGTGACCATGGCACCCACGACTCAGGGAATCCTAGTGTGGGGCTATGAGTGTGAAGCGTTATTAAAAAAAAGATTAGAATCTTTTAAAAATTCTACCCTACAATACACCCTGTATGTTAAGTTTAAGAAGAGTACACACACAGTGCGTTCTCTCAATATTTGGGTGCTGTTAGAATTTTTATGTCAATTGACCAGCTAGCATTAGGTGGCCTACATAATATGCTACGTTTACATAATAAAAATAAGTAATATATGAAGTCCACAACACATGTTGAAATGTTGTTCAGTAAGCGGTGTTATCGTTCTAATACGAATCTAAGGCGTGCCCTGTCACAGATAAGGTATCTGGGCTATCTGGGGTCAGTTGGCGGTATCGCCGATCGGGCATCGAACCCGCACCGGCTTATGTAACGCCCCTTATCACAGCTTTCCGGGAAAAATTTACAACGATAGCCTTGAACTTAGAATTTTGAAACTGTTTGGTCTTTTGCTTGACGCTGGTGAGATAAGATTTTGTTGAGAGGAAGATGTTAATACTTCAGTACACCGAGTGTGAACAGTGTGGTCGAAGTATTCGTATAGTTAACGTGTGTCGTTTTAAGGAGATGTCAACCATACTAGCATATGAAATAACTAAACTTTGCCCGCGGTTTCGCCCGCGTGGATTCTAGAACTTGGTGCAGAGAAGGATAAAAAGTATCCTATATGTTAATCCAGAATATGATCTATCTGTGTACCAAATTTCATGCAAATCTGTGAAGCCACTTTTGCGTGAACGAGTAACAAACATCCATCCATACTCACAAACATTTGCATTTATAACAATTGTAATAGTAGGATAACGACTGACGTTTACCGTACGAATAGTGTGACAATAGTGTTTATGCTCACTGCACCATATTTACATTGGTTTATAAATTCTTTGCTATAAAGTTTATTCCCCAAGAATCGATAGTTTCTTACAGTCATTGTGAATAAAGTGGAATGAGGAGTCTTGCAGTGTTTTTCATGTCTTGTATTTCAGCTGGGGGGTTGCAACGCATGCCACCGCAGATAGGACTTCTCTGTGTCTAAGATTGAATTTGGGTGACCACGAAACGAGGAAATTCGACTGAGGACCAAAGTGACCGACATAGCTCTAAAGGCTAGCAAGCTGAAGTGGCAGTGGGCTGGCCACATCTGTCGTAGATCCGACGGATGCTGGAGCAAACGGCTGTTAGAGTGGAGACCGCGGCTCGGCAAACGTAGTGTGGGACGCCCTCCTGCTCGATGGCGCGACGATCTGCGTCGGGCGGCGGGAAGCAACTGGATGATGCGAGCCGAAGACGGGGCTCAGCGGCGCACCTTGGGAGAGGCCTATGTCCAGCAGTGGAATGTCGGCTGAAGAGAGAGGGCTGCAGTGACCAATCAAAGTAGATTAATAAAATATCAAAAGCTTCAAGCAAACATGTTCTTTTTAGTTTAACGACACCTTATCTTCAGTTATGAAGGACGTTCCCATCGGACGCGTAGCTGTTATGAAATGTTTCGTTCAAGTTACTGTTACCGAGGCATACGGTGAACTCTTTATTGTTTCGCTATCTGAAGGTCTATTTGCTTTGAGATTGTAGTACACTTGAAATATTTGTCGTTGTATTCACAAGTAATATTTTTATTGTTGTCTATGAGAATCTGTTGTGTGTATTATAATTATAATCGTAGGTTTGCTAGCTTATGTTGGAATTTATAGGTGGCGCTGTGTTTTGCTGCTACAAACATATTTTTTCAAATCCAAAGTATGTAGTTCAAAAGATGAGCACAAACAATTATAAACTCCCCAGCTTTTTGTATTTCAAAGATTTTTAATATAAAACAAACATGTTCAAACACATCTATTTTCGCTCAGCTCAAAACCGGCCATCACTAGCGAATATAAACTTGAATCGATATAAAAACAAGAGGTTTTCTCGACCTTTACTCGGGTGTAGTAAACAATGGACTCACGTGTCGGACGCACATGTGCACGAATACTCCCAAACAAACTGTTTAGAGCCTCTCGAATTCTCGATTCTTGTCATATGACGTATAGTTTCGGTAGGCTGATTGGCTACAACTGTTTGGCTTCTTGAGTTTTGTCGTAATATGTATAGTTTTGATAGACTGGCCGGCTACAACCTTTTATGTGGGGCTTACCTGGGCTATATTTTAACGTTAATTTGAAGCGTTTAAAGGATACCTCAGCGCCTGATGTCGAAAGTGTTCGAGCAGTGTGTGTTGCCAGTGATAACTACTGATGACCTATGGTGCCGAGACGTGGTCCTTTACTGTGAGCCTAATGCACAAGCTCAGAGTCGCTCAGAGGGCAATGGAGAGAGCTATGCTTGGTATTTCTCTACGAGACAGAATCAGAAATGATGAAATCCGTAGAAGAACGAAGGTGACCGACATACTCGTAGCTCTCAAAGTTTGCAAATTAAAGTGGCAATGGGCTGGCCACATCGTTCGCAGGACTGACAACCGATGGGGAAAAAGGTCCTCGAATGGCGACCATATTCTAAGTAGTTTAGATGACATTAATCAGTTATAGTTATTATGAGAATATGGTATCTACCTTATTATTAACTTAGATAGAATCTTAATATTATTATGATTAAATAGCTATTTGACATTACGTCCACTATGGGAAACGGGGCCCATTTATATGGGTGGCTAGCATCCTGTTATTCTACACAAAGAGAAGCTTCCAAGCATTCTATGTTTAAAAATACGCAATGCTGTATATCCGGTTCGACAATGTAACGCAAATATTTCAAGCAGTTTAAATAAGTAACATCGAGGAACGGAACTCAGAATAACATGGCCAGTGGTAAAAACCTAAAAAAAAGAGAATAAAAAACGACTAGTCGGAGTGGTCGATCGATCCTGTGCTTAGATCATCAATCTCTCGTCTCTCGCTTCCTCTGGCGCCAATTATCCGCGACAGGGACGGGGATAGAGATGCTGTATGGCGATAGAGCGAGATGGACTAACGAGATGGACTGAGACCGAGGTGTTGCGGATTGGGGCGTTCGGATAATTGGACGGATTTTGCTAATTTTATTGCCTATGTATGCATGCGTTTGTTTACAAAAGCTTTCTATTGGATCTCATTAGGTTATGGTTTTTCTGTATAAGTTCTGTAATTTATCTAAATTTGGTGTAAAATTACGTGGTAGATTCGAAACAGTAAATATAATATTATTATAAACTATAAACTTCAGATTTGAATACTTATATTAATTAACTGAATTATCCAAACATTGAAAAAAGATAGATTCGTTAGTTTTCTAGTAAGAATGCCATTATTATCTAGTAAGATTTCTATTTGACGCACAATACAAGAATCTAACATGAACGATTCGACATAGGCATTCCCTTTAACTGTTCTTCTAGAGTACTTTAGAATTCAGTGGTAATATTAAAGTTTTAACACTAAGCAAAATAGATTTTCTATTAATAAATATTCGACTAACGCGTTCCCTTCAACGGGAACGTTAGTCGTCTTTATATTAGAGTAGGTACTATAGAGGACAGTGATAGTACTTAATAAAAGTTTTAATCCTAAGTAGAATAGGTTTCCTATTAATTGCATACAGTCATACTTCATCGCTATCTCGTTTCAATCGAATTCTAATCAACAAACAACGCTTCACCCACCAACACCGCTTTTAATCTCAACCACGCGATAACCGAACAATCTTATTTGCACATCATCTATTCCTCGGCTCGCATCGCGTTTCCGAGCTGATACAGCGAGTGCAGTCGATGCACGCATTCAAGGCTGCGCTACCGCACTCACACACGCGCACAGTGCCAGCAGTGCCAACATGTACGCGCACGCGCACGGATATAGAGCTAAATAGATAACGCAAGTTCGACCATCAGTGCTTTGAGCTTAACACATATCGCGTCAAAGTTCGATAAATTCTTCAAATTCAGTTCATTTAGTTAAGTTTGCAAGTTCTATCAGTGCTGTGAGTATGTACGTTGATGTAGGTTATTATTATTATAATTATTCGATTCATATTCATCATCGAATCGATTCGGCCTCGTCATAATAATGACGAGTATCAAACAAATCGATTTTATTCGAGTCATTGAATCGGAGGAATGATCAATCCGAACGTGCCGTACTGAACAACACGAAACTGCGACGATGCTTGCGCATTGCCCAAAATATTCAGGTAATAATACGGGAATTACTTCGTTATTATTTGCGTGATCTATTCATATCTATATCTGCGCGTACGCGGCTTGTAATTGCCAACGATTAGCACAGGAAGACTGGTCGTGTACGGCTTTTTTTCTCCGTATAAATAGCGTCCTGTCCGCTCAACTGAGCACTCGTTGGATTAGGTTATGTTCGTACTATTACTTCATTTGCGACCGCCGTCTTTGCGCAGTGACGAATGCGCCGTAATGCCTAGCGCGCACAACTGATTTCTTTCCTCTGAGCCAGGGCGCATGATAAATGTCGTAATTAGATGCTATCCCTTGAAGCGTATTTATATTATGTTCGCTTAATCTGAGCGACGCAATTATAGACGGAAACGATCTTTTTATTGCGCTATTAAATTTGTCTTTATAACTGATGATAATAGTACTAGTAGTAAAGATTGAACAATAATTTAGTTAAATTAAATTATTAAAACTAATTTGGAATTGTTCGAGAAATGTTTAACAGGGTTTTGCATAAACGTAGGTAAGGATCCAATATTTTCGCTCCTTTGAAGTAAACTTTTATTTTTTTACGAGTCAATCATTGAAAATTTTTATTGGTCGTTGATCTAAATATAAAATATCAGAAAAATATCAAAGATATTAAAAGATTAGTAAGAAGATTTTAGGGCATGTTGTGCTTTCCTTAACAATGAAGCGAGTGATATTTAATTGACTTCTTTTATTGTTAGCAATAAAGGATTCATCTCCACTTCAGAGAATTGCACTAGAACGCATCTTTGTTTCATTTGACAAATAGACCAATAGACCAATGCTATACGTCTCACGCAGCGTATGGTGTCGTGTACCATTTGAATCAACCGTTTGTAATATAGTCCAGAGAGGGATAAAAAGTATCCTATATGCTAATCCAGGTTATAAACTACGCGCGTACCAAATTACATCCAAATCTTTTCAGCCCTTTTTGCGTGACAGAGCAACAAAGATCCAACCATCTATACTCACAAACTTTCAGGATGTTTTTTAAAACAATCGCTAATGTGGTTCCAGAAACATCGTCCATTGTTAAGCCTGTGTTAGAGGTATCTCAGACGTTTCAATGAGGAAAGTCCAGTAGTACCGAGTGCCGAGAGGACAAGCAAACAGTATTCAAGTGTTTGTGTGTCGCCTCGGTAGGCGCAAACACTTCACATGTCGCTCGGTACCGTATCGTCAATATCCTTGTTGAAAAACACTAGTAAAAGTAATATAACTATTTGTTTATATAAATAGAATATCTCAAAAAGTTATGATAGCCAAGTGGCTATGAATTCGAGGGGTCCAGGGTCGAATCGCAGTGGCACACACCAATGACTCTTAAAAAAGTTATGTACGCTTTGTAATATAACCCGCTGTAAAGAAAAACATCGTAAGAAAACATGCATGCAGGGTTCTCAAAACATGTGAAGTCCACCAACCCGCACTGGGCCAGCCTGGTGGATAAAGGCTTACATCCTTCTCATTGTAAGCGGAGATCCGATCCTGCAGTGGATCACTATGCTTGAGGATTCTCAGAGCATGTGAAGTCCAGCAACTCGCATTAGGCCAGCGCGGTGGAATAAGGCCTACATCCTTCTCGTTGTAACAGGAAACTCGTAAACAGTAGGTAGATATAGTCGTATCTCAGGCTTAGGGTGAAACGTTCAAATTAGTCAGGAGTTTCTTTTTCTGACGGAAAAACTGCCCGAACGCAGAAGCATAGAAATAATGAAAAAGGGAAACCATCCAACGACCGCTTTTTACGCCTTCCGTGCATGGATCAATATCTACTATTCATTCTAAACAATATTTCTCAACACCGCGAACACGCGTCACCCATTTCATACGTCGTGAAACAGCATGAAATCAGCAAAAAACTGCACCGCACGAATACGTCAATCTCATTCCGTTGTCGGCCATGTTGGATTCGCGAGAGTTGGCGGGAAAAAACCGAGTCGCACGCGCAGGCGGTAATCTGCGCTGGAATTTTCACTCGCGAGAAAAATACCTATAGATAGTGAAAACGGTAAACAAACGCGTTACGCTATGGATGTACGGTTAGCAGAAATAATAGAAAGTGATGGAATTAATTAATACAATTGATAAGGATAAAATAATAATTGATATTGCGATGATGCAATTCTTTTTCTCACTGCCGGGCTCGCTTCAGTACTCTCTGAAAGAAGGTCTCTGAAAGAAGACTGAGATGTAGGAGGAAAAGTAGGATTGTTAAAATTACGTTACTACCAAGTTTCAACAACTGTATTGTGGAAAGAGACCCAATCTTACATTGACAGTGCAGGATCGGGTCTCCTCTCGCAATGAGAAGGATGTAGGTCTTAGTCCGCGCTGGCCTAATGCAGGTTGATGGACTTCGAATGCCATTTGAGACATTGTGGTGGAAATTAAAGTCAATAGATAACTCACAGGCAAGTTCTTCTGGTCATGTTTTCTTTCTCCTTTCCTAGAAATCCTTCATTTCTTAAGAAAAGTCACTAGGGTGAAAACGCGGACATACCGAGAGACGAAATTCTTAGCTTGATTTATGAAAATCTACTAATCCATAAGAGCAGGAAGTAACTGGATGAGGAGGTACGAAGATGCTCAGTGGCGCGCCTTCCGAGAGGCTTTTGTCCAGCAAGCCCGATGTAGGCTGATATGAATGAAAAAAAAAAATGAAAATCTGTGGAATGCAGAGGAAAATGATGCTTGTTCGCTGTCGGTACCGGTAACGGGTGGCGTACAGTTTTTGCGTGCGGCTGCGCCGTCCGTAGTGAAATTGAAAGTGGAAACTGGCTCATTATGACATTGTTCTGCGAGAAAAACCGCCACCAACAATTAGTGCACTCGCCCATCTTGTGTAGTGCTCGTAAATTTGTTAACAAAATGACAATACTCGTAAATATATGAATCGTGATTTGCTCGGGAATTGGACCGGTTTTAATTTTATGACGCGCTGCCAGTCAGAATGGCGATTGAGATTTTTTGTGGAAGAAGAAGTTAGTTTGCTCATTTAATGTTAAAATTATTTTATACTACGTTATTTATCGTATACCTATAATGTGTTTTTTTTATCTAGTTTAAAACAGTCTTAAATAGTCGGTTATAAAAAGAACGTGCCATTATAAAAATATGTAATTAATAGAGAGAAAAACGTTACTGATGTAAATAAATAATATTCGACATTCGACAACTATTTTCTCTTTTACGAGTATATCAAGCTAATATAATTATGTCAGAACTAATAGGGTGGATAAAAATCTTATACTTAATTCAAAGAAAAAACCGTTTTACTAGTTTCGCGTAGCATAAAATTTGGCCAAAATAACCACGAGTTTCCTATGTTTAACCCAGTTTCAGTCTAGACTGAGGCTTACTGAATCCAACATGAAATGTTCCCTTTCAGCTAACTTCCTGTCCTTGTTTGGTCTAAAAAGTAGGACAGGGCACTGTGAGGCTCGAAGGATTACTTAAATATGTAATTTTTAACCCTCACTAAAACGAGGATTTTCAAGTTTCATGTGTCTGTGGGTCTGTCTGTGTTTATATCTGTCTGTCTGTAGCTTTTTTATTTTATAACTAATACCTGAAAAGGTAACTGTGGATTGATCAAAAATGCTTTGTAAAATCTTACATTAACCTCCGTTAAATTAATATTCGTGTTCGTAACTTTCTCACACGTCATCGTCGTTTCATACATTTAACCCACGGCAGTACGTATTTCAATTGGGACAGATCCATATAGATCGGTGTAAATATTTTGAAATTAAAAAAAATGTCCAATAAATGAAATAAAAATGTTAGGGGTGGACAACCCTTATCACTTAGGGGTATGAAAATTAGACAGTAGTCGATTCTCAGACCTACTGAATATGCATATAAAATTTCATAAATATCGGTCAAGCCGTTTTGGAGGAGTATGGTAACTAAAACTGTGACATGAAAATTTTATATATGAGAGATTATAATGTTTATTGTATTTTTCATCATTTTAAGTGGTCATAACATAACTTGCAAAGGAAATTTATCACAAAACATGTCAGAAGATAGTTCTTTACATAACCTTTAAATAGTAAGTATTAAAATGCTACCAGAGACTTAGATTAAAGCCTCAGCTTTTTCTCCGCTAACACAATAATATTTAACTCTTTCTATTGAAAATATTTTCCCACATATATTAGACCGCACCTAACACATTGCCCTAGAAATCATCCTGCTCATCCATCTAGACATTTCGCAACATTTTAATAAGAATACGTTAGGAATTTATGCGTGAAACTGCTAGCGAGCGAATATACGACTATCTCGAGAATGTATGGAGGTTGTCGTGAGAAATGAGAGATATCTCCCTTCGTATATTGCTGGACCAAAAAGACTTATCCTACTTGTGCTATTATAAATGCGAATGTTTGTGAGCATGGATGGATGTTTGTTACTCTTTCACGCAAAAACGGCTGAACAGATTTGGATAAAATTTGGTACACAGATAGATCATAACCTGGATTAACTTTTTATCCTTCTCTGCACCAAGTTCTAATCCGCGCGGGCGAATCCGCGGGCACAGTCTAGTTCTCTTATAATTGTTTAGATAGAGGTACTTTGTTTATTGGTGTCGCACGGTTCTCCCCAGAACGAAAGGAAGGCTTGGAGCTTGCAACCACGCTGCTCCAATACGGATTGGTGGAGAAACGGGCTAGTGCCGGATGTTTTCAAACCGCACATAGGGCCTTCGACGACATTTAACGTGCCAGATACGCACGTTTAAAGATTTGCAATACGTCTGAAGATTGAATACGTAACACACAATAACCAAATCTTTCGCATTTCGTCTGTCATTTTCAGTCAACAGGCGGAGGCACGTCGAAAGCCTAGGTTAGGTTTCAGCGGCTAGATGTTTCATGAATAAATAATCACTGGGCACTCCCGAGCGCGGGGAGGATCCCAAGGCCGCAGTCTAGACTAGCTCTGGGCTCGACCCAGGATCCCTAATTACTAGCTGTGTTACGACGAAATTAAGATTACATTAAGCTGAATATTTCTGTAAGACTGAACCGAATAATGTTTCTATGTCTATGAATTATTCGATGTAGTTGTTGCGGATGATTACTGATGAAATGTTATTTTAATTAAAGGATGGTTTAAATTTTTTAATGTGTTATGTTCCAATGTTTAAAAAAATTTAATGTGAAAATTAAATTTCAAAAGCATCTAGGTATCTACATTTGACACTGAAGGCGCCGTGTGCATTTTTTTCAAATTTACAATTTTTTTGTCATAGTTAAGTAGATAAAATTCATTTCTAAACTCATTAAAGTGTACGTACTCGAGCTTAGGTGATCTCATACAAGAACACAGGCCTAGATCTAAATAGACATCATAGTTATTATAAGTATGTATAAATAGCTTTTCTAATTAGATTTCCAAGCCACAATACGAGCCACGTATCTACGTTTTAACATATCCACCACGTCTTATTAACGCGTTGTTAAGTAACTGGGCTGATTCGCAACGAAGGGGAAAGAGGGCTAGTGGGGAACTGTTTCAAGTTTACTGGAACAAGTGCTGGTGCATAGCGAACGTCTTCGTGCAAACACGTCTTGGTCGAAAGATATGTAAGTTCTTGGTCTATATACATTTCGAACATATCAAGACTTAACGCGTTTTAATTATATTTTTATAGTGTTATTGATTCCGCAAATAATGTTATTTGTGACATTTTTTCTAAGAGGAAATAATGGGAGCTATTCTGATTAAATCGGAAGTTAATTAATGTTGAAAAATTTTTCTTAAATTGCCTATATTTATATGAATATGTATGAATGTATGTATATATGTATGAATATATGTAATAATTTGTAGGAATAAATTGAACATAAGGAAACTGAATTTAAATCGAATATAGTGACTTATTTTCATATGCTCTACTTATTAAATATTATATGTTTTAACACGATGTCTAATAATTATGTTTGTTATTTTTTTAATGTATAAAACTTGACAGACATTTAAGTAGCTAATGATGTTAAACACTTTCATTATAACATTCATTATAACAATACACATCACTCTAAAATCTAATAACCAAAACATAAAAAACCCAACTAAAACAACCCTAGTGCAAACAGCATTCACGGACAAGCAAATCGCGAGATAAATCTGTGCGTGCGGCAGTCGGCCAATGTCAAGTTTCCCTCGCCGCCCGCCCCGCCGCTCCGCCGCCCCGTGCAGATAGAATGCACTTTCTTCCTGCACACACCCGCAGCTCGTACACAAACACACACTAACAAGGGGAAGCACAGAAGTTGTTAGTTTGTGGATCTACTTTTGTGCCTACGATCGGTTGTCGCGACTGAAGAAACGGGTTCATACGAAATTAACATGATATAACTATGATATAGGGTTCTTCAAGTAGGTCGCAGAGTATACAGTTTCAAAACACTGGTTTTAATACAAAATTAACATGACAGAACCATGACGCGGAGTTCTTCAAATAGGGTGTAAAAGAACTCTTCTTCAAAAAAGGCAATTATACACCCTTCTTCCCTACTATTATAAAATTATAAAATTGAAACTTTGTGAGAATGGATGGATGGATGTTTATCACTCTTTCAAAAATGGCAGAACAGATATGGATGAAATTTGGTATGTACGTGGTTTATAACCTGGTACGTTCGATCACGTTATACTCTAGTCAAACCCTAGCTCATTATACTTGTGACACCCGTTGACAATCGCGTTCGATAGTTCCGAGATTTCATTTCTCTAATCGATGCTTATGTGTACGTCATAGAGACATTACATAAAGCTTCCCTTCTGCTCTCTCGGTGTTAGAAATAGCTCTATGACTGCACACAGATGCACTCGCTTACACTATAAACGAAAGTTTCTGAATGGAGTACGGAGTGTAGGTAAGTTTGCACGAAAGTAGATATAAAATTATTGGCGTCTGTGTGCGTTGTTTATGCTTCTGAAATTGCCTACCATTAGTTTTATATGGCAGGTTACTTCGCCCCTTTATAGCAGTTTCATATTAGTCAGACTAGTCCATGTTCCCGGCGACGCTCTGATGCCTGATGGAAATAATATCTTAATTCCATTTAACTTTTAGAACATGGATTTGTTACACGGGAGAATTCAAGGATTGGATTCGTTATCACTTATATAAAAAGTTATTAGTTAAAATTTGTTGAAACGAAGTGATGTATTATAGTCTGATAAGCCTTCAGAAATATTAATTACGTGGAATATAATCTTAACACAATTCGAGGGTGGAATGTCCTAAAGAAATTAGTCACATTGGTTACATGATAACTACAAAATCTGCAGATGTCATTAAACATTACAATGTTATGATAACGACTATTACTTAAATATTTTTATGAAGCCAATATTATCTTTTACTATGTATACAGCATTTGATTTCTTTACTTACTGTACCATAAATGATGCGTGACGAACAAAACGTCACTTACCTGAAACAAAAAAGAAGAAATAATTAAAATTTGTACAAGAATACTCGATACTGATGACCTGAAAACACATTTTATGTAATTTAGCATTCGTTTTATCATTTAACAACATGCTAACAACCATAAATTCACACAACTAATATAGAATAGTTCTAAAGGTTCGGATAGTTTTAGGTTATTTAGCTTTTATTGCTGCTTTCTGAAGGCTGAATCTATAGGAACATCTTTATTACGTGGAATGCAACCATTGTTACAAACTTCTTGACGGATAATGAGGACTTTGACAGAGATCCCAGTCAAACTAACTACAATAGTTCTAGCATAAAATAAGTCTGTTATATAAATACCAATAAAATTATTTTTATGAGACAGACACGTATTGTACTATTCTTTACTACCGATAACAATTATACTATAGCTAGCTAGTTCTTTATTTAAAATAAATCAACAGCAAACCAGATACTTCTTACGCATACAATTTTTTATACATCCATATGCAACCGTAACGTATCGTGTTGACAGCTCCTTTCCGACCTGTCAAAGGGTGCCCAGGGAGATCTCACTGACAGGTACCCTTGACGTCTGTCAGACCGCTGTCAAACGCATCGATACTAGTTGGATTTTTTTATACCGGAAATATCGCGAATTTCTAAGTACGTGGTTCCCTAGCTCGAGGGAGAGTTAATAAAAAATAATTGAGAAATGAGAATATATAGAAGGCAGCGGAAAACCGTTGGATTCAGAGAGCCCAGGACCGGGTGGAGTGGCGTCGATTAGGGGAGGCCCGTGTCCAGCAGTGGGCTACCAAGGTCTGAAAGGAATGAAGGAAGAATTGAGAATATTAACATAATCGCCTATCTAATGCCTATTTTAAACTGTATTTTTAGGACTCCTATTTAGTTTAGTTTGGCATCAAAACGATGAACAATGAATGAATGAATCAAGAACATGTCGCGCAAATAATAATAACAATAAACGCTTCACACTCATAGCGGCACGCTAGGGTTCCCTGTGTCAGGGTGCCATGGACATACATGAGACCAGCACACACACACGTAGACCAGAAAGAAAAATTCGAAATCATCATTCAAATTTCTGCTCCTCTAGGAATCGAACCCAAGACCCTTCAAGCAACCTGTTCTTTATTAACTAACTCAACTCAGGCCGTCGTCGTCGCCAAATATTTTTATTATTTTCTGTACTTTGTATTATTTTTAGTACAAAGGACTAATAACGTTACACAACGAAGGATACGACGAAGGTCAAATGATAATAAAGTTCCTTTTCATTCAAATTCACGATAATTGTTCGCGAAAAATTTGTTTCCAGTGCTTCCGGTCGTCACGTAAACAGCACTGGATTCAAGCCTTTTGAGACGCATCGATTAGTCTGGGGCTTTTGCTACGCAACAAGCAATTGGTCTTATGTAAAATTATTGCGTAATGTAAGATAACTTTTTGTTAGTTAAGAAATGGATGATCAAAGCTCGAAGAAACCACTGAAGCGTGTTCTAGACAAAGCTACGTAAGTTATTTCTTACACATCCCCTAAGGCCGTAAAATAAGGGCTGTAAGTTTTAAGGGCTAAAGTCTTCTAAGTAACGCTTATGTCTTCAAAAATAAACAAATTAAAAAAAAAACTCAAAAATGCTTCAGCCGGCCACGTACGTTTCGACGTAAAACAAGAATAAACAAATACACCAAAAGTAGCTTATACCTTTCTGACGAATGTGGCTATCACATGCAAAGTAATTTTACAAACCCGCCTGACAGTTCTAGAGATTAACGCGAACAAACAAACAAACTTTTCAGCTATATTATAGTTACTTTCAGTTCACATATATTTTGTAGCACATTATGTTAAATTTCGTCAGACCCAGCCGCAGAATAAGAACAAAGAACAAGGTTCTGGGAATACGGTATTCTGAGGAATTGGAAATCTAATGTTATTAGTACCAAATTGTTTTCTTGTTGCTGGAAGTACTCAATAAGAATACTTATTAACATAGATGTATTTACTTATGCGTATGACAATAAAAACATTGATTTGTAGTTGTATATTTTTTTTATAAATTGATTTTTGATAACCCATAAATAATTTATATTGATACCGACTAGCTCCAGCTCAGTGGTTAAGACTACTTAAGACGCCGGAGTGCTGTGCGGAGAGTCCTGGGTTCAATTAGCAGCGAAGCAGAGATTTAAATAGTGATTTTAAATTTCTGTTTATGGTCTGAGTATGTGTGTTTTTGTCTTATGTGTGTTTATGGCACCGGGGCACAGGGAATCCTAGTATGGGGCTAAAATTGTGAAGCGTTGCTATAATTATTAATTTTAAAACCACATTACACAAATTACATGCTTCACGGCGGGTTACGAGAGTGGCAGTGGCAACTTGCCGTCCCTATCGTTTTTAATAGTGTAACTTTGCATAAAACAACGTTATTAAAACGAGTTTCTCATTTCAATACAATATACCGCTCCGACCTACAAGAAAATTATTCGACGTCCTTGGGTAGGAACAAAAAATCTAGTCCGTTATTATGTATTAAGTTGTTCGTTATGTAACACGTACCGACAGCTAGGTATATAGGTATATGCCGGCTGGTACATGCCTGAGCAACCTTTACAAGACCTACATATTCGCAGTAATAAATCAGAGCGAACGGGACGAAATAGTTGGAACTATGTAATTACTCTGTGCTCTACCTACGGTGGTTAAACTATTAAACTATTTTGTATTTTGGCGATAGACGGAATGACTGAGAGTGGAAGAACGCTGTTGGGACCGGGAAAGGCTCCGAGAGATATAAAAAAAACTGTGGAGTTTTAGACGGAGCCGGCGTAAAGATCCCACACCAAGAAATGGCTGGTTATGTACGCATCAATCCATCATATCATTTGAAAGACATTCAATTAATTATTGTTGTGGTGTCTGGCGGCACATAGGTGCATACCATCTTTTACTGTCATGTAGATACATAAAACTAAATTGATCTCGCTTTGAATCTATTATATCGCTTACTTAGACGCGATGAGAACAGTCCTTTACGCCGATACATAGTCCGTGGTAATGAGTTGACGACAAATATCTTGTATATTCTGTATTTATGGACGTCGTCTTATAACTCTACATATCTAAATACACTTCCAATACATACGAGTATATGAGTCGGATATGCTTCGACAAATTGAACTGTCTATCAATGACTTATTTTTAAACTACGTAGTATTTAATTAATCACTGTTCCATGCGTTAGATGTAGTGTCAGAGGCACTATTACAACTGAAGGAAAGCAGTATACATATTATAGTCTTTCTGTCTTGTATATCTGTGGGGAACTGACCGGAAAACATCAAGATCTATGAAAGTTTTTAGTAATGTTGTCGCGTCGTTAGGATCGTCCGTCAGGATAAAGTTTCTATTCATTCTTTTATTATAGATATATGCGAAATACATATTCTGAGTTAAATAAAGGTTTGTAATAAGTTCCCTGTAGTGACAATGCAATCTTGATAAAGAACGTGGTTTCTTTGTTATGAAAAATACTTCAGGGAAGTTTTAAGATACTATCCATTACGTCCCGAATAAAGTTTAGCTTTGGGACCGCTCAGTCGGTCACCACGAAGCCAACTCGCTTCGAAATGAATATTTAACTGGTTCCTTCTCGAAGCATTAGACTCACAGAAGCCGCAAGCCGGCACACTACGTCCGATACAGCCAAGAATGGAATATTAAAGCTATATACCCGCAGCGGTGATAGCCCAGTGGCTTAGAATTCGACCTCGAATCGAGGGGTCCGGGTTCGAATCCCAGTGGCACGCACCAATGACTTTGTAAAAAAGTTATGTGCGATTTAGTAAATTAAATATCACCTGCTGTTACGGTGAACGAAAACATCGTGAGGAAACCTGCATGCCTGAGAGTTAAAAATAAAATGTTCTTAAAGGCATGTGAAGTCCACCAACCGGCAGTAGGCCAGCGTGGTGGACGGCGGCCTACATCCCTCTCATTGTGAGAGGAGACCCGACCCTGTAGTGGGTCATTAATGGGTTACTGACAATACCCGTATGGAATGTTTAATCCTTGGTAAATTGGAAGTGATCCATTAGTATTAAGTACAGATTCCAGAAGAATTTTTGAGGGGAAATATTTTAACTGACTGAACGAAAAAATATCTACTGCATAGTTACCATTTTTACCTAAAATACTACACTGTTTGGAATCCAATAAATAGTTGGTCGGGTCTCCTCTCACAATGAGAAGGATGTAAGCCTTAGTCCACCACGGTTTGGTGGACTTCACATGCCTGTGAGAACTAAATAAGATGATCTATTTGTATTTATTAGTAAATGTAAATTTAACCAAGGGCTGCCAGCATAATATAATTATGTATGTTCATTCGCAGTATTTGAAATTGTAGACATATCTTGCACAACTTTCTGTTAGCTTTGATATCGATATTAGTATTAGATGGAAACAATGTCTCAGAAGGGACGGCAGAACACATAACAATAATAACACGATAATTTTGAATGTTCCCTGTGAAGCACGTAACATTTCTGATTCATCACTCAAAGATACACGGGCTAAAGGTTGATACATAACAGGTATATAGGCCTATGTATTATAGCAAAGCTTCTCAAAGTGTGGACCAATATCGCATGGGCGCAAGTTCGCAATTAAATGTGTCAAAAATTAGAAAATGCTTTGATCAATTAGTATTTACTCGCGTCTTAGAGAAAGACTTCTCAAAATGAATTTTTCAATCAATGAGTTCAATCATTTTTATTCTCTTGTCTTATTTGGTAAACAATCTTAGCATGTCTTTTTATTTAAATTTGCGATTAAAAATGATGCAGACACAAAATTATAAAAATTTAAAAAACAAATTGTCGTTTAATACCGAAACAGATTTCTAGAAACTATACCTCATTTATTTTTTAAAGCAATATTAAACTTTTTTTCAAAAAAAAGTAGTTCTTATTATTTCTTTTGATATTATTATTTCGTAGCATTCTAGGAGGAGGGAAGATGAGAGAGAGTATCATCTTTAATCCAGGTTAAATAATCACACTTGCTGTACCGGGAAAGGAAAAAATTTGCCCGTCTGATAGCAGTCAATTCTACGAATTCTCTAGTAAAGTGCACCAACCCAAAATAGACCAGAGCGCTGGACGGCTTATCTCTGATAACAGCAAGAAAATCGGTTCCAGACATTTCCGATCAAGCCACCACAACGCAAATGTAGACACGGAGGGATTTCTTCTCCACTTTACGGTGATAATATTTAGATTTAATATTTTTTGCAGTTGTCAAATGAATAAGGGAATTCATGAACACAATTTTCGCAAAATGTTTCGCAATCGTCTGCTATATTTCAAAAGCTTTGAGTAAAGTTTGAGTAATCCTGACCCGACCCTTGTATCAGCCTGTGAGCAATGAAGTTGAGGCATAGACAGGATCGGAAGTCGTATCTGTCTGCGTGGTTGTGTAACGTTACACATCACTTGGTGTACTGAAATATTAATATTAACGTCGTAACTTTTTTGTAAAGATTTGTTTCTTTTGTCTTTGTTATACTGTATAAAATATGATATAAAAACGAACTTAATGCTACTTAATGCTAGTCAAAGCATTCTATACAATTGAAGCTATTCTATACTATTCAGGCAAAGCAGAAAACAATGTAAGCAGTAAAAATACTTTATTTAACGCGGACAAGTCTTCATGAGTAGCAAAAGCGGGTGACAAGCGCCCTCGGATATAGTATGTTTTTCTCTATTTGAGGTTGGGGGTCCATGGGCTGAAGTGACCACGTAAAATCTGGTAGCCTGCATGCTGTTCAATTATTATAAAAAAAATACAAAGTCTAGTGTACAAATATCCTTATAACAAAGTCAAATTAAGAACAAAACATTTCCACCGACGTTGTGTGGGCGTTAACGTCAACCAGGCCGGAAGCGGAAACAGAACTGCCAAATGAGAGGGCGAAGCACCCAAACAGAGTCACGTAATTCAATTTTAATGACAACCCGGCCATCCAATCTGTTAAAGCTCAACGCACACCTGCGAAGCTTCAAAGGCTCGGCGCACACTAGTCCCCGTACACACGACGCGATTAAGGTGAAATCGGTAGAAAAGTTCCATAGCACACATAGAAACAATTTGGTGGTGGTGTTTGGTGGGTGTAGACGGGGGTGAACGGCCCGGGCGACCTTCAGACTGAGGGCGGTGGGCGGGCGTCTCGGAAGGCTCCCATGCCGGGTTATGTGGACGGCAAGTGTTCGCAGGAGGACTGATGGGGCGCCCGAGACATGTCGCAGATGTCGAACATACCTTTCATTAATTTTAACAACTTATATAACAATTAGCGCCTATGTAAGCGGTGATAGCTCAGTGGCTTAGAATTCGATCTCGAATCGAGGGATCCGGGTTCGAATCCCAGTGGCACGCACCAATCACCCTGTTACGGTGAAGGAAAACATCGTGAGGAAACCTACATGCCTGAGAGTTCAAAAAAAATGTTCTAAAAGGTATGGGAAGTCCACCAATCCGCAGTAGACCAGCGAGGAGGACGGCGACCTACATCCCTCTCATTGTGAGAGGAGACCCGACCCTATAGTAGGTCATTAATGGGTTACTGACAATTCACAACGCAGTTAATACTCCATCGATCCGTCACTGTGTCACTCACATTTTTGTGAAAGACTTAACGCCCCATATCCTCGCGCCCTACTCCTTGCTTGCCTAACGGATAATCCGGCTCTGGATCCCACATTGTGCCCGGATCAAGGCCGAGTCCGTATCTGTGGGAGCACTCATCCAGAACCTAGGGCTTTCGACACCCGTGTAAATATTAAACGAGTCCCTACCCTGACAGTGCGGTGTTACGCAAACGCACGCCTTTCAACCGGGAAAACAGATTCTGCGTGAAAGATTATGATGGCAAATTTTTTCATATTTATTCACATTACAGCCTCCGTCGTAACGCCCAAGTAGGTCAGATCCGGAACTAGTCTGGCTATGCCAAAAAACTAACGTGAGTAAGCCGATGTTACAGAAATAGCCTATACATTTATAATACAAAAGAATTAAATTGGAGTCTCAGCACGTGTCGGTGTGTAATATAAAAATAAGCGCATTTTACTAAATGCATATGGATGTAAACACGCTACATAACAAAATAACATTTTTTTTCTCTCGGTCAGTTTGTTCCGGCTAATCTCTGGAACGGGTGGACCAATTTTGACGGGATTTTCACTGGCAGATAGCTGGTAAAACAATGAGTAACTTACTTTTATTATATACTAGCCTAATTTACTTTTATTTTAGAATTCCACGCGGATGAAGTCGCGGGCACAGCTAGCTATAATAATACTCGCGATTCCTTTTATGAGAAAATAGCATACGTAGTCTACGTACAAACCCAGTTAAGATAATTAAGTAATTTAAGGTCAAAATCACCTTAAGTTCCAAATACTAAGACCTAGATGAAGAGTTCGACAATCCTTGTGATTAGTTTAATTGGATTGAAGCAAGTAATTCGACGAACAGCACTTTAAATGGATTAACAACGAACCATATGTTCTAAACAGTTTTGCAACTTTTTTATGAGTGATGTGTTTGCCGAAATCCTAGAACAACAGACAAAATAATCCGTTGGACGTTGGTAGATCCATAAAACATTTAAAACGAGAATAATAAGTAAATAACGTTACACACTCATAGCCCTACACAAGGATTCCCTAACTCGTGGATGCCATGGACACGTATCATACAACAATACAACAACACACAGAGAGAGAGAGAGAAAGAGAGAGAGAGAAAGACAGAGAGAGAGAGAGACCAGAAACCGAAACTGAAACTCATCATTCAAATTTCTTCACCGCTCAAAATCGCATCTAGAAAAGGAAAACTTATCTGGAAATCACATTTTTAGCTGCATTTATGAAACTTAGATTTAATTACTATAAACGCTTTTGAGATAGACGTTTTTAAACCGTATGTGTGGGACATAGGTACTTGTTTAAACTTTTCTTTTGAGCTTCAGAAGTTTCTACTAACTCTACTGTTTAATTGACGTATGTAACTGAAATTTTTGTTTTGTAACACATACGATTGTTGTTCGGGTATTTTTTATCATATTTTATTAAGTATATTTTTTATATTGTCCACGTGTTATCCCAAACCTGACTAAATATTAAACGGTGGACATCTGCCTTGCCGAACCACAAGACATGAGAAAAATGCTGATTCAGGCGAGTTGAGAGGACGGCGGTAAGGTACACCCCGTGCGAGGTATAAAGGGTTTAACACTTGTTTATTTTAAGTACCTATTAAGTATACCTAGTCACTCTAACCAAGTCACTCTACATATGAGTGATTGATGTGTTATATTGTACCTGCGTTATAATCTACGTTTACTAAATTACACACCACACCTGAATATTGTAGGTACGTATATACCTAATACACTATTGAAGAGAGAAATTGTATTTGAGCGGTATACTTGGGTGTCTGGGTGTCTGAGAGATTAATGATTAATCTAGGCCGCTGTGTAGATTACTGTACATAACAAACGTTTTAAAAAAAGTTTTTTTTTTATATAATACAGGCACTTACCAGCGACAAGAGTGTGCCATGATGTTAACGTTTTGTTTCTCCAGTAAGTAGACACAATAGTTAAACAATGGTTGTGAGTCACATGTGACTCATGGTTAAGTTCTCACTAGCCCATGAAAAACCACATTCAATAGTTTTTGTGTCACTCACCAGAACTTGAATGTCCCTTAAATATACATACATACTTACCTACTCTATGCAAACTACAAAGATTCTAACCACATATCTAGATTCCAACACGTACATTAGGTACACTTGTCAGTAACCCATTAATGACCCACTACAGGGTTGGGTCTCCTCTCGCAATGAGAGGGATGTAGTCCTTAGTCCACCACGCTGGCCTACTGCGGGTTGATGGACTTCACATGCCTTTGAGAACATCATTTTTGTGAACTCTCAGGCATGCAGGTTTCCTCACGATGTTTTCCTTCGCCGTAACAGCAGGTGATATTTAATTTTTATAAAGCGCACATAACTTTTTTACAAAGTCATTGGTGCGTGCCACTGGGATTCGAACCCGAACCCCTCGATTCGAGGTCGATTTCTAAGCCACTGGGCCATCACCGCTTACACTACACTTTAGATATACTTAATAAATGATCTAGACATCTAATTCGTGCGTTTATCTAGAACAAACGCTTTAAAACATCCCGAAAACGTTCTGTTATTTCAACAATTTCGTTTTTTTACGGCCTGGCTGCTTTCATTATTCTAACCCAGTGTAGTGTTATTGTTTCATTAGAGATTTTTCTAGAATTATTCCATTATTAGATTAGACAAAGGCCCAACGTGACACACTTCTGTACGACAAAAACGAAAACCAATTATAGGAAGGTATACAAAACAAACTAAGGACTATTGAATCGTCGCCACCCACAATATTCCAGCGAAGACATTAGCTAGACCTTTCAGCACACAGGGCAACTATTATCGCCGAAATCCTTGGCTTTGTATTCTATTTTCCTCTTTATAGACGAATAAAAGGCAGACGAAACGTATTTTCATAGCAAATTTGTACAAAATCGAACAGTTCCATAAATGGGCCCCGAGTACTGAATTGTTGTGTTATGCCAGTCGAGAGGCACACACGGCTGTCATAGCTGTGTACGTCTATTAAGTACATACGCACGCACATTTACATAAATTATTATTCCCGACTAATTCGTCCTGACCGGCCAAGGACAAACCTAGCGATTGCTGGGAGACCTGGAAGGACCTATCGCGATTATTGATCAATTTTCAGCCTTATCCCATGGCTTTACGACTCAAATTCGATATACCCTAGCGCCGACATAGAGCGTTTCGTCGTCGTGGCAAGGTAGCTTTGAAAGCGAAATTTATACCTGGGACCGGCTTCAAGCGAAATTGCGAGCTATGTGAGGGGAATAAAACTGAATTTCGAGCGTTCTGTAGACAGGCGACGGGGGAAGGAGACGACGTTACGGGATGGAGCGGGACAGTGGCACCCTGCTGGTCCGTGACCTATCCTACTGACGAATGTCGAGTCCGGAATACCGCATTTTAACAAGTCGTCTAGACGTCTGCGCTAGTGTGCGCGGGGGTGTATGCGATGTGGGTGTATCGACGGACAGCGTGCATGTGTGCGTGCGTACGTGAATAACATCTGTGTTGTAACAGGACTGCGCCTGTGTGGCGTTAAATAATTATTCTTATGGCGTTCTGAAAGTTTTTAATTTTTAGAGGAACGGTTTTGTTTATGAACAACAGTTTAGGCTGTTTCACGCCTCGGCTGTTCTCACAGCGTACGAGTATTTGGTAATTTTGATATTGTCTGCAAAAGGGCTGCCGTATCCTACTTTTAGACTATTATAAATGCGAATGTTTGTGAGTATGTTTACGTTATTACAACGACAATTACTCCTTTAAATCAGGGGATACTCTTACGACATTTTATAGTAATTTTATGATAGAAAAAGGGCCGGTAGAAATTTTCGATAAGTTCTTGAAAGATTCTTGATTCTTGTAAAATTCAACTAATGTTACAAAGGGAATCATTAATTTCTGGCAAAAAAAATGTTTCTTACTGGGAAGAATATATTAATGTTTAATGTAGCGTAAATAACATGAACGGTCCTAGGACCGTCTGGGAACTTTGAGCACTTAGTTACAAAATTAATTTCAATCTGGATTGGGTACGATTGGCACAGCGATTATTAGTATTTAAGTAGAAATTATTGAAATGAGTTAACAATTATAATAGTTGTTTACTGTTAATAATTTTTTTCGGGTATCGGACTAAAAACTCTCTAAGGTAGGTGTTAGATATAAATTAACACTGTAACTTAGTAATAGGCCTTTTGAACTTTCGTAAAAGACAAGAAAAAGCCACTGGATGCAGATAAGAATAATGCAAGACAAGAAGAAGCTACTCGATTCAATAAATTTATTTTCAGAATACGTTAAAAATACTTAAAAAGAATGAATTATATATTTTTAATTATTTATATTTTTTAAATAAAATATTGTAGCAACACAATGGCACAATCACAATCCTAATCCTTGTTCGATTGAAAATCGTCATTTGCAATACAGACATTTTTTTTCTTTTTGAAAGTTTTATACTAATATCATTTTCGACGATTATAAATGCATAAAGGCTTAAAAAAGGAATGGCAGCAATCATGTTACCCCAAAATACACAGAAAGAAACATGCATTATAATTTAATTCCAACTTTGATAATCTAATTTAGGTATTCAAATTGCATCTCTATACCCTAACCAGTAGAGGTGAATTCAGCGCATCCAGATTCCGACTATATCCTCAGGTGGAACACGTGCCACCCCTGGTGCAAGGGAGGCCAGGTCAACGCTCGCAGTCCTGGACGTCCGGACGACTGAGGCATACAAACTCGCTGAAATTTATTAATACCTAGTACCTTGGCTGTGAACGGTCGGGATATTGCCGGTTTTTTTATAGAAATGTCGCACAGTTTTTAATTTTTTTGTGTTGAAGTAAATGAGCAACATCGACGGTGGGCACTGCAATTCTTTGAAAATGCACGTTAAATCTCTCTTATCTTCTTATATATAAAAGTCTCATGTCACAGTTTTAGTTACCATTATCCTCCAAAACGGCTTGACCGATTTTTATGAAACTTTATATGCATATTCAGTAGGTCTGAGAATCGGCTACTGTCTATTTTTCATACCCCTAAGTGATAAGGGTTGTCCGCACCTAACATTTTTATTTTACTTTTTGGAAAAAAAAATATTTTTTAATAATGTGACATTAAAATACGTTCAACCCTAAATTTTCACCCTTCTATAATCAACCAATTATTTTTTAATAGTCGGTTTAGTACCTAATTTAATAATTTTTCATCGCGCTCGATAACTTTTATGGCAAAACAACGTTTGCGGTGTCAGCTAGTATTCCTGTAAAAGTATACGAAAATGGTTACAGTCAATAGGAAATATTAATGTCTGCTACAAAAATTGATATTATAATAATCGATCTATTCTCCTTCCCACATTTTCATTTACGAGAGATAATAATATCCAGCATCTCAAACACCAATTACAAAGCGCCTCGGGATTGAATCTCGAACCGATAAACAAAGGATAAGCTGCACTGTACACAAACTAGTATTAATGACCACTGATCTGCTATTGTGAGAGAATCTTGGGTTTAGAGCGTATTATGTTAAATTGTCCTACGTTTAGAATATCTTAGGACGGCCTGGGGGGTTCTACAAACTCCTAAAACCATAACAGAGCAATGATGTTTTGTTTTAATTTAAAACATGATGTTTCATTTTAATTTAAAACAAAACATCATTGCTCTATGATGGTTTTAGGAGTTCGTAGTAACCCTACGTAAGACCAGGTCTAAACGGTCTACGCAACATCGACAACATATGTTTCATGAACAGCAATGATGTTTTGTTTTAAATTAAAACTTGCGTTATGATGGTTTTAGGAGTTTGTAGTAACCCCCCTGGATGGATCAATGGGATGAGTACCTACATAGGTTTGCGGTTCGATTCCCAGCAGCAGTTAAATGATGATGATGGCCTTTTCTGTCTAATCTAGATATTGATTTTAGTTCATTTTTCATGACACCTACGACTTTGACACTAGTGTAGGTGTGATACGTACGTTATTCATTTAACATTCTTTATATCGCTCGTGTTTTTAACCCTTTTAAGAGGGGTAAAACTAACTGACCTACCGGGACCTCGCTCTTCCTAATAAAGAAGTTTCATACAACGTTAAAGAAGTATTTGTTTGTTAAACATTTTTTTTTAATTTTCCTCTCTTTCTTTTTGAATTCTCTCACTATTCACACCTTTCTTGGACTGAGACAAACATTTAAAAATCAAAATTAGCTAAATCAGTCCAGTCATTCTCAAATTTTAACGAGACTAACGAACAGCTATTTATTTTATAGAATTTAGAAGACAAATGAAGCTACCTAATATTCTAAATGTGCAGAAACTGTCTCACCCAGAAGGTTACACTTTCAGTGAACCCACAGCTTCCAAATCCTCTTACGGCGGCAGGTCAACGAACCCTTCGTCCGGGATGCCCGGACGAATCAAAGAGCGGTAATACGAGTACCTATCTAGATAACTACTAAGCCTTTACATATTAATATATTTTACGAGAATATGTCTAGTGCTATTGGATTGAATGATGCTTTTGGTAGCCAATTTAACAGATTTTTACTAGATTTGTTCCGACTCGTGTCCTTAATAAAAATTGATATTTTTCACAAAAAAGTGTTGCTACTAAGAAAACTAACATACGAGAAATAAGGAGTATAAATAAATAAATAACGCTTCACACTCATAGCCCCACACTAGGATTCCTTGTGTCGTGGGGGCCATGGACACACACAAGGCAAGAACACACACACCCAGACCAGAAACAGAAGAAGAACTCAAATTCATTGTTCAAACCTTCCGCGCAGCGCACCGATGTCTTAACCACTGCGCCACTTGGGTCGTCATATAATCGCCTATTAATAAAAAAAGCGGCGGTGATAGCCCAGGGGCTTAGAATTCGACCTCGAATCGAGGGGTCCGGGTTCGAATCCCAGTGGCACGCACCAATGACTGAATGAAAATTAAATATCACCTGCAGTTACGGTGAAGGAAAACATCGTGAGGAAACCTGCATGCCTGAGAGTTCCCAAAAAAAATGTTCTCAAAGGCATGTGAAGTCCACCAACCCGCACTAGGCCAGCGTGGTGGACTAAGGCCTACATCCCTCTCATTGTGAGAGGAGACCCGACCCTGTAGTGGGTCAATAATGGGTTACTGACAATAAAATAATAAAACATAATCATATCGTTGCTAAAGAAGCTATAATCTGTCCGTATAAAGCTTTATTAATTGTTTAACTCTTCTAAAAATCTTTTGCCCCTATTTGGGTTATTACACTGTGCGACTCCTGTGTAGTAAGCTGTATGATTTACATATCTATGTGTAGTAGCGGCATTGCTAAAACTCAGACTAAGGGTACTGCAAAGTTTTTCCAAGAACATTCGTTCCACAAAGAGAATCCACAATGTTGGACTATTAACATAAAAGCATTATTGCAAGAGTATTGCGATGTGGATCGTACATGTGTGTTGTATGTAAAACGATTGTTTTAGGACTGAAGCTGCAACTGGCGGGTCAACGCCCCCTCGTCCTCGGATAACGGAGTCTCAAACCCAACTGCTTTTATATCCCGATTTTTATGAGCAAATACTATGAAAGGATAGAATTTATTCGAACTCAGAAGGAAAAGTATGCACTGAAGGCATCAGAAACACAACGTATGTCTGCAACCTATGAATGATAAAAAATGAACCACTAGCGGTTCGCAGAATGAGAGAAAAAGGTTGTAGTCCACAACGCTGGCCTATTGCGGGATGGTGGACTTCACGTGCCTTTGAGAACACAGTGGAACTTGCAACATTGTGAATGTTTCCTCATCACTTTTTTGACGAACATTATTACCGTTTCTTAGATATAAGAACATTACTTGAGTTTTTGATCCCTAGAGGTTTTATTAAAATTATGTATTAATATATCCCTAAGATCGATACTGAGCCATATTCTCAACTGAATAAAACCTATACAACACACAAGTAGGCAATACCAAGCCAATTAGGGAAAATTCAAAACATAATAAAACCTACACGTTCAAGTATTACGCACACCAATTAGGGAATATACAAAACATTTAGACGGTTGATTCCATTAGCATTTCTATATTGGTAGCGATCGGGCTAGGGCGGGCGGCGCGTCCTTCCTAGGGCGGGCGACGACACCGGCAGACGGGTTCCACAAAGGTTTATTATGAAACGTTACACTCTGCCCACGGCGCGACGGCTGACGAAGGTTAGGTTATTCAATAGAAGAATTAATGTCTGGAGGTAAGCGATGCGGAGACTGCGAGCGGAGGCGTCTGTTGCGTGGAGGCTTTGCAATTAAAGGCAACATTTCATTTTGTTATCAAGTCATTTTTCATTTGAAAGAAACGGAAATACGCCTCGTCACAACCGCCTCAACACTAAAAATAAACGGAAATTATGTAATGGGTTTCAATTTTAATTAATTCCTTCAAGACTTTGATTTACGAAATAAAAAACATTTTTTTTAATTTCCAGTTGGTTATGAATTGTGTGTTACAATATTTGATGATTCGAATGTCGACTAATTTTATCAAAGCAATTTTATTCGGACAACTTTTTTCGTAAGAAATATCAAAAAAATAAAACTAAAAACACTACTTTAAAAAAAGGAAAAATCAATTACGCTTTAAGTCTGAGTGACTCTACTTGACTAGTTTTTTAGTGCGTCCTGTCTACGAAATATGGAAGTCGCTGCGTCACGTAGGGCGACCGGACGTCCTTCCTAGGGCGGGCAACGACACCACTAGGTGGGCGCGCCCTTAAGTTTATTATGAAACCCGCCTAAAGGGCACCTGATATCGGATGTAAACATTATTCAATACACAAATCAATCTAAAGGTAACCTTACCCCGGCCTAGCTGAAACTCAGGTCGTCTAGGATGGTACATACATTAATGACATAGGATTAGTAACGGTATATCATTAAGCTTAGAGTATTATCTACGATAGAGCACGTCGAATATTGTTATGAGACTAGAAATAATTAATGCCTGAGTAATTGGAATTTTAGTAACTGTACAATTATTCATAAGTGTATGTTATATTCAGATGTAGTGGGTTTTCCAAACCCGATTTAGGAGTTGATTCTTAACCGCCGGATATTAAGGAGGAAAATATATAACTTATTTAGTTAAATGAATAATATAGTGTTGATCTTGATATACTGCTGGAAAATTTTCCTCAATTTGATTATTTACTAAAAATTCAAAGTTTACCTGGAAAATTTATCTTAAAACGGAAAGTTATTATGTTTCGACTAGATACTCGTAATTCGTTTATCGGAGAGGAAGTCGATGAAAATTCTGTTATTAATACAGGTACTTAATGTTTTTAATATGTATAATATATCTTAGGTTCCATTTGTTAGTACAGGCACCTTGCCACTTGTACATACGAGTACCAAAATATTAATATAACAAGTGAAAACAGATATAATTAATTTGTTAAAGTGACAAAAGTCGTTTAGGGCGGTTGCAAAACTGAAATTTATTTTTAGTTGCAGTGCGTAGGGCGGGCGGCGCGTCCTTCCGAGGGCGGGCGACGACTCCGTCTGGCGTCGGTAAAAACATGTTGTTGTGCCATCTGATCCCAACGATGTCTGCTTTTGAGATTAGAAGACGATTATACCTACTGCAGATATAGTCAGGTAAGTTTACAAATCTGCAAATAATACCTACATTAAGGCTTTACATTGATATATTATTATTACATTAAATTATACAAGTATTTACTTTAATTATTCATAGAGTTGTTACTCTGGGTCCGTGGGGTGAAGTTAGTATTTTTTTTAAAGAATCATCTTCTCAGTAAAACCATGCTACTGGGTACCCAAAATCTGGTTCCTTCTTTAGACAAAGGTTGAGCCATCCAAAGGGGGAATGCAGCCAGCATCTTGGATACTCTCGAGGACACTGGTTTGGACTCATTATTTTATTTATTGAATTTTATTTTTATTTATTATTTTTCTATTATTTTATTTGTTTTAAGTAATGTAAATAAATGGTTAAAACATATAGAGTAAGTAGAAATAGTTACTTTGTTTTTTTTGTTTGTTTTGTAAGGATTTTTAGATTAGAGGACTACCTACTGCAGATATAGACGGATAGGTTAATAAATATAGAGTCAGTAGAAATAGATACTTAGTTTTTTGTTCAAAAATTCAAATTATCAAAAAAATCCAAACGCACCCTAAAACACCTACTTAATTATCTAACACCATCTTCAAATAACCAAAACTCTAATGAAATCAAATCCCATTTTAGACTTCAATCGCAAACATAAACATCCCTCCAAGCCATTACCTAAGATCCGGCGGGGCTACGCAGCTACGGCGTAGAGGACGTCTACGAGGCTACGACCTCATATTTCGGCGGCGGCGGGGTCGGCCGTCTACGGTACATATGCACTTGAAATAAGATTGGTTATATATATTTCATTTTCATCCCCTTTAAAAGGTCTTATGTAACAAAATAGGCTTTTAAACTATGTAACTTGTTTTGAGTTGGGTTGACTGAGACGCTTAAGGTTCTATTTAGGTGGTAGACATATTTCAGTGCGACCATAGGAGGTACCATTATTACAAAGCTATATCTACTGCTGTGTCTACTAAAGAGAGTTAAAGTATATAGCATCATTAAAAGTAAATCCCTTAGGCCACAAGTTAATAGTATGCACATATGTAAATGTACGATTGTACAGTATCATAACCATAATTTGCTTCCGATTAGACACACACAGTCACATACACAAACACACACACACACACACAAATTTCATTTTTGAATGGAATAACAAATATCGAATGTAGGTAAGGAAACTTCTAACCTTTACTATTTATTATTTTTATATTAATCCTTTATTATTATATTTTTCGTTTTAACTGGCTACGTTGTGCTCCCAATTATGTATGAGATGCTGGTATGGAATGCTAAAATTTAAGCTTTAATACAGTTCATGTATAATGTTAAAAATATTTATTGATTTAGTAAAATACACAATCACATAGAATACATTATGTCCGTACATTGGTATATCTACAATTATAAAGTTGGTGTAAGTTTTAATGAAAAGGAATACATAAATTTATATTTAAATATCTAGAAATGAAATCCCCCGTTAGTAGTGCAAGAGTTACATCAGGTGGTGCAGGGCGGGCGGGGAGGGCGCGAGGGCGGCCGTCGACCCGCCCGCAGCTGCCTTGCACATTATCATATTAATGCACATTGTGGATTCTACCTCAGTCTGTTTCTCTGCGGATATTACGTTTGTAGTTTTAACTCAATTACATTATCAAGAACGCTTCACACTCAAATATTGCGATTTCGTAGCAGCCAAGAACACACACATACACACCCGCCAAAACGTTAAATCTAAAATTTATATTCATTCCTTCCTTCCTTCTTTTCAGCCCTTGTTAGTCCGCTGCTGGACATGGGCCTCCCCTAATCGACGCCACTCCGCCCGGTCCTGGGCCCTCTGAATCCAACGGTTTCCCGCTGCCTTTTTTGAATATATATTTTGCCGCGAAATAAATTCAATATTTGAAATTGGAAATTGAAATTGAACGAAAATTGCCAGAACTGATTATAAAGTAAGTCTTATTTTAACTTTCATGAAAATTCCAACCCTTTAGAAAATCGGCTACCCCATCTGTACAACGTATTTTAGACCGTCTCTACTTGGCGAGGGAGGCCAAAATTATACCCTACTTTGCTGATGAACAGCTTAATAAGTATATTTAAAAAAAATTATTATCTTTTTTATCTCAAAGTTCCCGAAAAAATCAAACTCCTTTCGCTTAGTTCACCTAACTTACCCCAGAAAGCAATTCATTGAAATGAACGGAGACAGGTCGAGTGCACCCTTGCTCCCATGCCTCGCAAGGGCGGCCTGGCGACCTCTAGACGGTCACTGACCACCGGATCGTACCTCGCCTATGCCTCCGCCGAAACTCTATAGCCTATTATGAAGTGCTTAGCGAGTAGGCGTATTTATTGAGAGGTATCGTCTGTCACTTGGTTAAATAACAAGTAAAAGAATGACAATAAGAGAAGTAAAATTTCGGAGATAAAAAATAAATGAGATAAACTCAAACAAGAACATACCCATAAAGCCTCTCGGAGCTTTTGGAGCGCTTTATAAAATTAAATATCATGGTGAAGGAACACATTGTGAGGAAACCTACATGCCTGAGTTCGACATAATGTTCGCAAATGCACGTGAAATTCACCAACGCGTATTAAGCCAGCGTGGTGGACTGATATCTACATATTTCTTATTGTAAGAGGAGACCTGGGCCCTGATTCTGTACCATTCACACTCGTATCGCGGCAATGTACTTTCCCGTCAGTTTTATTTACTTTTAAAATCAAAAAATGTTGTTTTTCTCTGTCACGTAACAGCTATTTACAGGTTCCAATTAAAAGCGTAAGCCCCACAGCACTCAGGCCATGTTTCAGGGACGGTAGGCTGGTAGTAAACACGCCCTTCAGACGACGGAGCGTCGCCCTTACGACCCAACGCCCTTCGCACGCATAAAACGCATCCCGGGCGTCTGCGTGTATTTGTATAGGGCTATAGGCTATCATTGTGCGAATGTAAGGTGTCGCTGTGTGAGTGAGTTTGGCAAATTAAGGCGTGGATACAAATGTCGAATGTGACAAAATTAAAAATGAAAATAAATATTGCGTCTTAATCATTGTGTAAAATCATTGTGTAAATCATTGTTAAACACGAGCAAGTAAAGCGATGAAATTAAGCGTTGAAGAAGCCCAAAAAGAAGGTTTGGCGTTTTAGGCACACAGTTTTTAAAATACATAAATAATCTGAGGGAATTATTTAATAACAAATAGGCGAGAATTCATTTGTTAATTAAAAAGTTCAGAAAAAAATTAAAACGAATCTAAGAGAATTAATTAATTTTTTCGATTTCTTTTTTGATTGTGAATGTGTCCACGCCTTAAAAGTGACTGAAGTGTTAGTGTAGATTTATAGATGAAATGCATCTGTGTGTGTCGCGTCGCGACGCGTAAAGTTCCAGCAAATAGGCCCCTAGTGGAAAATTTTAAGTGAATTTTGTTGTGTGAGTGAAATATCTTTAAGTACAATACCTAGACGTAGGTGTAGATAAAATTTAATGGGGTGAATTCTTAACCTTAATTGAATACCTAATTTTCAGTAACCCATTAATGACCCACTACAGGGTCGGGTCTCCTCTCACAATGAGAGGGATGTAGGCCTTAGTCCATCACGCTAGCCTAATGCGGGTTGGTGGACTTCACATGCCTTTGAGAACATTTTTTTTTAACTATCAGGTTTCCTCACGATGTTTTCCTTCACCGTAACAGCAGGTGATATTTAATGTTATAAAGCGCACATAACTTTTTTTACAAAGTCATTGGTACGTCCCTGGGATTCGAACCCGGACCCCTCGATTCGAGGTCGAATTCTAAGCCACTGGGCTATCACCGCTTTTTTACCTAATTACTTACCTAATACATTTTTATAATTACATATTTTTAATTACTGGAGGCGTAATTAGAAATCCATAGGTGTCAAAGATACAGTTTATAAATTTTTCGTCTGTTTGTTGGTATGGAAGTGATAAAACTTGTTAAAGAATTTGTATGAAATTTGGAACAGTAATAGTTGTTACTCCAATACAGTGATTGTCAATACTTAATACAGTGATACTCAATCCGTGTGCAATTTTGAGTTTGAGCATGGTAGTTAGTTTAGTAAAAATGTATTCCACTTATCAGTCTGAGTGACTTATGATTTGTTTGATGTAAAACGTAGGCAACAATACAATACACTAAACCGATTAAGAAGCTAGACATTTTATCGCCTATTATGAATCCGCTAATAACAGAAAACGAGCGAAATTCCTGAAACACACACCTTCACGATTAAATTAACGGCGTTTTATAACGAATTCGTTACATTGCGATTCAGATGACCGACTTTCGGAACTACCTTATTCGCACCTTTGTATTGTCATCAGGAAACATTGTCGTTTGTTTATTTCTCAGCGATTTCCTTTATACCAACCGAAACAACCAAAATCATTTTGTGTTTGGTTACTCGAAGTTACAGGAAGCGAACACTAGTTGTTCCGTTATATTTTTTGCTCATTAAACTTTTTTTTGTGTTGTTTGCAGATTGTTTGACAATACTGTTATGCTCATTTTAATATTTATTCAAATTTGCGTCGGTCCAGTTGCAATCAGTCACATGGACCTTTGCAACGCTTGGTTTGCATTCGAGACAATTCTGTCAAATAATAAACAGATAATTGTCATAAAAACCTAGGAAAAACGTGGCTTCGAGCTAGGTAGCATTTAGTGCCTCGAGCATAATCTAACTTACTTAGTTTCGTATAGTAATCGTACCAAGCTGACATAAGTAAGTCAAGACTGACATGTGACATACTAATATCCGACGTTTACTATACGAATACTTTGACGATAGTGTGTCAATATTAGGAATCTCGACCTTTCAAGTCGAGATTTCCTTGACGATCCAAGTGGCGCAGCGGTTAAGACACCGGTGCGCTGCGCGGAGGGTCCTGGGTTCGATTCCCAGCAGAGCAGAGATTTAAATGATGGATTTGAATTTCTGTTTCTGGTCTGGGTGTGTTGTGTTCTTGTCTTATGTGTGTCTATGGCACCCACGACACAGGGAATCCTAGTGTGGGGCTATGAGTGTGAAGCATTATTTATTTATTTATTCCTAGTGGCAAAATTAGTATAAGCGTGCTTCGATCCACAATGGAGCAGTGAGTGATGAGTGTGAAGCGTTTAAAAAAAGATATTCAGGTATCCAAATTGCAATAAAAAGTAGAACTAATAGAGAATAAGAAAGGCTTACGTCCAGCATGAAAACGAGAAAATTAACAATAAACCCAGCTGTTTGTTTAGTCACAGTAGCTAGTTCAGTTTAGGTATAGAGCTAGATCGTTCAATTGCGTCTGTGGCAAGGACTAGTGAAATATCTGTTTAAATCTAGGTCAATATAAGACCGTAAGTAAATTGTGCATACTCGTACGTACATATGTATATGTACGTTCATGGCAGCCTTGATTCGTTGAGATTGGAAAATTTATGATTGAAATAATAATAGTACTTCCTTCTGATACTGCGAATTTGTTGTTTCTAAGCAGTAAAGAGATTTTTGAAGGATATTTTGTGGGTTAAATGTGTATTGCTATTCCTAAGTTCTAAAAGGTTCTTATTCTATGTCTGTGGTCCTAGTGCGTAAATTGGGCGGGAATATTGAAAAAATGACTTAAGAAATGCTTAAAAACCAAGACAGAAATTTCTTCATAATCATCATAATGTCAAATCATAAAACTATCAATTTTTAGATGACACAAACGTTTCGAAATTCAAACGGTTCTATAAAATTAATCATACGTCAACTGTGAAAAGCAAATAAACAATTCTGTCCACTTTCATAGCAACACACTAATATATTCATCAACCAATGACGTCATCTACCTAACCGAAGGTTGCTCTAAAACCGAACCCAGCACGAACGATCTATACAAAAAGTTGAAAAAAAAGACACCATCGTCACCAATTATGATTACAAAACGTTTAATAAACCAGATTGGCAGTGAAGACTCACAAGCTTGGTCGGACGACCTCAGTCGGGTGTCGAACCCGAGAAACTAGGTCATTGCAGCGCCGCACGTCCCTACGAGCGCGCCACCGAGCTACGAACACTAGAATAGACAAGGCGATTCGAAGTGTTTTTGTCCGTTTTCCTTGTGTCTAATTTTAATAAGGTTGACTGGTTTGGCGGCGTTTGGAGAATTCTGTTTCTACTCGGATGATGTTTACTGATATAAAGATATTTACCGATTACAGGCTTCTGCCCGTAGTTTCGTTCATCTGGACTTTAGAAATTGATCCAGCGAGATACAAAATGTATATCACATGTTAATTAATACAGATTATAAACTGTGTTGCAGATGCAATTAGCCGTTTTTGCGCAAAAGAGCAACAAACATCCATAAAACTCAAATCTCGCTGAAAAAAATCATTTTTATAAAATCTAAAACTCATTTTTATGAAATCTAAAAGTCATTTTTATAAAATCTAAAACTCGTTTTTATAAAATCTAAATTTATATAAAATCTTAAACGTAATGGGTAAACGGATAGTTCGTAATTGGATACTTTGTCTATCCTTTAGGATTAAATGGTTTGTTATTAACCAACTGCAATTTATAATATTCAAATGTGTAGACGCATGAATGACTTTAGTTATTAAATATTAATTTTATACCGTCTTAATATTGTACAAATTTTGCTGTGTGTTTTTAATTTTAGTTAGTAATTTTGTTACATGTAAATTTATAAAACAAAGTATGTATATGTACTAAGCTAATTGACGATGATAGGGTGTACGGTAAAACCCTACGGAGTTTGTGTCTACACCTTTTATTTAAGACTATGTACTGTGTCTTTTTTATGAAAGTTAATAAATAAATAAAAAAAAATGTAATTAACTGAAAGAGGTCAGTAGAATTTTAAGAAAACTGTTATTATCAACGACCTTCTCGAGGTTGTGTCTGCTAATTATAATAATATCATATATTTTAATATAGTTATAAAAGTCATTATTATAACAATAATAACACTTTGTTTATTGACATTGTCTACAGTCAAATTAGAACAGGAAACGTGATCGCGACCGAATAATAATACGTTCACAATTTTGGCATTGTATGCTAATTTGAAAGGAAAATAAATTTCGGTTATAATTTGTCTACGATTCTAGTGTCAATGACATACGAACTAAATACAATGCTTTACCTAACAATACCTAGATCTCTGGTATTCAACCAGTACGTTTTAAACTTTGTAACGCAATCATGAAATTACCACCTTTTTTTATAAATTTGACAATGTATTCAGTAGATGTACAATTGTACATGTAGTGTATTTTTATTTTCAAAATAACAAACATTTTTGTATACATTTTTGTTACACCTATACGATATTCATTTTACGAGATACATAACGTACTACTAGATACTACCGGCCCTAAGTACTAACGGTAATGTAGTGTATAACGTAGTAATAGTACCCAACTGTCATGCCGCATCCATTGTTCGTACCCGTACGTCCGTGGCTCTCTCGCCTTTATCTCGTAAAGGAAAACATCGTATCGAAGGAAGTTAATAATCTTAGCTGCATAGCAATATCTGTGTTTCAATAATATTTACCTAGTTACGCGACACTAGTACGTTCACGCGGGTTTCTTATAAATTTGTGTACAAGATCAATAACTGAATGACTGTATAACATTAGTTAAATAACTGTGAATGTAATGTATAGTGAGCATTTTTATAACACGGACTCATTAGTGACCAACTGTAGAGTCGGGTCTCCTCTCACAATCAGAAGGATGCAGGCCTTAGTCCACCTTGCTGGCCTGAAGCGGGACTCCACAGCCATTTTGGTTTCCACATATTGGTTTCTAGTATAATACTCCGTTCTAGTAGTACTTGTGACTCTTATAACGTGTTGCTGTTTTGCGAATATAGAGAATTAGATTTTTGAAATTTAGATCTTGGCAGAAAGGGATAAAAAGTACCTACTTATCTATTTGGATGAAATTTGGTATACACGAAGTTTTTTTGTAGGTTATAAACTACATGCATACTAAATTTTATCCAAATTTGTTCAGCCATTTCGTGACAGGGTATCAAACATCTTATTTTATTTTATTTTATTTTTAGTGAGACAACTCACACACGGCTTTCCGATTCCAAAGTAAGCTGTGAGCTTGTGTTATCCATTCATCCAACCATCCCAACATACTTTCACATTTATACAAGTAGTAGGATTAGAATGGTCATCTAATTCCATATACATAAATATCTACAGGCCATTTTCTTTGACATCGCCAAACAAGACATATCAACATATGTTTCGTCTTTGAAAAAAATACATATTAGTTTCTCGTCTTTAGACTTAGGTATCTTTTAAGCTATTTGAACAAAGTCGAAGGCTTCTTCATCGTTTAAAATTCTGTCCATATATGAACACAGGTCGGTGAGCGGCCGGCTAACTGGGAGAAGGTTAGTGCTGCTTCGAAGAATTCCATTAAGTGTGGTTTTTGCGCGCAAGTGATTCGTTACGTTACTACCTATATAAGGGTTTTTGTGTCAAAATAGCCAGGCTTATGTCATGGATTTTGGTTTGGCGTTTCGTTGCATCTTTATGTACTTTCGAAGGTTTGAGAGCTTTGGCGCTGTGGTGAATTATTTCAGAAACAGAGGTACCGTTTCGTTGTACCGAAATCACACTTAGCTTTAATAACCTAGGTTATAAAGGGTGTTTAGTCCTGTAACATATTAAGATTTTTATAATGTGAATAAATTTTTAATGATAGTAATAATAATTTAATATTATTTATATTAATCAGAACAAAACGCATTTCTTTACATTAGGCATCCAAATACGAGTACCTACTGACTTGTATGTATTATTTTGACGAAAAAATGGATTTATTTTATGTTTTTTTTTACGCTTTTCATAATGAAAGTTTCAAAGATATGGGGATAACATTAAGTTACGTTGTCTTTTCAGGACCACTAAAGATTTGATTCTGTTAAATTTTAATGTAATCAAATAGTGTTTCACTCAAAGAGCTTATCGATCCTAACTTCTCGGAAACGGGCAATCGTTTCAAAAGGCATAATTATTTTTGTTGTACATCTTACTACACTCACCAACTTTCCCATTTATAATAATAAATACTATTTGTAATGATAAGTGGAAAAGTATTTTTAATAATAAATACTATTTGTAATAAAAAGTGGAAAAGTATTTGTAATAATAAATACTATTTTTTATAATAATAAATGAAAGTTTGTGAGGGCGGACGGATGGTTGGTTGTTACTTTTTCACGCAAAAAGGGCTGAACAGATTTGGATGAAATTCTGTATGCATTAAGCTTCTAACATATATTGACATATAGGATACTTTTTATCACTCTCTGGTCAAAGTTCTAAAATCTAAGCGAACGAAGCCGCGATTACATGATTTTCCTAACAAAGAACTACGACTTACTTTTAAGAAAATACACGGTACTTATATGTTCTTTGAAAAAGCTTACAATGTTACCTTATCTTTATCCTTACAAACGACTTTCATCCTTTCAAGCCATCCTAAAGACCATAATGATTGCTTTGAAATCGTAATAGAACTTAGGACCTATCCTTGCGACGCCCCGCCCCCCGCCTGTCCTGTGGAAACATCGCTTAACGTACGGTTGCCATGACAACCAGCCCCTGGGGCTGAATCTAGCCTAGACTCACCTAGTTTTGATACAATACACAAAACATAACCCTCTATTTGTTACCGCCAACGGATTTCTACCCTTATTACACTCTCGGTAGAGACTATTATTGTGTATACTTGTAGCTAGAGATATTAACAACTTGTGTTGCGAAGTGATGAACAAACAGAAATGTCTGAAACATTCGTCTAGTTTTAATACGTTATTACAGCAGAATAGAAACCGTTTGCTTTATAAACAACTTACAAAGAGTAACAAGAGTCAAATAATAATATGTATTTTTGTGGGTGGTTAGAGCATAAACATTGTATAGACTTTACATAGAGTAATTGGTACAAAAAATTCAAAGGAAATGTGACTAACATTTCCTTTACTAAGCAGTCTCTGTGCCTAGCTCTAATAAACAAAATGTCACTTTAGATTTCATTTTGAGATGAAAAACAAATTTGATAATCATTAAATTATGTTATTAATATCTTATTCAATCGTTATTGATTTCAAATGAATCACAAATAAGTACTTACTCGTATTTAATTATCTTCTTTGAAAGAATTACATTTTAAGCAAAAACCGTAAAAAATACAGTATTGCAAAATACTGTTTGCACGAGAAACTTTGAAATATAATAAAACTATAAAATTTCAAAATTCGAATTAATATTTTGCGAGTATAACGTGCGGTACTTGACATACTCGTAAGAACTAGTAAGTCAACTATAAGTAGTATTACACTACCCCGACTACTACACGACGACCCTATTGGCGCAGTGGTTAAGACACCGGTGCGCTGCGAAGAAGGTCCTGGGTTTGATTCCCAGCAAAGCAGAGATTTGGATCATGAATTTGAAGTTCTGTTTCTGGTCTGGGTGTGTCGTGTTCTTGTCTTGTGTGTCCATGGCACCCACGACACAGGGAATCCTAGTCTGATGCTTTGAGTGTTAAGCGTTATTTATTTACTACTACTTATGATGAGATGATGACGTGCGAAGATCAGACCTCTCTGTTTCAGAATCATTTCAGCAGTTCGTTAAAAATAGCAACAAATACTTATTTTTTGGTTTATTCCATATCAACCCATTCATATAAACTGCATGAAACGCGTGGAAAAACCTTGAATGTCTCAAAGCAATCTACTCCACTTGACGATAACTGTCCTACTTGTCTGTCAGTACCCTGGCGTGACGTCAGTCCCCTTTGTTATGTACCTCATGACACAGAAATGACCTATCGTGACCGTATCGCCCTTCCATGCAACAGAAATGAAATGAAAGATCTGATAAACTTGCATTCGCCGTCAGGGGACCGAGGGTGCATTTACCCGGCTATTTCAGGTAACTGCCGTAACTCGTGCGGTTTGGATATAAAATTAAGCATTGTATAAGTCTATAAGTCTCAGAACAGGCTATAAGTCTCAGAACTGCTGGGACGTTTCTAGTGATTGAATTTTCAAAGGAAACTCTCAAATGACATGAAAGTTTATTTCGTCTGGTCTGTTTATAAGATTGGGGTTTTTAATAAATTGTTCATTTTTTTCGAAAAAAAGACTTTAGTCTTTTACCGTGTAATAAGGATCTAATCGTAAAGCTGTGGAAATGTAGATAAGACGTCTTGATTGAACAGAATTTCGAATAAGTGACTTGTTTCATGGTCCAACTGGAATTGAATTTAGGACCTTTATCGCAGTTCTTATGTTTATCTTTACAACAAAATAAGTTCTTATAATCCGTGGAAACAGCGACAGGAATTAATCCTAAGAAAATACTTCAATCATACTAACAAGAGCAACGCACCCACATAAAAGCTAAAAAGTGTAAAAAGTGACTTGGACATTAGGTACACACAAATTAGTCAGTCATTCCCCAGTCCATAGTCAGTACCAGTATCAGGACCAGTCCACAGCCCACACTAGGATTCCCTGTGTCGTGGGTGCCATGGACACACACAAGACAACAACACAACACACCCAGACCAGAAACAGAAATTCAAATTCATCGTTCAAATCTCTGCTCTGCTGGGAATCGAACACAGGACACCGCGCAGCGCACCGGTGTCATAACCACTGCGCCACTCAGGTCGTCAATGCAGTCAATGCAGCAACAACAGGGGGTTCATAATGAGAATCCCGACTACCGCAGTAGTATCCACAGGATAGCTATAAAGGCAACCGCGACTCCCAAGTCTCAACCCCCAACTTACGACGTCACAAAATCCACTCATTGAATCAAGACTCTTTTCCTCCCAAGTCAGTCACTAGACTAACATTAACGCTTGGACAACAATCGAACCCCCTATCACTCACCCAACCTGTTCCTATCCGAAGATGAAAGGCTAAACAGTAACTGCAGCCAGTCGTCATAGATTATCGCGATGGGAAGGAAGGAAACCGCACTCGGCACTCGTGCAACCGACTGAGGACAAAGATCGACGACCCCGCGAGGCCGCATCATGTAAATGCGACTCTCAAGGCACTCTCGCCCCACTTACGACAGCCGTACACCCACCCAACAGCTCTATGCACTCTAGCTCATAGCAAAAAGGCTCAGAATCGCTTGGCTAGCGATCGTCTAGCTGTAAGTACAACGTGGTTAGAGAACTACATAGATGCAGTCGATACAACTCGTATTGCAATCGTCTAAGGTCATTTTTTGCACGTTTTGCAAGCAACACCGATGCTGGCGAACTCCAGCGATCAGTTGTGGACGGTGACACGATCATACTCCTTTTAAGTCTAATCGGTGTATTGTATAAAAAAATGATTTGCCGCGTTTGGAGGTTGGGTTCGTTGAAATGGGTTTTTTCTGTTAATTAACATTTTTAATGGTCGTAATAGTTTTAGATACAGCTTAATGTGTTGGGGTTTGAGCAGATTAGCTGAGAATTAATAGATTGTATATTTGCTGAGCAGTTGCATTTAATAGTTTGTTATCGAAAGATAAAACATAAATAGCAAGTCTAAAAAGACAACTGATTTCTTAATTGCGACCTTTTTTCTATTACAGAAAACATGAATCTGTTATCTATATTTACAATAGATGGCCACGTCTTTAATTCAAAGAATTCTTTCACGAACTGAAAACTCGTCTTCAAATATCTTAAAAAATGTAGTTTATAACCCGAAAAAACAATATAATAATTGAGTCAATTGACATCATTCACGTCAGCCGGCTTAATACAATATCTATGAAAATGTTGCGTTTTTGATATTCAATAAAAGGTTCTCAATTGACTCTATTGATGACCAGAAGGTTCCATTGCTTATATTGTATGACACAGATAAATGAACTTTTGCAATGAATGAAAAGAGAGGTTATATCACGCATATTACTATCTACGACAGCGCGGAAGCGTATTATATGCTTTTAACGCATACATATACAACAGTTTACTATGAAAGCGAAAGCTTGTGTACTATGATCTAACGGTTAGGTATATTTAAATTAAAAAAAAACGCAGAATTAGACTTTAAACTAAATAAACATGTACATAAATGAAAAAAATACTATTTTAAGCTTTAGCGGTTTTTCACTACATTTGCAAAATGTTTTTGGGATATTCATCGCGATTCATTTTGTTTCGAACAGATTTCGGCGCAGTTTTGCGCAAAATGCATGCAAAAATAACTTTATCTTACAGCAAAAATGGTGAGATTAAGTAGGTATTGTTAATTTTTTTTGTCAATTGTCTCTATAATTAGGTATATACATATATATAGTTCAAAACCAAGTTAGAGAACCCAAATTAAATCCCGATTAATATACCGGCTAATTTGTCTAATTCTGACACCAACGTAGATATCTGAGACACTTCTGTTACAGGTTTAGCATATTCGTTAAGCTCAATAAACAAGACTGGTCACGACAGCCCATGTTAATGGCTGTTTTATCAATATTGAACGAACTAGTAATTTTGAAAGTCGTAAATTATGGCTTCTAGTAGGTTCCTAAATTAATCGATATTTTTCTGATAGACTGAAATAGAAGTTGAATTAATTTTGACACATAAAGAATTTGAATTTGAAAGCTTTGTTTAATTAGCTTTCAAATAATGGTTTATTGTACGCCTCAATAAACGAAATACATGAAGAGTATCGTGCTTACTCGGGCGGCGGTAAGGTACCGCCCGAGTAACTTACAAGGGCTCTACCACTCAACTTACTAGTAGCGCGAAGCGACCCAATAAGGGTTTATTTTTGCGGTCCATAACCTTAAGTAAAAACGCGTCTTTTTCTAATCCGCATTAAACAACGGTTCATTCGGCTGTTTGCACAAACTGTACAATCGTATAGATAGCAGTATCATAGACATGGAACAACATTCGAACCGTGTGTGGTGGTCCAAGGTCGGCAACGTAAACGGTGGCGTAACGCCTGCGCTTAGCATTCATATATCCTGCTTGTTATCTGAAATGAGGTTTGCGATTTGTTGCGAAGGTAATTTTTAATTGCAAATGTGCGGTACCATTTTTTATAGTAGTTGAGTTGCAAACGGTAGCCTCCTGGTGTTAAGTCATCAGCTCAGGGATACCCAAATCAAACCTCAAATAGTGAAGGAATCCTTCTGAGTTTGTATGCACGAGTACCTACATAGGTGCTTTGTCCTACTACCATTATAAATGCGAATGCTTGTGCGTATGGATGGATGTTTTAAGTACTCTTGCAAAAACGGCTGAACAGATTTGGATGAAATTTGGTACACAGATAGATGGTGCTACCATCTAGAAACCCTGAACTGACAAAACGACTGACTACTACTAATCAACCACTAATCATCTGTGCTCAAGACTCGTAACGGTTACATACCACCTAGCCGTGACTTTTTTTTCCGCCCGCTTTTTTCTCTCTCTACCCTAAAATAATTCAGTCAAAGCATTAAGGACGACCCAAGTGGGCAGTGGTTAAGACACCATTGCGGTGCGCGGAAGGTCCTGGGTTCGATTCCCAGCAGATCAGAGATTTGAATGATGAATTTGAATTTCTGTTTCTGGTCTGGGTTTGTTGTGTTCTTGTCTTGTGTGTGTCCATAGCGGCCACGACACAGGGAATCCTTGTGTAGGGCTATGAGTGTGAAGCGTTATTAAGGTCAGAGGGAGGGGAAAAAGAAAAACGAAGCAGCGTGATTGGTCAGTTCAAAATCGCGATATCCCATCTGTTTCGAACTTGTGACCTGTACTGTAAGTTGAGCTCTAAACAAGCTTGATAACAGCCACGTTCCTGTCAATATCATATTCGAATCAGTTCCGATCGAAGGTGTACACGGGTCAAGGAAGTGGTCGGTAGCATAAATTTCGCGCTCTTATCCCGTGGATGAGACTTTTATGCGTTGTCTGAAAGCGTCGCGTAGCGTGAGGTGTACTTGGCTCTGTAGTCGTTGTGCGGCCACAATCAAACCTTGGACACCTTTCCAATCCACACATCCAGCATTCGGGTCGCTAGGCAACGAGGCAGGCTGGATTCTAGCAATAGTTGGCGATCGGTGGTCGTATGTGGTGCGCCAAGGCTGCGCGACCGCGGTGCGTCCGGTTTTGTTCGCGTCAGACATGGTTTCGTGGTCGGTTTGTTTGTTTGTTTGTTTGTCGAATTTTAGACTAGCAACTGCCTGGAGTTTGTCCGGTTGAATTTTTTTTATATGTCGGGGTATTTTTGTCGATAGTGAATTTAGCTCATGTTTCTCGTAATCTAATGGAGCTTTTGTTTACACCCATAATTTGTAATATGTATGAATTATCATGTAATCTTTTTATGAACTCGGTTGTTACCACTTGAGGGAAGGATGTCAATCCTATACATATCCTATATATTCCCATGGACACTAGACAGTTACGTAGGTACATAGGATAAAAATTCTACCAAAAATCATGGGTACATAAGAGAAAATGCTTGTGTAGCGAGGGGTTACGAAGGCGGAGTTAGCTGTAGTAGAACATACATACGTAACAAATCTGAATAATAAATATATTTCTAACACATAGCAGTCGATTTAATAAGGAATGTGAAAGAATGACCCACATTCAACGGGTACACTGCACCTCGATTACAAATAGATAATACTGAAAAACAACACAATATATTTCTAGCAAATACACATGTCATGTGTTGTAATATCATATGATATCTCTAATTCATTTCGTTATCAATCTACAAACAAGGCGGGAAAAACAATTGAATAGTTTTACAACATTGTGGCACCATGAAATTGATTTAATTCCTATGCCTGTCTTCAACTTCCAGAGTAGACTACATGTAGAGTGGAGTTTTTTTCCGTCCGCTTTTTCTCCCAGTCTACGTTTTACCCGAGGGGTGGTCAAACCGGATTATTGCATTATAAATTATACCGGAATGTATAATTTATAAGGAAATATATATGACATTTATTAAGTGTGCACAAATTTTACCTAATAATGAATAAAAACTTTTGAGTTTGAGTTTGTATCCGGTGGTTCATAAATACCAATATAAAAAAATAGGTATGCCTACACAGTTTGGTATTGATATCGTATCCATATCGCCAGTAGTATGGGAAGATGTTAAGACATACTAACATGTCATACTAATGGCTGACGTTTACTATACGAATGCTTACACGATTGTGTTCGTGCTCACAGCACAGCCGATTATGATTATGAAAGGAAGTAAAGCAAAACGTTGCGACTTAAACACAATTTAATACTTTTGAAAGTTAATAAAAAACTTACGTCAAAATATAAAAATGGCTGCAAAGCTGTTTCTCACTTACCTGAAATAAAATTTTATTTATTTAGCTGAGCTAGTAATGCAACAAATTATAAAATACACAAACCAAAAACGTTTTTATAAAAAAAATGAGCGTTACCCACAAATTCTCGTAATTCGTTAGCGTGAAATTCTAATGGGTTCTGATGGTATTTTGACACCATGGGTGGGGGGCGGAGCTCCTCTAATAGAGCGTATCGGATGTGGAAAAAAATGTCATCTCGTGATGGAAAATCACATTTTTCGTTTTAGGTTAGAGTTCTGTATAATCTTATGGCAAATAAATGGATTATAATACGTTTAATAGCGAAATTGACAAATAGATTTGAAAACGTTAAAAAGGCTTTATTTAAAGCAAAGCTATCTTAAATAAAAAAAATAAATTAAAATTAAATTAAAAAAAAAAAATTTAATATATAAATTTAAATCAATCGTATGCTTTGTAAGTGAATTCCCTACTTTAGACGATTTAATTTATCATTAAAACAGACTCGATATTATTAAACTGCTTTATGTTTCATTTTCAGAAAAGCAAAGAAATCTTATCTTTTTTAATCTTTACTTCAATGTAACATTTATTTTTACCTTTAAAGATACCTTTGTTATATAAGGGATCTTTCAACCCTTAGACACGTCCCGTTCAAATATTGGAAACCTAGTGTTCAGGTAATTAATCAAAGCCACATAGACAATATCTAGGTTGAACCCGAGAAGGGTCGATAAATGTTCCTAAAACCCTTCGAGGAACCCTGGGATCAACTATTAATTCCAACACCAACACCACTACCCTGACGTCACGAAATGTAGATTATTAATGACTAAAGTTATATATTGACTGGCGCCTAACGTTTTTGTGGTCTAAATGTAGAAAAAATAATTGCCTAGTGAAATATTTGCGTCATTTATACTACGGTGTAAAATGTGACGTAAATATTAAAGGCTGTTATGATTTATTAAAATACTTTTTATGTCCGACTTACATAAAATTGACTTTGAATACCTATTTTGTAAAATTGCTTAAAACGCTTTTATGATGCCTTCAATTGAAGGTGCATGCTACTCCGAATAAATGAACTATTTTCAGTCGTTACCACTTAACACATATTAACATTCATAATTTTATAAATAGTGGGATTTATTAATCTTATATACCTAGTGAAACGGGAAGCGAAAATTTTGAGAACAATTTACAGCTCAATGCTTGAACGGAGTCAACGGAGCAGTATTGAAGATTATGTATTTACTTCCATAGTTTGAGCACTTTGACATGCACACATAGAAAAACATGACATGGACGTACATTCCGATACGTGTCACATTCAAATTTCGACTACTTGGCGACCTCTCGTATTTTTTTTAATGTAATTAATATGATATCTATTAATCTAATCATACTTGTGTTTCCACACAATAAAAATATTTACGTAAAATAGCTTATTTCCTAACAATCATTTATAAATATGCCGTCATGATGAACAAAATAACGCCGGTAGTAATTATAACAGTATAATCGAACCGAGCCTTGGATAAGGGTATCGACCCACTTCTCGTGTTCGCATGCGTGCCTAACGTGTGAAGATTTATGCCTAAATCTAGTGTCGAAATTTTGGCCATTCGGGTACGGTATAAGTGCCGGCGATTATAAGTTGATATTATAATTTAAAAAAAATTAGTAGCGAACTAGCCTGAATGACTGTCAAATAGAAAAGAATATCATCTATGATCGTAAGTCAGTAACTACTCGATAATTAAAAAAGTATTATTTTAATAAAAGACGTACATATGTCGATCTTTGATCGTCAGTCGTAGTTAGGACTCAATATGATGACGACCTGAGTGGCGCAGTGGTTAAGACGCCGGTGCGCTGCGCGAGGGGTCCTGGGTTCGACTCCCAGCGGTACAGAGATTTTGAATGTTGAGTTTAAATTTCTGTTTCTTTTCTTGTCTTGTGTATGTCCATGGCACCCACGACACATGGAATCCTAGTGTGGGGCTGTGAGTGTTATTTATTATTATTATTTAATAAGAGAATAATCACCTCAAATTAAATATACGCCATTCACACCACCTCAAAGAAAACATTACAAAAACAACGTGCTGTTTTACGGCAAGTTTAAAATGTATGGAAAAAATACAATTAACAGACCTCAATATTTTAACTATTTTTAACCCTCACTGTTCAGGAGAACAATTGCTGCCAGGCGCGGTGCGGGCGTGCAGCCTCCTTGCGCCGCGCGCGTGGTCGTGGCCGCATAGATTTTTTGTTTTGTTTTTTATTATTATTGATGCGCTTTTGTTATTTTTTCATTCGATCTTTAATATTTTTTCAATGACTACGATTTTCAATGTATTTTAATGTTTTCAATGGTTAATGTTTAATTGTTTATTACAAGTTTGATTATTATTTTAAATTTTCTATGTACATACTAAAATTATATATATTCTCAAGATTACAACGAAGTTTTTATGTAAAACCGTACATGGTTTTTGGCGACCGCAACAACACGAAGAACTGCAATCTTCGGATTACAATACCTACAAGGATTCAAAGGGCGTGGTGTTTGGCGAGGATTACGATACAAGTTTGGCATTTTGGCGTTTTGGAGATTGGTGAAGCTGGTTTTCGACTTTGAAGCGGATCAACCTGCGAGCGCTATCTACACCTACTCCATCTTCTCAGCCATTCTACGGCTGACATCGTTCTCGCCACTCACACTGTTTCGAAGGTTTGCTTCGATTAGAGGTATTTGATATTTTTGTTGTTTTGGCTTCATTACTATGACTGGCACAGATGATTTAAAGGATCTGAAGGCTAAGCGTGCGTCTATCAAAGGCAGGCTCACTACCTTTGAGAAATATATAGAGCAGTTAAAATTATTACCTAGTCTTACTAAGCTGAAAATCCAAGAAACAAGGACAAGGTTAAGGAAGGTAGAAAATCTTTTTGAGGAATACGATTTAATCCAAACTAGTATCGAAGTTAAGCATGAGTCCTCAGAAAATCAAATCGAGAGGGAGTCAAGCGAGAATAGGTTTTATCAATGTATTGCCGAGGCAAATTATTTAATAGAGAGTCACAATATAGAGATGGACACGCAAAGCTCTAGTTCTAATGCAATAGTTCAAAATTCAAATATTAAATTACCGCAAATAAAAATACCTACGTTTTCGGGCGACGTAGCAAATTGGTTAGAGTTTCATGATACCTTTTCTTCGTTGATACATTACAACGACTCTATTGCAAACATCAATAAGTATCAATATTTGAAGGGTGCTCTCACCGGTTCTGCGGCGTCTGTGATAGCTAGCCTCGAAATTTCTAGCCTTAACTACGAAGTTGCCTGGAATCTTCTGTGTGATCGTTTTAATGACAAACGTAAGCTAGTCTATACGCACCTTAAGGCTTTGCTCGATGCACCGAAGGATGTTTCTTTGCGTATCCTAGCCGATCACATTACAAAGCATTTGCGAGCGTTATCCAGTCTAGGTGAGAAAACCGAAAACTGGGACACATTAATTATTTTTCTTTTTTCCTCCAAATTAGATAGTGTTACGAGTTCAAAGTGGGAGGAATACAAGGGGTCTTTAACCGATTTACCTAATTTAGATAATTTTAATACTCTCCTGCGATTGAGAGCAGATGTTATCGAAGCAACAGGTTTGGATAACAATCAAGACTATGAGCGGCAGCCATCGCGGCACCAGCCTCAGCTGCAGTCTAAGCAACATACATCGTTCGTCTCTACTTCTTTTATAGGAGTTAAAAGATTTAAATGTTATGTTTGCAGTGGTGAACATTCAGTTTATCATTGTCCAAAGTTTTTAGCTATGTCCCCAGTAGACAGATTGAATTTTATTGTAAAACGAAGACATTGTATCAACTGTCTCTGTAGCGGACATCTAGCTCCACAATGTTTAATTTCATCTTGCAAAGTATGCAATCGAAGGCATAATTCACTTTTGCATTTAAATAAGTCCTACAGTGAAAACAAAGATACAAGTTCCAAATTGAATATTTTATGTAATTTCAGTCAGTTGCATGTACCCTCATCACAGAATCCAAGCAACCTTGTCCAAAAATCTAATCTTTCGTGGAGGCGGATTGGGACTACACACCTAAAAAGCCCTAGTTATCACTGGCCTGATGTGAGGGTCCATCATTCAAATATTGATACAAATCTGAAGTTAAATAGATATTTTAACCGTCCAAGAATTAGGTATTAATGATAACGTCAGTATATTTTAATGTTTTATATTTATATTTTTATTCATGTCTTGTTTACTTTTTATTTATTTTACATATTTTGATTTTGCGTTGGGTTCACCTCTCATCTTAGAAAGCCTCGAGAGATATTTTGTTACTCGGCACCAGCTTTTGGTGCAATTAATTTGCTGTTTAAAACCATATTTCGTTATCTGTGTCAGATCTAGTTAATGAAGACATAAAATTTAGATTTTCATGTACTCGTACCTATGCTACAACCATTTGCGGGTTGTACGAAGCAGCTGTGAGCTCAGCGATTTTTCATTTTATATGGGGAGTAGGTAGCGCATATTCATACACGAAGAAGTTTTAAATTATATGTTGCCAATTCGAGGTTATTGACCTATTGTATGTTGAACTGAAAATCTACGTTTTCAGATCTTAGTAGTCTTTATAATTTTTCTCAAAAAGTTACTATGAAATTTCTGACTAGAAGATCACTAATTAACGCCACTACCTGCCCATGATAATCTCAGTCGTTGTCGAAGATAAGCTCATTGAGCTAGCAACTTCGAGCAAGCAAGATATAATGACCAAGACCATCAAGGGAATTGTTTGGCGGGCTATTAACTCGCCCTGCCTGTTTCATCAACGTTGAGAAGAAGTCAACAACAACTTCGTCATTCTTATGTGGAGGCGGAGATTGTTCAGGAGAACAATTGCTGCCAGGCGCGGTGCGGGCGTGCAGCCTCCTTGCGCCGCGCGCGTGGTCGTGGCCGCATAGATTTTTTGTTTTGTTTTTTATTATTATTGATGCGCTTTTGTTATTTTTTCATTCGATCTTTAATATTTTTTCAATGACTACGATTTTCAATGTATTTTAATGTTTTCAATGGTTAATGTTTAATTGTTTATTACAAGTTTGATTATTATTTTAAATTTTCTATGTACATACTAAAATTATATATATTCTCAAGATTACAACGAAGTTTTTATGTAAAACCGTACACTCACAATGTCAACAGAACTATAAAACAAAAGTAAAACTTTTATAATTGGCAGAACAAATTAAAATCATTAATTCACGTTACGTCATTTTGTTAATGAGTATCAATATCAACTTTCCTTTAAAATAAAACAATACCAATTAAAAAATAAAAGCGCCACGTAGCGCTGAAGCATATTTTGTACGACTATAAATTATTGAAGGGTAAATAAAGCTATAAAGGGACCATTATGAACGAATTACAGTTTAGTTCCCTTGTAGGGCAGTATCACTCAAGCGATTCGTGTAATTTATATTGTGTACACTCTTTTAAATAATGTTTTTACAGCCATAAAGGGCTATCTCTCGAATCGGCTAAAAGCAACTATACAATTACTTCATACTTACACTAGTAATGATCTATGTATAATAATAATATAATGTATAAATAATAATTAATAAATGAAAGTGATCGTCGCAAAATACAACACTTAAAAAAGGATACGACGTTCCGTTTTGATAATACTTTTAATTAATTTTACTTCAAGTTTTAAAAAACAAAAGTTTAATTTCGTATCAATTAAATTTATCAGCCATCGTTCTCCAAATAAATTGATACATTATGCTTTGGAAAGGCAATAAATAGATCAAATTATGTCATTTTGAATTGATAGCTGACATGAGATAGTGCCTGAACGAACGCTGAATTTTTAAGTGTATTCATTTAAATTTTAACGTACTTATAACACGTCGGAATTCCTTTGTGCTTCGTAAAAGGGCGTAGTGATAAAGGGTATATTCAAAACTTCACACACATTAATGATTCATGGTGAATTGAGGCAAGCTATATAATTTCTGGATAGAATAAGCAATACGAGTGTGTCAGAGGAGTCAACCTTTATTCCTTTGAAATGGCTTAATTAAACTTGATGGATTGGAATTGTTTAAAAATATTTTGTACAACGTTTTCCTTTGCCAATCAAACGAAAAGACCATTTTTTAAAAAACTTCAAGTAAAATGCATTCTTGCCTTAACATGAGGTATTCGGTTCCTTCAAAATATTTTTTTTCAAAATATCAACTGAATACTAAAATAACAATAACATTTTCTTTTTTAAAATACTATATTCGAAACAAAGCAAAGGTAATATCATATGACATCGCTGACTTAAATTTCTTCACCTGTTGAGTTCATTACCATTCAATGCGAAAAAAACTGTTGTAATTTCTGGTCCAACAAAACCGACATACAATAATCAATTACCACGGAATGTCACAACAACAAAAAATATCACAAAAACCCGCAAAAAAAGTTTACAACCGCAAGTGGTGGCACGTTGTCCATGAAACGTGAGCCCCGTTACGTAATTATAAAAAATTAAGCAAAAACATTATGTCTCTAGCTTACTCCTCGCTAGTGGTTATAACACTTATAATCTTACTTTGATTCGCAGCATGTTGTCTATAACTCCTAATTGGCTGAAATAACCGACAAACCAGCCAACATGATAAAATTGAAATTCACACTGACAAAACATGCGACAAATATGTCATGTGCGCAAAAAGTACAAGTCAGAAATCAAAATTACATACTTATAATATTTTGTATTATTGCATAAAAATATACGTATATAAATAAGTATGTCCTCATAAATTTATACGTCTACAGACTACATAATACTTGGAATAAAACGAATTAAATATGCGATTTAAATGACATTAAAAACTAACATTACTGAAAGCACTCTTTTCACTCTTAGCACACTTTTCAGTACGATACTTGTGGATTATGAGTGGCATGTGTGTGTGTGTGTGTGTGTTAGTTGATCATCCTAATTTCTTGTTTAGTTCTTTATTTTAGGTGTTTATAAACGCTTGCAGTAGAGCAGTACGCGGCTCGCGACCCCGCGGCCCCGGGGTGATGTATTGACGGAAGATGGGTTAATTATGTGCAAGTGGTACGAGTACATTGCTGTCCTTACCATTTTGTACTATTATGTATAAAGTATGTAACGGATTTTCCTTGACCCTTTTCACCTAAATACCCTTGTTAGTACTATTCATTAGGTATTTCATACAGAAATTCATCACAGTGGTGTGACCAGGATATGGTGGGTATCCTAGCTAACCAATCAACATTGCTTTCGAATATACTTATGTACAGATGTGTAACTAGTCGACACGACAGCTAGGTGACGCCCTGCTCTTAATTTAGGCTATCCAAGAACTACTGTAACAATCGTTTCCATAGGGGTTTACGTAAGGATCCTTAATATTAAAAAAATATAGCCTATGTGTTGCCATGACTTTCCCTTTATACATAATAATGAATTTTATATTATTAGGACTACGCATTAAATTAAATATATTACATAATTAAAACACTTTAAGTTGAGAATATTTTCTTGTTTAATACTTTTCAGGCTGTGATTTTAAGCAGTTGGGTTTTAGTTTTTCTTAATATTATAGATCGAATAGGAGATATGCGAATAGATAGATAAGATGGAGGTAAAATAGTCCGATCGTATAACATTTAACTACGAAGCCCTAATAAAAAGGAAAGTAAGTAGGTAGATGTTCGTCTAGCTCGCGACTGCCAATTGCGAAATGTAATGGTCCGCAGATTGCATTAAAACGTTACAATTCATAGATCCGTTAGCGGAGTGCAGATGGATCCTATATTAGTTTCAAATTGGGTTAAGCTCTGCGCACAATCGCTAATGAATAGAAATGCTTATCGGAAAATTTGGTTGAGAATTTAAAAAAATTATTGTAACAGATTTGAAAAATGAAGAGGCAAGAATATTTAAAAATAATTATGCTATAGGAGATAAGAATGCTCGGTATTAAAAAAAATATTTGAATTAATGAAGACATAATTCACTTTTGACGCGTTATAAAACTGTTAATGTCCAGTTAAAAACTTCAGCCCCACAAATAACTCAACTACCTAAGCTTATTACTAATTTACACAAACTAAACATCGCCAAGTACTCAAATTCGACTATAATTTGAAATTTGAATTTGACACGTAACGGAATGTACGTACTTTTGTCTTTGCTTGCATGTAACTCAAACTAGTGGCAGTGCGCGTGGCGTTTTTTTGATGAATTTCCTGGTTTTCTAATGCATTTTATCTAAAAATGTTAGAATTCTTTTGTCTTTGTTTGCATTTAACTCAAACTTGCGGTAGTGTGCGTGGCGTATTTTTTATGAATTTTCTAGTTATCTAATGCATTGTATCTAAAAATATTAGAATTCGTGCATTCTTCACCATATAAACATTAATTGTGGCAAATTTCAAATGCTCCGTTCGCGTGGTGAGCTATTGCACCCAAAGTTTTCGTTTCGCGTATTAATTTATAAGATAGTTAATCTCAGCGCGGAAATATTCACGTATCAGTCTGACGCGTCACTTACCTATTTACAATTAAAAATAAACCAACCGTTGCTATAATAATTCTCCACATTCTATTGGTAATTTACGGCCTTTCCTACAGTTATGTCCATACAAATCCGCATAATACAGCCTCCAACGGTAGTCAAGAGCGACCTGCGCGGGGAGGCCGGCCAGTCACGGGCGTTCACGTCGTGTTGACATTCGCTACTTGGCTAATAGCGATCATTAGAATTAATAATAATCTTACATATTTATACGTGAAGCAAAAATTTAAGGTACAACGTACAGCTGCGTAGTGAGCTGAACGGAACAGTTTGAAATTTGACACGATTAAATTTTATATGGAGGAGAACAGAAGCACGGATTCTAATATTTTTAAATTAATTCATTAATTAGAATTGCAGGAGATTTATTAACAAACACGCTACGCACACTCTAAGTTTGGGTACTTTGACATACACACATAGACAAACATGACGTGTACGTACATTCCGTTACGTGTCAAATTCAAATTTCAATCAATTATAAATAGTCGAATTTCGACTATAAATATACGAACATTTTCGCTTCACGAATATAAGATAAATAATAGTAAAAACATAGTTAAGTAGGAAGTCTTATGTAAACTGGTCCCTTAAAAATCATAGTTGTTAAAAGAAGTAGTCAAATAGTCAATTCACCCATGTAAACAGGTACTTACATTTGCAAGGATTTCGGTTTGAGCGAATTAGATTAGCCATTAAAATTGATGAGTGACCCACTCCGCGCTTGCAACACGCAATCGAACGCAGTCACTGCTTGCATTATCCCGACGAAATGCATTCGGGTGAGTGCGTCCTGACTAATTTGCAGTTTTTCAAAAGGATAATTTCAATAGGACGATTTCAATAGGCGAATTGCACAACGATATTGGTTGTGCCTGAAATGTTTCATATTCACAACCTATAAAATTGCTGCGTTAACATTTAATTTTAGTGTTTTGTCTCGGTCTAGATGAAATATGTAAACATGATTTCAACGCGCCCCCCCGTTCCTCGCGCCCTAGGCTGTAGCCTTATTAGCCTAGCCTTATTAGCTTATCAGGCCCTGGGTTTAGGCTGAAAGTATTTGAAAATGTTATTATTCCGTTAAAAAAGTTCTTCTGTAGTGGCTTAACATGAGTTAGAATTCTTGATTCTTGCAACAATAAAACAAGGCTCGAATTAGTAAAAAACGAGTTTGATCCACTCTCGATATTTTAGTAGTACAAGTAGTACATACAATTTATAAATATTATTAATAATTTAAATTCGACCAAAAGGACACTCCATCACGACAAAATGTTACCTACCACATACATATATCACCTAGTTGCTAGATAATTTACTTCGGTACCATTATACGTTCCAGATATAGCGAGCCTTCATAGATACCAGTGTAGCATCTGGCCAATCGCGATCGTGTATAGTGCTCGTATGTATGTGTGTGTGTGTGTGTGTGTGTGTGTGTGTGTGTGTGTGTGTGTGTGTGTGTGCTTGTCATTGACACGAATGAGGTTGTCGCACGGACCCAAGGAGCAGTGGCTAGGTTGTACAGTCCAACGCATAACTAAGAGGGAAAATGTGTACTAGTCAATTGAGATTTTTGAGATAGGTACTTGTAATTTTTTATGGGTAATATTAATTATGACGACATTATTTAGTAGGCAAGTTTAGTGTGTAAGTTAGGTATTAATTTCCCTAAAAAATGCATTACTGTCGAACACAATTATTAATATTAATTTCATCTAAACCAATGAAAAAAAAAATTAAAATTAATAATGTTCGATATAAATCCATTTTTTGGATATTATTTGCGCTATTTTAAGAAATCACGTCCAAGATTAATTGTGTACGATGTCATCATCCAATAGCACCATAAGCATTTACCAATTGCATTTTAATTTGATATGATATTTGGCTTTCGACGACCACTAACCTAAGTTTTCATGTTGCTACGTGCTTTTCTTTTCATGGATACTAGAGCTTGAATAGTTAATAGCCTGTCAACCATCTGTCCATACCATCAAATAACCATAGCTGTCTGCGAAGTTATTTCATAACATACCTACGTAATATTTAAAAAAAAGAAACAAACTTTTTTTAAATACTACGACCTAAAGTGTACAGCGGGAAGCCGTCAGATAACGGATATGTTTTAGTGGAGAGGTAGCATCCGTCCTATAGTGGACTTCAAAGTTAGCCTTAACCAGATGTTATTGCGTCTGAGTGTACATCATGCACAAGCGTAATTAAGGTAATATGGTTTGCGCGTTTCCGTCGCGCCGCCATAATATTCACTTATACGAGTATTAAGATATGTGCCAGTTTCTAACGGGATCTTATCGCTTGCTCTTATGTATTCAATTAATATATCTGATATGTACTACGTGCATTCTAAGGTTGGGCTTATTGCAATTTGGATTAAATGCGATACAATTACAAAACACTTCACTTTCAAAATAAAAACATTAAAATTTCGAAATACAACAATTATTCATGATTTATACATACACCAGTGTCATAACCACTGCGCCACTTGGTTGTCAAATGTATGTATGGTTTTGCCAATGTGTCATGTCAGTCAGTAATTAATGACCCATTACACGGTCGGGTCTCCTCTCACTATGAGAAGGATGTAGGCCTTAGTCCACCACGCTGGCCTACTGCGGGTTGGTGGACTTCGCATGCGTTTGAGAACATTTTTTTTTGTGAACTCTCAGGCACGCAGGTTTCCTCACGATGTTTTCCTTCACCGTAACAGCAGGTGATATTTAATTTCATAAATCGCACATAACTTTTATTACAAAGTCATTGGTGCGTGCCACTGGGATTCGAACCCGGATCCCTCGATTCGAGGTCGAATTCTAAGCCACTGGGCTATCACCGCTGCGTCATACCACTCATATATTGTTTTGTTACTCTATTACTATTTTATAATATTAAACCATACTTTAAATAAGCCAGTAGCTATAGCAAATGCCTTGGATACATAGGGCAAATAACGAAAATTGAAAAAGATTTAAGTTTTCACAAATTGATTTCAAATTAATCAGATAAGCGCCCATAAAGTCTCAAAGGAAAAATAGAGCCACAGAGCTATGTTTGTTTCGATACAAACATACTCATAACTCAGTAGTAGCAGTAGTCGCGTCTAGTTCAAGCAATTGTTAATTGTTCAGGGATCCGACTCTAGATCTGTTTGTTGACGAGGTGCAACGTACTACATGCAGATAAGCCAACGTATCCATCTACATGTCTGTTTGATGTGGGACTCTACATGTAGAGTTGTACTGTAATAGCGCTCCATGTAGAAACAAATCTACGTGTAGAGTTACGAGGATCTTGTAGAGTTCCAGTTGAGTGGTTATGGATTTGGTGTGTTGTTCATTAGAAATGAAAATTAAACAGAGCGATGCCTGCCTTGGCTAGAAGTGTATTTTTATATTTATGTTATTACTAATTCTATCTGAAAATTTATACTTACATTTTTGGAATTACACTCTATGATAGGTAGCACATAGTGACTATAACCCGTTTGTGTCACGGTCTATTCCCGTCCCTCACAATGAGGAGGATATAGGCCTTAGTCCACGCTGGCCTATTGCGAGTTGGTGGACTGCCAGTAACCCATTAATGACCCACTACAGGGTCGGGTCTCCTTCTCGTAATGAGAGGGAGGCCTTAGTCCACCACGCTGGCCTACTGCGGGTTGGTGGACTTCACATACCTTTGAGAACATTTTTTTTGTGAACTCTCAGGCATGTAGGTTTCATCACGATGTTTTCCTTCACCGTAACAGCAGGTGATATTTTATTTTATAAAGCGCACATAACTTTTTTACAAAGTGTGCGTGCCACTGGGATTCGAACCCGGACCCCTCGATTTGAAGTCGAATTCTAAGCCACTGGGCTATATTGGTGGACTGAACATGCTTAAATTAAGAATAGTCTTTTACTTATTAGAGAGCCACGGTCGGGTCTCCTCTCACGATGAGATGGACTATTGGTGGACTTCACACGCCTTTTAGACCGTTGCCTTATTTAGGTGAGTACTGTAGCAAGTAGCTAGCTACTTGTCAGTGCAAGTGTCGGTCGCTAACAGGTCTCAAGGCGAGCCGATGCGGCGCGGACTGGTTGGGCAACGACCGCAGTGTGCTCCACTTGCGGGTTTGAGGTCGGGTTTGAGTCGTTTGAGGCGATTTGAGGCGTTGCGCAAGAGTGCCGAAATGTCTAGGCTAGACTTGCAGAGGTTTATAACGATTGTCTGATACTTTGAATGATTTTATTGTTATCTCGACTTTGCTCACGGCTTCGTCCATGTAGGTTTTAGGATTTGGTCCAGAGAGCGAAAGTAGTAAAGATATGCAAGTATGTTATAACCTGAAGTATAGTTGTCAGGTTATAACCTACTTGCATATCAAATTTCGTAGTCACGGTTTAATGGAATAAAATATAAATCACCTGTGAAAACCTTGCTATTGATATTTGAGGAAAATAACTGTGTTTATTCGATTCAGGGACGCACGGTTGGAGTTTTAACCCTGCGTTATTAACTGACATAAATAACGTCAACTTATCTTTCTCTTTCTATATTGCGAGCCTATATTCACCACCAATTTATCTATTTTTTGTCTCGATAGTAGCGCGATGCATGCCTATGTTCAGACTGGTGTCGATACGGAACAACGTGAACTCGTAGTTCTAACTCAATACTATACCGGCGCGCGTTACATATGAACTGTAATATTAAGGGAAAGGAGTTTGAATACATAATCTACAATACGAAAAAAGGAGTTGAAATTCCACAATAAAAAACTTACAAAAACCCTAGGTAGAGCAAACAGCGTGCCACACTCACGCACGTATGACATAACGCACGCACACGCGCGCGTTATTTGCGCGTTGTGCGGAGAAAACCGGGTCAGGGCCCCGTGACGCACGCTGCACCGGATTGCGGATGCATTGTCAAAATACATACGCTCGCTTTGCCTGGCTGTGTGTGCGATAACCATAACATTTTAAGTTGAATCCACAAATTTAAAGTTAACTTACGAGTACCATCGCCTTAATAGTGAAAAAAACGTTTTAAGGAACTAAATCCTACTAATATTATTAATTATACTGTAACCATCGCCTTAATAAGCAAAAAAAACTTTTAAGGAACTAAAATCTACTAAGATAACTAAGTATGGTTATACAAACCATCGCCTTAATAAGGAAAAAAATTTAAGTAACTGAAATCTACTTAACAACAAGAGCGGTGATAGCCCAATGGCTTAGAATTCGACCTCGAATCGAGGGGTCCGGGTTCGAATCCCAGTGGCACGCACCAATGACTTTGTGAAAAAGTTATGTGCGCTTTATAAAATTAAATATCACCTTCTGTTACGGTGAAGGAAAACATCGTGAGGAAACCTGCATGCCTGAGAGTTCACAAAAAAAAATGTTCTCAAAGGTATGTGAAGTCCACCAACCCGCAGTAGGCCAGCGTGGTGGACGGCGGCCTACATCCCTCTCATTACGAGAAGGAGACCCGACCCTGTAGTGGGTCATTAATGGGTTACTGACTTAACAATAAAAACACGATAATTATGACAATAGACTACGGCTTGCGAATATCATGAACAATAACATTTTAAGTAAAACCACGTAAAACCCACTGAACTTAAATAACCATCGCTTTAATAATAAAAAAGTCCTTTCAAAAGTGGTTGACGACATACGACCAAGTCATATAATAGTTGTAATATCTAAACGGGACTTTACTCGCGGCTTCGTCTGCGACTTAGAACTTGGTCTAGAGAGACAAAAAGTATCCAATACGTTACTCCAGGTTATAAACTACATACACACCAAATTTAATCCAAATTCGTTCAGCCGTTTTTGCGTGAGAGAGTAACAAACAACGTACATTGCTTCGTAACATGAGTATGAGGAAAATCGTAGCCTGCATCCCCACGTGAAGAGAGGTCATCCACAACATTTGATTGTAGTGACGTCAAACCCTGTTTTGTACTGGTAGGGTTTCAGTTATTTTTAGAAAGAAAATCTCACGCGGCTTAAGCTTTTGATTGAAATGTTTTGTAATGAATCCAAAAATGGACGTTAGTGATGCGACATGTAAGTATGAAACTATGTAGTGTTAACGGAACTGGAGAAAATATTCGCATAATAATATGTTGATCTGTTAGGGCTTCTAAATATATACAAAATATAAATGTTTGAAATAATAAGGCCTATCATAATGCCAGATTTTGTTTGTTTGACACATCGTGCAAAAACTTTAATTGCGTTTTCCCACAAATTAGAAATTCTGCGTTAGTTCACTTTATTTTTAAACGTGCGATATTATCCTTCCTTCAATTCTGCGGTGATATCCTTCAATGTTAGCAAAATTATGCGAAGCTATGAGTCGCTATGTCGTGACGTCACACCACATTGAGGTCAACACGAGTGCCCTTGACACCGTGTTCTATAAAGATTTCCGAAGTCTACTACAACGATACCTGGAAGCGTCACAGGAAAACATAAATAGTATCAAAATAATGCCTACCCTATATAGCGCAATGCCTTCAAAGAAAGATGATTCTGCTAGTACTTTCCATGTTTTAAAAATCGATATTTTCATTTACACTACATTTTTTGCTGATGTCATATAATGTCATGTGCTTATAGGGTCCTTATTTTACAGATACATGACAAATGGTGATGTCAATCTAGTTATTTGAATCACAAAATATTTTCAGAATTGATATGGTCACTCTGATCTTGTTAGGTTAGCTAGACCCCCTCAAGTGGGGACTTAATAAATAAATCTATACTGAAGAGATTGCTAGTTAAAATGTACACTTGTAGAGGTACAAACTATCAGGAACTACTGAGGACTGTGTATGATTAGCAAAAAGTTAGTATCGGTATACAAAAAACCTAAAAGCATTCCGCGTCTGGGATGAATTTTTTATCCTAACTTCATCCCCCGGGAGTGTATCAAGTGCTTTACGGTGGGATCAAAAGTGGGTGTTTAGGGCAGTAACAGTACTAATGCGTTCATGTTTTTTACTTGGCAAAATGGCACTTTACTGGTTGTAGGGAAAGGAAGTACCGACGTTGCAGTAGCTGCGTTTGTAGTTTTTTTGCTCAGTACATTTAGGTACCTTGTTAAATATAGGTAGTCAAAAACACTCGACTTGAAATAGAAAAAAAACATAGACTATATTTTATGGTCTTCCACTTAAACTTCAGTGTGAATTTGTAAACATATAAAAGTAATAAAACTGTTCAACTCAAGATTCAACTCAGATTTTTGGTTCGCCCGACTAGTTTCAAATTTTTCAGAGGTTCTTCTTGCGCCCCCGCCGGTTTTATGTTTCTTTATATTTTTAACATTACAAAATAATAGCATATTTTTAAGATGTGCTATCGTATCTTTGTCTGTTTTTAGTTTTGTGTACAATTGTACACTGTACCCATTTTATTCTAAGTTAGCTTCTTGCGGCGACCAATGTCATACTCTGATGTACAGATAGCAACAGTAGGGAAAGCTAGAGCTTTCTCTTCCGGCCGCGGGGGCGCTGTATCGGCGTCGGATATCGCGAGAAAATGTGCCATTAGGTAACGATGAAGTGTATGATTAAGAACCTACTTTACTGCTTAATTGGTGTAAATGACGCAAGGAAATGATACTAAGAATCTGTGATTTGATCAAATCCTTCAGGATTTTTACTTTACACACTTGAAAACTTTACACCCTCGAGAATTTGATTAAATCACTGATTTAATCACTGTTAGAGAGATATTTATAATAAGTATTCGAGTTTTAGATCAAATCACGGATTCTATTTCCCTGCGACATACTCGTAAATACAAGATGAATTGAAATTTATTTCCGTTAACGTCCAAGCCAAGATAGATGTACTTTGATGTAAAAGAAGCGAAGAATTCGGCATTTTACTCCATAATGGATCCACAATGCTCTCAAAGGCATGTGAAGTGGTGGGCCAAGACCCTCGATCCTTCTTCTTGTGAGGAAACCCGACCCTACAATGGGTCACTTACATGACTTTTAAGGATTATCTGATTAAAATATTTTCATGCACACCGATATCAAATTTAAAAGAAGAAATACAATATTTTCATTGCTTTTTCCTTTAGATTTATTTAACGTATTATAATAATAGTTACTGTTAGTCTTAAAGCCACAAAGTAAATACATTAACCTATTACATAGAAACATCATCTCTTAGTGTGATTTTTCTTGAAATACAACAGGGAATCTCCGCTTTTTTGCGCAGTCATAGCATAAACGTTCACATATGAATAACAGGAGATTTACTCGTATATTGTCCGCGTTTATAAATGGAATAAACGGATTTTCATTAAAAGTTTTTAGATACTCGTATACTCGTATGCAGTATAACAGGTGAAAAAACAGTAAAGAATCATTATGAGAATTACTTCAGTAATTTTTTTACCTATTTCTGTTGCCTGTGCGTTGACTTGACATCGTACCTAACTGCCTAATCAACCTATTTTTTTAGATTTCGTTACTAAGACGCTAACTATGTAAAAGAAACGTTCCTATCACTGTTGGTATACATATTTATATACCTTTGGTGTCCTACAACAAGCTAATAGCCTGAGTAACGACATTAGCACGGCATAGTCGTTATTATAGCTCGTAATAACACTGCGTGGTAGTGGTAGTTATTAATAAAGCTATTAAACTTTCTCGTCGCCGATGGCCGGGTGCGAGGTAAAAGCGGCGGATCGCGAAAGGAAAATCGCAAGCACTTCCTCGAGCGGAAATTGAAAGTGGATCGTGATCGGGAGAAAACTGCATCGTCTAACCGGTGCAACAAAGATTTGAAACATTATAAAACTTGTTAAGTGTCTAGCGCCAACTATTGTTAGAGGCTGGTACTAAGTGACAGCGCCATCTATTGTTAGACACTCGTACTAAGAGGTGACAGCGCCATCTAGTACAATAAGATGAAACTATGTACTTTACAACAAATCAAGTGGTGGAAGTAGTTCGGCTATTGCGCGATAGATGACAGGGTGTACAGTTTCTATTTAAAATTAGTTTATTATTTTTCTAAAAAACGTTTTTGATATAACTTAAGATTAATAAATAAAACTTACCTTTACCTCCGCCAGCATCATGCACTTGTGGTTTTCCACTCGGCACCCGCTGCATTGGCGAAGCATTCCCGTAGTTCATACTCGTTCCATTGTAGTCGGAGCTCATTGGTTCTTGCTTTATACCGCTAGATGTCGCAGCTAATTTCTCAGCTAATAAAGGGTTGGCCGAAGCTATGTTATATCTTCCGTTGTTGGTGTTGTTAGCAACAGCATTGTTGATGGCGCTTGTTCCCGATCTCAACAGTTGTTGTAAACGTTGTTGTCCATTGTTGGGCAGCGCGAGTTGACTACTCGGCTGGTAATACGAGCCATGGAGTTGGCTTCCGGACGCTGGCGATAGGTTATTGTTTTCTTCTTGCTGAAAACCAAAAGAAATTTTGTTACAAACTTATTAAACATGTCCGAATGTAACACTCTTGCGTACTAGACTTTTTCAGCATGAAATATCGTAAAATTCTCCTATCTCTCCTCTGACTCTAAATTGATTCTTTTTTGAAAAAAATACCTTTATCTCTATTGGTGCCACAGACGCAGAGGGGTTAGTCAGATCGGTGAAGAAGGTATCGAAGTTGTCGAACGCGGTCTCCCCGAGCTGCTTCAGGATGTCGTCGGGGTCGGCGGCCTCGGAGCCGTCCGCCTCGAGGGTGAGACCGCCCACGATATTGGAAAGGTCGGCTTGCGACAGCTCGCCGAGAGACGTCGCCATCTGCAGTTGGAGCTGGGCAGCGGCCTGCCCGCCGGCGTTCACCGCGTCCTGGAACGTTGAATGCTACAGTTGTTAATAATTCTTTACTTTTTTTACACTGTATTCATACACGCTTCACAATCATAGCCTCAGACTCACTCAGACTAATGTCTTGACTGTTTTCTTTTGATTGTATTGCAATTTTCGAGTACAAATAGGATAAATAATAAATAAAATAAAAGTTTAATACTAACTTCATAAAATCAAGTTTCAGTAAATTTACCTGCAAGCAATTGGAGAGGTCGACCATTCTGCCCTCATTCTCCGCTGACCACCACTCGTCTTCAATAAATGGCATCGCCAGCGCCGGGCCCGGCGGCGCATGCGTCCCCGCCACGTTGGCGCGCCTACTCCACGCCAGGGGGCGCTCACTACACCTCACTAACACTTACACCTACACTCGCGCGATACACTACTATACAAAATTTACAATTACGACTGTACATACACTAATAAATTCGTTTGAAATGTTTGGCAGCGTTTTGGACGGACCGTACATTATTCGATGTATAATTTACTTGACGTTTAGGTACTCGGTTACGGGGGAACACATGTCGGTTTGAGTTATTGTCGTGCGTTGACCGCGGGCTGTGCGAGTGGCGCGGCGCCCGCCTGCTTCCAGCCAGGTTACCTCACTCCCAGCGAACCTCTCCTCTTCAGCAGCGACCTGCGAAAATGGAGAGAGTAGGCTTTCACGTCTTTCAATAGGGCGGTTGTCAGTCAAGCAATTGCCGTTAGGTAGATAGTTATGTCCATTCATGCAGTGTTGAGAAATGTAAGGATGCTTGTGATGTATTAGATATTATACAATTAGAAATTAGCATTGAGCTTTGGAGAGTTCATCTTAACGTGCAAGAAATTCAAGCAAATATTTAATTTATACATGAACAATGTCACGGTAAATAGCTTGATTTATCTCTGGATTATCGAGAGGATTTTGGGGTGGGATATGAGAGGGTTAGTCATGAAATGCCACGATTCAAACAAATGATGTAGGTATTTAATGTACAATCGTAAAAAATAAATTTTTGGAAGTAAATGTAAACATGAATAAGCTTTCTGTACATTCTGTACATTATTCAAATATAACAATTATTATTACTTACGGTGGACATGATCGATGATTAAAATGTAATTGTTCGTACAGTAAAAACTAGAAAGTATGAATTTTCTTTTTAATTTCAAAGCCCATAAATAAAGTTCAATCTGATTGAAACAAATGGTTTAAGATTTAGGACTTCAAATATATTATCTAGGAACGCCATTTCACCAGCTATCTCAGTACAGTTAGAAGGCCGTAAATCTTAATAATAGCCTTACATCCCACCAGTAAATTGTGATTTATTGAACGGATTTAAAACACAAAGCTAGTTGCTCTGTCCCTTATATATTCGCTATATTATATTATAAAGCCTATGCGACAAATCTGTCACCAATAAGCTCCTTATCTAATTAAGAAACTGTCTCGATGTTGCGATTTCATTCGTTTTTTCATCCCCAGGTTGAGAGTAATTATGTAGGTAATTAAAATATTAGTACCTGGTGTTAGACCATTAAATTAGTGAATGTACCTACCTGAAGTAGAAAATTACAGAACAATTACCTTTTAAAAACCCTTCGCGGATAATTTTATACTTCGAAAATAATAACCGAATCTATTTATTTCTTTTTTGGTTTGATTTTTACTAAAGATACTTAATTTTAATCATGTTTGTATGCATGCAGTTTGTATGCGTTAGAGGGAGTGGGCGACAGTGCCCCGGTATCACCTGGCGACATCCCGGTGTATGTCGAACCTGCGGCGATGCGGCATAGATGTAGCGCGGACCTCCCACTCCCGCGCACCAGCCGCTCTGAAAATAACAAAAAATACAAATTAATCAATTAATTAATTAATTCATTTTAATTTCATGCACTACAAAAATATAAAACTAACGAGGTACATACGGCAACTTAATACCTAATGGCATTCTCTACCAGCTTGCCTTGGATGATGTTAAGAAAGAAAACAAAAATAAAAATTTATAAATCTAAGTAAAAATGTAAGCTAGACTATAATTTATTATAGAGTAAAATAATGTACCCAATAAATTATAATATTAAGAATATTTTCCATCAAATTGTAAATTACAATCGTAAATAAAACAGTTCTGCTACTCCCTACAAGATGGCGTTACGTGCTATGCAGCAGAAATAGTATTGCCATAATAGTCATTACCAAAAATCTTCAGGACATTATCCAGCCGCACGAATCTGCATAGTAACTTGAGTAATTTTATTTTATTAAAAAAAATCCAATTAAATGGACATAAATAAGATTTAGATTTTACTTAGGTAATCTTACACATTAAAGTTTTAGAAAACATTACACAATACAAAATTACTGCTATTATTATTAAACCACTAAACAGCCGTAATAGCTGCACAAAGATGACAATACACGGAAGAGACGCAAATAGGCACAAAATAGGCACATGTACACTACAAAAACCACCACAATGCTTCACGGCCGGCCTCTCTCTATAATTACGATGAAAGACTTTTGTTTTCCATTCGCTTCCTATACCACTTTCTTGACGATTGTGTCTTGTAGATTATAAGAATGCTAATTTGTTAGTGACTTTTACAAACAATGTAAGTTAGACGCCCACTAATTGGAAGTTTTTGCAGCGTTCTGATCGTTAAGCGTGTTTGGATGCAAAAACTCTTCGCAGAAATTTAGATAGTGTGTGGATTTAATCATCGTTTAATCTATTCCGATAAGAAGCACACATATCTACCTATTTTCTTTTTGTTTTATATGTGTTCCGAAAAAGTTTAAAATTGCAAAGAGCTTAAAGAAAGTTTTATGTAACTTCTTATTTCCTGTCTGTATTGGTATGTTGCCCACATATTTAGTCTAATTGCATTGTGATATTGTGATCGATTTATTGAACTTGTTATATCTATTAGTATTTGTTGCCAAGTGAGTATAGAATATCAAAAAACATTACGTGGTTATTTCATGAAAGTGGAGTATTTTTGCGGGGACATCTAATTACGTAAGAACGTTTGCATTATTAGTATGTATTTTCAATGTTGCTGATTTAAAAGCGGTATAAGTTTGTGTGATGAAAAGTGAAAAGAAATTGGCGCGAACAGAGCATTGACTCGGCAGCCATGTTGTGGTTGTCGTGACGACGAAGACGAACGAACACTTGCACGCGACCATTACGTAACACATGAGAAAGAAATGTAGGTATTATTGTGTGAGATTGCAGCATTAATCTTCATCTTATTATAGGGGCTGATTGATAAGGTTTATTATTAATTTACCTTACAATTTAGCTACCTAACTAAGCTTTTATAATGTAGCATGTTGTAGAAATACTTAAATAATTTTAAATAGGTTTAGAATGTTGTATGTAAAAGTCTTTTTTCTTAATTATTTAGCCAATAAACATAAAATAAATAAATGAATAAATAAATGATTTTAGCCTACTCGAACTTGTATATGGATAGGATTTTGCGTAGTAGTTCAAATAGTCTGTTTAAATTAACAGATCTCTACAAAATTGCCAATTTAAAAGTTATTGGTAAGTACTGAGTTACCTACAGTGACCAATATCAATAAATTGCCTTTTAATAAGATTTTCCCTTATAAAAATTAAATGTTTTTAAACGTAGCTATGTAGTCATGAGAATCGGCCTTGATTCGTTACTTCCTATTGCTTGTTATTGCTATGAAGACCTTGCTGGATGATATCGCGCGCTACGTTGCCAACGAGTTCCACTTCTATGCTACGTTATTAATTTATATAAATAAATAAATTATTTGTATCATTTTCAGTGGCGTTCACTGCTTTATATTTTCTAAATAAAAAATATTTGCGTAGATCTCTTACGGATATACCTACCTAGTATATTTTAGTAAATTTCTAACTTATAACTTTGTTAGAAGTAACAAGTCACGTAATGCCCAATATATTTTCTTCGTTTGAGTCATTTTGAACATTTGATCTATGCTTGCAGTAAATACTCTTGTGCAAAAAATATTTATCAATTTTAAGCTGCAAGGTTGCAGCTAGGCTTATTGTTATGAGAAAAATTATAAAGTATTTTATTCTTGGTGAATGTAAAAAATATTTTAATTGATTCATTTTTTATTTATGCGAGCGTTAATTAAGTAAATAGATTGAGGAAGAGCCTTCAACGTTCATCACGAGATCATTGCACAAATCTCAATCGTCGTTTAATGTCCACCTCAACAATTTTATTATTAAGTGCAACTTAGATTTTATTATATCAGTTAGTAGTTAGTATTATCAGTTAGTAGTTTTTTGGGCAATTTCATAACCAAAAGTAAAAACCCTAAACTGAAGTTCATGGACCATAACATAATTTTATTTATGAATAACAGTGCCATCTGCTGTTGACTTACAAAAACATTTTCACTTCTGACATAAAATTGACGTTCAACGCTTCAACCGGTTCATTCAACGTCAAACAAAATGTCAATTGTCAAGTGTGTTGCTGTTGCTGAATTGCCGATTATATTTTGTTGATTGTTTTGATGAAATTAATTCGCAATGTCTGGAGATTCATCCAATTCGGACTCGGAAGTCAGTGCTTGTAGTTCGAAGTTCGATCCTATGAAGGCTTTATACTCTGATAAAGCAAAAGTGCCGGTGAAAACCGCTCCATTGTATGAAAACATACAGCAATTCGAAGCCGCTTTGAAGAAACCCGAGAATATCATTCCCGTTGGGCAAGCAGCGCTTCACAGGAAGAGGGAAGAAGAGAAGAAGAAGCTTAAATTGGAGAAGGAACGAGAAATGGAAGAAAGGAATAAACAGCGGTTCGCTCAATACGAAGGTTAGTTGAGGTTATGTTTATTCTGTCCATTACAAGTAAAATAGATGTTTAAATTATGAATCGATGTCTTGAGCAGGACACTCGGTGGCAAAATATAATTGTCCTTTACCACAAATAAGTAAAATTTTAAATAAAACAACGGGAGCACACGTTGGTACACAGGTTTACTTCTTAGGGCAGCGTGATACAAGTTCCTGTCAATTTACAAAGTCCATTTTTACTAATTAAATAATAATCTTGATTGCGCGTGAAAATTTAGCAGGCGCGTGAACAATCGATTTTTGTTATAAAATAATGGAATATATGTGTATGCTGTATATAACTTCTTAAGAGAACTCAAGATATATCTGACAACCATAACTCCTTAACTTATGATAGCGCAGTAGCTTAGGATTCAGTTTCTTATGTGAGTGGCCTGGGTACAAATGCCAGTAGCACGCACAAATGATTTTCCTAATGTTATGTGCACTTTATAAAATTTAATTTTACAATGTAGTGACTAAGTAACTGATTAGTGGATAGCCCATTAGTCAAGAACTGCAAGGTTAGGTCTCATCTCATTATGAGAAGGATGTAGGCCTTAGTCCACTTTAATAGCCTATGCAGGTTTGTGGACTGCTTCACGCCCTTTTTCCTCCAGTCTATGTCTTGCCTGAGGAGTGACCAAAGCAGATAAATGTATAATAAATAAAATAACGCTTCACATTCATAGCCCCACACTAGGATTCCCTGTGTCGTGGGCGCCATGGACACACACATGACAACAACACAACACACCCAAACCAGAAATCAAATTCATCATTCAAATCTCTGGTCTGTGGGGAATCGAATCCAGGACCCTCCACACAGCGCAGCCACTGTGCCAATTGGGTTATATAATTTATATTGCAATATGTATGATGTTTCATTAAGTGTGCAGAAATTGTACTTTTTTCCCCATCGGTTGTCAGTCTTGCAATCGATGTGGCCGGCAAATTGCCACTTTAATTTGCAAACTTTGAGAGTTATGTCGGTTACCTTTGTTCCTCGACGGATTTCATCATTTCTGAGTCTGTCATGTAGAGAAATACCCAGCATAGCTCTCCATTGCCCGTGATAGCTCAGTGGCATAGAATTCAGCTACTCACTCGAGGGCTCCGGGTTTGAGTCCCAGTGGTGTGGACCAATGATTACTCGAATTTTTAAATGAAATTTAAGTTATGAGCGAATTATAAATTTAAATATTAACTGCTGTTCGGGTGAAGAAAAAGATCACGAGGAAACCTGTATTTGTGTGAGTTTTCCATAATGTTCTCAAAGGCACGTGAAGTCCACTAATTGTTACAGTGAATTGGAGTAAGGCACATATTCTACAGTCATTTTATTACTTTTTTTCACATTTTATTGAAAAAAAGTTTAAAATTGCTTCAGAAAAATAAACTACAGTTACTATTTGCTTCAGCATTGAATGAAAATTTGTTTTTGTATCTTTTTTTAAAGCGGAACTTAAAATAAAAAGGCATGCAAGATTGTTTACCAATAGAAAAAGTGTAAAAATCGGATTATATCTAAACTGAAAACCGGCGCGTTAACATCACGGAAACGTCACTACACTACATACGATATTCGCCGATCGCACCGGAGCGATGAAATCACATAAGTGCGGGTGGCCGGGGTCGATACCCGCCTGTGACACAGAGCGCGCGTTGAACGGCCTACGCTGACCTCGCGACCGGGGTGCTCGGACCACGTGGGCACCCCCCGTGCCCTGACCCCTTACGCTGACGACAGGTGACCCCAACATACGGTACTGACATAAGACAACAGGCAGTAAAAATATTTCTCGAATTTTTCCGACGCTTTAAGCTAGATTTCCACAAGAGAAAACAACTTTAGTGTTGTCGACACATACGAGCCTGAACAATACATGAACGGTCTACGCTGACCTCGCGACCTGGGGTGGTTAGAATATTGGACCGAACCCCTTACGCCGGCGACAGGTGAATGAGGTGCGCGTACGACACCCACAATCCAACGATCCAACCTCAAACAGAGAAGAAACTCTATCTGGGATTGTATGCGGATGCTTTGCTACTCATGAAGAATATGATATTTGCCTCAAATAATGTATCTCCTTCAGACGTTATCGGCCAAACTTATCTTTTAAATTTTCCAATTTACTATGAAAGTGCACTACGTCACAAATCGAAAAGTAGAGCAAGATATTTTGTGTGTATGCAATTTATTCATCATATATAAATAATCTACATACGTATGACATGACTCACTCGCTACCGTCTCTGTGTAAAACTCTAAACTGTAAAGGGATTTTCGCAATAATTTTTGCAGATTTTCGCATCATGATGGACAAGGACGGTGTTATTGTAACCAGTTGCTTCATCCATTGTGTCATCTTTGACTAGTAAAAATGCAATGTCAAGTTAATTGCTAAATGAGAAAAATAGAGAATTTCACACCAGAAAAGTACTTCATCGTTATAGTATTGTGGGTCCGATGACGGAATACTTTGATGATCGAAATAATATTGATTCGTAGATTTTGGACATGCCATGCTTTATTCTAAAAAGAAAATGGTGAATTATTAAATATCATTTGGATAACAACATGCTTTATTAATTTCTTGAATGGCAATTAGATCGTTTTGAATGCAACATAAATTTAATTTTATTTGTGCAAATAAATCTTTCTTTTTCTGTTCTTTTTTTACTTATGAAAAATCTTTCCGGAGGAAAACGTTAGAACGTTTGATGAGTTCAACATTAACTACAATTATATTGTTACTTCATTGACTCGACACGTGGCTTGGGTTTATCTCAAGCGATTTCACAATCCACTGCATTCGAAGGAAAAATTATTGACTAAATATTGAACAATAACATTGCATTGCACAATAAGGCAACGAACCTCCCAAAACAATACACGAAAGAAAGCATCTAATGCGTGCTCGAAAATATTCCACTCGTTCGGAATACATGTCATTGTATTCATTGAAATAATTCATACTTTCGATATGGATTGCCAAATGGCTAGATGGACGTGCTGTAACGGTGAAGGAAAACATCGTGAGGAAACCTGCACGCTTGAGAGTTATCGAAAGTGTTCTCAAAGGTATGTTAAGTCCATCAAGGCCTGCACCCTTCTCACTGTGAGAGGAGACCCGACCGTACAGTGGGTTATTAATGGGTAAAAGAAGAAGATGGACGTTGTTGTCCACGTGTCGGCATAGGTAAAAAGTGCGAGTACCTACGAGTACATACGTGGGTTGCGTGCGTTGCGTCTACGTTCTGTTTGAGTTTTTCTGTTTCTGTTCAGTCATCTTGGCTGGTTCTTATTGTCTTCAATTTGGTACAGTGAAGATGGTAAACTCATTTGAGTTCTTCTGGAGACATCTGGCTGTTAGCGACTAGTTGATCGGTACTCATCAAGAGAGGCTTAAGGCTAGGTTCTCTATCGTGCGAATTGGTGGGGGCGAAAGAGGCAATATGTAATGCAAAAGATTATTATTTTTTTAACCTAAGACGAATCTTTCTCAAAAATGAAAGGACTAACATAACGTTACTAACATTCCAATCCTATAGAGTACGGCTTTCCTCATATTTAATTTTCCTCACATTTTTTTAGGTTTTCATTTCAACGTTCGACGTTCTTTAAGCAATCAAGTTTTTGTAAGTTGAAAGTTTTCTAAATTTTTATATCTATGAACACCGCTAACTTATCCAAACAGTGTGTATTTGACCAATAAAGTACAGTTAACTCATCCCGACAGCTCATTGGTTCTTTTCAGTTCCCATTTGGCCAATAAGGTCCAACATCGCAGCCGGATTTACGTCCAACTCTCGCTAGATCGCGTCATATCCCCGGAGCGGCTCGTAAAGCCTCACCTCTAGGTCGTAAAGCTCCTTCCTGAATGGCACAATCGATCCAGGCTATGCTATCAACAATGCCATCAGCTCATTTGCATCGCCCGTGACCCGGTGCCCCGCGGCCTTGCCTCCTTACATAAAACGACCTTTTTTCTCGAACGCTTGTTCGTTCAGAATTGGGTTTTTATCGTCTGCGCTTGGCTGCTTTGTTTTTGGTTGAAATGTAGGGTTATGTTAATTTCTTACAGCTTGTTTATTTGTCGGTTTGCATGGTATCAGAGCGGATATTGTTGTGAGGTGAATTCTTTTTTGCTTGTGTTTTTGCTTCTTTTCTCTGATTCTGGTTTTGTTGCCTATATTTTGCGGACCTTATACGTTAGCTTAGGCCTCCTCCAGGCAATCCTTCGGATTGGGAGAGACCCGACCCTGCAGTGGGTCACTGATGGTTTACAGATAACATATTTTCTTTATATCTATTCTTAATATAGTATTTAGTCAGTCAGTTAGTTGATTCTCTATTTTATTGCTCTTCAATCGAGTAATTGAACGAATCAGGTAGTAGTAAGTAGATGAGTTGCTTCTTAAAAGAAGTAAGATGTTCACCTTTATTCGGCAACCTCCCTAACCGAAACACAAAATAGTAACTCTGTGTCTTTCCAGTTGAACTCAAATCTGTTTCGAGATATAAAATGATCAGTGAAGAATAAACCTCAGATAACAATACCATTGTAATTCAAACAACAAACGCTTGCATCTCGGCGATCTTAGAAATTTACCTGAACTCAGCACTTTCTAACTAGTAATCCCCAGGCGCGATCCGCTCGCCGATTCAACGTTACGAAATGAAACACCAAATGCCATCGTAAATAACCTTGTGCGTTCACAATGCAACTGCAATTGTCCATCTTTGTAGGGAGAGACACGTTAAAGCTGAAAACACGGTATTTTTGTTGTTATTGCGAACCAAACGGGCATCTAATGTTAAGCGGTTAATGGAGCTCATGGACACCGACATCCAACCACACATAGAGACCAAATCCTATCTGAGGTTATATGCGGATGCTTTGCTGCTTATGAGGACTAAGATTTTCTCGTTAAAGTGTTTCGGGCAATACCTCATCAGCCTAAACGCAAGACATTAAGAACATGCTGCTTTACGACGGGTTAAGAGGCTGGCGGTAAGGTACCTTCCCGGGCATACTATGGCTCTTCCATTAAATCGGTATATCCTCTATACAAAGCATTTACTCCATCCAAATCGATTTAGTCACTTTACTTCCTAAAAATGATCTTCGTGACGTCTTACGCTGCAGTCGTCATACAAAAACTATGAAGAAATGGCGGTTTTGATAGTTCATTAAAAGCATCTCAGTTGACGTGAATGATACCTTATTTCATATAAGGCTTCGTACTAATACCTTACTGAGACAGACAAATGGTCAACTGGTTTACACAATGGAGTACAGGAATAGTGGACCAGCTGCAAACCTAACGATGGCGGACCACTTTCCCGCGCCATTTTTGTCAAATTGCCGGGAAAATAATTGGAGACGATCACGCAATCCGCTGCGGTTTTTGATAGTTTAGTAGGTTCTGCTGGCGATCGACATTTGCCGATTGCCGATCTTTGTATCAGACGTCATCCAAATCGTCAGATTAGGTTAAAATTTAAAAATACAACACTTTAGTACTGTAGAGGTGGTCTGATGCTGACAGAAGATACTTATTGGAACTTCGTAACTGATCAACGTACAATGTACATAGTCTAACTTGGGATGGTTACACTTGTCTTTAGATTCACTTTGAAGGCGTCTGCATTATGATCCCGTCTGACGGTTCTGGTGACGAAGGAAAGTAGTCGACAGTCATTAGTTTTAAACTTTATTTTAGTATAATGTTGATCGTCAGCGATAGGACAATTTTAGACCATTCCGAAAGTCGCGGACCTACTAAGCACTCGTGCCACTAATTCCTCCTTTGTGCAATAGACAGACCAAATCGAGCCGCCTTTGTTGATTCTATCACTGTAATTAACTGCCATATCGTTTTACGACGCGGAAATCGACTACCCGAATAACTTTTACGCCGGTTGCATTCGCCTAATATAGCGGCGATTGATACCTACCCTGTCTCGACTAATTAAGTTTCAATGTAATCGATCATAAAAGTTGAAGTATAGTGTTATTATACACGTCTTATATAAGCTATGAATTATTGTGACTATGTATCTATAACGCGATTCAGCAAAAGTGAAAATAAAAAGCATTGAGTCGTAGTTTTCTATTACGGACGTTTTGGTACATAACCCCTTGTCCATTGAACGACAAAATCGGTCGCTCGTTTGTCGGACGACAACGTCATTGCGTATATTTATCGCATGTCGGTGCGTGTTGTCAGATAGGTAAGCTCCATTCACAGGTCGTGTTTGAATTTTGTCATGTTGGTTGATCGGTCGGTCGTATCGGTTTGCGATAGCCAATTACCACAAGGTCTAAGTTTGTAAGCTGGAACTGGCTTGTTAATTTTTATCTCGCTGAAACAATTTCATGCCGCCTAGTCCATTCTGGAGAAAGACGCGAAAATAAGCTAGTTTACCACAAGAGTACGATTTAATACTGAGAATATTTTTCCTAATCTTCCTCGTTATGATTGAGAATTAAAGTCCGAATCGTCGAGAAATATCCCAACTTAGATCGTATCCTCGCAAATGGATCCTACGATTTCCCCTTATTACCCCTAAGTATACGCTAGAAACATTATACAAGATAGCTTTCCCTCATATCGTACATCTCACGAGTATAATCTTTCCAGCAGATGCACCGCTGGACGCAACCGCACGCATCGATTGATAAAAGTACGCGCACGACTTATCATGTCATCTAGATACAAAATTGCGATGGTGAGTCGTAGATAGGGATGTGCCAATGCGACTCGAGACAGTACTCGAGTACTTTTAGCTCGCACACTCGAGTATTCCACCTTACCTTACCTTCTCGAGTACTTCTTGTTACTTGCACACTTGAATATTCTACATAGAGCTGATGCTGGCGATAGGTGATTTATTGATGCAAAAATCTACCTAAGTAGTCGATTACAGAACCGGGGAGGGTCCCAGGCCACCGTAAAGTAGCATGTTCGTCATGTCTTATGTATCACTTCGAAAAGTGTGGTAGTCGGAGAAACACATTTTTTCTTCTTTAATAACTTCTTTGATAGATTTTCTTTGACCGATGGAGGTGTTCTGGTGATTTAGCTGCGATTAAAGTACTCGAGTATTGGACACGGTACTCGGACGGCAGAGGACCGTGACTAGAGTTCTAATTCGATGTGAAAAACTCGAGTACCAAAAGTGACTCGGCACATCTTTAATCGCACCAGTACGTAGACTTTCGCGAACGCCCGTTGCATAACCGCTTTCCACATGAGCGGGACGCATGCTATCTCCCTTGCGCCCTGGAGCGTCGGTCATTGACATCTCATCCAGATTCGCGGCCGATGAAATCTTAAAAACTCGCCTCCAGCCCCGCTTTTTGTCGGCCGTTCCGTCTTTAAATCGCCCGCCGCGATCGCTCTCCCGTACGTGTCAACTTAACTTTTTAAATTTCTAAATGTGACGGCCAGGACCGACGGAAATTTGCAGCCAATTTTTTCGGCCGGTTAAAATTTTTCTTTGCATTTAATACATTGTGTTTTTGTAATTTAAGAATTCTGGTATTATAATATTGAGTTACGTTCGCAGGTTTTCATGCCTCTAGCTGTCACTTGTCTTTAACAAGGGAGAGTGAAGTCTGCAGCGTACGTCGTTAAAGAGTTCTAAGCGACACATATTACATCCAATCCATTTGGTATGCGTTTAATTACATAAAAGTAACTACTTGCAAAAGCATGTTTATGACTTGTGAGAATGGTTACGTACTCTTATCGTAAGCCAAGCGGCAGTCTAGTACGTGCGTCGTAGTTATCTTATCATCTTACCGTTATTATCTATTTACATATTGCGTCATAATGTTATTTTAAGTGGATAATAACAATACAGCTACGCTTATAATTAGCTCAAACAGATTTTTATGTGGTCCGTTGCTTCAAAGGTCAATCGCTGAACGGACTAGACAAATATGTTATTAAATAAATCATAAAATTAAAAACAGGATTCTCGTTATACGGCAGACGATTTGATGGTAGTAATCCGAGCCGTCTAGTATTAAAACGAGTGTGGCAAAGTCAAAACACATCAGGCGTAATGCGAAGCGTTCCGTTTGTTTACTAGTATGCTAATCCGAAAAAGTAAAGCACGTGTCGGCGTGCAGTCGTACGCGTAACAAGTACGAAACGGAACGCAAACGGAAGTGATGCAACGGAACGCGTTTCGGCGCGCATCTGTGTAAACATGGCGCGCTTTTCTGAATGGCGCGATGGCGGGTGGCGTTTCCCGCGCTCGGCTCGCGGCCGTCGACCCCGCGCGCGGTCAGCGCCCGGGATAGTCGAGTGAAAGTAATTCGCGATCACCGACCATGCGAGCCATGCCGCCCTGGTACCTTGCCGCGAGACTTGCATAGATTTATCGCCGGTTACGTATTTATTTTTGCACCAATACAGATAGATCGACGTTTTTGAACGTTTGTATGTCGCCTTCTGTCAGTAATCCATTAATGACCCACTCCGGGTCGGGTCTCCTCACAATGAGAGGGATGTAGGCCGCCGTTCTCCACGCTGGCCTACTGCGGGTTGGTAGACTTCACTGTCGCCTTATTAAGCCGTGAATCAGGTACGTGAATTCCTTGAAGATCCGACATCAGTCGTGTGTCGTTAAACTGACAAATTATTATAGTTATAAAGATTAAATGCAAAACTGATGCTGGCACATAAATTTATGTTTCATTATCGTCGTCTGCGGTTATTCAACTCGTAGACTAACTTTCGCATTAGAAAGATTAACTGATGATTTGCTATAAAGTTATGAATATAAGTGTGACTATTACATATTATGTTAGGAACGTAATACTTTGTTATGGTAAACAGTTGACCTCGTCGAAAGTGAATTTAAGCGTGACACCTAATTGGATAACAGCTATTAGCGGCTTCGCTTCACGAATAGTTTTCTTAATTAATATAAATCATGTTATTAGCGAAAATTTCATTAAAATTTATCATACATCCGACTAAGTTTGTCATCGCATGTTATCTAATATTGAAATGTTATTGGTGACATAAATTGTAGATTATTTTGTTTATCTAATTTATTTTAAATTGAATCTTCCGGAGAAAGAAAACACGGATTTTTTAAGACATCTTATGCATAAGATTTGTGTTGCAACAGTAGAAATTTAATTATAAGCTTCTGTTCGATATCACCAAGCTTGAATCGAGCTCATTTATTACTGTAGCCAATGGCGAGCCACGACTCACCTCAAATAGGTCTGTACGGTTGTAAAAGCGCAGACAGTCCAGTGGCTAAGATTTCTCTCTCTTACTTGAGAGATCCGTGTTCGAATCCCATGTGACCTTTGTCAGTTATGTCTGTCTGCATCCCATTAATGACCCACTGCAGGGTCGGGTCTCCTCTCACAATGAGTATGATGTAGGCCTCAGTCATCATGCTAGCCTAGTGCGGGTACGTTTTATAAAATTAAATGCTATCTGTTATAACGGTGAACGAAACCATCGTGAGGCAACCAGCCCACACGAGAAATCTCCATAAGATTCCTCCAAAGGCAGGTAAAGTCCACCAACCTACAGTAGGCCAGCGTGGTGAACTAAGGCCTATATCCTTCTCATGATAAGGGAAGATTCGACTCTGCAGTGGGGGTGACGTGACAGATTACAGTGAAATATGGGTGCGTGCTACCCTTGAGACTGTCATCTGTCAGTCATTGTGACGTTTAGTATCGTCCTGTTAAATAGAACACAATAACATATCTTTTTTGGGGACGGAGAAAAGAAAAGTAACGAATGTTCAACGGCAATTGCAACATAGCAAGGTTTATGAATTCTCAAAGGGTAGCGCGTCAGCATAAAACCCAGCGTAACGCGTTTACTGCGGGCGTAAAACGAGACGCATGATCCGATAGTTTTATGTCTAATGCTTTTAGGGAAACTGTAAAACCGTTCTGGGTACTCGTATGCTTTATGATGGGAATAAAAGGGGACGTAGCGGGGAGTTTTGATTCGATAGATGTTTTCTGTAACATGATGATTACCCCGTGTTCGAATTGCCATGTAGCAAAAGTTGTTCATACGATAACATTGCATACGTTCTGCTGGATGACACTACAGTGTCATTTGAATTAGGGCAGCTCAATAAAGAACCCGTGTTTAAATTTGTGGTGTTGGTTAGATAGAGTTAGATTGGTTATATCAGCCGATCAGGACAAGGTTACTGACTTGTGTTTAGGTAACTTTAGCTAAAACTTCCTAAATGAAGAACAAGAAATTGTTTGTGAAAAGTATATATAGCTTTACAATTAAAATTTGTTGCCATTGTTTTCTGTTTTAAGCTCGCTGAATCTAAATTTTAGGTTTCACTGATGTTTTGTAAGCATTTAGGCAAAAGACTTAAAGTGTGACAAGGGATTTATCTATCATCTACTACATACCAATGGTAGAGAGCGACAATAGAACAATAGTACTACCTGCTGAACAGTCAAAAAGTTCGATCAGTACCTATTTGAATGAGTGAAATCATTGACTCTTGCATACCAGGGCAACAGACATAAAAAGAGATGTGCAATGAACCCCAAATCAAATGAGACGTCAGACGATTGAGATGTCAAATAATGCTGACGAACTTAACGGCCGAGGTTGATGCATTCGCGATGTCGTTGCACTTGCATTGTACTGAACACCTGTTGAAGTAATAAGGACATTACTCCTTAATGGTGATGAAATTGTACAGTTGGGGTACTGCCTGAGTAATCCGCCCTTAGGTGGCCAGTTCTTGTTTTTAACAAGAAGTATTGTTGCCGACTTGAATACAAGACTCTTATTTTAAATAATAGTTAAAGGAACAGCAAGCCTTATGTCGATCCTCATTCTAAGATTTGAAGGATCTAAATTTTACTTCGCAACATCGAATTTTAATTCTCTAACCTGGTCTATCTTAGAATTCAATTGAGTCCTATTTATGACGTTAGGTGTTTCAAGTCTAAGAATCCACTCTCATCGTGTGTAAAGCGTTCTGTTCAAATGAAACTGGCATCGAAATAGTCTTTGAAATACTTTGAATATTTTCAACCGTAATGTTGAGAGCTTAAAGTTTCTCTCTTGTAATATAAAAATGTTATTTTTTAGGTATGGTGGCAGCAAAGGAGCCGAGGAGACGACACAACGTACTCACACGGATGGATGACGCGATTGGACCCCTCGCTACGCTAAAAGAATGCGTCGATAAGAGGATACGGGTCAAAGTAAGTATTGATATTGAGTATTGATTGAGTACGAGTAAGTATGGAGCAAAGGCTAATGAAGGATTTCAGAGAAATGCAACGCAAGAGATTTATTTTTCAGAGACAAGAACTATAATAAGATCACACACTAATAACAATACAGTAAATACTAATCTAAACGTGACTGATAAGCTTCAATAATATAATTAATACCACATTATTTGTCAGAGCTTTAATGCTTTATTTCCTGTCGTTGGGGGAGTTTTAGTGTTTCTGCCTTGGTGGTGGATTTTTCCTTCAAAAATTTAGATAAAGAAAAATATTTGGTTTCAAAACTTAACAAACTCTTAAAGCCTTAAAATACGAAACTAATTTAAAAATAATAATTGTCTAACAAAATATCACAAAATTTTATAAATATGCTTATCAGTAAAACCCCGTGTCAAGCAATGAAAATGTCGTTGATGATTAGAGCTTAGCTGAGAAAAGCGAAGAGTGGTTGCCCGTTGGGTTCATTAAAGGATAGATGGATGGATAAGATACGGCTGATACTCGAATAATTACATAATGAGGTGGGAGAGAACACTTAGCGGACGAGTGGAGAGTTTTAAATAGCTTACGTCTAGTCAATTTTCTTGGCTGAAAGGGATACTATGTATTTAGATAATGTTCTATTTGAAAAGCAAAGTTACGAGTAGTCAATAAAAAATTGGACTGGGTATGGAGTGCTTAAATATGCATTCAATCTAATCAGAAAAAAGTTGCAGCTATAGCTTTAAAGTAGTTTTGTAATTTGTTAATAAATCGATTAGTTAATGAAATTATATTTTTTTTTTTGTCAATTTAATTGCTTATTCTTTAGTCCAAATTAAAAAAGAAATTTCCAGGTGTTCAAAGTTTCTTATTTCTTCAGAACATCCGATTCTTTTGCAATTTGCTGCGATAAAAAGTGATTATTCCTTGTGCAGTGTGAAATGTCTTCATAAAAAGCGCAGATGGCCTCAGAATGGCTATATGTGGCAGCCTAACTGGCCGAACCGCTACGTCATTTCATGTTTTGCAGCGTGTTTGTTGGAAAATTCCGCTTGTGCATTATTATGCAGTCCGTTAGGCCTGGCTCTAAGATTAAATATATCTCCAACGGTCTTTTAACCAGTGACTCAATCTGCAACAACTGTTTTTGATTCGTCAGCTTCTTTTTCGTTCAAATCTACTCCATTATACTCATTGTCATTTTCATCATCTATCTCATTATGTTCGTGACAACTGAGCTTGTTACGTGTGAATTTATAACCGCACCAATTGAACATATTACGCGCTAAGTTCTCGTAATCAGAATTGCCCATTCGTTTGTTTGTATAGCCCTGGCAAGGACGAATGTACCATTAGAATAATTACCAGTAGACGCCAAAATATGCACCTGTTGCAGACCACTGTATTTGGTGACTAACATTTGAAATTGTTTCACGTTTTAACAGTTACTTCTGTTGAATTTAATTAACTTCACGGTAATTGTTATTTTGAGAATGGCGGTAGGTATTAGGTATAACAATATCTGTTGCGTTGTGTTCGCTAAATTAAAAATCTTGAGTCATGTTTAATTTTCAAATATAGTAATATTCAAAGTTCTATTTTGTAATAAGCTTCGAAATATGTTAAGGAAGTTCTAACTGCACATTTACGAGTTTATTCCAGTGGCCAGTATATTCCATCTGCTCTCATAAATCTAGCAGACCCTAAACGGCTTTTGTCTGGTCGGCATGTTTAGTTTCGGGTGTCATAACTCTACTCGGCGGCCCTTTATGCATCCTTTGTGCAGTTCTGGCTGTGATCCAACCCGGAACACAGAACCAGTATGCAAAACTTGATGACTGATGCGCTTTACTACGCATAAATAGAAATGCATTCTCCGTCGCTACTCTTAACATTCTTTTAAAGTTTTTCAGTTCGTCTTTTGTTTGTATATTTTCAGCCAACTTCCCGTTAAAAACTGAAGTGAGCTTATTTTATTTACCTACTGTTTTCCTTGGAAACTACCAAGGAAGATGATTTTTTTATAAGTGTACTTATTCTATATTTTCTATTTTCAAGGCGACAGTCGCGCATCACCGTGAAATTTTAGTGCTTATTTATTTGAAATTTCATAGACTCCGGTTAAATGAAATTCGTAAACTTTCACAAATATACGGCTATGGCTAAAGTGTGTTTTTCATCTTGCACTTCCTAATAATATTTATTTTGTAAGAAAAAAGAAAGACATAAATAATATTTAAATTGCACGATTCTATTTTGAATACAGATACAGTATTTTCTCGTCAACAGTAGGTAATGTATTCAGTTTCTATTTTATGTCATCGTTAAACTGTCTTACTTGCGGTGTTGGCTAGGTATGATGGATGTCTTCACTTACTGCGGCGTGGTTGTCTTGTTCTCTGAATAAATCTCCACGAGGTCCATCTATTAAATTACAATAATTCATTTCAAAAAAGACTATGTGATGTATGGTTCATCACTATATCCGTTAGTTACAAGCTCATAGCTGTTAATTGGTGATATTAAGATGCCGTCATAATATATTACTATTTGCTATTAGCTCTAATTGGAGTACACAATTCGATATAAATGAGACTTGTTGCTTCATCAAATATGTGATGATCATTCCAGAAATTTTGACTATCTAGAGTTGTTCCTAAAACGTTGATTTCTATTTAAATTAAATTACTAAAATGAACGTCTAATAATTTCAGTACATCGGTTACTCTTGTTATTGGACGTTCAAAAACGATACTGATTGCGACCTAGCCCTTGTCCGTCTTCCAAACGGTTTCGTAGTGAGTCATTGCTAAGGTCTAGGAAGAGCCTTGCAGCGTTGCCAGTGTCTAGGCGTCATGCGATGCGTCTGAAGCTATTAATGGCGCGCTACTGCAACTGGTTTGGTATTGCTATACAGCTAACAGGATAAAACATCTTGATTCGAGTTCATTATTACGATCTTTTCATGCAATTGCCAACTGCCACTTATGTATTTTGTTGCGCATCTTTTATTACGCAAAAGGTACTTACTGTTGGTTTGATCTTGAACTTTGCAACGTGTTCGCTTGGTACGATTGTTCTGATATTTATGTTGGTAGGCATAGATACATTGTCTAAGGAGTCTGCTGTTAGCTGGAGAGTAAACAATTTAAATCTTCTTTATTTTTTCCAGTAACATAACGTAAGGGCCTTCATATTCATAAATAGTATACCTGCCATAATTTTCAATACGTATACAGTGTTCAATGTCAAGATCACACATATGACTTCACCAATATCTATCTGATCAAACCAAAATGGTTTGGACGATAACTTAAGAAAACACTACCATTCTTGGGGACGATGTAAATGGCATGCTTGCTCTGTAATCGATACTGTAACGAATACACGTATGGACAGATGAATCTATTACTAGTGAGTCAAAAGTATGCTGTAATATTTATGCAACCATTGAAATACGTTGAGATGCGAACGCGGTTATTACGTTTCGTACTTTATGATGCTATTGATCACTTGTAGGAATGCAGTTGGAGTAAGTTTGTGTACAGAAAGCATTTAATGTATTCGATTTATTTTGCTGTCCTCAAGTACTGAAAATTGCTCGTAACATGACGTCATTTCGTACATTTTGTCGAATGACAGTGTGTATTTCAATTTGGTCAGCTCCATACAGAGTCCTGTGTTTAAATTTTGCCGTGTTGGCTGGTTGGTCGGTTATGTTAGCCAATTAGGGCCAGGACTTACCTTTAATTACGTCATTGTTCGTTACGGCTGCTGTAGAAATGATCACTGTACGTTTCTTTTTGTCGACCTGAATCAGTTCAATCGATCTCTCCAATTTATTTGACGGGAGGTCTATACGCCGGTGTAGAACGTCAGTCTGTCTTGTTATCGCTTCCAGTTAATCTGTTGTGATTCAGTTTTGACTTAATAGCACATTCGCAACTGAAACACGCTTAATACAACTAGTATATTTAATAGCATCAAAGTACCATCATTAACAAATGATTTTTTCGTTTTGCAGAAAGTTATAAGTACCATGGATATTAAGAAAACCATTTTTTCCTTCTCAATGACGACTGGACCTATGCTATTGAAATACAATTAGAATTTTAATGTCAATTATGTTAATATCCTTATCGAATCTATCATGATTACGCATACGTATATTACTTGGTTTAAACTGTAGGTATGTTTTAATATGTGTTATACAGTAATTGTATTCATTTTTGAGTAGGTCTGGCGCGCCGCGGCCTACCTTTGCCTTGAATTTTAATTTGTTGGTAACTCGAAGATCAAACGTAGGTACTTGCGTGATGAAATAACGTAATACACTGTTCTCATTTTGATTCCAAGTATATAATTTCATGTTAATTATCATTTTAGTTTTGACCGCGCAATGATTGGATCTTTTTTTAAACTTGGTTTATTAAATTGTTATTGAAAGCATTATCGTGCAGTTTGTTTTTTATTGTATTATCTATGTGTGCCGTGTCAAAGGCATCTTGCGCGCCATATTTTTGACTCCTTGTATAGAATCTATTTATTTTATATTTCGCATTGATATTTTCGTATTGTAATATGTACTGTATTTTTGTAATCGTTGACGCCAGGGAATTCAATTTTAGAATTAAGATGTTTGTAATATTGGTTTAACTTTCTGTTCTACGATTGGCCTCAAATTATTGATCGATGCTGCAACATCCAAGCTGATGAAGCTCTATAAAATCCAGTTACCTTTATAGATTCTCGTTCAGGTGTTTAGTTTACAACGCATAATGAGGCATCAAGTGTTAACTGCAAGGTACACAATATTTAATTTCCGTTGGCGAACAATGAACGAATGAGCGATGAAAGTTGGCTGATATAAATAGACAAAGAGAAAGGGACAATGAAATTCAGTTTAATGGGCTTAATTCAAACTAGTATGCTTGGAGCCCGTTTCGGTAAAGTATCCCTGAAGTGAAAAGCAAGTCCGGTTGTTGGTAAATGGTTGTCGTGTACCATGCCTGCCCTATTTCTGAACCCGCGTCGAGAAATTGAAAGCGATACGAATTGGTGTAGCAAATAGAGCTGTTTTCTGAGATAGGTGTATATTCGGATCGTGATATTCGGATTCAGGGTTCGGTCGCGGTAGTCACGTAAGGTCCCAGTATGTTTAAGCAGCTGGGTTAGACTTAACTATAGTTCTCTAATAATTGGCTCCGTTGTATCAACCACTATTATTTCAAGGTCTTTTGTCTAGGCAGAAGGTTACTTTTCAATTTATAATCTAACTTTTGAAGATGTATTCATGATATCAGAATTGGGCGTTATTAAACGTGCATTTTACGGTATCTTTTCCCTTTTATCATCGATTCTCATTTTCTGTATTTTCGCTTCATTTTCTTCTGGCTTTGCCTTCTTTTTCTTTCCATTGAACAAACAGTGTTTTGACTCTATCATCTCTACTGAATACGAACTGAGAACATGAAATTTTCTGCTTCCCTACTATGCTTTCAACACAACTTACGCTTAGGATGTCTTGTTGCTACTTTTTAAAATATTTCTTTGTATTATTAATGTCTATTATTTTAAACTTATCAGTATCACGAATGAATATGAAATTGGTTAAAAACAATACGGCGTTAACAAACAAACAATCGTCGTCATTGCCCCGCCGTATGCTACGCAGCGCACGCAGCATGCCCGCCACGCGTGAGTACCGTCAGCATATGAATTATTTTGTATGTTATGATTTACAAATAACATATTATAAAACAAACGCAAGTGGTGTAATGGTTGAGATGCCAGTGTGCTGTGCAATTTAATTGACAACCTTAAGTATCTCCGTGTGTTTCTATTCTTCTCGTGTTGTTCTCCATGTCGCAGGGAACCCTATTGTGAAGCTATGATCATAAAGCATTTGTTTAAAAAAACAGTCCTCTTAGTCCTTGAACGTGGCGACCGACGCATCCACTTACTGCCCCAGTCATTGTATCACTTCAATTTGAGATTAGATGTGAGACTAACTTCAGATTGGTGCAATAGCCATTTTACGAGTACCTGTATGCTTGCCACCACACTCCGTTATTACGTCTTTAATGTACGCCTACTATTTTACTTCATCTACATAAACTACATCAAATATGCTATCTACAACCCGCTTCGTTAAGGTTATTAATTACTTTATAGTAATTACATCATGCGGCATCCATGACCTCTTGACCCTGATACGTGTCACAACACTGCGTTATCAACACATGCATATAATTGTAATGGCCGTAGTACATTCCGATCGTTTGTTTAAGATATCTCCACTTGTAATTGTGTAAGGTAACGTGCTTTTTTTGACGTGTACTAAAATCATGTTAACTTATGTTTGATATGTGTATTTTTGTTTTTTGTTACCGCTTTTAGAAGTTTACATTTGAATTCGAAATTTAAATTTACAATGAAACATCACTATTTTTTTTTATATTTTTATGCGGACCGTACCAACACACGGAGACCTTGCTGTGATGTCAGTTATCTCATGGCCGTTTTATTAAACCTGTGTACGTATCGATCCGTATGTGTGCGCGTGTGTTCACGCTCGTTTCTGTCCGTGTGTGCGTGTGTCGATACGGTGGGCTGTCGCTGTGTGCCGCCGACAAGGGCCTGCTAGGACGAATCGTGCAGCTCCGATACTTCCTCGTAGATTTAATCCATTTATCAGTCATTAGTCGGTTTCGGCGTGTCGCTCGCCTTGACTAGGCCGATTCAATGCGCAATTGATCGATTAGGTTGCTGTTGAGCCATGAAATATGATAATGTTTAGTCGGTACATTCGGCTATTGCATGTCTATTTGATATTGGTTCCCCTTCAATCAATTGTGCAGCCCATTTCATTCCAAAAATTGGAGCTTATTTAAATATATCATTATGTATTCCTTCCCCAAGGAGAGTATTGAACTCTTGTAATCGTGCTCTTTCGTATCTTCGTAATATACCTATTCAAAAAGGTATGGAAAATCGCATTCTTTACTTTGACATTGATCTTTATCATCCTTGACTCCAGGATGTTCTACCGAAGACATGACCAAGTTACTTTCGAAGCCTCTTAAGGTAATTCGAATTGCAGAATCGGCGGTTCAACAAAATGTAAGGCCAAGTTGTTTTTAGGCATCGTCTCGGAAGTACGTGCGTCGTGCGCACATTAGTCCAGTTGACACTTGAGTGTTTTTTTACGACGGCAATAAAGTTGCAACCGGTTCGTTCACTTGGTCTTGAGTCAGGAAGTGCATCAGTGAGGGCCAGATCCTGACCTCGCTGGCCGCCGTTATTAAACGTGGAAAAGTCGGAAAATTTTGACAGTTATATGGCAACATCTATCTATCTATCATCCTTTGGAAGCCTCTAATTGACGCAACTCCACTTGGTCTTTGGTTCTTTGAATCCTATGATTACCCACCGTCCATACGTTGTCACTGATGGAGTGAATCGGAGAATGGTGACTTACGGAATGGTTATACATTTTACCTCATTTTTTCTTCAGATAACTTTTATGAATCAACCTGTAGATTTCTGCTGTGTTTGAGGTCCTCTTTTCTATGATGTAGTATAACGAAGACTAGTTCTAAGTATATCAAGATATTGATTGAATTCTTAATTAGGTTATTTAATTCTGTATGTCGAAGGACATGTCGGCTATTAGTGAATCTTATTCCAATAATCTTATTGAGGTTTACAGCTACTATAAATGTTAATTCGTGTGATTAGATAGATCTGGCTAAGATTTTTTGAATCCTTATTTATTAGATTAATTGTAATTTCAATGGTCATTAAAGAAGCGAGTCTTACATTACAGAGTTGGTGGGCCGTAGCTCACCAACCCTTTGTAATTTCAATGGTTCTTCAAGAAGCGAGTCCAACATTACAGCCTTGGCGGGCCGTTGCTCGCCAACCCTTTGAGAACTGCTGATACGTTTATCAGTGACACCTCTAGTGTTGCAGATGACTGTGGTGGCCACTTACCATCTGGTGGCGTATGTCCGTTTCCCCGCAATTTGACATTAAAAAAATAATGTCACGCCTATTGAAGATTCTTCGCAATTCTTCCAAGTAATCATTTTTTTCTTGTATTAGTTGAATTCTATAACGAGTGTCGGGTTGCAACAGGTTCATTCACTTGGTCTTGAGTTCGCGGAAGTGCATTGGCAATGAGGGCCAGTGGCTGACCTCACTCGCCGTGATTAAGCTATCATTATTATCCTTTAGCGGTCACAGCTGTAAACGTTCTGGATTCTTCTATGGACGTTTTGGTTGAATCCGGACACGGTTCGAGATTTCGTGGAAGAGTATGGGTAGTAAGTTTGTGTTTTTTTATTGTTTCATCGGTGCTTATGTACTTTGTACATACCAGGCGGAAAGTGACATATAATATGTCAGTCTGTCTTCACATCTTCGCATAGGTAGTAATGGCAGTTCGATACGATTAGTATAGGAAACTGCAAAATTTCATGCTCGAGGCACTAGTCTCATAACTAAAGTTATTGGTCTTTTAGGAATGGCGCATGTCGCACAGGTAAATGACAAGTTAGGTGACCCAATCGTAATTCTTGGTATCATAGGCAAACAGTACAATCATACAATCCCTAGGTTGCAGTGATATAGCACTGTATCTTGATACAATACACACTATTATTGCAATCGGTGGCAATGAAACAGTCTAATTAATGACAGAGAGCTTGTATATTAATGATATACTCAAAACAAAGTGGCAAAAAAAGGAAATATTCGCTCCACATAACCCGTTTGGTTTTTGCGGTACCAAAAAAATGAGACGCAGCAGCCTAGGCAGTTTCTTCTGGCGCTTTTCACACGAGCCAACATTCAGGCGTGAAGCGAGCCCGAATTGTGGACATAACAAGGTCGCCTACATTCGCAGTGGCTTCGGTAAGCAACCTGTTGCGAAGGCTTTACTAGGGTCCCGTACCCAAAAGCCTACAACGAAAGCCGACCTGACCTGTTTGTGACGGAATATTATTTTGTTCATGAAAAACGTCGATATTTTACTATAATTTATGGTGTCTAATATATTCGACAAATTTTCAAGAAAAAAATTGTTTTGATGAGTGTAGTAGTACGCTGTAGTAAGCAGTTATCTTCTCGGATGAGCTAGGCGTTACCACCTATGAGCGTGAGAAGGACGTTGCTGTCAGTATCCTACCACGGATGGAAGTCTGGATTATACTCCACTACGCAGCTCTAACATGGATCGACATAGAAGAATACCAAAACCATGAAACGTATCAAACGTATCCATCCAACGTAAACGTACGTTCCATCCACCAACAAATTAGAACTAAATTTTTCAGTTGTTTCGGAACGATTTGTATGTGCTCGATACTCACTTGGCTGATGTTTTTAACTTCTAGATGGGCGGACTGACACAAGTTTGTCATTTAGACCTGTTCTCATTACTAGTGGTTCAACCTTGCTACATATTTCCTCTTTTTTGCCGTCTGATACGCAAACGTTCGTGGCTGCATGAGAAAATAAGTATTTTACAATCATGTTGATATGCAATTGATCTTCATTAATTGGTTTCGTAATTTTGGTTTCCTTTTTTGTTTTTTTTTTCCTTTATTTCTATTTCTATACCATTTTCTTCTATTTTATCGTTTTATATTCACTTTTTAAATATTTTAATTTTAAGGTTACTTTTTGAAGGACTAATAGTAGTGCCTGTGCCTGCACTCGTGTGAAAATCAGTTTTTACCTTTGTATTTTTTCTGAAAAGAAAAAAAGAAAGAAAAGTTCTAGTGTCAGTAGGTTATTTTCTACGTCCAGCTTTATAAACTTTACCATCAATGGATATCTTTGTTACCAAGCCAACCAACATGAAGCTTTAGCATTTGTTCAGTCGTTGCATTCTAGAAATATCAGGCAAATATAAACAATTTTTTTTTTACATTTTATATCACATTTCTAGACTTCTATCATTATGTGGCTAATTATACCCAGGCAAAGCCGTGGGCGGATGTAGTATCTAAGTCAAATAAATGTACTTACAGCTTACCGAAAGCTCTCGCAGGGTCATGCAGGCAGGATCAATGCCCTGCCATCACCTGTGAAGAAAACATACAAGGTTAAAATTGAAAAAGAAACTTCGGTTAAGCAAATTTTGTAGCTGTAAGTAACGAAACCGAGCAAAGTTTGTATTAGAAACTGAGTTTAATAATGAAGATATGAAAGATATTTTTACAGTTCATGAGAATGAACCGACACAAGAAAGGAGAAAAGAGCGGTAACAATAAATGATGGGACATACCTCTTAGATGTAAAGACTATTAGATTAAAACCCTTGAACTGAACGAGAACGAGGCAACTTAACGTTTGAAATGGATTAAATATAATTAATTTCACGGCTACTGCAATAAAATAAATTGAAGCACATAATGTTAACGAGTCAGTCCTCGTAATAAAACATAATGTAAAGAGGCTTATTGCAGGAATCGAGTACTTATTGCAATAAATCTCTCAAGTGTATTTTTTGTTGCAATCGAATAGACCTAGAAACAAGGAAATGGAGAGAATATTTTAAAACGTCACAGTTGCACCTTATAATGAACGTTAGAACTCTTTGTTGTGCAAGCAAGAGCAACAAGTTTATTCTAATGGAGTCGCTACCACTGAGCCTTTCGAGAGAAGCCTTCGCTACGTCATTAGTTTTGAATAAACAGCTACTTATAGCTTACCATGTAATAATTATATATCTCATGAACAAGAAATAAATAACATCGGTCGTGTAATAATAGATTCGTTATCTAGACAGAGTGAACAGTAAACACGGTGTTTACCGGCGATAACATTTTCGGCCTAGTCACTATCGATTAGTTAGCGCGCCAATTAGTTTCAAGGTTCTACTGAAAAAAAAAAACGAAACGTACTCGATAAATTTATGGTTTCAATAATCGTTTAGCGTTCAAGTACGGCAGCGAAGCCGAAGGTATGATGCATTCGGCCTCGCGGGTAAACAAACGCTAGATAGCTAGACAAAGACGACGCGAGGTCATGAGCGTAGCCTTGCGCGGGTGCGCGCGCGCTCGCTTCCGCCTGTCGACGGTCGGCGCTGGGCGCACGCGAGCCGCCAGTCGCCGCCCGCCTGCCGATCACGGCGGACGTGCCGATGTCAGACCAATCAGACCAATTAGCTAGGCGAAAACGCAATCCGCTGCGTTAAGACGCCAATTATGTAATTTTATTAGCTTTAAGTAGGTGTTACGAGACTGATAAAGCTTTTTGACGCAACTCGTGTTGGATCATGAATTAAATCGAATTCTAATCACAATTTAACGACTATGTAGTTATTAGGATGTAGTCATAGAATAATAACACCACGGCAAATTGTAATTGTGAAATTTGGTAAGGATAGAAGGATGTTTTTTACTATCACACTGAAAAGTAGCTAAACGGATTTGAATGAAATTTGGGATACAGGCAATTTATAACCTGGATTAAAACTGGACACCTTTAATCTTTCTTTGGATCAAATTCTAAAGCCCACTGAACCTAGTCATAGATATGGTTCAAATATAATAATAGAAATAGTCTACTAACAACGCAACAGTGATTGCAATCTAACCGAGTTCATTTGAATCAATTAGGCAAAGCTCTCTCATACATAGTTATAAGTTGGTGTGCTCCTACGCAACCGTGTCTCTGGCAAGTTACATCGCTACCAGCAGTTTATGCAAATGACAGTGTGTATAATTACATAGAATGGAGGCAGGTAATACTGTTGCAGTGTAATATTACTCAGAAAACACTCTTATTAATGGAGAAGTTGATTTAAGTTGAAGAGTAGAAAATCACAACGCTATGCGACTATTAGTGCGACAGGACTTAATTGAAGAGCGATCAAGCAATAAGAAGTTTTTATTCAAATTGAAGGCAGTCGTAACTTAAAGGATATTGACAATAACTGGTACTATCCATATATATATTCCCAAAAATGCCTTAACTAAAATCCTGATATAGAACACTAGGGTCACTCATTCCTGATTTCTATAAATCTATGAAGTATAAGAGAAAGGCGGAAAATAAAAAATGGCTTTTGACGATGACGCGATGACACTACTAGCCGTAGGTATATTCCGAAAACAAAACTTAAACTTAAACTAAAATCATGATATAGAATAGGAATTAAGAGTCACTTCTAATTTTGATATGTAAAGGATAAAAGAAAGGTGGATAGTCAAGGAAAACATAGAGAATGCAAAGAAAAAAATAAAAGAATTCATTTCCGGGGCCCATTCTCCTAAATTGTGCATGTAATGTATGTAAAAGATGCGGTTTTGTGTTACAGCATCGGGCTCGGACTGTTGTGAATTCCGTATATGTGCATAAGAATTAAATCTATGAATGGCGCGCAATTTGAATATCGAATTCGAATTCTTGTTTATGGTAATCCAGAAAGGAGGCAGTTTCATATGCCTGTATTTTGAAACAGTTATGTAAAATTTTACGTTGTGTTTGGTAACTCTGGTCATTAAACAAAAGTCGCTGACGGCTTTTGGCGTGTCTAAACAATGTTTTGATGAAAAAAATAATTTTCTTGCAATTCTCAATCAAAAGCTTCAGTCCTACTGTTTAAACAAACTCAAAATTTTAATTCCCAATAGATAGCGTTTCCTTAAAGCAGTAATGCATTAAAAACCTTAAATTTTCCCCAAAAACCATATGTTGCATCCCCATTCTTGGATTTTTGATTTTTGATATTCCATTACATTTAAATATATCATAATAAATAATTTCTACGGCTCATTATCCATTACTCATCGTACAAGAAGATAAAAGCGTTTTGATTGATCCGCGCTTTCGAAGGATGCGCTTTTTATTTATTGTCGGCTTTGATCAGTGATCTACAAGCAAATCATAATAATTATAGGATCTGGCTTTCTTATGGCGTACATTAGTTCAATGTTTCCTGATATGGATATGGTTCCTCTGGTGAAATTCTTATTTTTATCCTCGTGGGAGTATCCAACTATTATCATGTATTCTAAATCTGACATTATTCAGTTGTTAATGTATTCATTGTTGCTTAAAATACTCTCTGAGGTCGTTACTTGATTTCTTGCTACTACTAAAGACTTATTGGCTTTCTGGCTAATACGCCTCATCAACCGAAGCATCAGAAGTAAAGAACATATAAGTAGTGCTTATTGAGTACCTTCTCTTCTACTCCTTCCCCCTCTATCCTTGGAGGAACTGCAATGGTTTTACCCCGTATTCATTGGTACTTGATATCATAACAAATACTTGTTCTATATATTTCCTTAACTATTGTTGTAAGACTAGTGTAACTCTATTAACATTGACGGTTATTTCCTTAATGGTTTTGATATTATTTTTCGGTTTTTATACAAAAATCGTGAAACGGAATCCATTTAAGGCGCGCGTGCATACGCCGAGGACACGCGGAAACAACTTCTTAATTGCATCTTAATGCAAAATAGCTTTATGTTGACCGATTATGAATTTTTAAGCATTCATCTTGTGTGAAGGCCTCTAAGCGATGTCAATAGTTGTGTAGCTTTGATATAACAATAACAAACTATGTTATTTTTGTATTTCAAAAAAAATCGATAACTTTGACGTTAAACAAGGAAAACGGAGAGGATGATACATAAAATAAGGAGAAAAAGGCGGAATATATTATGCTGCCTAAAATGAGAATATACTTAAACTTAAGGTAAGGAAAATTAAGTACGCAGGTTTCCTCAAGATGTTTTGCGCTTAATAGTATAGCGAAGTAAAAAAAAACAGTAATTGATGCAGAAAATATTAAGAATTAAAAATGTGTTCAAGGATTTCAACCTGGCTTATAAGGCCAAAGTTATGTTTGTTATTATGCATAACTAGTGGTCCGCCCCGGCTTCGCCTGTGGTATATACATAACATATAGCACTCAGGGACATCTTAGCTATCCATTAGTGAAAGAATTTTTGAAATAGATCCAGTAGTTCCTGAGATTAGAGCGTTCAAACAAACAAACAAACTCTTCAGCTTTATAATATTATAAAGTATAGATTAACGGTTGGTTAGTTTTGAACTGCTCTGGATACTATTACAGTTATCTCAAGACCTATTGACATTGCAGCGTACACCTCGATCATGACAATCACGTTACATGCAGTCGTTAGCGGTTCAGAGACAATACTGGCAATCGGTGCGATAATGCCCAATTATAAGTAATCGATAACAGAGATAGTGCGCGTGAATATCTTATCAAGACATCGGTGCTTTGTGTCGCATTGCAGACAAACATATACAAGTATCTGTCTAAGAAGAGTTGAAAGATATAATGGAACATCGTACGTATTTCGTAGTAGTAGCAGTAGTAGGCGCCTTGGCATCAGACGCCTTGTATCCTGTACTATAAGGCAATCTCCTCCTGTCTGAGGGCGTATGTCGCCCACGTTGCTGGTCGTGAGAGCTAAATTTAGTATCTACAACGGTAGAATCTTCAACGGTGGCCGCAGTAAGAGCTTAGGTCCCTCGGATACGGTCCCACGTATCCTAGAAGCACCAGAAAGTTTTACAGATGTGTTACTAAAGATATAATTCTTAATTTTTTAGACCCGTTTGCGCTCATTGTCACCAAAGTGGTTTTTGTGTGACCGCCAAAATCCCCGATGCAGTGAGGTGCTCTCGGAAAAAATTCCTAAGCCGATTCTTGTCTCATAAAAAATATGATAAAACGGAAACATTGACCTTTACCCACTGACTTAGGACCGAGACCTTGCGCCTAGATACGTTTTTGGGGCGTTATCGCGTTATTAGTTGGTTTATCGCGCGATAAAGGGCCTGCCCTTGCGGACTATCAGTTGGAGGCCGCCGATTCGATTCCGGTTCGTTTTTTCGGACGATTTTTATGCACGACTGAAATTTCCGCGTCTGTTTCCTTCCTCGTCGACGATTGCACAATGCAGTAGGCTCCAAAGGTCTACTTGTTTTGTATTCTAAATGGGAATCTTTAAAGTTCCAAACTGCTAATGGAATGGAAGAAACCTCGTTGAAACTGAAAGGGATTTTTTTATCGCAGCGTTTTGATCGTGCCAAATACAAAGAGGCACGGAGTGGACGAGTCCAAAGAAACGAATTAGTCAGTCTCTGAATCACGCCGCCCGCGTGATGCGTCGCATCACCTGCTGGATCTTGTTACTTACTCCAAACTTGACACTGTAAGCAAGGCGACCGAAGTTCTGTCAACAAATGTCTTAGAAAGTTTATTTAAAGTCTGTTGTACTTTACTTTTAAAAACTTTCTGTTTCATTTGAATCTTTAACTTCTACTACAGTGCCTTTAGATATTTTTTTATGATGGGAACACCTTACTCAAGCTTGGAATCGTCAAGTTTGCCTTACCAAGCCTGTTATTCAATCTGAGTCACCTTTCCTTATGTGTCTTTGTTCGTCACTTTTACAATCTTACCCTTGACTTAAGTGTTTTTGTAATTTGGTTTTTCTACATAGCATATTTAATGACGGCATTTTAATGACACGAAGGTTATATAAAGAATGCAGCGTAAACTGTAAACAAGACGTGTAAACAAATTGACAGTTAATTGGTGTTTTATTATTATCTTTCCAGCCTTGATCAATTAAAAGTAATGATAACAGATACCCAGTAGAGCGTTAAATCTAGGGATTACTGAGCCACAATTGTTCTTAACAAAAAACTGTTGCAAATTTATAAGATAGCTGAAGCGTTGATCTACTGAAATGATCACGTGACTGGCTGAATGCCCCAAATAAGGTTTTTTCGTATGTTTTTTTAATTCATCCCTGAGGGTCATCGAGGCAAAAAGTACGGAAGTCATGGCCTATGACTCTTAAATTTCTGAATGCGCGCCTCAATATTCAATGCCGTTCTGCAGTTGATGAATGATCCTGATCGCTTATTGTGATTAATGGTCGAAGTAAATGAAATTTTAAATCTGTACAAAGAAAATCGCTTAAATTACAAGGTCCCTTGAAACGTTCATTGGAGGGGAAATAATGATGTAATCGCTACTAAGCAATTTTAGCCCTAGAATCCCATAAAACAAAAACGTAAAACTATACTCACAGGTTACCGGCGAAGCGTAAAGAGGCGTGTACTGTATTAGGAGATCAAATTTAAATAGTTAATGTGGTTAATTATTTAAAGTATACATTTAGATTTTCCTTAAGGTCTCCGGAAAGCCCCATTTACCAACCGTAGAATAACTAATGCCCTACGTCTCACTTACAGTTATCCCTATGGCGAAAATCTTATGTAACATCGCCTGAATAAGACATTTAACGGATTGATAGCAAATAAGGTACAAAAGTTGTAAGAAAATAAATGAATTGACCGTATATTGATGGAGAAGGTATAAAAGTTGAAAAAAAACAAATTAATTGACCGTATATAGTCGAAAAAGGTACAAAAATTGACAAAAATGACAAAAATGATCGAACACGAAAAACAAATGAATGATCGGTACGAAAAGCTGGAAGAAAATTATTAGTTGACAGTTAATTAGTGAATGAAGTATAAAAGTTGAAAGAAAACAAATGAATTGACCGCGAATCGGCGAATGGTGTATAAAAGTTGGAAGAAAACGAATGATTTGACCGTAAATTAGCGAAAAAGATACAAAAGTTTGTAGAAAACAAATGAGTTGACCGCGAATCGGTGAATGAAGTATAAAAGTTGGAAGAAAACGAATGAGTTGACCGTGAATTAGCGGAAGAGGTACAAAAGTTGGACGCGAACAAAACGGCATCAGGTGTCCGTGACCGTGGCTTGCCGAAACCGAGAGTGTATCTGGAGCGCGGCTTGCGTAAGCGCCCACATCGGCATGATATCCTACAAGTGTCAAAATATTCGCCACTCGAAAAACATCTCGCTGTCATCGCCAAGAAAGCAAAGAACTGCTTTCTTGTTCTGTTGGAACAGATTAGAGTTTTAATTCTATGGGTGTTAGTTTTGGCCAGGCCAACACCACTTAAAATCTTGTCAGTAACCCATTAATGACCCACTGGCGGGTCGGGTCTCCTCTCACAATGAGAGGGATGTAGGCCGCCGTCCACCACGCTGGCCTATTGCGGGTTGGTGGACTTCACATGCCTTTGAGAACATTTTTTTGAACTCTCAGGCATGCAGGTTTCCTCACGATGTTTTCTTTCACCGTAACAGCAGGTGATATTTAATTTTATAAAGCGCACATAACTTTTTTTACGTCATTGGTGCCTGCCACTGGGATTCGAACCCGGACCCCTCGATTAAGAGGTCCAATTCTTAGCCACTGGGCTATCACCGCTATCTTAAAATCTACTATGTGGCAAATTGTTGTAATGTTTTAGTATTGTTGTCATACACATAATTAATGTTTTTGATGTCGCCATATTAATTTGCAATAGAAACGTTACGAAAATTTCAATAATCCAAAATACCACTGGACCTGTATAAAGTTGGACGCTGTTGCCGCGTAATTTGCTCGCGCCTTCAGCTAATTCACCGCCGCTTTGGAAAAACCTTTTAAGTGACACATTTTCGTTATTTTTAACTTTGACCTTTCAGGAATTCCTATTCGCAATTTCGTTGTTATTAAAATGCTTAAGGTTTACTTTCAAGTTCAAATCACCTAATTCACTTACAAGTGTTTTCCTTATGTAACGTCAGTCACACCCTCTACAATAATAGACTTGCAGAAAATTTCAAACAGTTAAGAATAACCGTTCGAAGACCATTAGAAGAGCGTTAGCAGTTTCACTATGTTCACACATTCCCAGAGTCATTTAAATATTCAATCTATAGACGGCAAGCGTGCAAGCAAATATTCACATCATACCTTCACCTTAGCTACCGCGCTACGCTTCCGCGTACCCGCGTCACCGTTCACTTTCACTGCAAGCAAACGTGGGGGTACTGCCTGACTTGACTACGATAGTCCATCCCAAAATGACCCTTAACACCGTCGACATTCAGCGCAAATTTCCACCAGCTTCAAACCCAGTGATTTTTAATGATCAGCTCCTAAAATATGTGATTTGGACCCAGCGTGTCCAATGATAAGGTCGGATTTAGATCGCCAATAACCCACACACGGCCTTGAAGGCCACTCGTAGTGAATTCGTAGTTGTTTACTTTCTATAGCGGTCAGTGGTCACAGCTTTTGGCGTTTGGGATTATTTATTGTGGTTTTATATCCACTCAAGGTCGGCGGTTTTTGTATGGTGCTATATCGAAAGTGAAAGTGAACCGAGCGCCGATCTGTCGCTATTTTGAAGCCATAAAATAAGCTTATCGGTAATATCGTTTAGGACAGCCGGTAGTTGAAGTGTTATTTACTTTATGGTTACTATTAAGATTAAACTTTCTTTAGCTACTTTCAGTAGCTAGCGCGATTCACATTTAGCAGCTCGACGTGGTATGATATAGTTTGTCTGTCCAATTTGAATACGGTACAATATCGTAGAAGCGTTGCGTATATGTAATATCGAAAATTAAAGTGTCTATGTCTTATTCAGTGGAACATGATTACGAACTTTATTTCGTTTCGAGTACAATACTGCGAATCCCAGCTAAAGGTGATATCACGAGATATTTACGATGACTTACACACCCCAATATTTCTTATTAAAAGTAATCAGAGTGAATTATTTGGTTCTTCTTAACCTTTGTACATAATTTATTTGCACTGTCAAGGATCTTTCATAATTTGTACCTTATGCACAAGGCAACACTTTAAAAAACAAAATTAATGATTTTGCGATAAAATATTTTGAATACGATGTCGGAAGTCTACTACGAGTAAATATAATTATAGTAAATGATTTATATAAAATCAATGTAACAAGTTAAAGTAATCAACTTTATGTCCAATAGAAATGCTTACAGGTCGTAATGATTATGATGATTAAGGTATCAGTAATAAATATAAATAACACGATTACAAGTTTAATGATATAATATACGAAATGTTTACAAGGTGTAGTTAGCCGCGCACGTTTAGCATATTTCGTACACTTTCCCTTGGCACTTGCGCACGCGAACGTGATTCAAGAAATCAGCTGAATTTGTGAATATTCTTAATGTCAACTTTGATTTCTCAGTAACTGTCCCAAAATAGCTGAGAAATTAAAGTAAAATAGGAATAAAAACACCTTTAGTAAAAATCGTTTCTTTTAGGATAAAGTAGTAGATGAAATATACAGAATGGTTGAAATACAAGCTGAAACCGTACTGAAAGTGAATCAATCTGATGGGTTACAGACTGAAGTCGAATCTTTGGTCACATGTGAAAAGAAGACATTTTTAGTTGACTGTTACATACACGTAGACAATGTGTTACTACCGATGACTGAAATAGATGCTACAAATCCAAAGTAGGTAAATAAACATGTAACAAAAAGTTGAACAATTTTAAATAGTACCTACGTATATTAGAAAGAACGGTAAATGTTGAGAGAGAGTATAGAAGATCTTACAAAATGTAACATAGGATATGTATTACACATTTTTCATCTAGTGTAGATCATAAAATACCGTAATGGTTAAGTTATTTTTAGACGCTTTAAAACTCAAATATTTCCAGCTATTTCAGTATGTAGGCTACAATTTAGGTTGGTGATACCTGCCGTTGATAAGATAAATCAAAAAGTTAATTTTAGAATCAAAACAAACATTTTATAAAATTCCATTTCAATCTTCAATGTGATCTGTATCGTGGAAATCAATTATGTCAATAGGATCTTGATTGATATAAGGTTATTATCAAGTTCATTATAGGACATGAATAATGCATAACAAACTGTTCTTACGTCGTTTCTTGGTTTTTGTTTCTTGAAGATTCTTGAATATTTCGATTCTTAAATATTGACAACACTACCAACCTTATAAGGTGCCATGAAGTTCATGCATTTTTGGGGAGATGGTCTAAAGCACAAAGGTCCTCAGATGTACCAGACACAATTTCAGCTCTACTTAAGAATGCACAATGCTGAAGATTTTGCTATGTAAAAAAAAAGATATGAAGCTTATTTACATCAACCTACTCTAATCATACAGGGCGATTTGCTAGCGTATCACGTTATTAGTATGCCCATTTGGCTTTGACTTTGAAAACAAATTATCAACGAAACGTCCATAAACCATAACCTTGTAGAGGGCTTGCGTGCACGGAAATGTTTTTAACTCATGATTACACGTGATAAACAAACATTATCATTTCTGGAAACTTTTCGTGCACTATTAATGCGTTGCAGAAGATATCCGACGTTGCGTAATGCGTAACTCTCGAGATTTCAGCTTGCTACAAACGTTTGAATAAAAGTCGATTCATTTATGGGACTGAATGGTGTCCCTTGAGAGAGTCCTATTCCTTTAAGAGCTTTAGAGCGAGGATTTGAATTTCCATTGACAAAGGACCTTTTTTAGAATCTCAAAGAATTTTCCTTTTTCAGCCCCTGTATGGACTACAAAGGCTGGTTGTCTTCAGATCGCCAGTCCACCTGGTCGGAAGCCTGTGCTTCTTTTACTCTTCGAGGACCTCTCTCCCCCATCGGTTGTCAGTCCTGCGAACGATGTTTCCAGCCAATTGAACCTCAAAGAATGTCGTCAAGAAATGTCTCTAAGAACCTTTGATATTTCATGCAGCGTAGATGTAACAGTTGGATCTAAACTTGAAACGAATATACCAATTGTGGTTACGCGTCGACCTTCACATTTGGATTGTGTTGACGGTGCGCGGTCGAACAACATACCAGTTCGGAATCTGGTTATGATCGTGTACCAGACGCTGTAACTGATGCAGGTATAGATCAGCTTCTGGTGTCGTATGGTTGTTTTTCGACACGTTGTTTATGATCATGTTGGTTGTTATGCTTCTGAATTTGCTAGGTGAGGTCGGATTAAAGAAGTAAACTACTGACGTCTAAGCTCACTCCAATTATGATCATATTTGGTAACTGAGGTGAGGTCGTATTAAAGAGGTAAACTACTGACGTCTAAGCTAACTTCAATTTATGTTCATATTGGTTCTTTTATTTCTAGAAGAGGTCGGATTAAAGAAGTTAACTGACGTCTCTGCAAATTTCAATTAAAATTACGTCCTATCTGAGGCTGCATAAGAATAAACATAGAAACCTTAAATATGCCTTTTGAAAATCGTATCTTTAACCGAAACATAAACGACGTATAATGAGATAGGCTTTTCTCCAGCAATCCGCATGGAAGCAGCGTGGTATGCTTCAGGCCTTCCACTGTAAAGGGAAGAGAAACATGCCCAGCAGTGGGACATGGAGATTGCAGACAATGAGATCCGCGATACATTCCTACTGGGTCCAGTTGGACTTGTGTAGTTACACAAGTTTTCTTCTCTTCCCATTAATTCTTCTAGACCATTCCGGTTATATATTTCCTTCATTAGATTTCATGATCAGAGCCTTTACCTTGTAAACTGTTAACCTTCATATAAGGCATTATGAAACTAACGCTTTTTCCTTACGTACGTTACGAGAGTCGTGTCGTAATCGTTACGCTCCCGCCCAATGATACGGAACATAACAAATGTTGAACGGTGCAAAGGAAAATAAATTAAATACAAATTTATTATACTACGATAGTGTCTAGACTTGTTTGAAGCGCAGTCGAGGAAATAATCATAGACATAAACTTAATAGAGGTCGTTTACGCGATTTTATTTACAATAATTTTTTCCGTTATTTGACAAGGAATTACGAGTATGTTTGTTTCATATAAAAACGCTTTATTAAAGTAAATGGTTCATGTCAATGTGAACATAAAAATATTTTTACATTTGTTTCATTAAAGATGTCACTGTGTATGAAAATGATGTGGAGTTACTATGTTGAATCCTTGTTATTGCCATTAACAACTGTTAATTCAAAACATACCTATGTTACTTTGATGAATCCATCCATTTTTAATGCTAAAATGATAGCCACAAGTGCTAGAGTTGCTAGGTTCTTCTTTAGCATATATTAAAACCACGAGTTCGATAAAAAAACTAATACAAAATATTTGGTATTAAAGATAATGCAATACAAATCAGACTTTATCCGTACGCATGACTAACTGGGATGTTTCGCGTGGAATGTTTGGCAAAGTTTCACAAAGTTCCAGGTCTTTAGTCATGTGGAGCCCAGATTTGTGTACAGATAAGGCTACGAATCTGGAGGTACTGTTAACAATAGAACCGATCAGCTATTAAGGAATGGTCCATTAGCAGTACATAGTCTCGACAACATAACTTTAGATATTGTACTCGGTCCAATTGTAACTACTAACCGTCGATTATCCGTTGACAATTAAACGCAGTCGCAGACAGAAGATATTGGTCTCATAAATATAATATCCCTTGAGACGATAGTATTAATAGCCGGTGAAATAATAGAAACGGAGTTGGCTCGTAGTACAAGGCGAAGGGCTCTGGGTTCGGTCCAGTATCCACCCAATGTTATACGACGTTCTTTGCCGAAATACTGTGATGTGTTAGTAGTGCTTCCACTTTAATGATTGGATACGACGCTTGGCGACTTGACGACGATAGAGTGAATTCAGTTGTTTCCCTTTGAATAAATGTTGTTTTTGGTTCCGCTCGCTTTAGCGTTAGGATGTAATAGACCATTCTAAGATTATAATTTGCTATTGCTATGATCGGTTAATGAGTTAACGCTTCCAACTATTATATCTATGGTACTACTTTTGTATGATGCCACATTTGGTAAGGATCCTTTAAGTATATTGTTGATTTTTGTATTTTATAATTTTCCTTACTTTTGTTATTTTTATTATCTTTATTGTTTTGTATTTTCATGTCAACTTATTTCGGGACATTCTGCACTTTTTCTGTATGATTGATTTTCTTCTTTTCAAATTGGTTGTCACTAGGAAATTTCTACGTCGACGTCTACTATCTGTTTCTTATTATTATTTGAAGCAGATTGTATTTCTTTAATTTTTACTATACAATCAATAGTTATGTTATTTACATAATCCAATTGTCAACCATTACTTCTTATCGTGAATGAAACATCAAAGCACAACGATATCATCCACGATCATTGATCAATTAACTAAGGCAATATAATAGTTATCTCATATTTATATCAATCACTTGTTATCAATAGATCAGCGTTGACCTCTACGCAATGATAACTTTTAAAAGACCTCTAACGGTCACAGTCGAGTGACATAATTGGTGCAGTCACTTCCGTGTTCCAAAATACGCCATTAGAATATTTAAAATAGAAAAAAAGGATCCCAGTCTAAAGTTTATTGCTTAAGAAATATAAATGTCGTAAATCAAAGATAAGTCTCTAGGGAGAAATGAGTAAAGGCCCTTCGATCAGATGGAAAGATGACCTTAGGAAGAAAAAAAGAAAGCAGAGTCGCTCAGGTGTGGTCTATGTACAGTTATGAACTTCAAAAGCTGATGACGAATGTCCATGATCATTTAAATGTACAGTAACGAAAGCAATTGATTTAATAGTCAAATATAATAAAGTCTACAAAAAAACAATCTGTTTGTACGAAGTTGCCAATATGAATATACTGATAGGCATACACACTAAACTTTTCTAAGTAAAATGCTTTAATAATTGGGAATACATATAAATAAAAAGGCTGTTCTTCATGTGACATTCTGAATTAGCACCATCATGAATTTCAGACGATCAAGAATGACGCAAATTTCCGACAGCTTTCGCGTCAATCCTTGCAAACACCTTTACGTGAGAACTAAATCAACCCCTGGATGACGCGTCGCACCTTGCGATGCCATAAAGTATTACGACCGGCAAAAAGTAAACGCCATGCCTTCAAGTGCACAGGTGCTATAACGTGCATGGTCAACGGTTCTTAACCTTGGAGAGTTAGTGTTACCCGACAAAACAAAGAAATTTTAATAATTTAGAAGCTTTTCAATTTTATTGCAATGTACTTATTATATTTTTTATGTCCTATGCACAATGAAATGACTAGTTTTAATGGCGAATTACAATCTTATGATCCCAACTTTGAGGGGGTTTCGTACAACTTTAACAACAGTTTCACCACTTTAGGGATTAAATTTGTGGTTACGTCCTTTTCGTCCACATTTTCGAAAGGTCCAACCAATCGTTAGATCAATAATAATTGGGAGAAGGCCAATTTGTTTTCAAAATTTCGTGGTTTTAATTTTTTGGATTTCCATGCTGTTATTTTGGGTGTTTAGAAACCACCGGTGGTACACTGTCGGTTAAGAACCACTGAATCAGATACAATGCAGGTGTACGCGTCATATGGCGCCACGTTACGGGAACATACGGAGATATGCGCTTGCATCTCACGCGCATGCCCACATTATGTTTTAAAATTATGCAATTAAATGGTTGTGCTGACTTGGCTCTTCCAGTTTTGGACACGGGTATCTTAAGAAAACCGTTGGAGGCCTGGACAATATTCTATGCCATCGCTATTAACTATTTCCGTATGGTAATGGTGCCTTAATTAGTAGTGAACTCATTGTTAATTTGGAAAAGCTTAAAAAGACGTTGTGATCAAATTACTGTGAAGAAAGTGCTTAGAAGAGATAAAACTTCTTCAACGAACGCTTGCTATTTGAGAGCTAAGTAAGGGTGTTTGACCACTAGCGAACGAGGTGGAATGTTAGTATGCAATCAACCGGTCTCGTTGTTGTTGAGATATACGCAAATCATAACAGAGAATCTCAATTTTTCTACAAAATGTCAGCTGCCTTGAAATATTGATGACGACATGCCAGGTTCGTCGTGCAAAATCTATGAGGCTTATGCGTTTTGGGATGTAAAAAAAAAAGTTTCATAGGGGTTTTGGCCTCAACAATTGAGGATCTGAGTTATCGCTTTCTCTGTTCTTTTTCAACGTCAAAAAGGGATTTTGTTGCAAAAATTATTTTCCTCCATCTGATCTTTCACGCGACAGGACGCATCATTCACAATTCAGCTTCGCCTTGAATCCACAGTCAGGGGAAGGAGGGAGGGCAGGAGCAGTAGGAAGCAGCACCGACCTTTGTCCAGCGAGGAATCTGTTGCGAAACAGGACGCACCGATTACGATTCCAATATACGCAGATTCTGATCTGCCGTGACGCGTGATATGCGGTGTGACCATCCTTTTGAGTCTCAGTAGGACTGGGATAGGGCGATTATTCTTTTTAAGGAGTGATTTGGTGAATGGATGAATGGATGAATTTTTTTTGAGTAGAGGAAAAGTTAATTTAGATGCTCTGTGTTCAATACTGTGTTCCTGGGAGAGGCGTAGTTTGCCGAATATTTAACCTAACGATGATCACCTACACGCCAGTTAGCTACTTTTACTCCTTGTCCACATTGTCGCACCACAAGTTGGTGGTACGACAATGTCATTTGGGTACATTTGTCGCAGTGCATAGTATCAGTCAAGACAACTCCATTCAGAGATATGTGTTTAAATTTTGTAGCGTTGGTTGGTCGGTCTGCTATGTCGGTTTGCGACAGCGAATTAGGAAAAGGCTTTAGAATGGAATAAAAAATGCTTGTTTTTCATATCAGGGCACTCGGCTGTCACATGGTGCAGCGTGGATGCGTCGCGGAGGGGGCTAGTAGGAAGTGCGGCAATTGTGCAATCAGGGGACGCGCAGTTAACTGCACTCAGGTGTTTACGTGGGCGGCGGCGCTGGCCCCAAGGTCGGTGACGTCATGCTATGTTGCTTATCATTGTTTGAAAATATGGTGCGAAGAGTTTCTTTTTTTACTATGTTTGTAAAGTGTACTTGGTGTCGCAAAGGACTAGGAAAAATAAGCCATATTTGGACTTGTAATTTGGTAAGATTCTGTAAGAGCTTCTTTAAATATGCTCGAAATCGCAGTTCGCACGTCTTCAAGGAGTAGTTATTCTTTGGTTCTTGAGGATAATAGCGTGTAGGTAGGCATAATATATGTAGGTGCTTAGAGGTTTTACAAATTAAACTGATTGGTTAAATTTTCTAAACCTTTAAACACATAGAGTCCATTTTAAAATCAATTCGAAATAATACTAATTTGTCGGTTAATAGTCAGTGGTAAACATATTGCTCTTCTATTTTACCTTACCTCGTTGTTTTATTTATTTTTTCTAATAATAATAATATCTTAGTTCATAAATAGTGGCACGCTAGTTAACATTACTATCATGGTTTTATTAATAGTTTCTGAATGTGTTAAATATATACATATCCCTTATCCATAACACTTCTATAAAACTGCTATTTTATCTCACCTCGTTGTTATATTTAATTTTTCTATTTTTCCCTCAAAACTTGTCGCATTCCAACGTCTTTGGCAACCCATGGTATTGCTGACCTCGGCCATGACAGCACTGGGCCATATGGTCCACCCTAGGGCAGGTCCGTGAACGATGTTACACGATGACGTGTGTCGACGTATCGTTACAGTCCGACCGGCCTTGTCGGAACAACTTTCAACCCGGAACGGCCGTTTTAGGGTTAAGCGGACTACAGCATGCCCTTTTGTGGACTTGATGGTGTATCACGTTACTGAATTGTACTCGAGGCTGTTTTGACCAGCTAACACAGGTTTGGTGGTGGGTTACCACGTGTATTGACGTGCGGTTAGGAGCCGTCGTATTTGTTGGTTTTGAGCGGGAGCGCGATTTATGACTTTTTGAGAAAATTAACAAGAACACTGATTCGAAGTAACAATAAATTTTAAAAGTGTGATCCTATACCTAAAAATTTTATTTATTACTTTTCATATTACACCCGTTTAATTTTCATAATAAGGTAGGCCAGAGTCGCCCAGAGGGCAATGGAGAGAGCTATGCTTGGTATTTCTCTACGATACAGAATCAGAAATGATGAAATCCGTAGAAGAACGAAGGTGACCGACATAGCTCTCAAAGTTTGCCAATTAAAGTGGCAATGGGCTGGCTACATCGTTCGCAGGACTGACAACCGATGGGGAAAAAATGTCCTCGAATGGCGACCACGTTTAGGCAAAAGGAGCACAGGCCACCCTCCGACCAGGTGGACTGATGACCTGAAGAAGACAGCGGGAAACCGTTGGATTCAGAGGGCCCAGGACCGGGCGGAGTGGCGTCGATTAGGGGAGGCCCATGTCCAGCAGTGGACTACTGGGGGCTGAAAGGAAGGAAGGAAGGAATAAGGAAGGTACTTTAAAAATATATTTACGTTTTGTGTGAACTTATTCTAGGAGAGAGGGAAATAATAAATATCTGATGTTTATTTCTGTGTATCATTAATCTATCTATTTGTCCATCAATCCTTACAAACCTTTGCATCTACGAGTGTGTTAAAGTATCATTATAAACAATAATAGTCATATGTATTTATTCGTATAACAATAAAGCTCAAAGCGTCGGTAAAAACCCCATTTCAGGTAAACAGATACCTACATTATAAAGTTTTATCTCAAGGTCTACGGAGAAACGTAAATAAAAACCTTTTATATAGGTACGTTATTAAACAAACTCCCAAGGTCCGTTTATAATACCTATCTTTGTTTATCTTAACGTGGAAAAAAACGAGCAATCGAAACGAATTTTGTTGTAGACCTATTGTAAGTAGTTCGCCGGGGAAGTAAGTACCTTTCGCTACCTTCAAAATCAGCAGTGAAACAAGGGGCCAAGTTATTGAGTCATAATAGAGTCATAATCGTATCATAATGGTTGCATTCTGATTATATATTTGTCATGTTTAACCGTTTTGGTAATCAATTGAGGTATATGTAGGTATTGGCATAATTTTCCCATGTTTGAATATGGTTTTGAAAGTTTGCCATTATGAATCCTTTGACAAAACCATACGTTGTTTTTTCAAAATACAAAGAAAAAAATATTTATTTAGTCCTTCTTGACCTGTCCATCTAATACGAGTAACCTACACTGATCTGCCTCAACCTAACAGTGCGGTTAACAGACAAATATTCTGTTTGTTTGGTTTATCTCGTCAGTGGAAAAATATCCGACGCTATTTATACGTCGGACCTTGGATGGGCTCTTACGAATTGAGGCGGCCCGGCTCAGGGTCGCGGCGCCTTCCGTCGTGATCGTAATATAATAATGTGTATAGCGTGTATTTGTCTGTGTAGGGCTGCCGATTTGACCGGATCACGGAAAGAAGGATAAAAAAACAAAAATCACGAATGTGTGAAAAAGTATTGCTGATTTGACAGGATACGGAAAGAAGCTATTTCCGGCCATTATAGCCAAGTTTCCGGCTGTAAACGTCAAGTCCGGCTTTTCTATTTCAATCTTGGCAACCCTATCCTTCCGACACGTGCGTCTGAGTCGGCGGGACCGATGGAGGTATAGGTCAGTTTCGATAATCGGAGGATGTTCTTGCTGCATACGGGTACTTTAAATACAAAGTCCAGCTAAAACTCGGCATGATGGTGATTTAAAAATGTTCACGCATCTTTTATTGAATTATTTGTATCATTTTTTTACATTTTAATTATACTTTTTAAATTTTCTTTGACTTAAAAAAATTATTGAGTCAGACTTTAAAAAACTATTTCCGGCCACTATAACCAAATTTCCGGCTACAAGCGCCAAGTCCGGCTTTTCTATTTTCGTTCTTGGCAACCCTATTCGTGAGACACATGCGTCTGAGTGCGTGGCGAGATCGATCGAGTTATAGGTCAGTTTCGATAATCGGAAGACGTCCTTGCTGCATACCGGTACTTTAAGTACTCGTACGAAGTACATACATACATACAATCGTCACTCTTGAAACGTCCAGCTAAAAAAAGGTTTTCTAAAAGGCATTTCATCTATTCTATATTTTCTATATTTTATCTTCTTATAACACCTTGCCTAACAAGTAAGAAAATGGATATGAGTCATATGTGACTCACTAGACAGCGAAGTCACACATCCGTTCTATCTCCTTCCTATTTCTATGACTTCTCTGCAACGAAATACACGGTGACATGAAGGTGTTAAAGGTAAGGTAATTCCCCGGGTGAACAACAATGACTCATCTATGGCAACTATATGTATGAAAGGTGACAAAAGCAAACTTACCAGGCGTAAATGTTGTCGAACACAAAATGCAGGAAGTCAGGGTTGCGTTTGAACACATTTGGTTGTAGGTCCGACTGTCACTGCACTCTGTAACAAAAAAACATAGGGTTACAATAAGACTACTTACTTACACAATTAGATGTAATAAGTACGTTTCGTGCGTGAAGTTTAAATTATATGCGTTATTGAAAAAATAAAGGAAAGACCTTGTCCTTATTGGCCGATAACCGACCAACACGACAAAATTTCAACATAGAACACGGGGTAAGACTGCACATTTAAAACAATAAGTAAGTGAGAAGATGGTTTTTCAGTGAAAAATCCTACAGTTCATTTAATAAAATTGGGAATCATTATTTTTATAATATGACCCGTGCTTGCCCTCTTTCAGAGTTTTTATTTATTTTCAAATCATTTTTATTTTCGTTCCTGAATTTCGTCAGCTGAATTGTAATTGTTGTCAAACGCTTTTTCGATTATTCCAACGTCACACCAGGTGGATCTTAAATAATATCGAATACTTTGTGTTGACGAAATTATAAAAAATTGTTGACGAAATTATCAAAAATGATATTTCCCATCTCATAATCTCACACGAACGCGAGGTCGGTACGCAATATGCAATCAGTGTGATTACCGCGCATTCCGGGAACTGCCCGTGTACTCCCAACGTGTGTTTACTGCCCATCTCAAGTAATTTTAACACTTTAAACGTAATTTTTCGCACTTGAAGAATCGTATGAAAACTAAAAATACAATATCGGTGTTGTAACTTTGTCTTCTTTCGTTTACGTGTTCGTTTTTGTGAAAAATAGTAGACTTTTTTTTCTTCTTGAATGAAAAGTTTATACCAGGGTATAATCAGAGAGAATGCACTATCACACAAAAATGCAAATAACGAACCGAATAATAAATGGATGGTTCGCAATTTCAATGTAAATTATGTTTATAGATAAACAATTTTAAACAGGAATGTAGTAACGCGCGTATAAATAACTAAATAAATTAATTAAAACTGTATCGGGAGTTTTTTCCACCGGCTTTTTCTCTCTTTGCCCAGTAATGGGTGGCACATTGCATAGCCGATGAGTTCGAATAGGTAAAATATTAAAATAAACAAATAATTTGGACTGCTGAACAAAATAATAAATAAATAAATATAATTTAGCAATAATTGCCATGAAATATAAAATTAAGTTTTAGTTATATAAGACATAATTATTGTATGCCCGCATAGAGTAGACTGTTCTAAACTTATTATAATTTTTGTAACATCTTTCTCATATAACAGTCAACAATAAACGTATTCTTTTCTTTTCTTTTCTTAAGTTATTTAAAGAAAAGAAGCAGTTTACATTATTTGCGTACTTTTTGTAGACATTTCCAATTCTGTATTACATCACAATGTTAAGCGTTTACAGAACAAAGGTTTAACATTTGGAAGATATTTCGTTTTCAGGTAGATTGCAATGTTCAAGCACTTCAATCCAAATTCCTGTTATTCGTTGATACTTAACACAAGATGAATAATTTTAATTAAGAATATTAAAAAAGAATACGTTTGAATTTCCGATGGTAAATATAACAATAACTATAATATATTGTATCAGGCGTTAGTTTGCGGAAATCCATTGTTATTTAAGTTGTATTTATATTTGTTTGCAACAATCCGCACACGTGGAACTTGTTTTGGTATGGACCCACCACCCTCCCTTATCTCTCTGAGTAGGTATATACCATAACAACTTATTCCAATAGCACACGACACGTGTTTCGCCCCAAAACGGAGCATCATCAGGTGATGTGGACTCTACAACGGTTGGTTGCTGAATGAGGTCGCCGTTCGAGTGAGCTATTTGGAATAAGTTGTTATGGTATATACCTACTCAGAGAGATAAGGGAGGGTGGTGGGTCCATACCAAAACAAGTTCCACGTGTGCGGATTGTTGCAAAGAAATATAAATACACTTAAATAACAATAACTCTCAATAAACTTCAAAGGTAATATCGCTCGCACTGATAATTATAATCGCAGCCAATGATAACGGCAGGTGAACACTAGTTAGTGGTTGGTCTGAACTGGATGGGTTTGGAATCCAAGTGCTAAGAGCTTGTAATGGTTCCTTTTTTATACGACTGAAGTAGTAATGTTACGTAGTCACTGCTACTCTTGGAAAAAGATACAGCAATTTTGTTGTGTTTTAAATTAAAATAAAACATCATATTTTAAATTAAAACAAAACATCATTGCTTTATGATGGTTTTAGGAGTTTATAGTAACCCTCCCAGGTCTAAACGGTCTACGCAACATCGGCAACACATGTTTCTGAAACTCCGAAGATGTGTTCATTGTATGACGTATGCATCCGATAAGAAAGGACTTTACAAAATTGTATCCCTAAGGGGGTGAAAAATGAGGGCAAAGTTGTATGGGGCAACTTTATTTCCCTCTTCACCTAATTCTAAAGCCCAAGGGAATTCGCGGGTATAAGCAGTAAGGTATAAAAATGTGTTGTTGCAGGTGATAACCCGTAACGCGCTGGGGGTACGAGGGGAGCTGCACGCCAACCTGGTGGCCTTCGACAAGCAGTGGAACCTGGTGCTCACGGACGCGCTGGAGATCTGGAAACGGAAAGCCGTGAAGAAGAGGAAAATCCCTCCTGGACTTGGTAATAACCTTGTACTCTAATGATAACCCATTAATGTCCCACACAGGGTCGGGTCTCCGCTGACAATGAGAGGGATGTAGGCCGCCGTCCACCACGCTGGCCTTATGCAGGTTGGTGGAATTGGTGGGCTTCACATGCCTCTGAGAATATTTTTTTTGTGAACTCTCAGGCATGCAGGTTTCCTCACCGTAACAGCAGGTGATATTTAATTTTATAAAGCGCACATAACTTTTTTTTGCAAAGTCATTGGTGCGTGCTACTGGGATCCGAACCCGGACCCTTCGATTCGAGGTCGAATTCTAAGCCACTATGCTATCACCGCTAAATGATTAATAATAATCTCCACCGATCCTTATTGGAGCAGCGTGGTGGAGTATCCTCCAGGCCTCTCCCTGTTGTGAAACGTTTTGCGTCAATAGGGAAGATTGAGTTTCCGTGTTTCACTGTCATCTCGTCACAAACTGCAGTGACGACTTAACCTCGGTGGCCTTGAATGCCCGTTGCTGCTCCACTACAACAACCTAACCTTATCTTGTTGTCCCCAGGTATACCCGTCCCAAAGGGCACGGCGGCGGGTATATCCACCGTACCTGAAGTGACGGAAACACCCCTTGGCGGGGGTGTATGGGAGTGTACGAGGTACTTGCCTCAGGTGATGATCAGGGGGGAACATGTGGTGTTGGTGAATGTCGTGGAACGATGATCTTTGTCGACTTGGATATATGGGTGGTATTAAAAAAAATAGCGCAGAGTGAGTGATCTGAAAGTAGGTGTCGAAGATTTTTTGCCGGACAAAAAATGAGATTCGCTTTTTTATTGTCGCTTGTTTATAAAAATCTTTGTTATGTATTTATAACTGTTAATATGGTATTAACCTATAATAAAAAATCTAATTGTATCAGATCGTAGGTACAAAAGGTAGGATAGAGGTTTCTTATTATATTGTAAAGAAGATGGTCATAACTATAAGATATTGTAATAACTTATATCCAATAAGTAGATTACCTACAGCTTTTCGCGTAATTGTAGCAGGCTTATTTAATTTTATTCAGATGCTTATCATCAAATTAATTGGTGTAATTAATTTGTCAGTATATCTTATGAGAGTTATATCGGCATCGTTTAAGGGAAATATAATAAAAACGCATTTAATAAGAATCAGCACTAAGTTTTTTGTTTACATGCATCGAGGAGTATAGTTATGAAATTTCATTCATTTTCAAACATCGATTCGGTACCTCAACATTAGTTGAGGCTAGTATAAAATTTTAGGCAAAAGGAGCACACGTCGATTCGGGGAGGCCCATGTCCAGCAGTGGACCAAGAGCTGAAAGGAAGGAGGAGGAGTATAAATAGTTATATCAGAGTATAATTAGTTATATTAGATTCATAGAATAAATATTGTTTATGGAGAACTAACTAATATTACTCGTGTTGCTTCTAAGATTAGGTTTCTAAAATAAAACACTTTAAAAGTAAACTGTGTGTGTTTTCTTAATTCGTTTCTCTTGTATAATTTAAGCAAAAGTTTTAAAGGTGATAAATTCTAAGAAACTCTACTCATTAAAATATTATAACTCAATTTTACGAGATATTATCTAGAATTTAAATTCTCTTTCTTCACTGAGAAAATAATTTTACTTGCGAAGGAATATTTTAAAATTGCTATAATTTAATTTGTTTCTTTACTCTTGAGAAAACACTTAATACTTATTCAATTGATTCTTAGAAATTTCAGAAAGTGTATGACCCTTTAACACCGCATTGAACCTGCAAAGTTCACGTTCAATCTTCAGAATTTGCTCACTTTAATGGAGTGCAAATAAAATTTTAGATTGTACCGAAGTTACCTTTGTTTATCGATTTTTTGACTACAATGCTTTTTATTTGAATAGAAAATATAACACTTTTACCGTCCTATATGATACTTTACGATACACACTTATGACCTTTATGATAAAAAAAAGAAAGAAACAGAATCTGTACATCTGTGTTCACAAAAGATTCTTCATTAAAAATGACTTATTTGGGGAGCGGAGTTATGTCGAAGTTTTGTATACGTATATGCTAGCGATGTAGAAAACTGCTATAGCGTGATTCAGGATCGTGTGGCGACATCTCTTAACGAGTGGCGGAAGTCGCCACGTGTATGGCACTCACGACACAAAATGCCAGTTTAGGGATATGAGTGTGAAACGTTACTTCAACTTAATTCATCCTCCATCCATGATCTGTTATTGTTCCTAATGGCTCTGAAAAGTAGAATATAGTCATAGTGAATTATTATTTTCTACCCCCGAAAGCGTGGGCGCTGGCCGGCCGCCAGGGGGCGACGATCGCTTCGGCCATAATCTGGTCAGAAACAGAAATAGACCTGTCTAATGCATTTGGGACTTCATCTATTTCTTTTAAAAAAGCATCTTAAAAGTAATGCGGTTGGATGCTGATGTCGTAGTTGATGAAGTCTAGGGTTCATTTAGTCGAAGTAGTTTGCGACCGATCTTTTAGTTCACGAACACTTCTATGTTTCATAGTAGGTACAATCAATTGGTCATCTCGCTGTTTTGTGCTGTTGATAAATTGTTCCAAAGTTACGTTGGTGTGACCTTTAATGCAGTATACTTAACTAATACCACATTCCGATGTGACTTATTAATTTTATCTTTATTTTTAATTCCGGACTCTGCTATTGCAGATAAAATGAGCACTGCATTTCACATATTATTCCCAACAATGCATTTCTGTGTCTATGCTCAAAACTATGACTAAAAGAACTGGCACTTTCGAATCGAACATTAATTTCTCTTTTTAAAAAATTGGCGATTCGTATTTGGAATCAAGATGGCGTGAAAGCACGCGAGAAGACGCAGTCGGGCATCGGCGGGCGAGGTCGACGCACGGTCGCTGCCGGTCACCGGGGAGCGACGCCCGCCCGGGAACTGCGCATGAAAATGGGAAAACAATTGTTGTGAACAATGCGTAGGCTCGCTTCCGTGTTGGGGCATTAATGGGAAAGCATTTCCCTTTGATTCGAGCTCGCTCGGGGTGACTGGTTGTCCCCACGCTTTTGATCAGGGTACCTATGACAAATTAGACCGTGCTTTGGGCGAAATATTACAAAAGGCTGGGATGCGACATAAGTAAATATCGTGATTTAAGTATTTAATATTTGTAAATTATTGTTATTTTCGTTAAAAATCGTACCCAGCATAAAGCTTGTAGAAGGCAAAGATTTAAAAACGTAATTTACCAACTTTACAAAAAAATTGAAACATGACGTCTTCTATACCACACATATTATATTTATTTAAATGACCTCAAACTCAATAAACTCAAGTTATTGACAGAGGTTAATAACAATAATTAATTGCAACTATTGAAAGCGATGCAATTACGTCGCTAAGTACGCGACTGCTTTTATTCGAGTTTTGAAATCGGAACGCGGAAGTTCGATTTTCGAATCAATCTTGATCTTAGTTTGGGTACAGATAATATAATAAATAAACAGCTATTATGCAGTTGCGTTATCTGTGGAATCGTTGCGCAACACCTGTAGTGTAGGGCATGACCTCGCGCCCTTACGCTTCGGAACTCCTCGCCTTATCGCCAGGGTAATTTATGGCTGTCTGTAACGTAACACCTTTGTCTAGGCTAAAATCTTCTTTGATTATCAAGTTGAAAGTTTGCATAAATTTAAGGTTGAAATTTCCTGCTTGGCTTAGATTTCGACCTCGAATCGTAGGGGTCCGGGTTCGAATGGCACGTGGCACCAATGACTTTGTAGAAAATCATGTGCGCTTTATAAAATTAAATATCACCGGTTAATTAAATATTACGGTGAAAGAAAACATCGTGAGGAAATCTGCATGCCTGAGAGTTCACAAAAAAAATGTTCTCAAGGGCATGTGAAGTCCACCAACCCCCAGTAGGCAAGCGTGGTGAACTAAGGCTTACATCCCTCTCATTATGAGAGGAGACCCGACCCTGTAGTGGGTCATTAATGGGTTACTGACAAACAACGTTTAAATAAATGTAGGTACTCAGAAAATTATAAAAACAATCCTTTTCAATGTCCATTATCCGAATGATCCATCTATCCGAGTGATCGCACATCCCTCGGAAGATCCGAGCGCGCCGCCAGTTCCTGCTAGGAACTGCACGCAGATATATACGCGCGTATAAATAGCACATTGCGTAATCGCTGCAGCGCTCGGTTCCACTACTGAGGGATAACTAACCGTTAAACAGTGTTTAGCGGGGATAGCAGTGGTTAAGACATAGGTACCTACACACCTACTTAATGTGAATACATGAAAATGAGAATATGGCTTGTTCAAAGTGTCCTGTTTAACCGTGAATCAACCAATTCGTGCAAATAAACGTCTTTTTTCTTTTCTTTTCTGTCCCGAGAAAGATTTAAATTTTAATAGAATTACAAACTACGACGGGTTTAATATTGTAAAAGCTTTATTAACGCTTAAACGGTAATCGTTAAAGATCTCACTTGGTATAATTGGCCATATTTTCTTATGAGCAACATTGTAATTCAATAAATTCAACTCAAAGTCGCAACTCAAAATACCCACACATAGGTACACAACCACACACGTGTATCGTAGAATATGTACACAACCCGCATAAGGTGAACTAGTCGAGACAAGGAGACACTTCCGTAATGTACATAATAATATACGTACAATAATGTTATTTAAATTATGTGTATAAATGCCCACCAATGCCGACCACTATTCTTTTACGGAGCTAACCTTGATCACTTGAACTCATGCTTTACTCCGTAAAGTTTCCGTTCAGCCTCCGACGACTCGTCTAACATATCACAGGATACTTACTCCAGAGATGGAAAGCTTATAACATGAGTTAGAAAGGAAAAATATCAAATAAAATGTATTTATAAAAAATAAACGGATAAATTGGTCCTAAATAATAAATAATAACGGATAAATTGGTCATAAATTCTTTTAAGTCCAAAGAAAGTAGAAAAAAGTATCTAAGTAAGACCAAAAAATATATTTCTCCAATTGATTATGAATAGATAGTCTGAATTGTCTGAAGGACATCCCGTTTATTTTTATGTAAAGTTGCACTTTTACCATATAACTATTGTGTATAAAATTAAATGTGTATGTAAGTAATAAAACCCGTCTCAGATCTTTAATCTGTATAGTTCCTTGTACAACAAAGTAGGTAGATATTACATTCATTCATTAACTGCTGGATTTAGTGGTCATACAACATAATAAATAATAAAATTTATTAACACTACGTGATTTTTCGGCGTTATAAACAAACAAAAAACATGTTTTGTAATTCTAACATATTAACCTACATATACGATCATTCAATGGATTAGATGACGTCATACGTCGCTCCATTTGGTACTGAAACGAACTGCTTTAATTTTTTTGCTGACAAAGTTTACTTGTTGTTTTTGTTTAACACTAACCTTGGTAATTATAGTTGGGAATACATCTATAGCTAATATATTTTCACCTATATTATGAGAATTCTAATGCACGATCTGTATTTAAAATTTTAAATAAAAAACGATTTTGTATTTATAAAGATACACTTAACAATTTTTCCCTGCCATTATATGAGTAGTATATATATACATATTTTAGATTACCATTAACAATTTTAATTTATTTTAAGCCGCCAAAAAGTTATTTTACGTAACAGTCAACTATTTTTTCCTCTTTATATTCAAGTTTTTTAAATCATTTTTTAAATTTATTGGTTACAAAATTGCTTTTTTTACTAATCACCCTTTACGAAACGTACAAAAATCTTTCTTTACTAACGAAACAAAATGTCCTATAGGACATACCTATATCAAACACCTGCATTTATATACGTACACAATCATTTAAAAGCATTAAACGACTTTATATGTATTCTGTCTTTTTTCGCTTCCTTTTCTATTATTTTCTCAATTCATGAATCGAATACTACCATTACCAATCAACAAAGTACGGAAATATTTAAGCTTCACTAAAACAGCAACCTAACCAAGATAACATACGATAGGTAGACACACTAAATACTATATTGATTATATTATATAACGTACACTAAACACTAAATTAGCTTCACTAAATCAACCGAGATAACATCGAAACACATTAGCTCCGCACCACACTCCCGACCTAACCCCGAGTTAAGTCCGGTGCAACCGAGCGCGCGCGCTTTACTCTTTTTGTATTAGTTCTTGCGTCTAACTTGGGCTGGCTTGACCTACTTCGCAAATAGACGGAGCGGGCTCGGAGCGGCAAACACGTGCTGCACTGTGTTTTAGGCATTCCATGGTGCTTCGTGGCTTAAGATTTTGTAGTTTTTTGTGCGAAGCGCGGTGATAACCTGCTTAGAATTCGACGAGTGGCGCCAACTTTGTGTTTTGGTTCGGTATGGTTGGTGTGACCGTAGACGTCATATTATATCAATCATATTGCAATATAAAACTGAAATTCAAAAAGACATGGAATGGATGATGCTTACTGTTATAAAAAATAATCAAAAATTACTTAAAAACCTCACAATCCAGGCTGATGTGTGACTGAATATGTATGAATGCACAACGTATGAGCCTAAGCCTAAACCTATCAGCTACGTTTAACCACTAACGGACGACTTTATGCTAGAGTGACTCACTAATTACAAAAACCCCGTAGGCGAAGAACGTTGATTGTTACATACTTAAGTAAAGTACTTAAGCGAAGCCTTATTGAGTAAGTAACCTCAAATTGCCAAAATATGTAGCAGCACCTAACTGCTTAGATAGCGTTTTTTTAGGTTTCTTGACTTAAAAGATACGTGAATGTAGGATGTATGGGTTTTATACGCTAAATATATATAAATAGATATTGTTTATTGGGAAACAATATCTTAATTAAAGCTGCTTGCTTTCAGCATCTATGTAGCTTTAGACCTTATATTTAATCGTAAAGTGTAGCTCTTACGACCTATATCAACAAAACAAGAAGAAAATTCTGAGAATTTTGCTGTTGATCCAAGACAGTTTTTGTTTGTTTTAACCCATTAATGACCCACTACAGGGTCGGGTCTCTTCTCACAATGAGAGGGATGTAGGCTTTAGTCCACCACGCTGGCCTACTGCGGGTTGGTGGACTTCACATGCCTTTGAGAACATTTTTTTTGTGAACTCTCAGCCAGGCAGGTTTCCTCACGATGTTTCCCTGCACCGTAACAGCAGGTGATATTTAATTTTATAAATCGCACATAACTTTTTTACAAAGTCATTGGTGCGTGCCACTGGGATTCGAACCCGACCCCTCGATTCGAGGTCGAATTCTAAGCCACTGGGCTATCACCGCTGTAGCAAGCAAGACAGTTTAGGTTTAGAAATGAAGCGAAAAAATACTTTGTTATTTTCTTTGTTTTGATCTAAGACTCGATACCGGCGTAATAACTCATTCGGGAACTGGCCATAATCCGGCATATTTCGCATATTCGCATGATGAAAACTACTTGTTGTCAGCATCTATGTAGCTATAGAAGTTTACTGAACCTCTGATTCCTTATTACGTCAGTGCTAGTCTTCTTTGCTACGCAATTCTACGGTCCAGAATAAAAAGAAAATTCAGAGAATTTGGCTTTTTATTCATTAATCAGGCAGTGTTTTACATCGCTCCAAAATTAAGCCACAGAGTTCTTTGTTCTTTCCAACCCTCGTTTTGATCTAAGACCTATCGGCGTAATTCGTTCGGAAACTGATCATAATCGGGCATATTTATAGCGACCATAAATAGAGATCAAAATAGGTACAGCCTACTTAGTGCACATGCAACGGCAAACAAACGACCAATGGTTATGCAACCATGCAATTACTTAATACGCTTAGCAATTACTTAATCTTATCCAAGTCATTGGCTTTATGCTTTATTTAACTCACCTTATTACGCTTTATTAGTTTACTATTGGAACTTTACTTTTATAACGTAATGTTTGATAAACTTGGTGGTTTATAGTAGTATAATTACTATGCTGTAAGCAGTTTTGCTAAATATAGGTCATGTTTATTTTCGCCACATATAGGACCTTAGTAAAGTTTAAAAATACGTAACAATGTTATGTCAAATGGAGTTATTTTATGAATAATAATGAAGCTATTTTAAGTTAACCTATAATTCAAAATCAAAAACGTTTATGTGCTTGAATAGGGGTTCCTTACAAAAAATTCACAAAGAATTATGATCAATCTTTCAATCAAAGATTTTTAAGAAATTTGTGCACCTTTTTTTCTCACTGTGCAAAATTCACTTTTTAGTCATTTATTATAGAAAGTGGCGCAAATTGTCAGATGTTTCTGAATACATCCTATTAGGACATTTTTTTGAAATTAATTGTAAATAGTGCAACTAATAAAATAAAATAAAAAATAAAATTACTCGTCTTCTGTATTTTTACAATTTATTGTAATCAATATTTTAATTTGTTTGTTATAATTAGTCGATTATTAAATCATGTCGCTAACAGGAAATAAACTTCAGACAGAATAATGAAAACTAATTAATATCCATAATCAGTTTTAATCAAAGCAATATTTTATTTAAATCTATCCCACCACGCTTAATTATTCAAACTACAAAATTTATCGATAAATAATTCATCTTATTGCCAAACTATTCGACTCCATGAAGGACATAATATTACCGAATGTCACAGTGCAAAAAACACGTGTTGGGTTGAAATTGGACAATGATGAATAATTCATTATTATACCTACTATATGGCCTTCAAGCTGGTGATATAGCAGCAGAAACCCTGAAGGAACGCCCAGGACGATCCAAGGAGACACCGGGACAAAATCATTCGTCACCCTAATAAACCACCGAGAAGCAGCATCTTCATGTGTTTCGAAAGAGAAGCAACGCACTACGACCCATGAGCTGTAGTGACCACTTAGCAGCGACCGTTTGCTTAACCAAAAAAGTGCAGTGGTCGGAATAAGGCGCGTGCGCGTGCGCGTGCGTCGTGACAAGCTTTCACCCGCGCTTCCTCGTCGCTGATTGATACCGCACACGACACCGCCATTATAAATAGCGAATTTATCACTTTTTGTCACAAGCCACTCGCTTTTTGCGCGTTATTCACTTTCTTCGGCGAATTAATGTCAAATACTGTTGCTTGCTTCAATAAATAATAACAGACTTGTAAATACTTATAAAATGTATTGAATTAACAAAAAATTGTGAATTAAAAACGCTGGGTATCAAATTGTAAGAGACTTTTAAAAAGTAAAAAGGTGATTTATCTATCTATCAAATGTTAATGATTTTTACACACACTCACTAAGCGAAGTTTTTATAGGTTAAATGCTTAATGTACCTACTTTACCTACCTAAGGTTGGAATTGGAATTATTGGAATATTTGATGAAATAAATTATATTATTATGAATAGGTATCTATAATATTCTCTGTGAACCTATGTTAATATTGTTGTTGGTGCTATTTTAGACTTATTATTAAGGGTAATAACAAAATATTGAATTTAATGTGCTTAACGCAATATGTGTTATCTATTTTTAATCCATATCTGTGGCTAGAACATACTACTGGCGCCAGGGGAAATAAAAAGGGGGTGACCTTGGCTCCGAGCATGACCTAAAACTAATTTTAAAGTCCTTTATTATATCAGTTTTTATAACCTTCGGGTTTTGCACGTCGACAAGTTTTTCATCGCTTGCTATTTCGTTCAATAAACGAGGATTGATAAAAAATGTTTCTTAGTCCTTGTTATTTTTGGTTGTTTTGCTTTCAACAGTGTAGACGTGCGTTCGAGGTATCTATGGCACTATGATTGTATTAGGTTTATTTTTGAAGAATATAGTGCTATGTACGCATAGTTTGGAAAGTTTATCGATCGAAGAGCAAAGCCGTGTTAAGCGCAAGTACCTAGATGCGTATTGCTAGTGGCGAATTACATGCGCTTTTTCGTACTTTAAGCAACCAAGCGGTTATAGCCCAGTGGCTTAGAATTCGACCTCGAATCGAGGGGTCCGGGTTCGAATCCCAGTGGCACGCACCAATGACTTTGTGAAAAAGTTATGTGCGCGTTATAAAATTAAATATCACCTGCTGTTACGGTGAAGGAAAACATCGTGAGGAAACCTGCATGCCTGAGAGTTCACAAAAAAAACAAATGTTCTCAAAGGCATGTGAAGTCCACCAACCCGCAGTAGGCCAGCGTGGTGGACGGCGGCCTACATCCCTCATTGTGAGAGGAAACCCGACCCTGTAGTGGGTCATTAATGGGTTACTGAAAATGGTCATTTCGCTAACAAAAATCAAATTCCTATTGTTTTAGTGAAATGTTACACCAATCCTCATTGCAGCAAAGTTGAGATGCCTAGGCCTCGTTCTGTTCTTACAACCCGTGGGACAGAACAACAGAACTGTTGTAGGAAAAGGCACACATCTTTCTTCTACATGGACAATCTAAATCAATAACTTACAGCTAGTTAGTGGAAGACGTTATCAATCCTCAGCTTATCGGGTCGACCATAACGCTCGGCAGATTTACGACGCTAGCGTATCTTTCCCCATCGATTTACTGAGACGTTTCAAGTGAATTAAACAGTCTTGGGGTTGAAGAGAACTGTGCGAGTTTCGTTATCAAGAGTGGTATTTATCGAAGGATGTTGGCGAGTTGACAATGCCTGAACTGAAATTAGAGATCTTAACTTCAGGAATCTTGGAAGAACACTTTTGAATTTAAATGATAGGTAGATCAATTTAAGATGGCATTTTAAGAAGAACAAGACCTATTTTGCCATTTACAAGTACTGAAGACTATTGAGTCTAGACACGACGATAGATTCGACGACCTGAGTGGCGCAGTGGTTACGACACTGTCGCGCTGCGCGGAGGGTCCTAGGTTCGATTACCAGCAGAACAGAGATTTGAATGATGAGAAGAGGAAGTAAAAGATAAGAAAATCAAAGCGTTCATTTTTACAAAACGAGTATAGTTTATGATTTTACAGGGCATTTTAATTTAAATTTACCCTTTCAGGTATGCAAAATACAATATAAAGAGTAGATACCTAAAATTTACTATGTAAACAATATCCAGTGTGACAAATGTGGGCATATTATATTATAAACATTTACATTTACCTGTTTTTTAAGTAGATGCTTTTCTATTTAAGCCAAAAATATTATAGTCTGTCAGCTTACTTATGACGATATTATTTTGATGTTTCGCTGAACAAAATCTGTAAAAAATGCATTTTTTGAAGTTCATTAAAAGTATCTCCAATGACTCGGTAATAATTACGTATCTACTCAATTTAAAGAAAATATCTGTAGTTACAAAAAGTGACGTTGGATCATTAACCGGCGCAAATTACGAACGTAAGTTGTTTATCATTCGAAAAAGCTCGTAAATCAACAATCTTGCCGATGCAACGTAGATTGCTAATGGAAAGATCCTTTTCTTATTACGGATAATTAATCATTGTTACGTGTAAGGCCATAAAAACCAGACGTCGTGCGATGTTTAACAATACCTGCGCGTAAAAACTGCATAAGAGCGCGGAATACTCGTACGTATTGGTTGAGCTATATGACTACTAAGCTCGTTCGTGGTAGCCGCTGCTACGTAGTAGTATTGCGTGTATAGTTCGCAATTAAGTTCGTTCGTTAAAGTACCCAATCGCTCTTTTAGTCCCTAGCTGCTTACGATATTAATTATATCTTATATGTATAAAGAATACATAATTTAATAATTTATGACATTCAATAAGTCTAGTCGAGCTCATCGGCTACGCTATGTGCCACCCATTACTGGGTAAAGAGAGAAAAAGAGAGAAAAACTTTCGGCACAGTTTTAATTAAATTTATTTATTTATACGCACTACATTCCTTTTTATAATTGTTTATAAGCATGATATATATCAAGGATCTGTTTCCCGCAGTAGGTACTCGTAATACCTCTGTGGGAGCGATTTACTCGACTCGATCGAGTGGTTTCGACTATTCATTCGCGAAGTACACAACACTATCCGGCCAGACCGACAGACGAGCCGCATTCCTAGATGCATTACAACTAGTTAACTTCTTAACCATTGCAGATTCGAGCCAACAGACCGCGATCCTAGGAACGCCATTTCTCCGTGCATCGACGTTATCCTTTCGTTTGGATGATGGAAGCCGATCGCGATAGTCGGAGGGCTGGCATACATTTTTCGAGAAGTATTGAGGCAGCGTAAAATCGTGTTGAATTGGCTATTTGAAATATCCGAACTCCAAACATGCATTGGCTGGCGGGTGATAGAATTTAGCCATATCCAAAGAAGTGTTTGAGGCGTTTTTTATTTTTAGATTTTTTTTTAATAATTGCGGAGACGCCTGGCCAGTTGATAAACCAGACTCTGTGTTCTGGCTTCTTTGTTTTAAATTCACTAACTCTAAATATTCTGTTAATAAAAAAGTGAAAATGTCAAACACTTTTTTTCGCAACCTCCAGCCAGGTGTACCTACATTTCGGTATTCAGATAATAAATACAAATAATCGATTCAAAATAATTTCAATATGCTTCAAACACTTATCGAAAAATGTTCGCCAGCTCTTGGACTACAGCGCAAACGCGTACGTACCGACGAACTATCGTTAGAGACTCGCATGCGCCGGCGCAGTGAAAGTACTTTCGCGCGCTCGCTGCCCCGGTCGTCGAACTTCACGAGCGACGGAGCTATACTAGCGAGCGAGACAGCTATACTTTTCTCGGGACGGCGAAAAGCGTCGGGTGCAGGGCGCGAAAGTAAGTCCACCAGGAAATGGCGGCGGTCGTAAAGTTGTAGCTAAACGTTTTTTATGCGTTCACCTTTATGGTGACTATAAAATGTTTATTGTTTACGCCGATGCACTGTGGTGACCCGTTTTCGGCGGATTTCCCTGCCTATTTCCCTATGTCCCGCATTCCTGACTGTTGCAACGATCTTATCCAGCCACTTGTTTTTTTACGCGATGTTTATCTATCTGCAGCCAACTTTCGGTTTTTTCTAAAAACAACGATAAAACCATATTGAAACAAACGTGATTACTTAAACGCAGCTGGTATTTTTTATGATTTTCCCCGCGTCATCTCGACACGAGCTGAGATCGAAAGTCCGCCATTTTCTCGGCGTTGCTATGCACTCGAGTAACTCATTAGTTGCGTGATGTTATACAACGGTCGGTTTTCTAACCGCGGGCGAAGATAAGCTAATCTTAGATGCAGATAGTTTATAGTTTATGAATATGCAATAATATCAACAAATTACGCACGTCCACGGGACAGTAAGTATATCTGTTATTGGTCTTACTTTATGAACGATTTAATGCAACTAATTTGCATGTTGTCGTCCATACAAATGCAAATGTTTGAGAAAACGTACGTTGATTTTATAGTAAAAGTCTGGTTCTATTAAATTTTGCATTTATAGACCATACAAAACGCATAGGAAATTAATGCTTAAAGCGTCATCTTTGGAAGTGAGAATCAAATAAAACCCGCAACAATAAAACATATAAAGGTGAGAAAAGAGAGTTCGTGCAGCATCCATACTCGAAATACTCGTAAGCGACGACCGAATTCGATGTCTATGACCATAGATTACAAATTTAATATACTTTGCAACTTTCTTTACAATAAATATTTAAATGCCCCTTAACCCGTCGTGAAGCAGCGTGTTCTTCACGTGTGTTTCGGCTGGGGAGATATGATTACATTATTATGAGGCGAACAGCATATTCCTCAGAAGTAGCAAAGCACCCGCATTTGAGGTCGGACGTGGGTATCCATGATATGCAGTGACCACTTCACATCAAGTGACTGTATGCTACAAAATTATTATAAAAAAGATCTGTAGGTACCAAAAAAGCAAATGATTTAGTCCCCGGCAGTCACCAGCACAACAAGCAAAATCTATTACCGCACTCGAACAATGCGCTTTGTGAATTCTGGTGTTTCATGCGCTTAGATTGTACCTATCTGATTTTGTATGACAAGACAGAAACGTGAAGCGTTTCATTTATTATACAATTTCTTATATCTTCTACTCAGTGTTAGAGACATAGAAGCTCACTCAATGTAGAGGATGTAAATATCCTCTAGAGATGTAGTAAACGTATAAATATGGACATAATAGAGAGATATCTTATTAAATCTTTCCTATTCTCTACTACGCCTATGTCTTAGACTGTCGTAAAATTCTTTGAGTCACAACATTAATTGTCTGTTAGAGAGTGAAAGTACAGCGATTAATTCGTACTTGAATTATCGTTCGTTTCATATTTTAGCATGTACTTGTGCAATACAGAAATATGGATTATCTTTATTAATTCTTGATTTTAAACATGTCTTTAAACCCGTAAAAGAACCGATGCGTAGTCGGGTCTTATCCCACAATGAGAAGTATGTAGGTCTTAGTCCACCACGCTGGCCTAATGCGGGTTGGTGGACTTCACATGCCTTGAGAACATTACGGATAAAATCAGGCATGCGACGACGAGATTTTCCTTCACCGTCGCGGCAGGTGATATTTAATTTTATAAATTTAATAATAAACATACCTATTACGTAACAACTAGGCTTTACAACCTAATTTCATATTTTGCGTAACGAGAGAAATATTTATGCGACCCACAATGGCTCTATCAACCCTTAGATGTTTATTTACGATCGAACGTAGGCTGATCACTCATTACGAGGCTACACGTGGAAATATTTACGTGGGCCAGGGCGCCATTATCCCTCCCAGGGTGGTGTTTACGTCGTACTGTGTTTACGTCGGAGTGTTTAGGCGTCGGGAATGGCGTCAAAGCCTCTTGTGTTCAACTCCTTTATGTTAGGGTTTGGTGTTGTCGAATATAGAACGCTTATATAAGTAGTTGTTATTTATGTCTTTTTATATCTATTTTTATAGTAAATATCTACTTAAATTTAATTTATTCTTTCGTGCTCTACATCTAGAGCTAGAGCTCTAGCTCTATGGATCCACCATAGCTAACAATAGAAGAGAATAGAAAAACATTTATTGCCATATTTAAACATTAACATGAAATACAGAATAATTATCACAAATGACAAAAGGAGGCAGCTCAGCTTGTGCTAACTCAGGACCGAAGTCGAGAGTAGCGCTGATTTTCAGCAGCTCCCGTGATCCCTTGGTTGTAATGTGGGATGTAAGTATCGCCAGCCGCATCTACATTTTGCACTTTAGTTACAGAGTATATATTTAAGAAAAATGTAATACAGGTTATTGACGGCCTGAGCGGCGCAGTGATAAGACACCGGTGCGCTGCGCGGAGGGTCCTGGGTTCGATTCCCAGCAGAGCACAGATTTTAATGATGAATTTGAATTTCTGTTTCTGGTCTGGGTGTGTTGTGTTCGAGTCTTGTGTGTGTCCATGGCACCCACGACACAGGGAATCCTAGTGTGGGGCGATCGTTATTTATATTAACATTTAAGATTGGTAGAAAAGACATTAGGCCTGCGATAGCACACCAGGTTGTGATTCATGCGTTACGTAAGCGAGCGTTGCCTTTGGTACCTTGCCGCATGTAAACAAACATGCATAAGCGAAGAGAAGACACCGGGGACTGTCCTGTTTATAAATCGACGGTATTTTTTGTTCCCCTATTTTTTGCGTTCTTCCATAGTCCAGCGTTGGTCCACAACAGCCCGTCTTGTTGATAGAAGAATGCAGCTCATAGACTTTGGAACAACCACATCAAACCACAAAGAGGACGGATAAGTTGCTACTTCAGAGGATGTATCATTTCTTCTATTAAACAGGTGAAAATACATTAGATGGCGTTTCCATAGTATTCCTCAATACGAATTTATGAATACTTTTCCTTTACGAATAGATACACAGTGTCTTTTTACACTACGACACGTTTTTAATTCACCCGGTGAGGTGGACTCTACAACGACTGTTTGCGAAGTTACACCATCCAATAAACGCAATCTTTTCTTTTCTTCTTTTCCATATGCACGAATTGTGCAAAGTAATAAAAAAGTATTCTCATTATTATTTCGTGTAACTTTGCAAAGCGAGAAGCTTTTATTCAAGCAGTACCTAAATACACTAAAATTGGGTACACAACAATCACCCATTCTCGTAAAACATACACGCAAACGATAAATAAACAAACAGTTACGTTTACCCGGTGTACCCCGAACCTTAGGCTGGTACGGCGTGGCACACCGGGCCGAGAGCCTCTATCGATCCCGTAGTACGCGCTACGACCTTCGTAGCCCCCGCCCCCGTAGCTAAGCGCTACGATAGATCGCACTAGAGGAAGTGCTACGCGCTGTGTACTTCGGTAATTGGTTTTCGCGTTCTTTTGTAAACGACTACGGAATTAGTTATGTTCTTGAAGGCTTTTGATTGGGATATTTTGTGTATTAAATAGACTTTTTTTGGGTTTTCGACTTAAGATTTTATGAAAAAGGCCATAAGAAGGTTTTAAATTCGTTTTTTTATTTATATTTGATTATAAGGCAGGCAAATTAACCAACTATCTGTTCTCCTAACATATTTCAAACAAATTCGTTTAATTACTTGTTAGGATTTGTGGTAAATTGAACTAAATATTTTATTGTTCCACTTGATGAAAATGGATACACTTTTTTCAAATAAACAACAATTTGGACAATAACACCACAATATTTAATTGAACATTAATTAATTATTCAAAATTAACTGACTCAATTACCTTTCCAGCAAAAGCGCTGAAATTCATCATAAGTTCTAATTATCATCTTAAAACAAAAAAACATAAAACTGGAAGAACCTTTAATAATAAAATTTTTGATTCGTTGGCTTAAAAACAGAGCTTTGCTCGGGGAGTTAGGGTGTGAGTGGGAGGTTTATTCTTCATTGATACACGTGTAGCCTCGCACCGCCCTCCCCGCCCGCGGTGTGGCGTATCGAGCACCATGAATGAGTAGCCCGGATGCATGATTTAGTAACCGAATAAACTACTTTGGAATTATAAAGTTGTTTTTGCACCGATGAACGACTAGCGGCTACAAATTCGACCTATTAACCGAGAGGTCTGGGTATGAATCCCAGTTGCATGCATTGATATTTTCTTTTATTGAGGTTATGTGCGATTTATAAAAGAACTATGAAGTTCCCTTCGAATAAAGTTTCTCCGGCAACTTCGATCGAAAGCAGTCAGTAAGGAAGGTTCCTTGGTCGGGAGGTCCCCGGGTGAAAAACTATGACTCTACCAACTATATTAACGTAAATAGTCGTAGTGTTTGAGAGCAGTTAAAAATACAACGTTATTATAACGCTTTATGGTATTCAATAGAGAAGAATTGCATTGCGGTCTCGTGGGAGGGTCGAGAGTGGGAGGAGGGTGAGGGAGGGAGGTCGGCACGTGTAACGTTTAGAGGCTTGAAAACAGTTTGAAGGATTTCTTTTCTTTTCATGTAATTTTATTTGAAATGTATTTAAAACTAGTGGTAAATTTGAGTACGGGTGTATTACGTTAGTGTGTCTTATGTATGTACTTATGTAGCTATACTATGTACCTACTAATAAATTATGATAGATAGCAAAGTGAAAAATAAATAATGTATAAATCGGTAGGTTAAATTAAATACCATGAATTTCATGTTACTTACAATATACTCGACGAGTATTTTGTATTAAATCACATAAATACTTGTCGCAAGTAAGATATTTCATGACTTTTTCAATTAGAAAGTACCATGTGTTTTTGTATATTATATTAATGGTATTTTATGTCACTCTCCGTCATCTATATCTCAGATTTAATTTTTATTCCAGTGTATTAAATAGATCAAGTTTGTAGTTTATAACAAAAAAAAGTATATTATTGTATCAAAGTTGTTGAATTTTGCCTAAAATAAATAAACGATACGTATGAAATAAGTACAAATCAAACATATATTGCAAATTAATTATAAAATGCATTTAAATTAGTTAACGAAGCCTGGGCGGGCACCCCCTCCCTCGTTAAGAGAACGTGTATAGAACTACTTAAAAAGAATTCTTAGAAATCCCACGCTACTTAGTTTATTTCAAAACAATTTTATAGGAAAAATGTTGCGTAAGAAGCCCTATGGGGTGGATGGAAACATAATACGGTATTTTATAATAGGCTTTTGAATAGTAGTAAAGATACTATTTTAAGTACCATTCCAAAATAATAAAAAGAGAGTTACCAAAACCTTGAAAGTTATTCGTTCGTTATTCGTTATTAGTTACTTGTTCGTGTGTAACCTATTAATGGCTCCCAACGAGACGGTTGTAGGCTTTAGTCCACCACGATGACCTAATGAACTTTCAGGCATGTATGTATGTAGGTTTCCTCGCGATGTTTCCCTTTCACCATTACAGCAAATTGTTGAATAATTGCTTAAATTTTGTAATTTCAAAATTTAATTTTAAAAGTGTGTGCTCTCCGCAGTAAGATAAAGTTCTTCAGTTCCTTTCGAGGGTTACACTTCAGCGCTATTTCATTTAAAACCGTTACATAACATTTGACACGTTTAAATAATGAAATAAATATTCAACAAAATATTAAACACTACCTATATTTCAGCAAAATGCACTGAGCTCTCTAAGGGCAGGGGAATTCGCCCGGGCGACACCTGTAGGGGTTGCTACGCGACCCACCCCCTCTCCCGACTACTCGCACCCCTGAAATAATAGGAATTCCACTCGAAATCCTGTTGCTACCCGGGACTAATACATTAATAATTCAGTTCGAGTCACGCAGTCAGTACGCATCAATCATGGACTTGTAACTCTTTTATAGATCACTGTTGATCACTCCCACAGCAGGGGAGCCCTGGAGCATACTCCACCACGCTGCTCATTAGTGGAGAAACATGCTAGTGCCCGTGTAGGTTTTCCTTGCGTTTCTTGCAGATACAATCTATATTCACAGGTTAAAATTCCATAAAACATTCCCCAAAAACTTCGTAGAGCTTCTACGGCGTAGGCTGTTCTTTCGTAGTAAGTGGGAAGCCCGTAGGCGTTCAGTGCCTAGATATTTAGTTTACTTTTATGCAAGAGGGTTGAGTCCTACGAGTCAATTGAGATACTTTTAATGAACTAATCAACACTACCCCTTGATACATTTTGTATGGCGAACGCACGGGATGACGTCATAGTTTTTTTGAGACAACTGACCATTTTTTATTGCTTTCGCGTTGAGCGAAATTCATTAGTCATTTTAGGATAGATTTTCAGATAGTCGTGTTGATGATAATGATGAAAGTCACGTTGATGATAATGTTCGAGGTTGTAAATTTAGGACAATTCTGCTTTGAACCTGAAATGGAACTGAAGTACAAAAGATCTATGCCGTGAGCATGAACGCTATCGGTTGAGTATTCATACGGTAAACGCCAGTCATTAGTATGTCATGTCAGTCTGTCTGACATCGTCCCATACTAATGGCAGCTCGATACGAATAGTTTGACGAAAGTGTTCATCTCGGGGTATTAGTTTTATAAGTATTTGTTCTTTATTTCTTCTTTGCAATCTTATATATAAAATTCTCATGTCACCGTTTTAGTTACCATACTCCTCCTAAACGGCTTGACTGATTTTTATGAAATTTTATATGCATATTCAGTAGGTCTGAGAATCGGCTACTGTCTATTGTCATACCCCTAAGTGATAAAGGTTGTCCACACCTAACATTTTTATTTAATAGTCGGTTTTTAACGCTCGATAACTTATATGGCAAAGCAACGTTTGCGGGGTCAGCTAGTTGTATTATAAAAAATCTATTATTTATTAATCGGAAACATGTAGGTTTGACATCGATAACATCAATTATTACATCATAATATTCATTATTATTACACTCAGTTGACCTTCGACATGGAAAGTTATCATGAGAACAACCGGTAGAATATATTTAAATATTAATATTTAATTTCTTTATTAACCTCACTTTCGTCTCTGAGTTTTAATAATGTATGCATAGCATACGTTACATTATTTAGTAGTCGCAACTTTCTGCTTTTAACATGCTGCTAAATCGTGAAAGATGAAGTCCGGAGACGAACAAAAGTAACTATTATAATGCAACCTTCGAAGTCAGCACCTTAAATGGAGATGGGCTCACTAGTCAAAGGACGGATCATACTTTTATAAATGCGAAAGTGTGTGAGTATCGATGGATGTTTGTTACTCTTTCACGCCAAAACGGCTGAACAAATTTGGATGAAATTTACCATGCACGTAGTTTATAGCCTGGATTTAACATTTAGGATACATTTTATGTCACTCTGGACCAAGACCTAAACAGAGAAACTAGTAAAGAATACGGCGCGGAAAAAGGTCTATTATAGCACGATCAGGGCTTTTTGCGCTCCTTCAAAGGTGGCGCCACATTTGCCTTCGATATGGCCACACCTTCTACAACGTTGTCAATGTCGTTGCCATCTCATTGGGTTAAACACTCACGTGGCGAAATATGCGAACACCCCGGTTAAGTTATAATTATTATTGTAACTACGTTTTGGTAAACAGTACAAGCTGCCCTCTATTTAAGAGAGCTGATATTCTGAAGGAGAAAAGTGAATCGAATTCCTGAGTTCGATTCCAGAAAAGCAGAAATTTGAATGATGAGTTTTTATTTCTGTTCCTGGTCTGGGTGTGTCATTGTGTTGTGTGTGTCCATGGCATCTATGACACAGGGAATCTTAGTGTGGGCCTACAAGGCGTTATTTAGTACTATTATTAATTAGTTTTAACCTTATAATCTAATGTTGCTAGTTTCCAATTTTTTCTATATTACATGCTCTCCACAGACTCCATGACTCTCCGCTTTTTACTTCCACATTCAAGCCTCTATTGCTAACTTCAGACCGTTCGATTTGAACCTGTCGCCTATGCCTCGCGTCGGAGGCCAGTGACGTAACAAAAGCCGATTCAGACCCATGCACTAGACACTAAAGTACATTCGGTGCACTCAGACCTTCCATTGAGAAGTGCACGCTGCACGCTGTAGCTGTGAGGTTGTGATGACGTCAGCTTACAAACGCATGTTATTATACAATTCTTATTGATATTTAATTTTGTTGTATTTGATATGTACTATTTTTGTGTCGAATGTATTTGACTTTTAACTAATAGGTGCCTTTGTTTAGTTATTGACGTTTTTAACCGACTTCAAAGAAAGGAGGAGGTTCTCAATTCGTTTGTATGTTTCTTTTATATTTATTTTTGTTCATTTTTAATGATAGGTAGGTTCCTTTTTATTATTCGTTACGCAAGTGAATTATAAAGTTTTCTTAATTGGGGTGACTGACGGTCATAATACATGGGCTAAGAATGCGCCCGCTCAATCGAGAGGTCCAGGTTCGAATTCCAGCGATGCTACCAATGATGTAGGTACTTATTATGACTTATGACAGTCACTGTGCGTTTACTTCGGCGTCTATCGACCATGCGTTTTATGAGTTGATATGCGTTTTACAAATATTTAATATCACCTACTGTAATGTAATGTACTCGTAAGGTGAACGAAAACATCGTGTGGAACCCACCATATCCGGGAGTTTAATGTTCTCAAAGTCACGTAAAGTCCACGAACTCGTAATAGGCCAGCGCGGTGGACTAAGGCCTACATCCTTCTCATTGTCATAGGAGCATCGGCCTTGCAAAAGGCGAAGAAACAGATACAGGACATACATACTCGTAAGGTCCAGCGAAACTGTGTGTCATGTCATGTGAGCAGGATATGTGTTGCATTACGTCACTGACCTCGGTCGACGCGACTCCACGGTCTGCTCTCAACGACTGACACGTCATTAAAGATAATTTCATTTTATATGATATACTGATACTTACTATTATTATTTATACTAGGGATCGCCAAGTAGAAGAAATTTGAGATTGACCCGTAACGTAATTTACGGACACGTCATTTTTGACTATGTATACCTACATGTCAAAGTACATAAGTGTGCGTGGCGTGTTTTTTGATGAATTTCCGATATTTCTAATGCATTTAATTTCAAAATATTATTCTCCATATAAATTTGAATTGTACCAAATTTCAAATTGCTCCATTCGCGCAGTGACTGATAAGATTATTGACTAAAAGATTATTGACACTTTATTAAGCCAATCAAAAAAATGCAGGCAAAAATGCGATATTAACGCTAAGTATTTCAAGACCCAATAAAAGGCGGCTGATAAGTCATTACTATTAAATTTTAATACTACCTACTGTCTATTGTCTACAACCCTTTTCATTTCCATCATACTACGGAAGCTGGTAGTACTGGGTGGTGGACCTGTGTGGTGAAGTATGCTCAAGGCGTCCCTGTTGTAGGGAGAGATCTGTGTTCAACGGTGGTATATAAAAAGGTTGCAGCCATTTTGTTTGTAAAAAAAATTAGAATCGCGTCGCAACGCAATAACAGCGGAGGTCGATGACGTAACAACTGCAGCACAGACGTCCCGCCACACACGTCTAGACCACAGATTACCTAATAGTTCTAGATAAAGATCTTCCGTAATGCCCCTGTATGAATTTGATGGTTAGGACTATTTTTATTCTGATACTTTATCAGTATTTGACTTGATTAAATTGGAATGAATAGCATAGAAGCTTCATTTTTGGATATATGTACATATCTATCCAACGTAATAAGGTATATGGGGAATTCGAAGCTGAGAGATATTTAACCTGCTTTAAGATCTTAATTATCGCAATTTCTTGAAAGGTACTATTTCATTATGCAAGCTGAGTTACACAGTTTAAAATTTTGTCCAACATTATCAGTTAAGATCTTAGAAATGACATAACGAAAAATGGTGAAAATGATGACAGACAAAATACCTATAAACTATAGAAAAAATGACCTTGACCTTAAAAATTTTTAATATTTTAACTATAAGCGTGTCTTTTCTGATAAATATTTATTTAAAATTATATTGATTTATAATATACGAGTACCTTACGTAAAGAAGAAATTTTCGTCAGTTACCTTGGCTGTACAACTCTCATAATTTTCTCCTAACCCGGCAGCGGCACTTCCAAATTCAAACAGAAACTGTCAAAACGCAGAAATAGCGCGAAATGTACAGCGCGATTATTTTTAAACGCGCGAGTGACCTCAGTTCATGAATGTAGTGCCAATGTCGTCGGAACTGGGTCTATGTCAGGCGACCGCGGCCTCAGCGCAGAGGTTGCCTCGCTTACAAACCTTATATGGCTGTTTCGGAGCCTGTGGGGTTTTGGATACAAGTTGGTTGATAAAACAGGAGAAAATAGTGGAAAAGAGAAAGTTTATTGTAAAAAAATTCAAAAAAATATTCGATGATTTCAACAAGCATGTATTAGTCAACAATTGCATAATAATATTCCGTTGTGGGAACAAGTTTTTGTTTCCAATTAGGTGACCTTGTGCATAATCTAACGTATTGTTCATAATCCATTTCTCTATTCCAAAATTGACGCATAAAATCTGTCGTGGCGCAGCATAAAACAAATAGCCTTGTAATGTGAATTGGCATTATACATGGACAGAATGGGTGTACATACTTAATATACATATTATGCTATGCTAATAATAAGAGTTTCGTAAAGAAATATAAAACTACATTCTTGTCCTATATCTAATAAAACACCCCATTGGTTCTGTTAATGTTAGGTCATGAAATTTGAAAACCCACAGTCTGTTAAAATGATGGATGTACTATTTTCTACATTTAATTCATAGGTATTGCATTTCTTTCTGGCCAGTTTTTCATGAACTGGAAGAAACAAAAGAATCTCTAACGACTAATTTTCAAAGGAACAAGTCCAAATTATTAATTTCTAGCATCATTTATAATAAAATTCGCGGTTTAATCATGACACTAAATAATTACACATCTTGCTGAGCATTAAACTGTTCTACTTTAGCACATGCGTCACTGAAAATTCACTTCATTTGTTAAAAACGATATATTCACGAGTCAGTCAAAAACTATTTGATATAAAATAAATTATTTAATGTCGGCGCCCTGTACTGTACTAGATTGGCCGTGAGTGTAACCTTGCTAGCTCCTTCCCGTTCAAGCACGTGCGCGCGGCTATCTTCGTCTCGCTCTAATGAACTACGGAGTCACTACCGGATTCCGAGCGCCTCACAGATGATAGAAGAAAATAATGTTGCAAGCATTACTCGGCTGAAGTGGCGACATACGTTTCTGTTTATTATTTTTTCTAATACATTAAATGTTTTATTGAATATTTTAATAACACTTTTATTCTGTTTATGCGCTAGTTAAAATAGCTAAATCTTATTGACTTGGAACAATCTCTTTAAAACAGGAGTAAAGTAGCTGTTTTTAGCTCAATTTAAAACTAAGTTTGGCTAAATGTTATCAGTTTCTATTAAGAGATCTTGCAGATAAAATTATTTAGATAATAAATATTGCTTTATTTTTCATAACAATTCATACAATCACCCCTGCATAGGACGTACCATTGGTTTATTTCCCTTTTAACCGAATTCCTGAGTAATTATGGTATTATTTAGCTGATAACTGAATTCCTTTGTAATTATTATTGTATTTATGCGAAGTATTACTAGTATAAATTAAACTAAAAAAAACAATATTTATGATAAAATTCGATATGGCAAAATTCAGGAAAAATTGATACGGAATACGAAATCTAGTTAATAATGGTTGATTTTTCTTAATCAACTATACTCATTATAATATTATTACATATATTGATATAATACTTGACCAATTCAATACACTCGATTTACCTTATGTAGGGCGAATTGTGAAATGCTGTGTGCAATTGTATGTATTGTTCCATAAAAATTGAGTGCACAATTTTATTGTAAGCAAAATTATTATTGCAATGTTGCACTCGTGCAATATCTCCTAATTTATTGTTGTTTCAGCGATGAACTCAATCTTACTGTCTTTAGTGAGTAACGTTACTTGCTGAGGAAGTAGCAATATTGGATGATTTTTAAAATGCCTTTATTAACTTAGTACGTATTTATATAACAAGTAGCTTTGAAAGTGAATATATCACTCTATTGTAGTATACATTTCTATAGAGAATCGTCTATCGCACCTTTCAGGTGAAATGTGTTTGAGTTGATCTTTTCTTTGAAAACATTTTTCGATGTAATGTGCCCCCTACTCGTAGTTCGTCCTTGTAGAAAACAATTCTCTTTAAGATGTGCAATTGTACATATAGTAAAATTATATCTTATAAACACGTAGGTAATTTTTTTTACGTGATATGTTGCTATATCCTACCTACTCGGTTTCCGGGAGTTTTCCCAAGGTCCCCAAGGATATCTACTCGTTCCAATAGCTGATATAACTATAGTATCCTGACTATCAGTTATTAATATTACCTACATTCTTAAATATTAAACAAAGCCACATCTGCAACGTTCGACTGACGTAACCTTGCATTCTGAATAATTATATTTGCACAGGCTACACTTATAAAAAAAGAATGTTTTAATATTTTTGTCTTCTGTCTTAAAATAAAATAACTCGTTTCTCTACAAGTCAAAAATAAATTTTCTATTGGTTTATTTCCCATATATACTTATTATGTTTTGGTAAGTAAACATAAAAACTTTTCTGATAACAGAAACCCTACCCTCGACACCATTACCCCCGTCGTTTGTCCTTTATGTCTTATGTTTCGGTAGGGAAAGTGTGCCGAAGATACTTGGACAAATAGTCCATCTTAACTATTACTTTTTCTATAAAATAAAAATAAATCGCTGTTCGTTAGTCTTGCTAAAACTCGAGAACGGCTAGACTGATTTGGTTCATTTTAGTTTTTATATATTCGTATAGGTCCAAAGAAGGCTTCTACAATGAGAAAAACTGTAAATAACGTGAAGAAAATAGTAGAAATTTTTGTAGTAATAGTAGAAACTTATGTAGAATACTATTTTGATGAAGATTATGTTTTTTGTAAGCTTATTTTTTGTTTGTATGAATCGTTTTTCTATCTAACAATGTAATATTATTTTTTTTCTTTTTTTATCACAAGCTTTTTATCACTGTAAGACATTTTATGTTAGCGTCAGGGCCACTGGTAACACTTTTCTCGAATACTTTGAACTTCAGACCCCAATCGTACCAACATACAAATATGACTAACATACAAATGTTCAAATTGCCACTCTGCGATACAAATGTTGTTCAAAATGTAACTTTGCTGTGTATTCCAGGTATCAATGATTTCTACTGAGAATGAATGCAGTCATATTAAGATTCATAGTGCGTTACATAAATGCCTATCGAGCTATGTAACGAAGTCGTGATAGGACACTGATATTTTTTCCTGTAATCAGTTTATGGACTACTCAGCTGAAGTACTTAGTTTATTTATAGGTTAAGGAGCTGTGTGCTTTGTAAATAGATGTGTTACTATTGTTAAATATGATGGTCTCCTATCTAAGATTCAAAGTAGAATCTTGTTACTTTACTAACATTAGATTGACATTGATTTTTGTGTTCTGGCTGGTTATTTGGAAAAGTTCAGTGGAACTTCGCGGAATTTACCCATAGACAAAAATAATATGTGTAAAATATATCTAATTTTGACATATAACATCAAATTAAAACCTAATAAACTAAAAGACAAAATCATTTTTTTTTGTTTTTTTTTAATAGTAATTGGATAGCAATCGAGCATGTAGGCCACCTGATGTTAATGGTCACTGCAGCCCAAGGACACCCAAATCCGACCTCAAATAGAGCAGAAATCCTATCTGAGGTTGTATGCGGGTGCTTTGCTACTCGTGAGGACTAAGATTTTCGCCTCAAATAAAGTATCAACCATGGCTTGGTTGTTCTGTTATTGAGAGTAAAATAAAAACAAAGCAAATAAACTGAAATGTTTCTCTAAAGTAAGAGAGATAGATAATGAGGAATTCATTAAAGTAACATTATTTTTTTGACGTTCTCTGATGACAACAGAGATTTCTCGGAAGTAAAGAAACAACTTCATAAAGTTTATAAAACCAAGAGTATTATCCAGCCGGAAGTAAATATACCTACCTAAGTAGTAAGAAAACGTTAATCACTTCCTATATTTATAAAATAGGTTTAATGCTATAGATTTCTTACAGGTAGTTTCTAGTTAATGGTCGTCAAATCACTTTTACTTATCATTAAAGTTATAAGTTTTATACTCGTAGTTTTATATTTGGAATTTAATAACTAATTCAATAAATGCATACAAAAGCTTTATTGCATTGTTGGCTACAGAGTAAATCTCTCGGAGCTATTTGTGTTCAAACACTCGAATGGTTGAAAAAAATAAAGGCAAGACTGACTATGAAAAACATAAGTATCATCAATAAACTGTCGACTTAAGTTAAAAGTGAAAGGTATAGGCACTGACAGAGTTATAAATGATCCCTGAATCATTGATAATGACTAGCCAAAATCGCTACAAGCTACACTTCTTAAAAATGTTCAGAGTATAATGACGTAGGTATGTATGAGCAGTAAGTATTTTTCTTTAATTTTAATGTAAATAAACAATAATTGAGTGTCCAAAAATAAGTGGTCACAGGATAGCTCAATTCAACCTCAAGAGAAGTTGGATCCAAGAAGATCCCGCGCCAAAACCTGACTTGACAAAAAAACTTTAAAACAAATAAGTTTAAAAAAGTACTAAAAAAAATAGAACAGCGGAACCGCGGCCCTGAGCGCAAAGACGCTAATGTAATGCTCGGGAAACTCACGCAAGGCTGAAAATATTCGCAAACATTGCTCGATAATCAGCAAAAAACCAAAAAAATATTTTTTTATTTGAATTAAATTTAGAGCAACAAACGAATAATAATCAGCAAAAAAGACTTTTAAACGAACATACAGGCTACCTTATATACAATTAATCAGTCCATGGACACCAACGTCTAACCTCATATACGATAGAGATCCTATCTGAAATCAAACGTGGGCGTGTCTCCAGCAACCACGCCTCTCATTCATTTCTTTGTCAACAAAAAAGCCCTTGACACTTATAACTTACACAACAATTTCCCGTGGCTAAACTATTTTTAGTATCAGACGCACAAAAATAAGCATCCTTCGAACGCAAATATTATAATCGTTATACCTTGTCGGAGGCCCTACGAGCGGGTTGAGAACATTTGACACGGGTTTTGTCCTCCAATCCGCATTGGAGCGTCGTAGAGGCCAGGCCTGCCCCTGTAGGAGAGATCAGGGAGAGTGCGCTGTGCCCAACAGTAGAACATAAAAAAGATTAAACTACTTGTGTGAAAGTAAACCCAGAAATTAAACTCGTTCCAAATATAATTATGAATCAATGAGAATGAGTGAATTACAAAAGTGCACACAAAGCGGCACTGCACTCACACACATGCACGGTGATACAAGATTAATGATGCAAGGTTTTCTGTCCGAACTCTGCAATTCACGAACACAATTATGAAGCTCTACATCTTGCTGTTAAAGTGAATTATTCACTGTCCTTTTTATATTAAAGGTGTATTAGAGGTTAATTATTTCGTAATAGAGGCAGCAAGCTAGGTCACTCGACGATATAGTTGGCCCTGCAACTTACGAAATATCGTACCAAAACTTATATAGTCAGCCACATTGAAAGTATTTGTAACCTCTGAGGATTGGGATTGCTGTTGGACGAGTAAATTATATTTGACTAGGATACCTCTTCTACTAAGGCGATCGCACAAACGTCTAATGTATTTTGAAGTCTTTAACTCATGTTTCTCTGACATCTCCTGTTAATGAATGCAGTGTTTTATCTTTAAATTTCAATGGTTTCAAATTTTAATTTTTAAAAATACGCCATTATCATTAGGGTAGTAAAATTATCTCGTCTTCATTAGTGCGAAGACATGTTAAACAATGACATATCATTAAGTTGGCATTTACATTTTTAACACTCACGGTTTTAAAAATAGAACCGCCTGTCATCGATCACCGCGGCGCCAGTGCTGCCAACCTGACGCCGTCGACGTTGTCACAAATGTCAAAAGTGGCACTTGCGGAGTCGTGGCGCGCCTTACGCCAGGCTGCGGTAACAAACGAGAGACCTTCGGCCACCTACCTGCACACACGCGGTGGCCCTCGAATCAATTTATTTAAACTTAACCTACTGATCATGACACACATTCAGCGATTACGCACGCGCTGCGCCGCGTACGCTCGTTTCGTACACGAATTTTCGATGCTCAGCTCGACGGCTACGGACCACGTATTTTCGGAAATGGGTCATAGTTCCCGCAATTCTTATCCATTTCATGCTGTAAACACAGAATCGCGACGCAATAGAAATAACCAATCGCGTCCCAAATAAATGTAGAGCAACCGGGACATTCTCTAAGCTTATTGAATTATTTACAAAACAGAACAATAACCACCAATTACTCAGTGTACGGTGCAATGATATATTTTGTTAAACAACTCAATAAAAATAATAACGTCCAAATTGATTCGGCGAAGGCGGAAAGAGCGGACGCCAGATAGAGACAAGGCCAGCATCCAAGGTCTACGAAAAACTACGATTAAACCGATATAGACTTTATTATCAAGTTATACAGTCCATTATTGTCTGTGCGTTGTGGTAGTGCAAGACAATAAGTCGGTGTTTTAAATGCAGCATTTTTCAGTAATAGGTAGAGATCAAGGTTGTAAAACATTGACGTGTCGAGTACTAGTATAAGGTCAGCGCACACGTAACGCGATACCATTAGGAGCTACGGCAGGTGGGGTGCGCATTACTTGTAACTTCAGTACTTGTAAATTTAGTGGCGTGAACATGTACACTATTGTCAAAGTATTTGTATAGTGAACGTCATTAGTTTGTCATATGTCACTGACTGACAACTTTCCTACTTATGGCACACGTTAACTGTAGGAATACTTTGACGATAGGTAGTGTTCCAGATCTAATTAGGATCTAGAGGCGATATTACTTTTTTAAATGTTTTTTTCACTGAGGTGTACAATGTCTATTAAAGTATTATAAAATGTAAATCTTTGAGTAGTTTTTCAGATATCTAGTAAATTCGGAAATTCCCAAAGTGTTAGACGGAAACGCGAGTTCCCGTCAAACTCAATCACGCGAAGGAAACTGGCTGCTTTTCCTCACTTTTTAAACGTTATATTTTTAACCAAACGTTTCGCGTCTATAAATTATATTTTACTCATGAATAGATTGCTAGATGTCCTTTATTCTTTTCTTAACATTCTTTTTATGAAAAGTATCTTTAGTTCAAAGTCGCAACCTGATATTTTAACTCGTCACATTTAAAATGCGCGCATTTTATCTCTCAAATATGGCGGACAGGTTCTAAATTTGAATCGATTTTTAGGCGTAACCTACCTATTTATTCTTAGCTGTAAGCTAATATCTACCTACTATTTTTACTTATATTTCAGGTTAATTTCGTGTCTAAGAGTTTGTTTATTAGGTAAGTATTGATCATAATTTATGAGTAGGTATCATTTATAGACTCTTTGACACCCAAACGCTCCCAAAGAAAGGGTTATCATGCCCACATGAAAATGATATCATGAAAAGATTTCCTGAGGTGGGTGTCACAAAGTGAAACCTGAATGAAATGCCAGAAAATGAAAATGTTATTTTTAGTTTTGGAACTCCATAGACTGATACAATATTTTTGTAAGCATTGTTGGTAAAAAAAAATTACATACATAAGTAATAGGTCCGTTTGATTTCCCTGAACAAAAAATGCTTAAACGTCATGACACGGATGACACACACGGTTGCTGCTTTTATTTAAAAAATGCATATTACCCAAATAAGATACAATCCAAAGCGGCACTTTGCTCTAATTAAATGGCCCGTAAACCGATGTATACAGATCAAGTCCAAAAAACTAGGTCAGGGATGGCCCAAAACTGTTTTTTTCATTACGACCTCAATTAATTCGAGAACTAAGACGAGTGATATTGAAACAATGAGTGTGAGAACGGAATGGAAGTCAAATGAATTCATTGGATATGCCAGTGAATGCTTGGAGTTTTTTGTCGCCAGATTTTTTCTCCCGGTCTACATTATATTATTTTATTATAATATTGCTAAAAAGTTAAATACGTATCATAGGTGGACACAACTTGAACCTACTAATTAATAAAAGTTAATTAATTAATGTGTTAATAATTAATGTATGTACCTGGTGTAAATTTAGGGAAATAAAATAAAATTTTGTTGGAAATTTGACTTCAGATATTGAGTTGATTTGTTGGTAAATATTAAGATCTTATCAAACTTTAACCTTCACTTTTATCATCGTGTCATGAGTTGAATTCTTTACATTTTTGATTTTTTGGTCTTTTGTTAATCGAGTCTTTACATTTTTGATTTTTTGGTCTTTTGTTAATTGAGTCTTGGGTCTGAATTTTTAATGGTCTACTGTTTTAAATTCCATTAAGGCAAATCACCATGTCTACTTATCTATTGAAATTCATTACCTTCAAAGCAACCAGCCTTACCTGACATAGGGTAACTAAACTACTAGTCATGTGTCGTTCAGGAATGAATGCTTCAATTGAAGTACTTCACTTTTTCCCGTCCTTCCTTCACTAGTTCAGTTACAATTCATGTAGTTCATTTTAGTTTAAAACTACAGTCTATGAGTAGGAAGTCGAATTATCGAAATTGTTAAAGCAGGGTGCGGGACACTATCAAAGTGGGCCAAGGTTATATGACATAGCCAACGTATCGTGATCCCCCCGATAGTACTATCGTCCCTAACTTCATTGACAGTTAAGTGAAAACGCGCGGGGCGGGGAAGCTCAACGTAGAGCGGGCGAGCGAAACGACGCCGCGACGCGACGTTTCACGGCGCGAGGATACCCGAATTTCGCCGAAGGTTACCGAGCGTCTGTTGATTTACAAATTGTTTTGGTTTGCGTTTTTCTATTTTATGACTGGCGACTGCTGTGTAGTCGTAAAGTATAGTCGTAGTACAGGTTAATAATTTTTATTTTAACCAAAATTGAATGTCGACACATTTGTTGCTATTTATGAAATTTACAAAGTACATAACATAACTTTTGAACAGTTCTAAACCTTTGAACTCTAAAGTTCTAAACAGTTTTAAAGTTACACTTTATCGTCCTATTTTTATTACTTCTCACTTCTGGGTTGGCTTTATGCCTTGCCTTCATAAAGAATAAACATTTTTTTTTTAATAAATAAATAATGAAAATCTAAATAAGTATCATAAATCCATAACCCACAAAATAATATTCCGGTCCGGTGAAAAACGGTTATCATATTCTTAAGCATTCTTCCGCTTACAACATGAAATATCTTAAGAATTAATAATACTAGTATTTGTAAGTATTTAAATCAGATAATAATGTACATCAGGTTTCACTAGAATGAGAGCAATCTCGTTAAAATTTTAACGCCTACTTTCTAATTGAGGGTATCACAGATATGCGACCATTAGCTATTTTTAATATAATATTTGGCATGACAACACAGTTCATTCAAGATAACTTATTAACTGACTAATAAGAGAGCAACAAACATTTTGTAGGACACATAACCTCTCTTTCTAAGCTGGCAACGTACTGGCGAAAAAGTCATAAAATAAGAGTTCTGGCGAATCTCCTGGTGATGCCACTTACCATTCGGTGGCAAACGGTCAGCCTGCTTGCCTGCTTAAAAAATTAATTTGCCTCTGCAAACCATACTAAATCCAGCCTCAAGGAACCCATCCCCCCTTCCCAACAGAAAAACTAGAAATTCCTTGCAGAGATTTAGCAGGGCGGCGGCAGGACCCTACATGGGCGAACTACCATCTATATTATAGGTGGTAGTATTGCAGTATAGGTCCTATTACAACTTTGCAGGGAAATCACAACTTTTGGCCAATACCTCATTTTCGTTCTTCCGCTAACTAATATAGCTAAGATGTAACATGCCTGTCCAGTAAATAGACACAATAATTAAACAACGGGTAAGAGTCACATGTGGCTCATGGGACGTGAATGGGTTAAGAAATCAAATATTAAAAGAAAGCATACAAAGTAATAAATAAGAAAGTGTTTTGTACTGACTTTGTGTTTGACACGCGTTTACAATTCAATATTTATTACCGTTTTATGATCGCAGTAAAAACGCTTTTAAACAAGCAACGTTGAGGGGTTTACCATCAACCCTTTGCTTGCTTTAAAACAATTAGGTAGGTTTGAAAATAAAATATGGTAAAACTAAAACAAAGTTTTTGTAGCCCATTTTGTCCTTTTTTAAACATTTTACAGGTTTGTTTGTCACAAATTAGAAACAGCAATAATAAATAGCCTTTATTAAAAAAGTACGTATAAAAATATTGCGGACAATGGTTATCGCTAACGAAGTTTTAACAAATACTTTTAAGATACAAAAAGATTTGTTTTTTAACAAAGGCTCTATACCTAATTATAATAAACGTAACGAATGTAAGCAAAACTCAAACTCAAAAGCTTTTATTCATTATTAGGTACAATTTGTGCACACTTAATGAAAGTCATACAGATAAATTATACATTCTACATTCATTCATTCATTCATAAATAATGTCCGATTATTTATTTTTGCAATTTTTTTAAAAGGATAAATAGAGGTAAGACATTAAATTGAAACAACAGCTAATTAGATTACACGGCCGAAGCCAGATCATCATTAGGTGTATTAAAACCTTATAATTATGCAATTATTCTCAATACACTTGACATTAATATCTGAAACACGTGCTCGAAGATAACACTGGCTTTATCTGTGAACCATTATGCCAGTAACATGAGCGATATCGAAAAAGATTACTCAAATATCTAAGAAAACTATGTAGGTACATACTACGTAGGTACTACATAGGTACTTCCAAAGAAACATTTTTATCTCGTTCTACAAATACTTGTACTCCTTATTGTCAATAAACATAAATATTTATCCAATAAATCTATGGATTTGTTACACTTTTTTATTTGTCTCTCTCTGCATAGAGTTCTCGTAAATTCAAAAAACGGTACCTACTCAAGTATGAATCTAGAAAAACTTTACTTTTATTGTTTATTACAGCGTATGCCTATGAAATTTCATGAATTACCTTTAATTTTAATTGCAAAATAATTTATTGCGTAGGTATCTACTAAATTTTCCCAAGATCACTGACTAATTATAATTATCTACGACTTAAATATTACAAATGCATTTAAAAGCAACATTCAACAATCAAACTGTTTAGCAATAAGAATAATTTTAACGATTATATTTGAAAATTTAAAAATGGAAGCCAAACTGCGTAGAGTTTTTTCTTTTTTTCTTCCAGCTTTTTCTCTCTTTGCCTTTCGGTGGCACATTGCATAGCCGATGAGTTCGATTAGATAAAATATTAAAATAAATAAATAATTTGGACTGTCTAACAAAATTAATTACTACGCAATTGCCATAAAATGTAAAGACATAATTATGTAGACTGTTCTAAACTTATTATAATTTTTGTAACATCTTTCTGATGTAAAAGTCAACAATAAACGCATTATTTTCTTTTCTTTTCTTTACTTTTCTTTTCATTTCCTTAACACTTTGATTGTTCAATTAGTAAACACAATAGACAAACAATGGGTATCGCATGTGACTCATAGGATAGCGAAGTGGTTAATAATTACTACGTACTTGCAAACGCCTCTTTTTTGAAAAATCTTTTTTAATACTTGCGTAATTTATTGAATTAGTTTAGTAAGTTTATTTTAGCGTAGGTATGTAATTTTAATACCTCTTGTGTAAATAAAAAATACGAAGAAAATGGCTGATTTGAGATTTCGTGAGTGTAGAGTTTCGTCGCCGGCGTGCAATAGGAACATCCTATTCTATATAGATTTTAAAAATATATAATATAGGTAATTACAATGTCCCCGATTTTGTTGAGCTGCGAATTTATTCGTAGCAATAATACAAAACCCATTTGCCTAGTTCCCCGGCCATAAATCTAGTGGACCGGTGTGTAATGGGGCCAACTTCGCCAAGGTCTTGTCTCTGGTCGCCATGGATTGTCTATGTTCTAATCTCGGTTGTTATCGGCATTTTTATTTGGCTGTACGCACAGGCATGTAGGTGTAGGTCAGTTAGGTTTTCGAATTTTAAATTTAAACTGAAGGCAGCTTTGACTTGGAATACTTCTGACATTCGAAAAAACGAAATAGCTTTAGGTACATTTCAGAAGAAAAAAGAAAGCAGAATAAAATTATTGATGAAACAGAGAAATAGCGGCTCAAGTTGTAAACAGTACAATAGGTTTATAGCATCAACATAATATTTCATTCCTTTGACATTCTTACTTTTATCTTCAAATTGCCTAATTACTTAGGTGGTTTTATCTTTGCGGTTTTTCCGTTATGTTGTGAATTTACCAATGAATAGCACAAAAATAATTCTCCAAATCTTAGCAAATTTACGCCCCTTCTTCTTATTTATATTTATAATAACTAAAAAAAAATAATCTTACCTAGGTAGATATTTATAAATAATTGATATTTTGCCTGTGTTTAAAATTCTTTATCTTAATCATTTATAAGTTTATAAGATGTTTTTAAGTAATAAATTTATTGACAAGCAAACCTCCCAAATGATGCTCCGAACGTAAAAAAACATTCTGCCTCACAGCGCATTATGCGTAAATGTTGTGTGTGTGTTTGTGTGTATTGAACTCCAAATTCCAAGGAAATATGCTGAAAAATGAACTGAATTTACGGTTATGTACTATCAGCCACAGTCGACTCGCAACTGACACGGCATTATTTATCTGAGGCCGTCAATTTTTGTGTGAGTAGGTATGTCTGAGCACCGAATCTAAGGTAAGCTCCATTCTGGCGTAAAAATACCAATAACTTTACGTTTTTATCTACTGATTATAGACGGTAGACAGACATACCTACGTGTATTTCGGCTTTTGATAAAACTGGTAGGTTAAGATAAATAAAACCTAAAAAATAAACAGCTCCATCGTAGGCGGTATCTTTTATTCCCTTCGGCGAAATTACGGCCCAACTCTAGCTAGTTTCTATAAAAATATCGGAGCCAAAATTTATTTCTCAATTGTTGCTTTATTGTTTAAATGCAAAATTTAAAGAAAAATAAACATTAAAAAAGTATTTATAGTTATGTCGTGATGTATGCGTTACATCCTTTTTACATTAGTTCACAGAATTTTCTTTAAAGAAACGTTTTTTTTTTCAATTTCGTTTCATTCAAGGCCATTGCGCCTAAATTTCCGCCGTAGTATGAGCGGACCTTTACGGCGCATCACGACGCGATGTGTGTCAAGGATGTCTGAGTATTGGAGAAAAATTCGCGGACCTTGACGCCTTAAGATTAGAATTAGGACTGTCCGAGTTATTTATTTTATAACGTGGGCTCCGGTTATTTTGAGGCTCCGGTTTTTTTCTTTGCGTCGATGCTGTGTTCGATTGGATGGATTCCATCAATTTGGAAGATCAGATCAGGGCTGTGAACACTATAGTCAAAGTATTCGTACGGTAAACGTCTGTCATTAGTGTATCATATGTCAGTTTGTCTGACATCTTTCTATACTAATGACACACGTTAACAATACGAATATTTTGACGCTATTGTAAATTCTGGGGTCTGCTCCCTATTGCTCTGGAGTTCCCCGTAGACTTAAGAATGTCTCTGATAGTAATACAATAAAAAATCCTTGTGATGATTAAATATCTCAAGGATTTTATTCAATAATTATCATTTTTCATTAAGTAAAGTGGGTAAACGCCAACGCAAATAATATTTTGTAGGGAAGATACGGCATACGCTTACTTGTATCAATCAAAAAATGAGTCCGACTCAACTACATATGTAACTTACACACACACACACGCCTATAAATGAAGTGTCAATCGGCCGAGCGAGACAGAGCGGTAAGTTTTATCATTAGCGGGAGCGAGCCGGAGAGTGCCGCGTCGTCTCGCTCACACATAGATCTAATTGTATTGCTATACTTTCTTGATAAAAATGGCGAACTACATTCAAAATCATCAGTGATTTTGAAGAAAATTTAAGTTTAAGTGTACTTAGGAATGAAATGAGGTGCCGTGGAATTTGTTTTTCGTTTTTGAGCTGTTTGTGCACCTTTTAAAAGCACACGAAGGCATTGTTTTACCTTTTTAAACACAGAATATCCGCGATTATTGTGTTCTAAGCGCACATGTAGTTCAATAGCTAGCCAAATTGCGACTAAAGTGAAATTGTGTGCATGGACCTAATTTAAGGTGCGCACTCATAAGACGCTAGTGCCGTATCTTGACTTTTTGACTCAATCTAAGATCTACTATGCATATCCAGCCATTACTTTCTAAAATAAAATTTTATCTTCTTCAAGTTTAAATGGCTCTGTGGTGATGAACTCAGAATTGAAGAAACTTAAGGTCGGAAAATCGAATGACAAATATTAAAATAAAATAAAATATTAAAATAAATTAAACTTTTTTGCTACCTCCAATTTTTATACAATAACTGTGAAGCAAACGGGTGTACTCCAATAATCCATAAATTATAATTGAGGTCGTAATAATTTTTTGTAAGAAGTAGGTATCTACATAGCAACAAAATGTAATACCTAATTCAAGTGTTTATTGACAAAGACAATAAAACTTGCCTTAATTTAAACCGTTAGCGCGTAATGAAATTCAAACAATAGTGCCTATACAACCTATAATTATTCATTTCGTGAAAGGTGAACGCCCGCCAGCGAAATTTATTTTCGGACACTTAAATAAATAATCTATCGATATAATGTACTCGTATGCTCTGTGAAACGATATGAGCTCAGGCTGCTAATAAACTCGTCATTCCGTTTTTAAAAAATGAGGCAGGTTAAAGGAAATCTATGGTCCCGTTGTTGGACGTTCTTGGGTCGCTGTACCCTATGAATCCGTATTTTTAAACAAAAGGCCACCGATGTTTATTTTTTTTACGATTGCCATAACCTCTGATTTTTTTAATGAAAATTTGCAATAAAATTGAATTTTCTAAATATGTTTGTGAGTAAAAACGGTTTTCACTAAAAACTAGACTCACACGTGTCGTTGTCACCGCTCAAGATCAATAGAAAATCATTTTTGTTTACCTGCCAAGTGTCGGCGACGAAGCGTTCTATAGACAAAACTCTTAAGTACTTCTTTTTAATAACAGGCAAAAATATAAACATGTGAACCTGTAAACTAATTCAACCCATGAAACTCCAAATTCAGGTACGAAGATTCACTGACCAAAATATAATCATTTAACCAAGATTCAACCAAATCATATAATTATGTTAATTGGTGAAATGGAGTAGAAACACATGAAATTCATCAAAATACACGCTACGCGGACTACCACAAGTTTGATTACCTACTTTGACATGACACACATAGACAAACATGACGTGTACGTACATTCCGTTACGTGTCATATTCAAATTTCAATAAACTATAGTCGAATATCGACTACTTGGCGATCTCTAATATCTATAAACGTTCTAGAACGATAATTTCACAATATTTGTTAGTTGTTGGTACTCAGTTATTTTCATGTTTTGATGTTGATGAGAACTAGCTAGATCACTGTTTTAACATCACGAGAGTTTTACCTATGGGCTGTATCTGAAATAACTTGCTATTTTTAACCTATGGGATTCGCCGCGAAATTGAAGATAGGCGGGTCATTGAACTTGTCCGAACAATGTCCAAACTTGCCCAACAGTCGTGATAATTTTAGAAAAGTGATTAATTGTTTTACAGCAAATTTTCTTTTTATGTCATGTTCACTTGCCAATCAACATTTTAATATAATATTTTTCCGAAATAAAAGTTCTGTGCGTTTATTAAAGTAAGAAATTCCGCTTTCGGCTGTTACTTGAAATTTAGTCAAAGGACGGACTTAAACGTGTACCTTTCAGCCTACAAATCATTACAAATTCAGCAGTTAACAACGTCTAAGGGTGAATCGTGACAAAGAATTATAAATTGTCTATCGGTTATCTTTCTACCTTATTTTTCAAACAACACTGTAAATTATTAAATAGGCTCTTGATTGGGCCAAAAACAAGTAAATTGTCAACCAAAAACAGAACATTAGAGAACTATCCAACAGTGTTTCACTACTTTGAACTACAGAAGAATACTCGTTACTATATAAGTCCACTATTAACATAGTCAAACTTCCTTCAACACAAAGGGTTTGTTTATGGTTCAGTAGCAGTACAGTAGTCAATCAATACGTTCCCTTCATCAACAAACCACGAGGTCAACGAAAGAGAGAACTGCAGAGCGGTTACAGAAATCAATATTTCACTTAACGGGCCCATGTCTCTATGTAATGATTAAAGGAATATCATACGAGTAGTTCTTAAGGTTCAAACTGACATGTGGTGTGCCACAGAATCAGTGTGTTTTAGAAAAAGTTAGTTGTCAATATAATGTTTGGGACAATTTGAAATTATGGAATCTTTTTTGTGGAATTATGGGATTATTTTTGTGTTCAATGATTATATATTGCATTTAAAGATTACCTTTATTGAAACTAAGATATGCTTACGTGAGACAAAAGATATTTCGATATGTCCAAAAATTTATTACCATTTAATCGAATAATAATATTTCCAATCTTTTTTCTGTAGTACCTACGTAAAAAAATTTCAATAGAAAAAAAGATTTTATGTCATATTAACCCGACGTAAATAGGTACAGAACAAAAAAATTAAAATCATTTTTATATTTTCATTTCTTACAATTACATTTCTCTTTTCTTGTAATTAATTGTTTATTTTCGGGGACTACAATCAAACCAGAAAAAACTTGAAAAAGCGAGTAAGCGCGCATTACAACGTAACAGAGGCAGAGCAGAGTGACGTTGTACTTTCACTCTCGCGGTGACGTTATTTTGACATGACATGTTGTACGAGCAGATTCATTGATGTTTCTTCAGGAAAATCGATTTAACAAAACAAAAGCACCTTGTATGTCCTTAATTAGTTACTGTAAGAAGGAATTTGAAGCTCAGCGGTTGCTGCAGATGGCTGAAGCTACGGCCTTCGCTGTCAATGCTAGAGCTAGGACTGGCTGGAGAAAGAAAAAGAAAAACACGGATACTGAAAATAAGAACAGTCATTATTGTAATACACGTAATATAGAATAGTTGTATAATTCATGTCTTTTATTATTTGAGTGCGGTGAGTTGATTAGTTGAAGCGGTGATAGCCCAGTGGCTTAGAATTCGACCTCGATTCGAAGGGTCCGGGTTCGAATCCCAGGGGCACGCACCAATGACTTTGGAAAAAAGTTATGTGCGCTTTATAAAATTAAATATCACCTGCTGTTACGGTGAAGGAAAACTTCGTGAGGAAACCTGCATGCCTGAGAGTTCACAAAAAAAATGTTCGGTATGTGAAGTCCACCAACCCGCAGTAGGCCAGCGTGGTGGACGGCGGCCTACATCCCTCTCATTACGAGAAGGAGACCCGACCCTGTAGTGGGTCATTAATGGGTTACTGACATGACATTATTTGAAAGAAGAAAGAAAGATGTTGATGTTGCGTATTTCAAGTAGGACAGCTCCGTCGGCCGAATCAGTTAGATCAGCTCATTAGCCCCTCCCATAACATTCTCAAAGGCATGTAGTCCACCAACCCGCATTAGGGTAGCGTGGTAGACTAAAGCCTACATCCTTCTATTATGGGCGGAGACCCGTCTCGCTGTGTATCACTAATGAGTTCCAGACAAACAAAGACAAAGACATTAGAACTACAATTGCTTACAAGAGAAAGCAGGGCCCAAAATTAGAAACATGAGATCCGATCGTTTATATCATAACAACACCATCGAAAGTGCAAATTCATGTTTATAGCAATATGAATTGTAAGGCTTGGACAATAAGAGCAATTATCCCGTGAAATAATGGATTAATAAAGAAGATTTAGCGATCGAATGTGGCGTACGACACGCGACCGCAGTTTTTCCAAAGCCTTGCGTAATATGTAAAACGTTACATAAAACGCATGTCATAAAGAAAGTTCGAGAAATGAAAAGTGGACAGAATTTGGAACAGATTTATTTGAGTGTCGAATAAATTTTTATCTGTATCTTTTCTCAAGACAATTTTCAGTAGTTTTTTGAATGGCCCGAGCCCTAGTCAATTATTGTCAGATGATTGATTACTGTTCAATTGGGTTAATTTAAACAGCGAATAATTTATATGAAGTTTTATCGCATTTTTATTTGTAGTTTTATCGCATTTTTATTTGTATGAAGTGAACTAAAGTGAAGCAACGTCGGACGCGGTCAGTACCTGGATGGGTGACCGCTAGTGGCGAATAACACGCGCTTCCGTGCTTCGGAGGGCACGTTAAGCCATCGGTCCCGATTGTTATCGATAAGATAGCAGTCGTTTCACTTGACGGAGACCCGCAGCTTTTATGGGCGGTATGAAAGTCATTTTTTCTCCAACAATCCGCATTGCAGATAGGTGTATATTCCAGGGACACAGGACAGGGGGGGGCCCTGTCCTGTGTCCCTCAACAACGGGACATTAATAAATTGTTGCAGCCAAAAAGTAAATTATACAATCCAGGCAAGCCAATCCAGCATATCGTCGTACACATCGGAAGATGTAGGGGAGACGATACGAAGCCTCCCCCGGGATGAGCCCGTCAAGGGCGCCGCGCAAGGGGGCACCGGTGCGTTCCACCGGAGATCCCGGAGCCCCCCACATGCGCAGAGGCAGGCCACCGAGGGGGTTTTAGTGGGTAAGAATCCCACATGACCCGGAGTCGCTCCCGCGGCTCTCGGGTACCTATTAAGGTTTCCCCCCGTCACAAAAAAAAGGCAAGCCAATCCAGTCACCAGCCCTCACGCAGTCAAGTAATGTCCTACATTTGCCCTAGGATCTATAAGTTACTCGTAAGTCTCTATTCATACTCTTATAATATCTGAAGTGGTTTGTGAGTGATCAAGCGATACTCAGCGCTGTTCACGGGGCGATAAGGCCAAGGCTATGTCTTATCTGCCCTTACCTATAACTGCGAGTAGTCTTCCGTGATTTCTGATTCATTATCAGGGCCTTATGTTTGGTACTGACAACAAAACTTATTAGGCAGTAGGCACTGTGTGTGACCTTTCGTTGACACGTGTACTGTTTTTGTAAGGTAGGTGTTGCTACTTTTGTAGGTAGGTGTGGTGATTGAAGCCGCCAATTAAAGATGTGTAAACCATTTATAATTTCAAAATGTAATTCTCATAGTGCATTGAGAAATGTCTGAAAACTCAACTCAACTTTCAATATCTTTAAAAACATTTTTTTCCTGTACCTTTTACAGTTAATAGTAATAAAGTCAAAAGTACTACTGACTCAGTACCGTGACCGTGACGTGACCCAAAATTTTCATAGATTTTGTGTAAACACTATCGTTAAAGTATTCGTACGGTAAACGTCAGTCATTAGTATGTGATATGTCAGTCGGACATCTTCCCATACTAATGACACACGTTAACTATACGAATACTTTGACGATAGTGTTCATGCTAGGGCACAGTTGACCTGACATATTGATGACGTCATAAGCCGCCTTTACAAAAATCTATGAAAATTTTTGGTTTTTGAATTCCCGTTCAATTCAATAAAGTATCTCAATTAACTCTAAGGTCACTATAGCAATGCATCCATTGATAATCTTAGATAAGTTTATGAGAAATCATGGACGCATGTACATAGGTTACTTTACACGCAAATTGACGTATGATTAGTTTATGACAGTTATATTATATCAAAACATAACATATTACATTAGTTAGTAACATACAGAATACATTTTATCTGTCTATAAACTGGCGTTTTACGCATAATTTAGTGTTATCATATTATTATACATATGTCCTTGCTTCGTATCTATGATAGAACAATAGAACAGGAACCAAACGAGTCTATACCGGTATTGGATAAGTTCGATAACTATCAGATTTAGATTAAAATAAAACTATACATACAAAACAAACATTGTACAAGAGTTACACCTCGTATCGTTTCTATCGAAAAATCGTTATATATAGAAACGTTGCTGACTCGGCACACTTCGTTTTGCCAAATATAGTTACATACTACTAGTAAAGAAAACATCTAATGACATTTTTAACACTTTGCCTGTCCAGTAAATAGACACAATAGTTAAACAATGGGCATGAGTCACATATGGCTCACGGGACAGTGAAATGGTTAAGCCGTTCAAATTTTCACGACACAAAAATAATCAACCCGTCGCTCTATTAAACCGTGAAAGAAAAAAAACCTACACACATTTTTCTGCATAAAAATACTTAAATGGTTTTACAGGGAACATTCATAGTAGCTCGTCCGGGGAAATACCCTACAGCCAGTTAATTAACCCGTTGTAAAGCAGCACGTACTTCATGTCTTGTGTTTCGGCTGGGGAGGTATGGTTGCCGGTGAGACTTTATTTGAGGCGAGCATCTTAGTCCTCATGAGTAGCAAAGCACCCGCGGCACCCGCATACAACCGCAGGATCACTGCTCTATTTGACGTTGGATGTTCAAATGGGCTGCAGCGACCACTTAGTATCAGGAATTCAGGAGTGTTTTAGATGGCAGAACGACTGCTCTATCTATGTTTTGTGTTGCAGATATACATATTTTTGTGCGCAATACGCAGAATAAACTAACAAGGCCAAACTATTTTAAGTTTGCTTTGCATAAGTTCTATTACTCATCGCCTATCCTGATCTTTGTTTTTTATATTACAGTAGTATCAATCGAGCAAGCCGGCTTAGTATATTAGTACCCATAAATAGATAATGCTTCACACTACACTAGGCCTCCCTGTGTCGTGGGTGCCATGGACACACACAAGACATTACACACACCCCGAGAACGATGTAGGCCTTAGTCCTCCACGCTGGGCTAATGCCATTGGTGGACTTCACGTGCCTTTGAGAACATTGGAAGTATTGAGTTTACGTCCCTTGTATTATCAGTAACAGATGTTGACAACACACGTTATAAACTCCTAAATTACGAAAATGCCATGAAAACTTTTTAATTTGTTGAACCAAAGGTTTAGTATATTCACTCATATGATAACGTCATTACTTGTTTGGGATACAAAAGCTATATGACATAACAAACCCAAATTTTCACGAGCAAAACATACTATCGGACTGTTTAATAGGTCTACAGAAAGTATACTTATTACATAAAGTAATTTACAGTCAAAGCAGTTACATTTACCAACACCCAGATCAAGATACAATGTTTCAAAAGCCATAACGGCTTGTTCGGACGCCGAATAAACAATATTGTTATCAGATTAGAATAATGAGTATTGGGAACATTATTTCTGAAAGGTAACATTTTTATGATTTACGTAATAAGGTCCAAATTCAATAGTTTCAGATGGTATCGAGAATATTGTATAAGGTGCCAATTTTGCATTGAATTAAACAATGTTTAGCTCTATTTGGACTATATTAGAACAACGATACGTAAAGATAACACTCTACACAGAGTTGTACTTTCTACGACTCTGTGTAGAGCCAGTGTTACAAGACAAACGTAATAAAGTAACGATAGCGGACTCAGCCTCAATATTAAGTTACTTTGTGGTTTTAGTAGAGTTACAATTTGATAGAGTTTTTGACAAAGTTATAAAATATTTTAAATCTTTTTTAAGATCAAAATAAGCCATATTACTCATGTCAAATGAGTTACAAAACTTTTCACTTTTCAGACAAACTTTTCAGGTAAAGCGAACTGAAGGTGAAGAGAACTTCATTGTTTTTGACGTTATGCAGTTTGAAGGCCTTCGTAACATAAAAATTTAATAAATATGAACTGTACCTTATCATGCATGATCAGCATTTCATCTTACGACTACCCTTAGTCCTTACTCAACATTGCATAAGTACTTACTCACTGTAACATAGCACTTCCTTGAAGAAAGTGATGAACGGTTTAAATACTATTTCTTTAGGTAACTAAGGTAAATTATACTTAAAATTACATTCTTTTAGGTTTTTGAGATTGCATTTTCATGTTATTGTGACGTAAAACGAGTCGTCAAGCCATTACGATGTGTTAAATGTAGATAATCTTTCGTAGATAATTTTACAATCGTTTTTTAAGTTCGTGATAATGTTTCAGTTTTAATTGAAAGACTCTACTGTTTCTAAGAAAATCCTGCGCTCTAAGGTTAATGACTCTACGTAGAGTAACTGAAAACGTATCAGAGGTGGTTTTCTTCTTACATACCTATAGTAAATACTTTTATACGTTTGTATATTACTTTGTCTTATATTTACTATATTTTTTTAAACTTTTCTAGAGGAACTAAGGGAATAATTCTTTTATATAAAAGTGAATCGCTGTTTGTCGCTATTGATTCGGCAAATTTTTCGAAATGTTCTTATAAATCCAAGGAAAGTTTAAACGATTAGAAAATTTAATTAGAGTACGAGGAAATTCATAAAAAATAAAGTGTTTGTTTATTCCTCTTTAATATTATGAAATTACTTTATTTGGAAGAGTGAAGCTTGCCAGTTCAGCTAGTGCCGTATAAATAAAAAAATATATAAATAATATAAATACAAGCTAAACTCGTGGGCAGAAAGTAGTCTTAACAAAAACAAAAAAACTCTACAATCCGCTGAAGTTGACAATAGAGAAAGGAGATTTTAAGTTTGTAACGACGATGTATTGTTATCTTCCATTTAATGTTAGTCTCATTAAAAATATGATAAGTGTAAGCGCTACAGTACCGAGGCGTGGGCTCGATAAATAAACTATACTAGGTAGTCTTTACTAGTGCTTAATAAAGCTGAAGAGTTTGTTTGTTTGTACGCGCTAATCTCTGTAACTGCCATTCAAATTTCAAAAAATATTTTTGTATACTATAACCCCTTTCATAAGGAAGGCTGTTAACACATGAAAGCGTTTGTTTGTTTGTTCTTCTTACACTGTAATAAAGCGCGACGGATTTATGCAATTTTTCGCGTGGAGGTGATTGACCGGCCGGAGAGAGTCATAAGATATTTTTTAAAGTGTTTTCTTTTTTCTTAAAAGTTTTATGAAAGTTCTTTATTTAGCAGAACGAAGCCTGCCAGGTCAGCTATTAGAGCATTGAATAAATCAGCTAAACAAACAAAAACCGTATTGTAAACGCATCCCAAGTTTTGACGCATAAGGTCATTAAACGCCGCGAACTCTGGATGTAGAGTTTGAAGAACAAATATTTGTAAACCGAAACAGGTGCACTCGTTTCGAAGCGACATTATATAAATTATGTTTGCATTCGCACTCACCAGATCCAAAACGCAATCCAAAAGTTCACTGTTCCGTCCACATGCACACAAATTCAATAAAAAAATGCAATACAAAAATCATCTATCCATCAATCCAGCGCACGAAATTGTAGCACACCACTCCTGTCACTGTCAGAATTTTCGAAATTTTCACACACACTCGTGGTCTCGCTGCGTAAATGTGCACGAGTTGGGATCACGTTCGACGCACGTCCGCTCGCGACGGCGGCTCACAAGTCACTGAACTGACTGCGTACCGCGCCCCCGTCCACCGGTGGATGCTCGCGCGTATTTTTATTATAGCACCATACTTATCATTGTGGAAACCCTGAAATGGATTTGAATTCGGAATCGGGTCACGCGGTGACAGCCTTATCTTTTACCCTCAAGTTCATTGAAATTTTGACGCGCTTCACTCATTTTGGCGCTCTCTTCAACGTAGAGACAGATGTAGAGCTGTCAAATAAAGTAGTATATCACGCAATTAATCTTATATTATCATCATTCGAATCGATATTAAAATGATCTTTTCGATTTTTTTATATAATAATGGCTTTCCTTTTTAGCTCTAGTTCTGTATATAAAATTTTTAAACATTGTTGTCTCAATTCAAAAATCGGTAACTAAGGAAAGCTTTAATTTATAAAATAAACAATGTCTTGAATCAGGAATCGGAATTGCTTTAATTAAATGAAGTTCACAGTAGCAGGTTGTGAGAAAACTCATAAAAGTAATTAGCGCACTTGACGCGGACTCTACGACTCTACGTAGAGATTCTTTGAAGGGCTACAAAAAGTTTTGCACGCAACTTCAGTTTCATATTAAAAGATTTGAAGGATCTTTCGAATTATTTGACTTTCTGGTTAGTAATAGGCTTTGATAAAGCGAATAAAATATATCGAATTTTATATTTTGGTTTTATTCAAACCTATTGAGCGCCACATAACCGTTTCCGTTTGTCACGAATTAATTAAATCCACATTTCGACGCAATATTGCACCACAACGATTAAGACCCGATCTTGTTCCGGGTTAAACAAAATCACGCTTCCAAAATACATATAAAAAAATTAATCGGCTTAGACCTATTTATAACTATAAAAAAGAACTTTATGCAAAAAAATATTTAAAATTTAATGTCCCTAAACTCTACACTATCAAATCAAGAGAAAAATAATAATAGAGTCTACAACGTAGAGTTTGAGTCTAGCGTAGAGTCATTTATTTTAATTAATATTATTGTAAGAAGTATTATAGAGTAGAGTATTCTAGAGTAGTATGATATTATAGTCTACAAGTCTGCGTAACGTGCGTATTTAACTACTTTTTACTATTTAGTTAAGTTGATGCATATTATTAGCCAGAAATTTCCTCAACTGCACAAACTAGGAAAGTTATCTAAACGAATGAATACAATAGCTCATGAATGACGCAACTAAGATCAGTACTTTTCCATTCTCTATTATCTGAGCTAAATCTCGTAATTTGGAGTAATTAACAATGAGTTCATAAAGTACCATTAACGATCGAGTAATAAGCAGCAGTCACGATAATGTACGCGCGCTTAATTTTCCAATCCTACATGTAAATGCTACTAGTGGAACGCGTCACTAAAAGAGTGAAACCCCTTTGCTTTCATCGCGCCGTGTGGAGCATTCAATTATAGATAAATAAAAGCGAATCTCGAACCAATTAAAATGGATAACAGCCGACAGGAGGCGAGGACGGCCGAAGCACGCCGAACGGTACCACAGTATAAAGATTATACAGTATGACTTGGCTCATTCATTTACAAAAGTTCTACAGCCGCGCGAATATAACTTGGCTCGTTACTTAAAGTTCTACAGTTGCGCTTTTTCTTTGATTTTGGTAGGCGGGAAAGAGCTGCCCGTCTACAGTAGGTATTTAAAGTTCATCTACCTACTCATCACCTTCTTGAGTATGTTTCTTGTCTTGTGACTTGTAAATATGATTTATTTTTATTGAAATTCGTTGTATAGGAAATGCTAAATAACATTACATAATGCAAATATTCAATAATAAAATTTTTGTTAAAAAAATCTTTATGAATTAGTTAATGAGAAATATTTACGCATCCACTGATAGGTAGGAACAGCTTTACAGTTCAATTTAATAGTACAAATCATTCGCATTTGGTTAAAAATTCAATGAAATTCGTTCGCCACTGCGGCGTATTGGCGTCAGTTTTTGTACTGAGTGTATAGATTACTATACTGAGTGTATAGTAATAGACGGAACGCGAGTCATGCCTATATGATTATAGGCATGACTCGCGTTCCGTCCGTTTGTATGAAAACACATTACTGTATAATCTTTATACTGTGAACACCGAACGATTCCGAGGAACGATACCTCCGAAGAGGGCCGAAGATACCCGATCGTTCGCGGCCGCGAGCGAGGTCGCACCTCGGTACTGCGTCACACCAAGGTGAGCTCTTTTCCCGCCAAGCTACGTCACTATGACTTTGTATTGTGTTGCCACTTTTAATTAAGGGACGAATGGCAACTTTACAATACACAAATCTCATTGTCTATTCCGATTTAATCAGGTGCATTGAAACGTTATACTATTAAGTTATTAAAAAATGTTATTAAAAAATTAGTAGGTGTTCATTCAGTAATTTTTGGTGAAAATCTTTTTTGGAACGCCTTTTGTTTTTGATCAAGGGGTTCTCTTAGTAGAGGCAGAAAGAAAATTCTTTTAATTTTTCTGGGTAACTTTCCCTTTTACCATGCCAGTTTACCTGTTTGTTTCATCATATTGAAAAACTTTGTTCAACTTAGAAATACATAGAATAGCCCTTTTTATCAGTTCTCCAGTCGGAAGTCTGTGCTGAAATTATGTGGATTTAAGAACTTGGTCCATAGAGGGATAAAAAGTATCCTATAGGTACGTTAATCTAGGTTATAAACTACATGCATACCAAATTCAGCCAATGTGTAGAGCCGTTTTTGTGTGAAACAGTAGCAAACTTCTCGGTTCTGAAACTTCTTCAGTGGTCTGCGTTGGCCCTGTTGGGGGACTCTGAGGCCTTCAGTTGAACCTTCAGTGGCACGCACTGTTGCTCAGTTACAGGCACCGGCACAGGCTCAGGCACCGTGAAGGCTGGTCCTTGGAGATGTTTCTATGGTAGTCTGCGTTCATGTTTATTATCTATCCCGGATTCCACTTTTAATTGTTGTTTCTATGTTGTCACCAATTGGGATGTGATGGTGGTTAAAAAATTCCTTTTACGAATGCCTGAAAATTAAGCTCTACTTTCAATTCTCAAAAATGTTTTTATTGCGTGCGAAAACAGTAATTTAAGCGCTAGGCACCCATAGACCACGGATACCACGGATAGAATACGAGATCGTCATTTCTAACCTTTTTAATAAAATAAACTGTTTTATCCATAAAATTAAATGCATCTATCTATGTAGATATATACAATGTATACATGCGGTGATAGCCCAGTGGCTTAAAATTCGACCTCTTAACCGAGTGGTGCGGGTTCGAATCCCAGTGGCACATCCCAATTACTTTGTGAAAAAAGTTACCTATGTGCGTTTTATTAAATTAAAATGTCACCTGCTGTTACGGTAAAGAAAAACATCGTGAGGAAACCTGCATGCCTGAGAGTTCACAAAAAAATGTTGTCAAAAGTATGTGAAGTCCATCAACCCGCATTAAGCCAGCGTAGTAGACTAAGACCTCTCACTGTGAGAGGAGACCCTGCAGTGGGTCATTAATGGGTTACTGACAGAGAGACACACAATAAACAAATCTAAAAGATGTGTCTCTCTTTCAAGGTACTAAGTACTTACTACGTTCCAACACCTCCAAATAATCCTATGTTAATATTCCATTCTCCGAAACGTACGTACCTCTAAGGGCCTGAATCGGTATTGGGTGACCTTAATATCTTAAAGCAAGGTCCGAATTCAATGTCAAAAACACGCGTGTGGCGAGTGCTTTAACCGCGTTATGGTGTGTCTAAAACAGCCAATGATATTAATTTAACCGTTGATAAATGGTTTTATTTTATGATTGGAAGTAGCCATGCGTGAGGGGTGACAGATGATTTTGACTTTTGACTTTGTGGTGGGAGAAACTAAATTGTTTTACAAAAAATATATTTTACAGCACAGTGTGATATTAACCGGCACTTATGCCACGGATTGCTATGCATATAGTTTTATTTTCTTGCATCGGATTTATGTATTCTTGCTATAAATTGTATAAGATAATCGCGTATTAATTTATTACGTGCAGTAATAGGCTTCTTAAGCCACAGTTAAATTCTTCATCTAAAACTATGAAAGATAAAAATGAGCAGATAGTTACAGAGATAGATACAACTAATAATATAAAAAATACATTTTTTACGAGTGTTAAAGGTAATTCAAGTCCAATATTATAGACGAGGTATAACTATATTCAGCTCTCAATGAAACGTAAAGAATATGCCATTCTGCAGACATTAAAACAGTTAAAATTTCCATAATTTATTTCATTCATCACAATTTAACTATGTACACGGGCTAAACCTTCGAATTTGTCGGGATACCACAAGTTATCGTGCATATTTCGGGATATTTTGAAATTCATGTTCATCCATTTTAAATGCAACATCTGAAAGTTTAAATTAAAACGAATTAAAAATTTGATTTAATAAACATCCCTAAATTACGATTGCATGCATCCTATGGCATTCAAATGTTACAAATAGACGACATTTCATTTTAACGTCCCCTTATGAATTAAAGGGATACATTTCTCTTCCCGAGATTTATTCAACGTTATGTCGGGGTTATTGAAAATTATGAAACCTCATTTACTGAATTTAAAGGTGTCATTTAAAGGTCAAATTTAAGGTCCAGTCTTCCCAATTCTTCGGCAGTTAACTGTTCGTTTGACAGACAATCCAAGCAACTCTACATTGCTGGCGGTCCTACACACGCGTCGAATTGAGTTAGGAAAGTTTATCGCACTCGAGCCTTGGCAAAGGTCGGTGTAAGGCTACAGAGAGGTCGCACTAGCCCGCGGACATGTGGGACCAGCGCTTCAAGCAGCATATGTCAAGTCAACCAGCATATGTCAAGTCTGTCAAGTGTTTATGAGGATGGATTTTTTTTCAATTTTTTAACGTGTTGCCCGATAACGCACGCAGTTACTCGTGCGACGTCGTTGCATATTGCATATGTACATCTTGTTGCATGTCAGTGCGTATTTCAATAAGAACAGCTCCACATAGAGCCTTATGTTTCAATTTTGTGCAGTACCTCATACTTTTTTTTAAATTTATTAACTTTCATTGAAAAAGACACAGTACATAGTCTTAAATAAAAGGTGTAGACACAAACTCCATAGGGTTTTACCGTACACCCTGTTATCGTCAAATAACTTAGTACATATACTTTGAAATTATGACATTTACTTTGACGTCATCATCATTTATTGACACGGGCAGTACCAGGGGAGCGACCAGTGCATGCCGGCTTAATACGAGTGTTCTTTACGTGCCCTTTTTGAAGAATTTCATGTTGTACTCCTGCGCGAATACTTCTGTTGAAAGGCTATTTCATAGTTTACATTAAGAAACGAGCTTGAAAAACCGCTTGTGAAGGATGCTGGTTTACGAGTTAAGAGGGTGACGGTATATACCTCCCCGAGCTACTATGGCTCTGCCATCTAAGAACATAAAGAGGGGTGGTATGGAATTGAGATATGAAAGTTTATCGCCCTCGAGCTTTCTCAAAGGTCGTAAGTGTAAGGCTACGGTTAGGTCGCTTTAGGCCCGCGGACATAATAATATGGGAGCGTTGAATGAACGCTTGTTCGGTTTAAAGGAGAAGAGGACGAGTGTCTCGGAAAGTTCATCTGTATTTCTGCTATCCTTCAGGCACCCATGGGTTCGGTCAGGCAGGGTTGGGTCGATGGGAAGGATGTAGGCCTTAGTCCACTCCGCTGGCCTAATGCGGGTTGGTGCACTTCACATGCCTTTGAGAACATTTTTTTTGAACTCTCAGAGATGCAGGTTTCCGTCAGATGTTTTCCTTCACCGCAACAGCAGGTGATATTCATTTTTAAAGCGCACATAACTTTTTTACAAAGTCATTGGTGCGTGCCAAATAGTGCCACTGGGATCCGAACCCGGACCCCTCGATTAAGAGGTCGAATTCTTAGCCACTGGACTATCACTGCTTTTGAACTATACTATAATATTATTATATTAAATTGACTTTTATCAAGTGTAAATACTATACCTTTGTAATAAATAAATTAATTGAGTATTGAGTCCGATAAGCGACGACACTGTCAGTCTACGAGGTTTCGCAGTTTCAAAAAGAGCTTTAACTGTAACCACCCGATTCTTACCTAACGTACGAGTACATAGCATTGAACATCAGTGGGCAAGTCCTTGCCACCAACCACTTAACACGTAGAAAAGCACGAATGCTAATATTGCGAAAGGCAACGTAAGTCACGGTCACGGATTTAGCACTTTGCCAACTGTTATAAGAAGGCATTGTTGAAACCATTTAAGAATAGTTTTTCAGAATGATTAAAACGGAATAATGAATGGATGGTTCGCAATTTCAATGTAAATCATGTTTATAGATAAACAATTATAAAAAGGAATGTGGTAACGCGCGTATAAATAACTAAACTAATTAATTAAAACTGTGTCGAGAGTTTTTTCCTCCGGCTTTTTCTCTCTATGCCCAGTAATGGGTGGCACATTGCATAGCCGATGAGTTCGAATAGGTAAAATATTAAAATCAATAAATAATTTGGACTGTTGAACAAAATTAATAATTTAGCAATAAAATCATAAAATGTAAATTAAGTTTTTAGTTATATAAGACATAATTATTGTATGCCCGCATAGGGTACACTGTTCTAACTTATTATAATTTTTGTAACATCTTACTCATGTAACAGTCAACAATAAACGTATTCTTTTCTTATCTAAATAAAATTTAGTTTGTTAAAGGTTTAGTTGTCTACGTTTTTAGTAAACTAACGTACACCCCTGTAACCCATGGATACATAAAGCCTCAAAACGGTCGTCTATAAATGTATATCTCTGGCAACTATACCTTTTATATGCGAACAAAAATTTATGATAGTTTGTCGGGACGACATTGATACTCCTACCTCAAAGCTAATTTGTCGAGGTCACGGGTTCGAGTTCTGTCGCAGCCTCGACGTCGTCGACCCGCTCGCGGACCTCATCATTTTAAGAATAAGTTCGCAGCATCCATACCTGGAAACCGAAACACAAAAAGACTGCTTGAGAACGGTGGGTATTGGGGATGTCGCTCTCCTCCCTGAATGCTCTACAATGGATTCCTCTAAAAGGTGCCACGTCCGTTTCTGGCCCTCTTTATTTTTCCGCTTCCCCCTATCTGGGTGACCGTATTCCCTTTAGCCTTTTCTTAACTTTTCTTCACGTCGCTTATCAATCCTTCGACCGGCTCGCATATCTACAACAGATGTTCTGACTTATAAAAATGTCTATACGTAAGACGGCATTCACGGCAGGCCTTATAAATAAAATAGCTATATTAATTACCATCGCTGTATCGATACGCGGTAGGCATGCGGAAACGGTATAATTTCGCGACCGACCTCCCCGCCCTGAGGCCGCGACCTCCTACCGCCTCAGCGACCTTAGCGAAGGCCAGGTGCAATAAACTTTCGTAACTCGTAGTGTATTGTGTCAACTAATTTGCAGAACCTTTGCACTTTGCCATATCTTTGTGATATTCACAGAGAATCAAGTTTTTTTTTAAGCAAACGGCAAAAACGCAAGCTACCTGTGCCTCGAGCACAAACTACGCTGTTTCGTATAACTAGCTGTGACCGCGACTTCGTCCGCGGGGAATTCTAAAAAACGTAGCCTAAGTTACTTCTTATTACATCAGCTATCTGACAGTGAAACTCTCGTCGAAATCGGCCCAGCCCTTCCAGAAATTAGCCGGAACTGGTACGGATACTGCGTACCTATACATATGCTTATATTATATTATAAATAATAGCTTCTAAGTTATTATAAGTTTATCTTACATTTTATAAAGTCATTTAGTTTCTTATAAGTTTTGTAGGTGGTTGAATCTCTTACTAATAATTTTTTTTAATTTTACAAACCAAATTTATTACGTAATCTCACTAAGACTTACAAAATGATGTTTTTTTATGTTATTTATGCAAATTTTATTAAGCCTAACAAATTAATTTCTGTTCACTCATAAACCGAATATTTCACGTATACGATAAAATATCCTTATTTCTTCATACAAATGATCAAAATGTTTATTATTTTTAAACATTATTTTATTTATGATTCCTTACTTAATATTTCTTCCTTGCCATTAGGTACTATAATAATGATATTATATTTATATATTATATGCGCATATATCAGACAAATGTCAATAGTACATAAAGCTGACTGGTCCCGTTGAGGTCGATGGGGCCTTGTCCACAGTGCCCACTGTGATTTGAGGTCGCTCGCCAAATTAAAACACTTCCGCAAACATTGAACGGGTCAAACTTGAAATTTGAATGCATTAAAGTTAATCAAAATGTCAAATGTGATGATCAGCTTTGTCTCCTTGATTACTGTTTAAAACGATATTAGAATATAACTGTAACCCATAAATGACTCACTACAGGGTCGGGTGTCCTCTCACAATGAGATGGATGCAGGCCGCCGTCCACCACGCTGGCCTAATGCGGGTTGTTGTGTGAGAGGAGACCCGACCCTGTAGTGGGTCATTAATGGGTACTGACATGACAACAGCAGATGATATTTAATTTTATAAAGATTTAAAGATTAACACAGTCATAACTTTTTTACAAAGTCATTGGTGCGTGCCACTGGGATTCGAACCCGGAACCCTCAATTCGAGATGAAATTCTGAGCCATTGGGCTATCACCGCTTATTTAATTAAGATCGCTAATTTCCTAAAGCAAATCGAGTAATAACATTTGACGCAATAATGACGTTATGTAGAAATGGCGGTTACGTAAGTGCGTGGGAAGATGAAATGCGGGCCCGCTGCGGTTACGCCGCGGTCGCCGCGCGTCCCGCCTCAAGGGCTGTATTTCAATTCCTTGTTAAAATATTATTGAAGTGAAATCTTCTTTAGCGGCGTTGTGCACTTTGGGATGGGTAAAATATGTTGAAAGGTTCATCGCCACGAAATCTGAATGGGAATGGGAATACAGAATCAGGGCCCAGATTCGAATCCCACCGGCACGCACCAATTACTTTTCTCGTTATTAAAATTAGCTCCCGCTGTAACGGTGAAGGAAAATGTCGTTAAGAAACCTGCATGCCTGAGAGTTCTTCACAATATTCTCTAAGGCATGTAAATCTCAGCAAAACTTAATGAACAAGACAAATATCCCGCTCAATTGTGATACAAGACTCAACTGCAGTAAGTCCCTAATGGATTGTCAAAACTCGACGACTTCCTTCGTTCCTAACAGCGCAACTTCGCAGTCCACTGCCGGGCATGGACCTCCCCTCGACGCCACTCCGCCCGGTTTAGGCCCTCTGAATCCACCGGTACTTTCGCAAAAACCAACTAAAACCTAGGCACTAAACATAAACAACATCGCTCCAAGTATCTAGTGTCTATCTGAGTATTGTATCGGAGCTGTACATAATAAATTTGTCTGTGGGACGTACGACATAGTGCTCGCGCGCGACTTTCACCGCGGTCCGTGGTCTTACGTAATCGCAATGCGCTGTTAGTCTATAGCTCTCCTAGACTCTATGGCTTTTCTTAGAAGTTTCTGGATGATTTCCACAACATTTTAGTTGTCTATCAACCCGAAGAAGGTCCTCGGGCAGGACCCAAACATGTCGGCATCACCGATAAATAATACCGTGAGTAAAACCGGTTGATAGATAACTAAAATGAACCATCTTGCTGCTTCACACTCATAGCCCCACACTAGGATTCCCTGTGTCGTGGGTGACATGGTCACATACAAGACATCCAGACCAGAAACAGAAATTCAAATTCATCATTCTAATCTCTGCTCTGGGAATCCAACCCAGGACCTTCCGCGCAGCGCACCGGTGTGTTAACCACTGCGACACTGAGATGATGCTTCTGCTTGCAATGACAAATGACATCAGTTGTACTGCAGACTTCAAAGTCGGGAGTTTTAACGGATCCTTACGTAAGAAGCCTATTAATGCAGATATGTCTAGATCTTTGGTATGCAAAAGGTGTCAAATAGCCTTTTAATACTAAAAATGTGCAGAATGTGTTTCCAGATTCCATAGGTGGTGAACAAAATGTCGAATGGTGAACGATGCGGCAGGTCACGTAACCGCCAGTTGCGTTGTCCGCCTTCCTACGTATTGTCCAATCTCCTTATAATACTGCAATTATTGTGACTTGTGACGCTATACCAACAATGTGTGGACCTACGGCACCGAAACCTGGAACTTTGAGCTTCTCTACGTGACAGAGTCAGAAATAATGAAATCCGTAGAAGAACGAAGGTAACCGACATAGTTCTCAAAGTTTGCACATTAAAGTGGCAATGGGCTGGCCACCGATGGGGAATAAGGTCCTCGAATGGCGACCATGTTTAGGCAAAAGGATCACAGGCCGCCCTCCTACCAGGAGGACTGATGACCTAAAGAAGACGGCGGGAAACCGTTGGGTTCAGAGGGCACAGAACCGGGTGGAGTGGCGTCGATTAGGGGAGGCCATGTCCAGCAGTGGACTACCAAGGGCTGAAAGGAAGGAAGGAGGAACTTTGAGCCTGATTCGTAAGCTCAGAGTCGTTCAGAGGGCGATGGAGAGAGATCACTCCTTGGACCGTAAGTTCATTTAAACGAAGCCGCAAGCAAACATTGGTTTTTAGCACAGTATAAAGTCATACTGTATTTTTAGTTTATTTAATAAAAGCATTTCTATTCGAGACACATTTGCAATGAGTCAGCACTAGTAACTGTGGCCGTTGCTTGCGTTTAACAATCGTTTGTGTTTAGATGCAAACAGGCGCTCTCGCGCTTCTTATATAGGTTAAGTAATACCTAAACAATTGCAGTTAAAACTTCCTTTAGTTAGATTTGTTGAAGATGCAGTGTGAAAAATAGTAAACTAGTCTACATATACTATAAACCAACATAACGAAATGTAACCTAGACTTGTGTTCAGCATACTTTTTTTAAGTACAAGGTTTTCGCTGTAAGTAATAGCAAAGTATAATTAATGACAAATACTTTTATAAAATAGGTAAGGCTTTGTATTTGAAAGATTATCTTAAAAAAGGAATACGAGTAAATAACAATAAAAAAGGAAAGCACTACAATAGGTATTAAGCGAAGAAATATACAAACGCGTCCACGTAAAACTACACCACATAAACCAACATAACAAAACCTCAGCATGGCTGTGTGCGTCTAACGCTAGCGTCTAGAACGTGCGCGTGCGCGTGCGCTTACATAACACGAGAGTGCATTCACTCCGCGAAGAGAAATGCATCGCTGCACCTCGTGATATAATGCGGATTAAGACCGATATTAGCGAGATCGGGCTTTGACGTGATGTGAGAAAACTTTGCGTTTATTTACACAGATATTGGGGAAAATGAGGAAAATTGATCATGCCATAAATTTGTGGTATTAAATGGTCACGAAGAAGACATTGGAGAGAGGTATGCTCGACATTCCTCAACGTGACAGAGTCAGAACGAAGGTGACCGACGTACTCGTAGCTCTCAAAGTTTGCAAATTAAAGTGGCCATTGATGGCATTGCTGGTCAGACCGTTCGCAGGACTGACAACCGATGGAGAAGAAAGTTCCGTTAATCACGACCAGTTTAGGCAAAAGCAGCAGGCTGGGAGGCCCATGCCTGGCAGTGGACTACCAAGGGTTTAAAGGAAGGAAGAAAAAAATAGATCGTTGTGCGTTTACAAAGGAATTAAGGGATAATGGAGAAAACGCTTGGAAAAGGTTTAGTTCGTAAGTTTTGATGTATGAAGCAGGAGTCGGAATTTTCGGTGATCTGTCATGTAACGGCTCATTTGTCAACCAGCGAAAGATTTTTTTAAATTAAAACAACAATTTAATAACAAAAACATTAAGCTTCCCTAAGTTAACTTAATGTTCTAAGGCTCCACGCATTGCTTTGTGAATATACCTCATTTACAAACAGACATAGCCCCTTTATATTAGTATAGATAAGTCACATTGGTATAACATTTGCTATTCCTGAATTAAACAGCCTCCACAAACATGGCTGCTTGAGAAATAAACTTTGCAGGGAATACATTCTCTGCCGGATTTTTGCAATGGAGATCACATGAAAGATGATAAATTAAGTATTTCTTTTTAGTAAAATTTCTACAAACTCTTCTTAAAATTATAGTGTTTTATATATACTACCGTTTACTACATATTTATACCGTTTTTATACCGTATAACATTAAAGAAATATTCTCTGTTTGGCCCAAAGGTAGAGAATGGCATAAAGTCCGCTTTTTGTACCGTTTTGTTAATTGGTACAATAATGTTACGCTCCTGACTACTTAACACTGACTTTCACGAGCTGAAATCGAAATATTCGATCAGAAATCAAACTATAGGCACTTGCTTAGCTAAACATTAATAAAATTATAAACAATTTATTCGCAAGCGATGTCGTCAGGCAGTTTTCCATAAGAAAGCTGCGGGCATCGACGCGATGCTGCGCTCAAGTACTGCCGACTACATTCTAATGTACAGAGTTAAGGCAATGTCGCAGATAATATAGCATACTGTAAGCTTTAGTAAAAAAAAAACAAAATGTTCAATGTCGGTGCCACATTCATCCTTGATATTCCACACCAAAATCTTGTACCACGTTGTCGATGTCAGGTTTTTTTGACGAGTTTTTCTAAACTCATTCGCTTAAAACATGAAATTGTCGTCATTTGCACTACTGCCAGCAAAATAGATTAGTTTTTATTGCTGTGTAAAGATTCTTGTATAAAATATCGTCGGTATTTAAATATGTTTTTATAATTTAATGGCGGGCCAATAAGGTGCTATGCAGACTGAAATTTTACTGAAATCTGATGTTATCTACCGATAACACACCTTGAAACATTACGCAAATGCACACAACATGTTTTGTAAAAAACTGAAGTTTGCTCATGGGTTGCACTTATTTTGTAAGCTTATTATTTTTTGTGTACAATAAAGAATTATTGTATTGTATTGTATTGTTGCAATGACCATTAACAAGCGCACTCATTTTTAACACACTCAATTTTCTTGTCTTTTATTTAAAAATAAAATAAAGAAATGATAAATATAGTCTATTTTATATGGCAACTCAGCACTTTAACAATTTTTCTCGCTTAAACCGACAATATCTCCTCTTAATACCCATATATTATTGAATATTGAATACCGTCTTGTTCCAATGTTCTTGTTCGTTGTAATCCAATTAAGAAACTTAATCACACTTTCCAAAAAACCTATCAACAATGGTCTCGAAATTAAATCGGCATACTCGTAAATATGAACGGAGACATGTCGAACATGTGGTCCCCAAATACAGAAGCTGCGTGAATTATGTATGAGAGTACGGTGTCAGCCACGGTGGGCTGCCTTTCAATGGAAAACGCGTTTTTTATAATTAAAGGTTCGTTGAAATTCAACTTTAATTAATTAGCTATTGAAATTTGAATTCGACACGTAACGTACACTTCATTTTTAACAGACTTCGAAAAAGTAGAACTTTATACTCGTATTTTTAACCGACTTCAAAAAAGGAGGAGGTTCTCAATTCGTCTGTATGTTTTTTTTTTTCGACTGTATATTTTTTAGTTTTTTTTTTGCATGTTTGCATGTCAACATAGGTACTCAAACTCGTGCATTTTTCTCTATATAAACCTTAAATTGTACCCATATTTTTCGCTTCACTTAGTATATAAGATTATAATTATTGATAGGGTGCATTACAATTGGCAGCTGTGACCACCAGACAACGTCATAGCAACGGCGTCCAGGCGCGTTAGCTATTTGCGGGGGATATAACACCAGTCCCTCGATCATGATCTTTCGCAGTTTCGTATACTAATCGTATCAAGCTGCCATTAGTATGGGAAGGTGTCAAGAGACTGACATAAGGCATACTAATGACTGACGTTTCCATACGAATACTTTGACTTTCGCTACTTTTTGATCATAAACCAACCGAAATATCTAACAAAGCCTCATCCGACATTCTCTGCACAAAACTTTCCTTCGACCTTTGCAACAAAGCCGCTCGGAACTGCAACCGCTGTGTGTGTGTGTGTGTGCACACTCGCACACCCTCACTTTCACTCGGCAAACTATTCCTAGGACGCGTTCACAGGTTTCGGCTACAGGAGAAAGGGAGTGTTTTGTTTCATGGGAATTTTCGCGGTGCCTTTGGTTTTTTTTGCTTTTTTGCTGTTTGGTACGTGCCTGAATGTGTTAAACTGTTAAACCTTTATTTGTATGCCATGCGATTAGAGAAATAAGTGGATCTGTAAATTGGTTAATCAGATAGAGATAATGACCATCTGTCGTGAAGGTGCACTCATGTACTATTTAATATCGAATTGTTCTTTAATAATCATCATCATCATTTCAGCCCTTCGATGTCCACTGCTGGACATGGATCTCCCCTAATCGACGCCACTCCGCCCGGTCCCGGCCCGTTGAATCCAACGGTTTCCCGCTGTCTTCTTCAGGTCGTCAGTCCACCTGGTGGAGGGCGGCCTTTGCTCCTTTTGCCGAGACGTGGTCGCCATTCGAGGACCTTCTTCCTCAACGATCCTTCGATAATCATTCTTTAATATTACAGAAAATAATAACATTTTGTGATGCGATACCTTTTTCAATTTCTCATTTAATAACAACGGTTTTTTACATCTCCGAAATTTTAAATTTATTTTTTTAAGTACAAAGGCAAATGAGCCTTTAACCCATGCAGTGTTAAATGGCCATTGCAGTCCATGGACTACGATTTTCAAGCTCAAAAAGGACTCAATCATTATCTTCTTAAACATATTAATTAGTAAGCGTTAATACGTCAGAGGATTAAGTTGGTAACTTCGTAGCCTCAAATGTATTAATATACGAGTAGGTTAATTCAATTCTAATTTTAGATTGCACAAATCCTAGACAAGAGTCCAGTATGTACGCGGTCTAATGCGTCTATTAGAAGAGTGTCGATGTGTGCGTGTTGCACATCGCGCGTGTGTGCGTCTAATGCAACGCTTAGATTATATCATATAGAGCTGGGAAAACGTTAGAAACTCTTCAATTTATTAATTTAAATTTGTACGGCGTATTAGATTGTTTAAACATTTATTTTTAGACAAGATTAACCAATTGAATTGAATTGTGGGGAAAATACGATGGATAAAATGGTAGTTTGGTACATAAAAGTAAAATAATTATACATATAGTTACAAATTCAAATAGCGATTCTATTTTAGTTATGTAGGTACTCGTATTAGCTATTTGGATAATGTGACACATTCAAAAAAATATACATATTCTTATAATGCTCATTATTTCTATATTACAAAAAATACAACGTCAGATAGAATTTCTTCTCCATTTGAGGTTGGATGCGGGTCTCCATGGGCTGCAGGGACCACTCAACATCAGGTGGCCTGCGTGCCACGTTTACTCAGTTTCTATATTTTTTTAATAACTCATGTAACCAATATGATATCTGTATATGCATCCATCAAATTATTTATCTGTTGCAACATGAAAATTGATAAGGTACACGACTTGTCAAAAAGAATAATGAGATATCAGTAGCACGCGAGTGCGTGTGTGCGTGTGTCCAATGGTGCGTTTAAATGCAGAAAGTTGCAGAGTGCAAGCACCTTATATTGCACTATTTACTATATGATATAGAACGGTGATAGCCCGGTGGCTTAGAACTCGATCTCTTAATCGTGGGGTCCGGGTTCGAATTCCAGTGGCACGCACCAATGACTTTATAAAAAATTATGTGCGCTTTATAAAATTAAATTACACTTAAGTCCGCCAACCCGCATTAGGCCAGCGTGGTGGACTAAGGCCTACATCCTTCTCATTGTGAGAGGAGACCCGAGCCTGCAGTGGGTCCCTAATGGGTTAAGAACACCTTAATGATTTTGGAATAGTTATATTTTTGATATTGGTCGTCGAATCAACATGATGTTAAAAGATTTTCACTTTGCCATGCATGCCATTACAAATTGCCATGAAATATAAAATTAAGTTTTAGTTATATAAGACATAGACATAGACGTAGACTGTTCTAAACTTATTATAAATTTTTGTAACATCTTTCTCATGTAATGTAACAGTCAACAATAAACGTATTCTTTTCTTTTCTTTTCTTTGGTTACGTATTCGTATTACTTACTATTGTTTCATCATACGTTTTAGATATAGTGTTAAATTAAAAAAAAAACTACTTATATAGATTTATGTTTATGTCTTCAAAATTTTACACAGTATTAATCTCCAGTTTTGCTGACCCGCATTCAACCGATAGCTTTGACAATAGCAGAAAGTCACTTGTTCTGATAATTGCGGAAAGTTTACTCGTAACGTAACTCAACTATAAGGAACTTGTTTCCATCTTCAAAATTTGAGCTGTAACCTCCCGGTCATACTGAGTCACAGCCGGGTGACTTCTGGACGATTTCACAGCTCCATGTGGTGTATTGCGTGCGGGTGGCGGGGGTTGCGTTCAGTCCGCAAAGACGTTCGTTGCTCCCGCGCAGGTCAACGACTCTTTCACTGGCGCAAGCGCACGCGCCCGCTTTCGCGATAACACTGCCGGGACGCCTAGAGATGGGCTGTGTTGTCGAATCGAGTGATTTCAATTAGTCGTCTACGAGTAGAGATTCGATTACACCGGACCTCGGTTATGCAAAATCGCGACTATCCCTGTGGAAGTATTTATCGAATTTTAAGCGAGTTAAACAAACGTACTTTGAGTTACTCGTATAATCGAGTAGAGATTCAATTTTACCGGACGCATTCGCGATTATCCCTATTAAAGTTTTGCAAGCTAGTTAAACAAATGGACGAAGCGAGTCAGACCGTGTTGGATTTTCAGAGATACAAATATTAGACAACGAGACACTTTTCACTAGACGGATATTTGTAAGTATTTTAGATGCGAGTGCCTCACGAAAATAATTATGTAGTTCAAATTACCGAGTCTACTGTCGAGTGTATTATGTATTAGACACTTACATTTATTGGTACTGTAAAACCACTGGAGTTCGCCCGGGAATATATTTTCCTCTACTTGATTACCAACTGCTAATACTATGTAATAGTAACTGCATTTTTCATGAGTTACAATTCGGGTTTAGAGAGCGATCGTCTTAACCGATCCAGAGTACCTACTTTCTCCAGAGATTATGACTGTTATAGTGCAGTACTCGAGTACAGAACCACACAGCATTCGCATTGCTCTGGACCTCGATTACTTTCCTTATGGGTACTGAAAACTCGAGAAGACCTACGAGTACTAACTCGATTACTTTTGTTATAACTCGAGTACAACTCGGCACATCTTTACTGTTGATTTGGAACGAGACAGCCTGACGGGCAGTGTTAGTAAGACAGAGACAACTATGAAAAATAGCCCTAATTAATTTAATACATACAGTGTATTGTTTCGCCTCGCTTCACGCGATAGTGCGAAAGTTATCGTTTGATTTTAGACAATTAATTAAACATTTTTTGTAATCCAAACAGAACGGCGATAAACATAATAATGCTAAAGAAAATTAAATTAATGAAATGGCGTGGCTCAAAAAATGCTAAAAATGTCTAATTTGGACGAACTTCTGTCAACAGTTTTATTTTTCTTTTTTAAGAAATTCATAAACCGACGCCTTGATGATAAATCGAGTCAAGTGCCTAATTGAGTCTACCGCACTCCTAAAACATAGTTATTTAAAGAATAACAAATACGTCGGACATCTTTAGGTACAGGTGTTAAGACCATATTTTCAAGATTTGAACTTATTTCTTGTGCTGGCAACAGTTCGAATATTAACAATGTTATGTTTTGAAGCATGCAAGAAAATGAGCTTGCAAAAATTGTACATCAACGACGTTACAGAAGACAGATATTGGTGTGGCCATGTATGCCAGTACCCATTAATGACCCACTACAGGGTCAGGTCTCCTTCTCGTAATGAGAGGGATGCAGGCCTTAGTCCCTTAGGACGCTGGCCTACTGCGGATTGGTGGACTTCACATACCTTTGAGAACATTTTTTTGTGAACTCTCAGGGATGCAGGTTTCCTCACGATGTTTTCCTTCACCGTAACACCGTAACAGTAAGGTGATATTTAATTTTAAAAATCGCACATAACTTTTTTACAAAGTCATTGGTGCGTGCCACTGGGATTCGAACCCTGACCCCTCGATTCGAGGTCGAATTCTAAGCCACTGGGCTATCACCGCTGCTTTGTGTGGTGTGGCCATATCAAAGGTAAAGCTAGTGCCGCTTTTGAAGATGTCAAATCCCCAAGGTAATTTTCACTTGCTGCGATAAACCAGTTGAATGGCAAGATGGCAGTACACGCCAGTGCAACAAATTCTTCCATCTATCAAACCGAATATGATATAATACTAACTATATCTTTACTTGAGCACGCCTTTCACTGCAGCCAACGACCATCGCCTTGCGTGACAGAAAGTGACAGTGCCGTGACGTAGGCGCTCGTCATAAATGAAATTGGTTAAGACAACTGAGTTTAATTCAAACGGCGGTGGAAAACGTTAATGGAACCTGTATGCCTTTCTTATAACGGGGGAAAACCTTCATAGGTACCTGAGAGCCGTTGGAGCGACTCCGGATTATGTGGGATTGTTGCCAAAAGACATGCCAAGATTGTTTACCAAATAGGACAGATGTAAAATAAAAAGATCTTTAATAAGAAAATTTTCATATGCGATTATGCCACGGCAGTAAAACTTTTGTCTGCATGGCAAATTCGAAAAAGAAAGGAAATGTCGAATTCCATTTTTAAATGTTTACATTTGATTGGGCATTTGTCGTAAGTTCTTTTTTTATTAAAGCGATTAAAATCATTGAAAGGCAAAGCAAAGTATTAAAAAAATTCAAAGCATTGATAAATCGCTTCAAAACGGACTTTAAAGTCGCCATACTTTTTTCAGACCACGAAATTGAGGTCAATATTAAGTATTATGATTAGGCGCCCTAAATATAAAGCATTAAATGCAGACTGAATGATGTTGATGTCTGTTTAGCTTCAGTTACACTGTTTAAACATCGACTTTTTTCTGAAATTGTAGTAAAATTCTTTAAAAAATTAAAAAAAGCAAGTAATCCAGTGACTACGTGAGGTACTTACATAGTAAGTATACTTTCTTCTTATGTAGGTCTATGTATATTTTTTACCTTTGTATTTTTTATTAAGTGATATTTTAGTCCAAAAATATCATTTAAATTACAAATAAAATCATGTGCGCTGCTTGTTCAATGTTTAACATAAAATAATACAAAAAAAAACAAAACATCACTTTCGCTCTCGAAGAAAAGAAAAAAGTAGCATGCTTTCATTCTCACATAATAAAGTGTGTGAATATTCGTACATTCGCCTCGGCTTTTAACTTACAGCCATGAATTAATTTGGCAATTCTGGTCACATTTTTTCATGGTAAGTTCAAATGATTAATACCGGTATTTCAGTAGGAGTAGAGTGTAATAAACTTTATAATTATTAAAAATAAAGCATCTACCTATATATAATATCTTAGAAATACATATTTGGCTAATTAAAAAAATCTGATCTCTAATTACTAACAAACATTTAATTTTAGTCATAATGGAACGAATAAACGTACCTATATCTTGTAGCTGATTTAGAGACGAATTATTTGCCAGTATTGATGTCGGTACAAGTGTTCTGAACATGTTCGGAACCAAATCAAATTTATCCACGCGTCATAAAATTGAACGGCATTCAAGCACATTCAAGATTCGTTTAGAAACTTGGTTTTATAATTGCGTCTGCGAGGCGATCGGTCCGGACCATAGATATACCTAATATTATTAGATAGATCGTCTGTCAAATTTAATGATAGAGACGAAACCAAAAATGTGCCCATCAAGTAGTCAATAGGGCGCTTCGTATTAAAAACGAATTCGTATATATCTATCTCGTTCTAACATGCTGTATAAGTACTGCTGTATAAGTATTTTCTCTTTCACATTGCCAATCTCTAACGTTAGTTAGAATAATACATCTATGGCCCGAACACACGCTTACGTGTCGACCTTACATGGCGGCCGCGCGCAACGTGCATGTTTGTATGTATGTACGTATTTATTTAATTTATAATTTACGTGACTGTGTGCACAAGTGTTTCTTAAATATGTGCCTTCGCTTCAGTAAACACCACCCGTGTTTATCCCAGTCAATCCTTGTTTAATCTGTCGCAGTTCTTAATTTAAACGAGTGACCGAACGCGAAGAAAATTTTAAGACGTTTTACTCACAATCTGTTAAGTATAATTAACCTTACTTACGTGTGAATCGTAATCGCTCATGTTAATTAAACAATAGTAAGGTCACGGATTGTTTCATTGTTTTTTTAATATGTAATCATAGCCGAACGCTGGCGCTTGGGTTCCGGCCCGTGAACGAGAGCTAACAGCCGGCGAGGCCGTCCATCGATAACCCTCACGATATTCATCGACCAAAACCATCATGACCCGTGTCCTTACAGACATTAGTACGGAGCGTAATTTATTTTTGAAACAATTGCCTTCACTGCGCCTCGAACATCCGTTACGCAGACTAAGTGGCATCATACCTACACGATCACATGTGAACACTGACTAATTTAACATTAACCGCCGAAGGTCAGAACGTAATTGCTGTAAAAATTTTAGAGCGATCTGAAAGTAGCGACTCCGTAGCCTCTAAATTTAAAAAGTTGAAAAGGGCGCGAAAGCATACGTCAAAATGGAAAGCAGTGCAATGTGCTGAAAGGTTTCATACCAAAGCCGTAAAGCTGTTTAAAAAAAAGGCAGTGCAATGCAAATGCAAACATGGCATCATGTCGAGTCGCGATGGATGGGTTGTCGGTGTTGCACAAGGTGCAAGAGTGAGTTTTGCTCGGTGTATTATTTATTGATTGTTGAAAAACAATGGCGGGCGCGCGGCTGGCAGTGAGTCAGTGGGTCAAGGGTGCGCTGACCCAGTTACGACGCGCCGAAATTCGCGGGCTCGCAGTTGCTAACCTCATTGAGTAGGGGCCACGTAGGTAGGCACGTACGCGTGGTATAATGTTGCAGTTTTGATTAATAATATCGATTTTCGAATTAATGTGTATTAAAATTGATGATTAAATGTTACAATTATCTGTATTTCATAATAATTATCTATGGTTTTATAAACTTATATCTTTTTTTATATTTTTTACAGATAGCTACAATAACTTTACGTCGTAAATTTACATCTGGAACGAACACGGAGTATATTTAAAATTCGAATTCTTTAAAACATTAAAGGAACACCACTTAAAAATTAAAAAACTTTAACTTAAAATATCGATGCCTATTGATTTAACGAGCCTGTATTTAACTCGCTAGTGGTGTGGTCATAACTCATGGCCAAGCGCTGTGAGGGTCACAGTTAAAGAACGAATGCTTGTCTTGTATAATCCAGTATGAGGAACATACATTTACTTACAGCAATGTATTCGTCAAGTTTAAAATATGAGATCGAGGCGTCATCTCGTACTAACAAACGGTTAATTTTGTATCTTAAAAATTTCTGTCGCCAACCATTAGTTAACAAATTGACACTGCAGAGTTAGGTAGATCTCCTATTACAATAAGAACGACTAGGTATGCGGGTTTATGGACTGCAGATTCTGATATCTTTGAGAACAGGCATGCCGGTTTCTTCTCGATGTTTCTTTAACCGCTACAGGAGATAACGTTTAATTGACATACCATATTATCTCGTAGAGCAATAGGTAATCGGAATTTATTATGTTAATGAAACTACTTTTATTTTTGGAACGATCAAGGCATTCACATGTATGTGAGAAAACTTAGTCCACAGAATTCAGGCGCTGATAACCCGTCGTCACATTAGGTAATGCGAAATTCCTACTCCTACATAAAACATGCAATGCAATGTACTAATTCATCGTACCGCATTCGTAAAGTCCCATATAAGGGTGTAGAAATTTCAAAGGTCCGAAGCTCGGCATTGTGGCAGCCTTGTCCGAGACACGTGGGAGCCACTCATTCACTGTGGCAACACTGTAACGAGCCGTCTGATGGTAAGCAGCTACGTCACAGCTTAGAGCTGGAAGCAAACTTGTTTATATCTGAACTCTTGAGTAGAGCTTAAAACATCGCCGCTTTCTATGCACATGGCATTAAGTGCGTCTTTTGTTATGTTTTGTTATTTGATATGAAATTGATTTAATAAGTAAATAAGCCTCACCGATAGCGAAAAAGCTATAACTTATTTCTTTTACTCATAAAAGTGCGAAAAGTAACAAAATGGCTTTTTATTTCTCTCACAAAGAGTGCTCTTTAGCCCTCTCAGCATTTTTTACTCGTAAGAAAAGCCTAAAGCTTTACTTACGAGTAATTACATCTGTTCACCACATTGGTAAAGTAAAATAATTATAAATTAAGGCATAAAAGTTGAGGCTTGTGAGTTAATAGCAACTTGAAGTTTCCTCGTATCTTGTGTGACATTGAGAAACGTGTTGCTTACGTCATTCCTACTCTACAGGACCATTTTTCCAAGTAGTCGGTAGTGAGACATCACTAAAATCATTTTTAAGCAAAATAAAATCTTCTTTTTTTCAAATTGAAGTGTGTCATCTTTAACAGAAAATAATCAAATTTTCTTGAATTAACTAGTATTTATTTATTGAGGTTTAATATCAACTGAACTTTAATTAAAAAGTTCTTAGAATTCACAAACAAGAAATAAATTTTCGACTAAAGGAGAAAATAGTACATAATTAAGGCCACTTTCATTCAGAAATTTGGTTTTATTTCATTACTTTGACACTGCAAATTTTACTTCGAACATACAGCTTATTTAATTATGTTAGTTTACAAAGTCTTCAGTTACTTACAAACGTATTTTAACAACAAATAGTTATTATAAAAATAGCCTTGTAAGTAAAACATTGATAAGCGTCATCTATCGGCAAGTAGCAGAATTAAAAGCAAGGGTAGCATTATCTGTTCCAGTCTTACCAAGGTGTATTGATAAAACGACCACCATTCAAGGTAGGAATGCAATGATACGTAACATAAAGAATATCTTTTCTCTAAACCTTCTAAAGAAAGTAGTTGATTATGGATGAATCTGAGAAGAAAATTAGCGTGCTTTGTTTGGGCCCCACGGGGTCAGGGAAGACCACTTTGTTGAAGAAGTTACAAGAAGCTGAAGGCATAGACTACACGTACAGTCCAGTGCCAACAATCGGTACCAATCTTTATGATGTTCAGTACACAAATAAACACGGTAAAAAGCAAATAATCACAGTGAGGGAAGTCGGTGGAGAGATGGTCTCATTTTGGAAGAACTATTTAGATGGCGTTGAAAAAGTGAGTAGCTTCCCTTTATTTAGGTTTAAAAAGTGTTAAATATGTTATATTTTATAGACATTATTTGAGCAACAAACCTTAACACAGATTAATAGCGTTTTAAACAGTTGCCAAAAAAAATTAAGGATATGCGATAAAGAAAACCATGAAACTAAAATAATAAGACACATAATATCTAAACTTTTTACATTATTTACGTTCGCAGGTAATATTCGTAGTAGACACGTCGAATCTATGCCAGATTTCAGCCGCAGCAGTATCGCTGTACACTTTGTTAGCGGAACCAAAACTAAGAAACGCCAAAGTAAGCAAACTAATATTTTCGAACCTAGATACCATTACCAACATGGCACTACTTTTAAGGATTTTTAACATTTCATAGTTTTAAATGCTTACTGCATGCATACCGTGGATTAGATACCATCAGCGCCGTCAATACCACAATAATTGCACAATTTTTATCGTCTAGAAATCGATCAACGTCTAGAGAACACGCAAGGTAAATATTTATGAACCACCATAAATCATTATGGATCCAAAAGTGGACCCTTACTTGGGTGATTATAATTTGTTATGATAACTTTGTTTTTTTTTTAATTTGGTAGATAGTCAAAGCCATAATACAACAATGAATATTCAAAATAACCATTACCTACGTACCTATTGAAGTTGACCAAAATGGAAGATTCAGTGTAAACGACGTATCGAAGTGGTTCAAAGATACCTACTCAAAAATGTTCTAAGTTACCCGGGTTATAGTAATAATTATTTACTTGCAGAAAGTGTATCTACTCCTGACTGACCCTACTATTATTGGTTTCTTTCTAGTTCCTCCTGGTACTGAGCAAGATGGACGCCGCCTACCGACAGATGCGCAACGAAGCCCTATTGATGTTGCAGCATGCACGTCTGAAGACCGAGCTGAAGAACGCACCCACGCTTCTGGAAGCTTCCCCGCTGACTGGGGAGGGATTGGACGAACTTCGGATGTTCCTAGCTGAAACTAAACGCTCTTTACCGCAACAAGCTATGGCGAAAGTCTAATAGGAACTTCCACGCGCATCTGTACACCGAACTGATTATCTGACATTTTGGAAGCTTGGAGAGAGACTGGAACTGGACGAATTATGGACTTTCTTCCCCGAAACTAAACGTCCTTAATCCCACCCTGCTATGACGAAACGTACGCACATTCTTCGCCAAAATCAAACGCATTTTACCTCACCCTGCTATGGCAAAGGTATAATGAGAATGCCCATTCTGTAGACTGAGTCAACGGACGGGCCTATGCTTCTGGAAGCTTGGCCCGTGTAGCTTGGAAGGCTGGTAGCAGATCGGCGAGGGACTGGACGAACTGTGGACGTTCCTCGCCGAAACTAAACGCACTTTACCCTTTACTTTACCTTAACGGCTATGGCGAGCTATGGCAAAATGTTATAGGAACTCCCATGCCAATGTACTCGTAGGCCAATCTGACGAATCGAATGCCTTCGCCATTCGGAAACCGTAAACATTTGAGGGGTTGGAGAAACTAGGGATGTAACTGTAAGAGATTCTAAGAAACTTCCGAAGAACCACGATGGGATGAGCCTTTAATTTTTTTTACCTTCAATTTTGTTTTCAAAACAATACATTGTCGGCGTTAGGATAAACAGATTTATAACTGCTTAAGCATCCTTTGTTCCACTGCAGTCGGAGACGGAAGTGTACTTGCCTCGTTTGTGTAATTTAAATTTCACCCAAACCGACGTAACTCAAACATCATCGGCCGCGACCTTAACCCACTTACTATAATTGCACACAGCAAGGTAAATTATAAAATCTAACTGATAACATTAACATCCTGCGAAAAATTATATTTAATATTCTCATAAAAGAACAGGATTATTGTTATCTTGATGGACAGAGGAAACAACAATACGAGGCCAGCCCGAGGAATCAAAGAGCGTTTAGTGCTATCTCATAATTAAAACACAAAACAAAAATTAATTTTGGTAATGAGCATTAATTTATGTGATTGTTAGGTAGCTACTGTAGTATTGTAGATGAATGATATCGACGCTGGATAATGATAATAAAACCTTCAAAAACATATCTACAGCTTTAATTTTCAATTTCAATTTATTTATTTAAAATCAGCCAAAGTCCTTAAAGAAAGTTTAAGACTCCTATGGTATGATAAAAGTAACTTGGTGATGAAAATAAAAAAATTACTTATCAATTTTAATTTAATAAGGCGGCTTGGTTATTATTATGGGGTGTACAGATAGTTTATGATGGAGGGTCTTGTTCTTTAGTTAAAGATAGTAAACTATAGTCATTAGTTGATAAAAAGGTGGAGAAAATTCATCATACAGAAGAACAATGTACTCAAAACGCAATTAAAAATAGTTCTCATTTACATTGTTATAGATTATCATTATACATAATGCTCTAAACTTATTGCTAGTGCCATAAAGTCATCCAGACCGGAAATAAAATTCTTCGTGCTCAGAATGAAATCGAACAAAAGATAATCGAACGCAGGAACTTAACAACAGCGCCATACACCATACATACTAGTGTACATTTTTCCACTCTGTACTTTACAAGTAAAACAGTCGGAATCTAAGGCAAATAAATTAAAAGCAACTTGCGTTATTGTTGACAGATGTCATTAATGTCAATGTCATTTTCACGTTAAATGAATGAATTAAGAAAAAGTAAACATAAAATTAATAAAATGTTTTATTTTGGCCAATTCAAAGCCGAGTTATAATACCAAGCTCTTCCTGAGGACTCCTATATAACAACAAGACAACATGGATTTGTCCAATCTTTGTCGGAGTTGTATGAAAGAGGTAGCTTCGTGGGAACGCGAGAATTTTAGTAAAAGAGCAGTGGACATGTTTTGTTTTTGTACAAACATTAAGGTAAATGTGCAAAACCTTTATGTTATAAAAATTAATAATAACCAATATCTTACCTCTGAGTCAAGTTATTATGAATTGCTGACAATTATAACTTATCTGTCTAACATAATTATAATTTTACATATTCTAAATTCTGTTATTCCAAAATTTTTATCGGTAATCTACTTAGTCAGTCACATAGAGACACGTAAATTTAACTTTATTTGTTACAAAATTCTAGATAACAGACGAGGAAGGGTTACCAAAGCAGTTCTGCTACGACTGTGTCATCAAAATAGAGTCAGCCTTCATGTTCATCAAGGAAGCACAGAATGTGAACATAACTCTCAGAAACATTGTCTCCAGAAATGAGACTCGCGTCATCATAGAGCCAGAGAGTTTCAAACAGATAGCCTTCCACGAGAAACCTGTGAGCACGCTTAAACTAACTTTACCGGACTACAAACTGTGTAGCACTATCATAAGTAACACCGAACAAGTAAAAAAAAGTATTGTTCTTGAAAATAGTACCCCAAATGATGTTGACACAGGCTATCCAAAGGATGTATGTAGTTACACACTAGATGCTTCTAATATACAAGTCAATACAGAACTTAGCAAACCTACAGAAGTTACTAACATGGAGACCTCAGATTTACAAGAAAATACTGATCAGTATGACGCCTTGGAGGCTATAGAAACCAATTTGGATATTCCAGAGGTTTGTAATGAGAGAACTGAAGAAATAGTTGAAACTGAAAATACTATAGAGTTGCACATAAATACTGAAAAGAAGAATGTTTGTCCAATTTGCAGAAAGAGCTTTACATCTAAAGTATGGTTTTCTAAGCATATGGAAAAAGAACACTCTGGAAAGAAATATACCTGTGCACAATGTCCAAAAAGTAAGTTGAATCTGATATTTTTTTATGGTTGTTATCTGTAGCAGCACCAGACAGACCTATCAACCATCTTATACCTGATGATTAAATGTGAGGTAGTGATGATGAGCAATGATTTAAGGGCTTAAAATATATCAAATTTCATTGACAAAACACCCCCATCTAGCCTGCCTAAATATTTTTTTAATGTATATAACTAAAAAATTGATTTTTCAGCATTCTCGAAGCCCTCCCAAGTGGCGTACCACTCAGTGTCACACTCGGAAGAGCGCAAGTTCCCCTGCAGTGTGTGTGGAAAGAGATTCAAGCTCCGGAAACAACTCATGACCCATGCGAGAGGACATAGTGATATCCGGCCGTATGCTTGTGACAAGTGTGCAATGAGGTAGGCTTAAATAATTTCAAGGGAAATATACTATTATAGTGCAGTGTGCCATAATCTCACACTTTTACGGTCGTGTCACAATTGTCTGTTAAAGTTGTACTTTTCTTCACTATCATAGCTAAATAAATAGCATAAACTTGTACATATGCCACTGTTGTATGCTACAGTTATAACGGATTTGTAAGACTCACTCATAAATCTTACTAAAACACACTAGGCTTGTGAAAGGCATGTCAAACTGACCTAAAAATCTGTACTATATGGATTTACTGTAATAATAATATTATGGTAATTGTTATCAGTTATCAATTATATATAACCAATTATTATGTTTGACCTGATCTGATGGCGTATTTCTAAAATTTTCAGGTTCAAAATGAAAAGTGTACTCAAATGTCACATGAAAGTACACGAAGAACAGAAACAATATTTATGCTCCTACTGTGGGTGGAGCTTTGCTCAAGGTGAGATTCAGTGATTTAACATTTGATATATTTCTTTAAATGACGTGTTTCCCAGATCTAATTATTGTGTAAGATGTTCTTTGTTATCCTTAGACGCTTATTTATGAGGGTTGTATTAAGCAGACTATTTATTTAGTGGAGACCCCACTAAGGAAAGTAACAGACGATTTCAATGGAAACTCACCTTAATGATTATTTCATCACACTATACCTCAAGTAAACGATTGAGAAAGACTCAACAACCTTACGAATTCAAATCAAACAGACAGAAATCAGTCAAAAATAAAATCGACTAGCAAACTTAGAAAGCTGATTGAGAGACAGACGTTTCAATATTTCGCTCTGGTAAAGCATAGACTTCGTCGTGATGTTCCCAGCCAGCAACCTCGCGGCGCACACCCGCACGCACACGGGCGCGAAGCCGCACGCGTGCTCGCTGTGCGGCTTTCGCGCGGCGTCCGCGTCCAGCGTGAGGCGCCACGAGCGCGCACACCGCGACGCGCGCACGCACCTCTGCAACCACTGCCGGAAACCCTTCCTCGACGCCAGTGCACTGGTGAGGCACAGCATAAACTACTAGATTAGACACTGCCAATGCCTGCCATTCCATAGTAAAAATGCCAATGACTGCCATTCCATAGTGACACTGCCAATGACTGCCATTCCATGGTGACACTACCAATGCCATAGTGACACTGCCAATGATTGCCATTTCATGGTGACACTACCAATGCCATAGTGACACTGCCAATGATTGCCATTTCATGGTGACACTACCAATGCCATAGTGACACTGTCAATGCCATCCCATAGTGATAATGCCAACTGCAATTCCATAGTGACAATGCCAATGACTACTGAATAATACCATCGCACCGTAAGAGAGTAATTTTCTAGTAATTAGTTAAGAAATAGGTAGAATTGTTGTAGTCAAACCACCGCCGTTACCCTACCCTGTTTAATACACATAAGGGTGAAACCGCACGAGCGGCGTCCGCGTCCAGCGTGAGGCGCCATGAGCGCGCACACCGCGACGCGCGCACGCACCTGTGCATCCACTGCCGGAACCCCTTCCTCGACGCCAGTGCACTGGCGAGACACTACGTATAGGATACGCCACTAATGATACTATACTATAAACTAGCTGACCCCGCAAACGTTGTTTTGCCGTAATTATAAGTTGTCGAGTGTTAAAAATCGACTATTAAAATATAGGGGTTGGTGATAGAAGGGTGAAAATTTAGGGTTGTATGTAAAAATAATTGTCCAAAAAATTAAATAAAAATGTTAGGTGTGGACAACGCTTATCACTTAAGGGTATGAAAATTAGTCAGTAGCCGATTCTCAGACCTACTGAATATGGATATAAAATTTCATAAAAGTCGGTCAAGCCGTTTTGGAGGAGTATGGTAACTAAAACTGTGACATGAGAATTTTATATATGAGATAAACAAGTGCCTACTAAACCCCCATGGCAACTGAACTGAACAGGCCGCATTGACCACTTAATATCAGGCAGCTTGCATGCCCGTTTGCCGTCCCATCTATCATCTAACAGTGATGTCATTCCCCGCAGGCTCGTCACACGCGCACGCATACAGGGGAGCTGCCCTACCAGTGCCCGGGCTGCGCGCGCGCGTTCGCAGACAGCTGGAAGCGCAAAACTCACCTCATGCGCGCGCACCGCCTCGCCCTACATGACATACCGCCGATGCGACGGGACGGACGACCACTGTGATACGTCTACAAGAATCTTAAATGACAATTTGACACTTGTGACAATTAGTGACATGACAGCAGCTGGAGCGTTAGCTTTCTCACCGAGCTGGGTGCAGGTGCAGATTTTTCACAGGAATATGACATGAAGTTCTTCAAAAAGGGCGTAAAAAGAGTTCTCCTTCAAAGCCGCAACGCACTGGCGACTCAGGTGTTGCACGTGTCAGTGGGCGGCGGTGACCACTCACTTACCATCAGGTGGCCCGTCTGCCAGCTGTATTTATAAAAAAAGAATAAGGCTTTCCTCTTGTTTCATACACTCTCGCTCAGCAACATAGCCCACTCAGTGCCTAGTGTTCATACATTTTATTTGAAAGGCTATGCTCCACTCCAATTAACTTTTCCACACATGCTGTGAGTGATTTCATGCTGAAGTTATAAATTATTGCAATATTTGTACTATTGACAGTATCTATAGATGTCACCTAGTCAATAAGCTTAACAAAGCAATGTGTTGCTATATGTAAATAAAAAATATGATACCTTTATAAATAAAAAGATTTAAAATATCCTCTTTTTATTTCATCTCAATGATACACAATTTTAAGCTAAATTGTCAACAATGGGGGTATTAAATAGAATAGAAAATGCAATAAATTATTATATTGAGAAGACATCTGTTTTAATGGAAGATTTTCTCGGAAACCTATAAGTTAAATAAGGGCTCTGCTAATCTAAGCCTACATTTCAACTCCATAATAAAAATTATATTTTATGCCTCACTACGATAAAATGCTGCAATTCTTTATAAGAATTTTACAAAACTACACATCACAAAATCTATGTAAATTATCAGGTAATTTTACATTTCTGTCACTCTAAAACCTTCATATAAGCTCAAGAAGCCTAAGTCTAACTCTAAAGCCTGCATTTTAAATCGCTAGTATTTACAGAAACAGATTTTAGCAGGCCACCTGATGTCAAGTGATCAACAAAATTTTAAACCATAGATTTCAGATATTTTCTTGACTAAAACCATAAATACTTTTTCAAAATAATGTGGCACTCAGATTTACTTACAAAATCTTGCAAATTACAACAGCACACAACTGTGGGAAGAGGAAGTGGAATGTATGGACGATGGCACAGTTAGACTGTGATCTGAACATTTTGCACAATGTTAGACCATTCCACCTTGGAGGGCACGAGGTAGAACGCCGGGGCCACCTTCTGGCCGCACGGACATTTGCACCCTGAAACAAACAAACAAACAATACAATCCAATGAAATGAAAAACATTTATTTGCTGAGTATGTGTTAGTTATGGTAATACAGCGCTTTTCATCAATCCATATTCATATTTACAGGTCCATATTCATATTTACAGGTATACAAATAGGGTATTTCGCACCATGCAAGGAAAAATCCAAAATTATGTAATGTTGATAGATTTTGTTAAAAGCAAGTGAAAAATGGTGATTTCTGTTCCAAAAAAAGTAGTATACATTTATTATTTTAATTTTAAAATTCAGGTTTGTTAATCTGTTTTTCAAATGTCAAAAACGCTATACGCCATGAAAGCTATCGGCGTGACGTCATTAGCGTGTAAATAAACAATGGAGTATAACTTTCTTCCTTTACTGAGATGTATTGTTACACTGCGAGTGACGTCACAAGCATGGCGGCAGCGCCGAGACGGCCGAGACTGTGTTTTCGCGGGGACTTTTGAAATTTAAATTAAAGTCTTTTTTTACATAATATTTGTGTGCAAAATTTTTTTTTCCAATCTTTATGGGCTTTAATGACTTACGAATTCATATAAAAAGCTTTTTGACATAGGCCGTAATACCCTATTAAATACAATCTTCATTTATTCATAGATCTAGTTGCCAATTACCCACATTACACCAGCGTGGTGGATTAAAGCCTACATCCTTCTCATTGTGAGTTGCCTTCTAAAGTGACAGTTGCTGTCTACAGTATTGAGAGTACTCATGCATGAGCCAACTGATGTTGCCAAATTTATTGTAAACCCATTAGTGACCCACGACTGGGGGGTCTCCACTCACAATAATAAAGATGTAGCCCTAATGGGTTACAGACTAAGGCTGCCAGTCCACCAGAGCGGAGCGAGGCAGCGGAGCCGAGAAACGGACTAATGCGGAGTGGAGTTGCGTACTGTGACTGTCCACCGGAGCGGAGCGAGGCTGCGGAGCGGAGTGAGGAAGTAATGCGGAGCGGAGTTGCTGTGTTTTTCAATATGCGGAGCTAGGCAGCAAGTACGCGACGAGTGATTTCGAGCTCCCGGCGTGGGGCGATTGGTTTAATTCTACGCGAAATGTCAGTGATAGCAGACATGCCATCGAAAAAGTTGATACATTATTACCTTACATTGCTTGAGGAAGAAGAGTTGGAGTCAGAAGAAGCCGAAATACTTACCATATACCATTTGAACAATTCTATGAGGAAACATAGATTTTGGTTAAGAAATCATATCAAACATCGTTCAGAACACAGTGAATATTTTACTTTTTTCCAAACAGCTGATGAAGAAACTTTCGAAAATTCTTATAGAGTTTCAAGATGTACTTTTTATGAACTTCACTCCCTGATTGAACCATATATTCGGAAACAAGACACAAATTACAGAAATTCAATTAGTAGCCGTGAAAGATTAGCGGTGTGTTTAAAGTAAGTACACATTTTAAATCAAAGTAACTTTTATTTTTGCATACAGTTATAGAAGCCATGTTATATTAATTTAAAAATCGTAATCTGTCTCAAAATTGACCGCATTTTCATTGGGTTCTGTTGGCTCTGCTGCAGATGTTTCAATATCCTGGGTTGTTGGAATTTGTAAAGCGCTAGGATTAATGATACTAGTGTTAATATTATCTGAAGCACTAGGAATATTGACACTAGTGTTGGTATTATCTGAAGCACTAGGAATATTAAGACTAGTGTTGATATTATCTGAAGCACTAGGAATATTGACACTAGTGTTGGTATTATCTGAAGCACTAGGAATATTAAGACTAGTGTTGATATTATCTGAAGCACTAGGAATATTGATACTAGTGTTGATATTATCTGAAGCACTAGGAGTATCGATACTAGTGTTGATGTTATCTGATGTAGGTGTTGAGCCTGTAGAATAACCATAATTATTCGGAGAATACCAACTATGTTGAAGATTACTTTCTTCAGCTGACATTACCGCATTAAAGCAGGTTTTTTTAATTTGAAGTTGAAAATAATACGGCAGCTTTTTTGTCGATGCAGCCAAATTTAAAAAAAATAAGTCTATTTCATCGTATTTATCACTGGCTGACATCATGTTTTTAAGTTCTATCCGTTCTCGTTCCAACACTTCGCGGCGTTCTTGATTTTTTTTTAAATAATCTAGAATTTCATCGTTCTTTCTTTTTTTGGATGTTGATGGAAGAGATTCCGAAGCTGTTGGATTCTTAGGATCATCGGCAGAAGGAAGATTATTTGAATTTGATGGCAAAAAATTGCATGATTCCCGTGAACTCTCTTCAATGGTATTTGGCGGATTTGAAGTTTCGCTTACTGAGTGGTCCAGGGGCGTAAAATTTGTTGACCGGTCTCTGTTACTCATGTAAGGCAATAAAAATGACATGGCTTTTTGATATTTCCATTCTTTTCGTTGTTTTCTAGCCTGTCCACTCCTTGTTGCATTTTGTCTTTTTAAGGCATCCCGATGGTTATCTCTCAGTTGTTTCCATCGCGACTTGGCAGTTGTAACTGAAACAATCAACAAACACAAAAATGTATTACATGGTCTATTTATGACAAAAATATTACATCACTTACGCGAAGTACAATTAAATACGTTTTTTTTTAGGTATTTAGCAACCGGCCAGTCATTTACAACGATGGGAGAGAATTTTAGAATTGGATTGAAAAGTGTATCAAGAATTGTTGAGGAGGTTTGTGATGCTTTATGGAATATATTGCAACCTCTTGTCATGTCACAACCAACAGAAAACGACTGGAAAGAAATCGCAAAAGATTTTGATGAACTATGGCAATTTAAAAATTGTATAGGTGCTCTTGATGGCAAGCACGTATATATCAAGGCTCCCTCGAAAACCGGGTCCTCGTTTTTCAACTACAAAAAGAGATTTTCTGTAGTATTGATGTGTTTAGCTGATGCCAAAAGGAAAATCATAATGGCTGATGTGGGATCTATGGGAAGATTTTCTGATGCAGGAATTTTTGATAACAGCATTTTCGGAAAGAGTCTAAAAGAAAAGAGATTGAATTTACCTCAGCCGGTACCATTTTATCAAGGTGGAGCAAAAATGCCGTTCGTATTTATAGGAGACGAAGCTTTTCCATTAATGGAAAATTTTATGAGGCCTTACCCACGTGATGGACTTAACGCAGAAAAAAAAATTTTTAATTACCGATTATCAAGAGCACGTCGTATTGTTGAGGCAACTTTCGGTGTATTGACGAGAAAGTGGTACGTGTATCATAAAGATTTTGAATGCAAAATAGAAACAGTTGACAAGGTAATAAAAGCAACATGTGTTTTGCACAATTATTTAATTCAAAGACAACCTAATTATATAAACAATATTGAAAATAACATGGAGCAATCATTATTATCAGTTGGTGATATTATAGAAACACAACATTCTAGTAACGATGGTTATCAAGTTCGTGAAATGTATTGTTCATACTTTAATAATCAGGGGAAGGTACCATGGCAAGATACTCGAATTTTGAAAAGAATCTATAATAGTCAGTGATGTGAGACAGATATAGATAATTTGGCCAGCTGCGGACATTATTTAACTATTTAGGCTATTACATTATATAGGCTATTTTGTTAAATAAAAAAAAAGATATCAATATGTACCTACTAGAAGGTATTATAGAATAAAGATACATATTATTTACCATCCGATATGTTTGTTTCAATGATAATTTGGTCCCACGCAGCATCTTTTGTTTCGTTGCATTTGTAAAATTCTGAAGATGTGTTCCAAATGCACGGAAACTTTTTCACACTTTCAATAAGTTTTTCATCCATTATCTTCGGTCACATACGCACTGGTCGGAATACGGCGGCACACTGCCGGCGCAAAGTGCGCCCGCGCCCGCACTCGCTTCCCCGCTCCGCATCCCCGCACGTTTCCCCGCTCCGTTTCCCCGCTCCGCATCCCCGCACGTTTCCCCGCTCCGTTTCCCCGCTCCGCATACCGGTTTTATATGAAATTTTAAACTAGCTCGCAAGTCCCTGTCCACTTAAGAGGAGCGGAGATTTTGTGCAATCCTATTGGTTAATATTTCTCCGTTTCTCGGCTCCGCTGCCTCGCTCCGCTCTGGTGGACTGGCAGCCTAAGGACTGCGGACTTGAGACAAAAGCAATAATATGTATTGTACACAGGCCATTGGCTCCACCATAGAAACAGGTAGTACTCATAGATAGAACGACTATGTGTACAGGCAGGCATCATTTCTGCTCCACTCAGCACATATAAGCTTGTTCTATCACTCTCATTGTGACTGAGGGAGAGTGAAAATGAGTCTGGAGTGTGAATGCTTGTAACTCTATTTACTTATTTTATCTATGGGCTCCCAAGCACATAACTAGTGACCATGAGCCAACTGAAGCTGCCGAACAGGGCTATCGCCTGGGGACTCTCTCTTGCTCTCGCTTTTTTTAACTAAAAACTTTTGATTTTGATTCTTAATTATTTATTAAGGTTTTAACCTTGCGGTAAATTAGAATAAATCAAATTTAAAATTTTAAAATTTATCATCTCTGTATTTGTTAATTTTGTATATCTTTCAATGTAAGTAAAATATTTTAAAACTCCCATTTTATTTATTTGTATACATAACTTTAGCATTTCTCATCAAACATAACGAATACCTACCAAACAACCAGACCGTCACATAGGTACCGTAGGACAAAGGGCCTGGCAAAGCCCTGCCGCCCGGAGCCTCCCTCCCAATGGGTAAGGCCGCCGCTGCTTGGGACAATGCAGCTTCCCGCTGGGCACATTGTGTTTAATAAACCAATAACCACAGAACCACATTGTGTTTAATGAACCAATGTGTACTGACCCATGAGCCAACTGAAGCTGCCGATCTTGTTGGAGCACTTGGGGCAGTGCAGCTTGCCGCTGGGCGCGCTGGCCACCCCCCGCATCCAGGCCATGGGCTCCACGAACCACATGAGGCGGCACGCGGCCGGGTCGGCGCGCGCGGTCACGCTCGCGTCCACCAGGTTGGTCTCGCTGTAGCCGTCCAGCACCTGTCAACGAAATACGTTGCAAATTAATCACTGAGAAATGTATTGACCCACAGTAATTGCACGTGGGAGGATGAGTTGAAGGCGACCTTAGGTCCACTGTGGTTAAGAGTAGCGGCTGACCGTCCACAGTGGAAGGTGTTGGAGGAGGCCTATGCCAAAAGGCACACCGAGTTGAGAGACATTTTGTAAATTTAGTGAAAAAAACTTATAAACTTAAATTTGTAATCTCGGAATAAATGCTTATTATTATTATTAATTGCACGTGTACACTGATGCGGAGCTGGGTGCGAATTAGCCAATCACAATGCTTGAAAACTCCTCGTGAGCTCATATCATCGGTGGTAGGGGTACTGTACACTTTCGGCCAATGCACAATGGTCTAAGAACGCTGACTCCGCTACGATGACTGACAAACCAATGGCGTGCACTAACAATTCATTCAACGTCAAACCGACCAATAAAGATTGTGTTCACAACTCCTTATGTATGTGTACACTCACACAAATGCATAGTAGCGCTAACGCCTCGAGCCAATTAGCTCTCGAGAACTAACCTAACCTAACCTTAGGTGAACCATATTTGACACCCAGACACTTGTAATATTATTTATAGCACTGTGTGACCTAAACCCGCAGTTTACACATCTTTTTCGTGACCTAAGTTGGCTATTTCTACACGGTGCGTATATGAGATGTGTGACCTAAACCCGCAATTTCCGCACGCTTTTTTGTAACCTTAGTTATTACCTACGTTACCTATTTCTCTTGCCTTCCGCTCCAATCCGGGCGGGTTTATGTCACACTTGATACGATACTTGTGACCAAAGTTGTCTATTATTGCACGGCGTTTAGCACCCGCGTATCGTAATGTACAATTGAATACCCACTTCCTGGCCAGACCCTGCCTCCTCCGGCCGGCTGTGGCCCGCGAGTCCGTCGCTGGAGTCCTCCGGCTCTATCCCGGTGTGGGTGTCCAAGATCTGGCAGGCGAGGCTCCTCAGCTTCTCCACCAGCAGCTGGCCGTTCTCCGCGCACGTCAGCCCCGTCAGCTTGCTGGGCGGCGGCCGGATGCCCTTCTTGGCCAGCTCGATTTTCACCTGGAACAATAAGTCAACCGTGGTAATGGAGTATAACAATGTGGAAAGTTTGTGGGAATGGATGAATGAACGTTATTCGAATGCGATAGACTGGGTGGGTTTGAATACTAAATTTCTAGTACAGAAATAGGTACCCTGAATTCAAGTGTACAGCAGTCAACTGAATGCTCGGAGTTTGGGACAAAATTTGGAATAGAAGAAAAATTGCGATTTTTGTAACAAAGCGCCTGTAGATTAAATATAGCAAAGTATGGCTAATAAATAACAATTTGTTTATAAATATAACGTAAACAATTCGAAAGTGGCAACATTGTCAAGTCATTGCCAAGTTGGTTAACCAGCATTAATTGTTTGGCGATATCACCACGATAGCGATGAGATACAGATACAGGTCCTTAGATTAAAATAATCTGTGAGTCCATAGACTAAATACATAGACTGTGAGCCCATAGACTAAATCAAAACTTACTTAAGGTGAACCCAGTGGCGCAGCTAGGTAAGCAAAGGCCCTGGGGTAAAAAATAAACTAGGGCCCTACCAAACTATTTAAAATAGTATGTTTCGTATCCGTCGTGTTTCGAATTTTATGTACTCCAGATTGTCGTTATCCAGATTCGTCGTACTCCAGAATCTGGTTTATCTATATTCCGAATGTGGGAGAAATTTTCACTAGTCCAATATATAGTTTGTAAGTCCAAAAGTCCGAGGGGCCCCCTGAGATTAGGGGCCCCGGGCACTACCCCGCCTAGCCCTTCGGTAGCCACGCCACTGGGTGAAATACTCATACTCGTGTGTCATACGCATGTATATATATACCTGTTTGGGCAAGTGCGGTATGATGTTGGACTGGCCGGCGACGACGCGGCGGCACCGCTTGCAGCGGTACACGACGGGCTCGGGCCGCTCGCGCGCCAGCCCCGGGTCCGCCTTCACCAGGTCCGCGAACAGCTGCGGCAGGATCTTCACTGGGAACGTATGTCACAATAATAATAGAAACTATTGTTATTGTCAGTAACGCAATAATGACCCTACAGGGTCGGGTCTCCTCTCACAGTGAGAAGGATGTAGGCCGCCGTCCACCGCGCAGCATGCAGGTTTCCTTGAAATCACTGGATGGCATGAAGAGCATCCAACAATGTTTGTCAGTACCCATTAATGACCCACTACAGGGTCGGGTCTCCTCTCACAATGAGAAGGATGTAGGCCGCCGTCCACCACGCTGGCTTTGATTGGATAATAATTCAAATACTGACAGCACCTGACGTAACTTAATACTATTATCTTCTATATATTATATCCTACTACCATTATAAATGCGAAAGTTGGGAGTGAGAGCGGATTGACAGATGTTTTTCTAACAGCTGCTAGATTTAGCTGAAATTTGATAATACATATAGGTACTTTTTAACTGACTCTGCAGGTGGAAGCTAATCTATACCTACTATTTCAATATGTACCTTGTTTCAACTTCTGTCCAGCCATCTTCAATCTAAACTGCTTGAATCTCGGGTCATCTTTGTTGAGGCGATACCCCATATGCCCAAACAGCTTGAGCTGGGCAACGAAGCCCACGTTTGGGCCCACAAACCGCCGCTTACTCTTCACCAGCGTGAACGCGTCCTCGTAGCAGAGACCATACTTCTCCATTATGTAGCCAATCACTACAGCAGCTGAGCGGGAAACTCCGAAGTAACTGAAAGATTACGTCATACACATTTCAGTTCAAATTGAAGAATTTATAATTATGGGTTTTGTGAAACTGGAAGTATAATGTACGCAGTCGAGTTCAGTTTTAAATTTGTGTGGTAGGTCCATACTTACAAAAGATGAGTTAAAGCATCTATGTACCCATGTGTACAGATGCTTTGCACGTGGGGGTATGGGTGTGTGCTTGTAAACAAACGGTAAGAATTTCTGTTGCACGACATCACTGCTACATAATGCAAATATACATACTTCCAACTTAACTCAAGATATTTTAAAACAAGTATATCTCAGTACCAATAAATATAAAATAATGGCTATGTCAGTAACCCATTAATGACCCACTACAGGGTCGGGTCTCCTCTCACAATGAGAAGGATGTAGGCCGCCGTCCACCACACTGGCCAAGTGCGGGTTGGTGGACTTCACATGCCTTTGAGAACTTTTTTTTTCCTGAAATCTCAGGCATGCAGGTTTCCTCACGATGGCTATATTCACCTCATAATGGATATATTCACATGTATTTTCAGGATTAGTTTCTGACCTATCCAAGGTCTTTGATTTAGGTCACACCCGAAAGTCAATGAATGAACTCACAAAACATTTAATAATGATAATGAAATAACAATAAAATTACCAGTGAACAAGAATGGTGCCTCCACTGCTGATGGCTTGCTTGATGAACTCGTTGCACTCTGGCAAATGGCTTATGAGGTCCTCTTTGGGCACATCTGCCACTGAAAATATAAACTTATAAGTTATACAAGTACAAACTCATTAAACAATACTATTCATTGGCACACCAAAAATAAAAATTATTGGCACAACCAATGATATTATTTCTAAGTAATTTATCAAGGCAACCATGGAGAACAGAAATTAATAAGAGTAAAAGATTTTTACTACTTGTTAAGGGATTTTTAGCATAAGTACAAAGTAACAACTGATGTCATCAATGCTAAGTTCAATTTATGTGTTAGAAAGAAGAATGTTCTTGGAATGTACACAATGAGTTATTTAAAAAAAAACTAACAATACATCTCTTTTGTATGTCAGTAACCCATTAATGACCCACTACAGGGTCGGGTCTCCTTTCACAATGAGAGGGATGTAGGCCGCCGTCCACCACGCTGACCTACTACGGGTTGGTGGACTTCACATGCCTTTGAGAACGTTTTTATTGTGAACTCTCAGGCATGCAGGTTTCCTCACGATATTTTCCTTCACCGTAACAGCGCTGATATTTAATTTTATAAATCGCACATAACTTTTTTACAAAGTCATTGGTGCGTGCCACTGGGATTCGAACCCGGACCCCTTGATTCGAGGTCGAATTCTAAGCCACTGGGCTATCACCACTATAATTGAATATATTTTGGTAAAAATATTGAACTTAAATTCTTACCTTTAACATACTTGAAGTTCAGGTTGCACCTATCCAGTATAGCGCGGGGCAGAGGCACCAGGTCAATGGTTAGGATGTGTGTGATGTTCAATTTTTTTAAGGTGTTGGAGTCCCGAGCACATGCCAAATTTCCTGAGAAAATGATCAATTGCTTTTTTTAGAATAAAATCTGAATAAAGTTACTTTTCTGACATTGTTAGTTTTTTTTGCTTAAATTTGCATTTTATCAAGAATATGAGTACTAAATTCCATCATTTTAGCCATTTTTGGAGTAAAAGAATGGAAGAAGGAAGCACAACACTAATTCACATTTCATCCTCAAAAACTTCATATTCATAATAGTAGTAGACTAGTATAAAAATGAAATTTTTAACAATAATTTTTATTATACAGTAGAAATTAAATTATGCCTAATTTATTTATTTAATTTATTGACATAACTCCACATGGTCCTGGGCGCTATCAATCAAACAGGGTCCTACTGTAATACACTTGAGGACAGCCCTATTTGTTGGCTATATTAACTCATTTATCTACTGATTATCTTTACAATACTAGTGCAGTAAACTTGATTTCATTTTATTTTATAATAATAAATATAATATCATGTCAATGTTTCCATACCTAAGTACAATCCATCATCAATTAAGTCGACGCTGATGTCGAGATCTTCATCATCGTGCGGCTGCTCAGCGTGGATCTGCACGTCAGCTATTTGCTTAGCCATTTATTTATCACTTTTGTTTTTGTTTCACTACACAATTTTACATATTTTGGTTAGCCACAAGTTTACCAAGTTTGTGAATTTTTGTGTTGATTAAGTGGGGCTTTATCCAAAATAATAACGTCGCACGGTAATTTTTAATTTTGTAACATCTGCAACGTCCTATTTTTTGGTAAACATCTATCACCTGTACCGTGAAAATATCAATACTTGCGTTCTATTTTCTGTTACACTGTAAACGCACCCATTTTTTAATTTTTAATGAACTAGTGTCAGAATATACATTATCTTCTGATATTACATCCGTTTTTATTTTAGTTCACTAATATTTTTACTATTTTATCACAAATACACTAAAAATAAATCCTAAACCGTTTTAAACCACTATTCAACAACATTTTTCAGCTCGCGCGACTCGCGCGAAACCGGGCAATTGACTGACAATACTGACATATACTGGCTGGAGGCTGGACTGATTTATTTTGACAGCTGATTGAAGACTAAAATAACAGTCAGAATTGGTCATGACCACAGAGTAAGTACATCTTAGTTTTAGTTGCTATGTGCGAAAAATTAATATAATTATGTTCGATTAAAGTTGGCACCAAAATTCAATCCTTGACTTAGAAGTTCCTTAAGCTTAGTTCGATTCATCTTTTTAGTTTGATTTCAATTACCAAGCTTGTACCTTCATACAGACAGACATTCATAATTTGAATCATTTAAGTTGTTAGGTAAGTTAAAAATGTTTGATGTTCTTGAACTCAACATTTCAGACGCCTATTGTTTCCGAGGTTCGAGTCTTAAAATAGGTAACAATAGATTAATTTGTTGTATAGTACCTCACCAACGAGTAAAACATAAATATAACAATAAATATAAGTACCTAATAAATTATTGTTTATGTAAATAAAGTAAGTAAGGTAAAGTCAAAATACTTTGGGTCCGAATGTTCTTTTATTGTGGGAGGAATATCTACAGAAGTAAACTGTGTTGATACATTTATGATGTTAAACATTGTTTTTTTTAACATTATAGTTCGTTTAGGGACCTACCGCATCTTTCGGTTGAGGATAAGTTAAGAATATTTATTTCTCCAGTCAGTAGGCAAGGATTCTCAATAATATACGTTTTGTCTCTGCGTATATATACGCATTTTTACAGATACCTAGCATGAATGTACTTTCTTCATCCGCGCATATCATTATCGTTAACTTTGGTGAATTGTGTAACCGCAGTGACTAGATGTTATCGCTACCGCCTCCAAAAGAACTTCCTCTTTTAGGGCTGCCACAAATATAACCTTAATATTTTTTAAATAAAATTGAAAAAAAATCTTATAGCTAAGTACTAGTACTTTAAATGGTCACTGCAGCCAGGAAAAATACATAAGGCCTCAAATCTAACCAGTCAGTATGGGCAATGGTTGATTGAATGTATGCCTCCGAAATAGATTAGTAAATAGCAAACAACGCTCTACTTCCCTGAGATTGTAATCTCAGAAACCCATGGATAATGTTTGACATATTAACGCTGGAGGTAGTAACGGAGAGTTTATGAGCTACTTAACGTCATCAGAGTCCTCTCCGAGCTTGATTTTACTATTAAATATTATGTACCTACTAAAACATCTTTACGAGGTAACAATTCAGTGTGGCAACCCTTATAGTCCCACCGGCCTATCATGTTTTTGGAGTTTGGACTTTGGCCGGTTAGAAAAATTATATTTAATTTATATTTTTTTTTTAATTAAGGAAAAAATGAATCGAAGGCATTTTGCCGCGCTTGTGTTTCGAAATGTTCCACCGGCCCAGTTTACGCCCGCTCTGGGGCAACAACGTGAATCAGAACAGTTTCTTAGATTGATTGCTATTGCCTCACGTTGGGGATTTTTTGCTTTGAGAAGATTAAGAATATAAAGCTTCTGTGCGGGACTCAAACGTACGTATACTCAGATTAGAAATATCATAATATAATCACTGGCCGTAAAAAACAAAATACGCCTTCCATTATGTTTTCTACTTCAATTTAAAAAACAACTGTTACGTTAGGTAAATTACTGGTTTTTACGTTTGCATTTATACGAGAATTACACGATTACGCATAATGCAATTTGCGAAAAATTCTTCCAAACAAAGTTGCAGCTATGTTTCTTAATCGCAGTCTGTAAACGAGAACAATATTACATCAGACGGACATTCGCGCTACGAACACTACGTTATTATGACGTGACTTTTGTTATTATACCGATCATGACCTACATGGGAAAAGCGGCCATTCATAAAAGGTAAAAGGCTTATTTATCCCTAACGCGTTATAAAATATTAAACATATGATTATTATGAAATACCCTTAGAAAAAATGTTTAAATTATATAGTTACTGGCAGTCGAAATACTTACAAGTTTTTTACAAAGTTTTTTAAGCCTCGCCCACTCAATAGTTCATTATGTAGAGACTGAAATATACTCCATACCAAACGCACAAAATCTTTCTCTTTTCCTGTTTCTCAGTGTCTCACTTCGCCTACGGGCCCAGCAGTCGTACCTAGTCAAGAAAAGGATTCCAGCAACTCCTTTTACCAGCAACATCCAACACAATATATTTATATTCGTACTAGTACATACCAGTAGGTATAAAGTCTAAGTAAGATGGTGATAGCCCAGTGGCTTAGAATTCGACCTCGCATCGAGGGGTCCGGGTTCGAATCCCAGTCCCAGTCCCAGTTATAAAATTAAATATCACCTGCTGTTACGGTGAAGGAAAACATCGTGAGGAAACCTGCATGTCTGAGAGTTCACAAAAAAAAATGTTCTCAAAGGTATGTGAAGTCCACCAACCCGCAGTAGGCCAGCGTGGTGGACGGCGGCCTACATCCCTTTCATTGTGAGAGGAGACTCGGCCCTGTAGTGGGTCATTAATGGATTACTGACAAGCAATATGTCCAACCTTCTGGTTTTCATCCTCTTTGAGATATGACGTAGATTACAGCTAAAATACACTACAATCTCCACTGAAAATTGAATAGCCGTATAAAATATTAAAAACAAATTATAACATTTTAATTTGGTTATTCATTTTTCTTATGATCATTTTAGCTGCACCAATAAATTATTGATGATCGAAAACAGTTAACCAACCCAGAGGAAATAAACTAAATGGTCTTGTACGCTAAAATCAAATATTATCCTAGTATTATCATATTATATAATATTATATATGATCGAATTGCGTGAGAATTGTCATTTATGGACAGCAAAATATAAATCATTAAATTTAATTATATATTATGCACTTCAAAAAACTTCTACAATTATTCGTTACGATTTACCTATTTGTTTAAGGTCAACAACCTTTATACTCGTACATTTTTGGTTTCTAACACCTATTTATGTGCCTTTATTTATGTGTTGGGTACACGCGATGTAGATATAATATCTACCTACAATTAAATGTAATGACGACTGTGCAACTGATCAATGAATTAATTTCTCTCTGTGTTTGGAAATATTCCAGAGTTTATTTAATAAATATATCCTGCGAAATGTTTTTGTAACATTGCTTCAAAATTTGTGACGTCCATCTTTATCAACACATTTTCATCTATTTTTTACCATTTCATGGATTTAACCGTTTACGGAGAAAATAAAAAAAAAATAAGAAGAGATTATAGAAATTTGTTATATTTTTGTTATTCACAATTTAATACGTACCTACATACTTGATATTCAAAATAAAATACACGCAACCCCTGTAAAATCTACCCGTGGACACGGCGCGACCTGAGTGGCGCAGTGGTTAAGACAATGTGCTGGGCGGGGGGTCCTGCGTTCGATTTCTTATCGAGCCAACATTTGAATGATGAACATGAATTTTTGTTTCTAGACTGGGTGCATTGTGTACTTGTCTTTGTGTCCATGGCACCCATTACAAAGGGAATCCTAGGGCTATGAATGTGAAGAGTTATTTATTTATTAATTGAAATACCACTTACTTACCAAATACTGAACGGACGATAGGTAACTTCAGGAAATATTATAATGTCTCTGACCTCTTTATTTCTTCACCTACACTATTACTATGTCACGTCTAGGTACTGTTTGTAGGTACTTACTACTGACATCGCATCATTGTTTTGTGCTCATCTGTGTTACACATCAGGAAATATTTCAGAAGTACGTAGCTCGGTATTGGAGCTCCCTTAGAAAAGGGAAGTAAATAGAACGGTAACGGCTTCCTTGAAAAGTTATGTGTGTTTTACCTACATGATTTAATATCACTCGCTGTATCGGTGAAGGAAAACATCGTGAGGAAACCTGCATGCCTGAGAGTCCACTACGTTGTTCAGATGTTGTTCTATCTACGTCCTATTTCTATAAGCTCTATAAATCAAATCGAATGTGAAAGCGTGACGCGCTCGCAAATCGCAGGTATCGAGGACTCGCCTCATCGGAGCCCATCGCAGTCCACCGGAGCTCATCGAGGCTCATCGGGGTCATCGGGCTCATCGGCTCGGAAGACCCTCCAATCTTGTCCGCTAGAGTGCACACACGACACAAAAGTCTAGGGTGACAAGCATGAGGGGTTTCCGTGGGACTTTGTTATAAGTACAAATTCTATTGTTTACGTAAAACGGGTATGCCATCTATTTTTGAATTTCATTCGAAGGACATTCCTTTAATGATCTCAAAATATTGTTTTTTATTTATTTTCAAGTTACAAACATGCAACTTAGAAATATTATTGTATAACGTTATCGCCAATGTCCACTGAAATGGAACAACGCGTTAATCCAATCCTGTATTACCTATTTCGAACGTTAACCTCGACCACATTAGGAGTTAACAAGTAGCTTAAAGCTTTAGGCCGTAAAATGCCGCGGTACGTGTCTGACACGCTCCATGTCTGTAGCTAGAAGCCTGTATCATCTCGACACGTGAAATCGGTTAAGGTTACCTACGCGACGGTGAGATATTCTAAATCATTGATATTCACACTTCTAGACAGATCAAAGCTAATGAAAGCTTGAAGAGCAGCGATCGATCACTTCTCTCAGAGACATGGTTCTGCAGCGGTTATTGTGCAACAAAATGCATGTGCAATGCAATATCTTCCCGATCGAGCGCGACCAAATGCCAGCCACGCTTCCTGGTTGCACCATGGAACGGTCACCAGTACCACTGTGTCAATATGAGCCTTGTTACCGTTACATACAAAAGGGTATTTCGCACCATGCAAGGAAAATCCAAAATTATGTAATATTGATAGATTTTGTTAAAAGCAAGTGAAAAATGGTGATTTCTGTTCTAAAAAATGTAGTATACATTTATTGTTTCAATTTTAAAATTCAGGTTTGTTAATCTGTTTTTCAAATGTCAAAAACGCTATACGCCATGCAAGCTATCGGCGTGACGTCATTAGTAGTGTAAATAAACAATGGAATATAACTTTCTTCCTTTACTGAGATGTATTGTTTACACTGCGAGTGACGTCACAAGCATTGCGGCAGCGCCGAGACGGCCGAGACCGTGTTTTCGCGGGGATTTTTGAAATTTAAATTGAAAAGTCTTTTTTTACATAATATTTGTTTGCAAAAATTTTTTTTTCCAATTTTTTATGGGTTTTTATGACTTGTCATGTCATGTCAGTACCCATTAATGACCCACTACAGGGTCGGGTCTCCTCTCACAATGAGAGTGATGTAGGCCTTAGTCCACCACGCTGGCCTACTGCGGGTTGGTAGACTTCACATGCCTTTGAGAACATTTTTTTTTGTGAACTCTCAGGCATGCAGGTTTCCTCACGATGTTTTCCTTCACCGTAACAGCAGGTGATATTTAATTTCATTAATCGCACATAACTTTTATTACAAAGTCATTGGTGCGTGCCACTGGGATTCGAACCCGGACCCCTCGATTCGAGGTCGAATTCTAAGCCACTGGGCTATCACCGCTGCTTTATGACTTACGAATTCATATAAAAAGCTTTTGACATAGTCCGTAATACCCTATTGTGTTGCAGGAAGACTTTGTTTTTTAACCGATTCATTAAAATAAAGCGCCTAGCGCGTCATGAACAAGCATCACGAGATGGCCGTGACGCGTCTATCGGAATAGTTATATCAGAATAGTTTAAAAATGAAAAAATTGAATACTACAAAAGCAAACTACCAATATTAAACCTACGAAAATTCTTTCCTTAAATTAAAATATAAAATCGATATCACGCCTAATTTCAAAGTAATAATACAGAACTGAGGGATAGTAAACCTTTATAGGACGTTACGGTCAAAATTAGGTGTTTTCAGCATGAAAGTCATAACTTTTTCACTAATTATCTTCAGAATCAGTAATTTATTCAATCCTTGTGTGTGCAGGTACTCCAGTTACTTACTCGACTGTTAGAAGAATCTGTGAACCCTCTCTTTAAAAATTTAAAAACGCCTACAACTATGATTTTTATTGTTATTTTCATACTAGGTACCTAATATGTAAACAAAAACACATTGTAAACAAAAAACAAATTCAGTAGGTACCTTATCCGAGTGGAGCCGGTTAGTAAAAGTTTAGATACTTTTGAACGTTTGAAGTGCAGAAACCTAAACTAAATCGGTAATGACACAAGCGAAACCACAGTCCAAAAGCTATTCGTATTACATGGTGTAAGCCTAATTTAAACATAATGTGGTTTTCGAAAACAAACGTGCGCAGTACAGAGTAATAAAGTTCGTTACAGAAACAATAGTACCAAATTACATACTGGACTCGTAGCAAGATGATTGCGTTGGGAACTAGTAGTTACACAGTCACACTCTGTAACTCTATAGACTAATGGGTGGTTGAACCCACTGACCACAATATCGTCTTTCACATATGGGTACTCGGGGCCAGTGCCCAGGGCCCCCATCCTCAGGGGTCCCGAAGGATTACGGTCGCTTGTCTCGTTGCACGAACGTCGATCATTTTCAGATTTATTCAAATCAATACATTTATGTGAATAATTAATTTGAGTGATTCGAACACACAACAACGAAACACGAACAAAAAATAGCAGCATACATACTAATATCATAAATAACATATTGTATTATTATAATAGATTTGATTAATAAAGCAGATGAAAAAAATGTATAGTTCGCTTTCTTTACATTCCAAAAGCCCCGATTCTTGTGTGCCCAAGGGCCCCAGCATAGTCTGACGGCCTTGACGGACCACATACTCGTAGTTAGTTAAAAACGACTTCACACTCCGCTGTGAAGCAAGCTTTTTTATTTTTTTCTTTTTCCCAGATATAAAACACCGTAATTATGCGACCCCACAGTCCGCTTGCTTCTTCACATTGAACAATTTGGTATGTCTTACCATTACGCCGTCGGCTGATTAACTAACTTTTAAATAGCTTAACGTACCCTTTAAGTCACGGAAGACTGTATTCGCTACTAGATAAGAGGTCTTTTTCCATCAAACCTGTGCCTAAATTTGCAATTTTGCTTAACTTTCTCGAGCTAAGCGCGTTTCATCGCTCTACAAATATTGCGAGTTTGTCAATATGTAAATTCCTTACGTTATCACACCAACCATCGGGTATATTTCGTCTTCCCACATTACGACATTGTTATTCGAGTGTTAATTACAACAAACCCCATTGTGTTACATTGTACAACTGACATGACGATTTTCACTCACATCCCAGCTTTCTGATCGCAGATATTCATTATCATACCTAATAACAACGGGTATATTTTCTCATCTCATACAACAATGAGGATAAACCGCTGTTATGAATAGGGTCGCCGGATTCTGTGTAAATGATGGGTTTATTATTGATTAAATTGTTAGTAACTATGTTATTCCAACGGGAAACCGTTGGAACCGTCAAAGGGCCAAGGACCGACCGGAGTGGCGTCAATTAGGGGAGGCCCATGTCAAGCAGTGGACTACGAATTCAAATTCAAATTTATTTCCAAGAGCTGAATTAATGATGATATACGTATACGAGTTATTGTCCTTAAAACGAATGCGCCTAATTCACCCCGAGCATATATTCCTGTCCTTGTAAATCACCGCCATCTTAGTTTTCAGAATACAGATTGCAAACAAGTATTTGATTAATACGCTTCGAGTTCGAATAGGTAAAAATTATAATAAACAAATACTATTTGGACTGGTGAACAAAATAATAAATAAATAAATATAATTTAGCAATAATTGCCATGAAATATAAAATTAAGTTTTAGTTATATAAGACATAAATATTGTATGCCCCCATAGGATGGACTGTTCTAAACTTATTATACATTTTTGTAACATCTTTCTTATGTAACAGTCAACAATAAACGTTTTCTTTTCTTTTCTTTTCTTTTCTTTTCTTTTCTTTTGTTTTCTTTTCTTTTCTTTTCTTTTCTTTTCTTTTCTTTTCTTTTCTTTTCTTTTCTTTTCTTTTCTTTTCTTTTCTTTTCTTTTTTCTTTTCTTTTCTTTTCTTTTCTTTTTTTCTTTTCTTTTCTTTTCTTTTCTTTTCTTTTCTTTTCTTTTCTTTTCTTTTCTTTTCTTTTCTTTTCTTTTCTTTTCTTTTCTTTTCTTTTCTTGTCTATAGAGTTTGCAGTGACCCAGTCGCAGTGAAGTAAAAAAATATCTGACGCTTAGCATAGATAATATACGCGTAGGCTATACGTAAGACAAAGAAAAAAATAAATGATCGTGTCACAACCCTAGCAACCTTGTTGTATTCAAAGTAAAAAGACGGGCTCATTGCGCGAATCGTGAATACGATACGGGTTCCGTAACAAAAATGTCAACAAAACGTTGTTGGACACCTTTCGTTATTGTTATTCTTAATTTTATTGTCTTTGATTAAAGCGAAAATAGTAAAACACAATCTGTGAAAATTTCTAGTGTCTGCGTATAATGGTCAAAAGGATAAGCCTACCAGCAACTCCCCTGGTCTCCCATGTCAATAGAATAGTTAAGTTTTTTGGTTTTTCTTTTAAAATTATTCTTTTTTTTATAATTTGTCGTGCTGACAATGTGTAATGACATTTTTTTTCACATTTTACGGTTCTAACAGCTGCGGAAAGCATCACAGCCTTTAGGTCCAATCGGAACCTTTTGGGTACGGAACTCAAAAACATTTTTTTACTCCACTACCGTGCTGCAACGATGCACTATTATCACCAATGCTAGTTAGGTACTGCTTGTCTAACATAGTAGGGAACAGAGTTTTTCTTTGCTTGAAAACAATGCAATAACTGGAGCGTATGTCATTGTGTTCATTCCCATGCTTCAATCTGTAATTGCAATAATTATGCAATGTTATATTTAGTTTTTATGTGCATACACACACTTAAAAATGCATGCAAGATACTCCAAGGGAAATGTATGAGAATTATTACAAAATCCAAGCATTAAGCGTAATGAAATTTGGAACGTGCGAGTGGGTTTATAATATAACGTAAGTCTAACCTATGTTATGCCAAGAAAAAGATTAATAAAAAATAATAAGTTTAGTGTGGAATAGGGATGTAGAGACACTATCTGAAAATGACTACGCATTAATAAATAAATGAAAATTAATGGCATTCTTATTCACATATTTTTGAATAAGAATGGGGAACCAAGGGGGTTCCACGTTTCACGCGTTTAATTCTTGCAACAAATTCACAAAATGACTGCCAATTCACTCTTTGTACAGAACAACGCGTGTGTTTCCTGTTAATCCAAAAGAAGTATGACAATTTATTACAAAAATAACCGAGCAGATTGTATTATTGTGCTTTAACTGTATATCGACAAAATTAAATGTTGTAATTGTTCTTGTGCTGGCCAACAATGTATGTATCAATAAGGCGCCATCGCAAGTGACCAAGAAACGAAGCCTGTCTAAACAAAATCTTCTATTACAGCGAGCGGAAACGCGCGATCGGATGACCTTATTTAATTAGGCGTATTGATATCAGCGTGACGGTTGCCTAACATAATGAGAGAAGTGGACCGAGGCATCGGCGCCCTACAAGGATGAAGCTCACCTGCCCGCGCCGACGGTGAAAGTGGCTGGTAACTCGTAACCACGTTATGTCACTCCGCCAGTCGCGCACCGACTATGCCGCCGCGCGCGCACCTCTAACCGATAACCGAAAAAATAAAATTCAAATTCAAATTCGAAAAAACGTTCGAACAAAGCATGCGCGTGTGAAATCATAAATAAAACCGAAAATGTCTCCCATTGTGCTAGTTATACTTTGTGCGAGTTGCGTTCTCAGTGCCGAACTGAACCCCGAAACGAAGGAGAGTGCGAGAGAGGAGAAGCTAAGGAGCGCGTTGATAGACGCCTTCCAGAGCATTAAAAAGGCGTCCGCTAAGGGCGGGATCGACGATGAGAGCCCTCTCACCTCGGATTTGATCGGCTCCATGATCCCACCGAATCTCAGCAGGAACGAGAAGGCAACCACGCAAGACAGCTTCGACGTATTCGCCGACGACGAAGGCTTGACGTTCGCTGAAGTGTTCGGGAACGTCGAGCTGGAGAAACGGACCTCCAGCACGGAGAAGTCACACAACGTCCAGCACATCGTGAAGACGACGAAACAGATGGAAACCACAACGGAACCCAGCAACGTGTTAGCGAAACTATCCGATTCTATACGGAGCACGGTGAACGAAACGCGAATGCAGAGGAAGTTGGTGGCGAACGAAACGGATCTGGTAGGCCTGGAAAGCATGTTGAGGGTTCTGGACGCAGAGATCCTAGTGCACCAGTGGAGCCAGCTCCAGAAGGTAGTGTCTGGACAGTGCAAGGAAGATCTAGAGGAATACGTGATCGGATTGAAGGAGAGGAGTCTGTGGGCATTAAAAAGTGAGTAACAGTTCCTTATTAGCTAATTTAAATTGGAGCGCTGAATTTATTCATTGCAATAAATTGTTGGGTATAAAATTCCATCGAGTGTGTGAATAATTTCGCAAACGTTTGGCAACAGATGCTGCGTTCCACATAAAAGGAAAAGTTAGAAATTCAGACAAGCACGATCAAAGTATACGATATGCAAATAAAAGATAAAGTGGACTTCACGGGTTGCACAATGGTCTTGTAGTCGTGTGATAGCCCAAGAGCTGGTAGACATTTTTCGAGAAGTGTTTGAGGCGTCATTCATTTGTAATATTTAAACACCAAAAATATAAACCCGGCTGGCGGGTGAATAGAATTTGGGAAAACTCAAAAAAGTATTTGAGCCGTTTTGAAATTTTTGTTATAATCAATATTATGTTGTAAAAAATTATTTTTTTTTCGAATTTTTGAAAGTAATTTTGGAGCGGCTTGCTCAGATTATAACCATGACTGTAGCTTAATTTTTTTTCTTAAATACTCAATTAAATTATGTCAAAATACCTCAAACATGTTTTTTCGCAAAAAATCATTCATTATTAATTTAGGGCTTGGTTAATTTCCATAACTCCCAGCCAGGTCTGCATGTTTTGTGCTCGGATTTTATAAACAAATAATCCATTTAACATGATTTTATGATGCCTCAAATACTTCTCAAAAAACACCTACCAGCTCTTGGGCTACGGGTATGAGCTGTAAATATTTTATGACATAATTGATTCAATCTTTCCCTTTCACGCTTGGCAAAAGATATGTGGAATGAGACTTATGTAATGTGTTGTGTACACTCCGAAGATCGTTCGCAAAATTTTATACTGATATTATATTCTTCATAATAATAAATTTAATTATCCAATTCGTGTGTTATTGTCGTAAATATTTTTAGATCACTATTGTCCTGACACAAAAGGCTACTTTTGGATTCTTAACCAGTCATCAAAGCAGTCAAACAGCGGTGATAGCCCAGTGGCTTAGAATTACCTCGAATCGAGGGGTCCGGGTTCGAAACCCAGTGGCACGCACCAATGACTTTGTAAAAAAATTATGTGCGATTTATAAAATTAAATATCACCTGCTGTTACGGTGAAGGAAAACATCGTGAGGAAACCTGCATGCCTGAGAGTTCACAAAAAAAATGTTCTCAAAGGCATGTGAAGTCCACCAACCCGCAGTAGGCCAGCGTGGTGGACTAAGGCCTACATCCCTCTCATTGAGGAGACCCGACCTTGTAGTGGGTCATTAATGGGTTAAAACAACAACAAAAACAACCAGTCATAATATTGGATTAATATTCACTTACATACAACGCTTTGCGAAATTCTAGTACCAACCTACAATAAACCTGATATGGGGATTATTCTGCTACTGTGATGTGATAATAAATATGAAAGTGTGTTTGGGTGTCTCACTCAATCAAGCATTTGCGGCTGAACCGATTTGGCAAACAGTCAGTAATCTGGATTAACATAATTGTAGGATACTTATCATGGCTTCCTAACACTACTCTGAAGTAGACGCGTATAAAAACTATCTGCAATCACTTAGTGACCCACTACATTGTGGGGTCGCCTCTCACAATGAGAAGGACGTAGGTCAGGTAGGCTATAGTCCACCACGCTACATAATGCGGGATAGTGGACTTCACAAGTTCATATTCCTTTGAAAACATGACGAAGAACTCTGCAATAAAAAAATAAAGTATGTTTTCCTTCACCGTGAGCAAGTGACGTTTGGTATTTTATAAAGCAGACATAACTTAAGGAAATTCATTCAGATTCAAGCCTCTAGTATAATCGAAAACTGAAGGAAATTCATTCGTGCGTGCGACTGGGATTCGAGCCCGGGCCTCTCAAGTATGATCGAATTAGCCACTTGGCTATCACCGGATAGAAGTAACTGATTATGTAAATCAAGTTAGCGGCTTAAAACAGGTTCTTTATAAAACAATAGAAACATTTTTTGACTAATAATACAGTGAATGAAAGCTGTTTTTTGTCGCAACAAACGTGTTGTGCTTACGCCGCTTTCTAGCGTACGGCAAAGCTTTATCTGCTACACTATTTTTTTACAAGGATTTTTCTAATTCATTACTCTGCATATTTTTATGTAAACTTAAGTTTCCTATTTCGATTGTGATTTCAAACGTATCCGAACAATTCCAAAATTTCTCTGTTTAAATCATGTGAGGGGATATAGTCGTATGCTTTATAACAAATTGACATGTATACTTAGTCCATTTTTTACACTTGTCCTATTCGGTTAACACGTTAGCTGCGGCACCAATTTTTGCATACTTTCCGTTCCTGCGGCACGAGGTATAATCGGCCCGTACCGTGACCAGACGTTAGGGCGACACGCGGTCTATTAGACCCCACCTCCTTTTACAGACTAAAATCCATTTTCTGGCGCGAAATCAAAGATAAATGAGAATTTTGGTCCTTATTGATATAGACAGTGAATTGATGAACCCTAATCCACCGTCGCCCCGGGATCTGATGGCTAGTTTAGGAATTATTAGCAAAACAAAATATGGGATCTTATACACCTCGTAACGCACTGAAATAGGGCAAATTTTCGCTGCGATTAGTGATGGGAAAAATAATATCGACGTTTTTAAACTGTCTTAACTACGCAACGACTTGACCGATTTTGATCAATTATATCTCATTAGATCGTTTTAAGGGCAAAACCTGGCAAAACAACACAAAGCTATCAAAGGATACATTTTTTTTAAAATAATCTAAATAGTGCTTGAAGGCGCCATAAAGAAAAAAAAACCGGCCAAGTGCGAGTCGGACTCGCGCACGAAGCGTTCCATTCTATACCATTAAGAGGCACCTATTACAGACTTATTATTGGAAAATAATGGATTACGGTTTATGCATAAGGTTTATCTTTCTATTTGTATATGAAAATCTTAATGCGGTTCACAGAATAGAAAAAAAAGGCAACCAGAAGTAGAAAAGAAACTGTCCTATTTATTCTGCCTCGGGCTTTAAAAATACAATTATTAGAACTTGAATTAACATTAAAAAATCAGTATCAATATACTTTTTTATAAAAATCTCAATATATATGTTGTACTTATTTATGAATGTTTTTCATTGAAACAGGGTAGACAATAAGATTTTTTTCACTGAGTGCACTGAGTCAAAATCTTTTTGGATTTTTTATCAGCTTCACGAGATGGTAAAAATGTGCGTAGTTTTTGGTAACAACCAACACATCTTCTCCTTTTTTCACCCTTTTTTGTTTTGGCTCTGTTTCTGGGTTTTTTAAAATTAACTTCTTCCGACATCGTTTAGACATGTTCGGCGCTGTAAAAGGACGTGCTCTCCAATCGACGTGATGCACAACACTGGTCGCGGGAAGCTCGCGTTGAGTGCGGTACGAGGTCAGGGGGGATATGGGACGTTTTAGCCTCGTTCCGCACTGCATTAAAATTATATTAATTCAGTGCGGCACGAGGCCTAAGACATCCGGTACCAAGGTAGGTACACCACCGAGTCCGGAACCATTAGTGATCTCAAATATATATTTATCTCTTTCCTACACTGGACCAAACCAAAGCTATGCCATTCGCACGACAGAGAAATTCACTTTTTTGCTTGCCGCACCACAGGGAAGTTGCATCAGGGGTGATTTAGGCCTCGCTTCGCACTTAACGTGTTAACAATCTTAGCGTGTTTTTTTATTTTAATTTGCCATAACATGTATAACGCAGACGCCTTATTATAAAGATTGAAAAAAACAAAGTCATTTTATGCTGAAACAAATTTCTAGTAACTGTAATTGTTTTTTAAACAATTTTGATTTATTTTAAATAAAAACTAGTGCCAAGATTGTTTATCAAATAGAACAAGAGTAAAAAACGGACTGTAGGTAGGTACTAAGGGATAGCTACGTTCAGTTTGAACATTTTTGGAGCAAGCCACCGATCCGAATACCAAAAAACACATTCCTTGTTAACAACCATTGCAATTATTACAATTAATTACGTAATTGGAGATCTTAGTAATAAATTCGTGTCCAAATATTGTCTGAACGCGTGTGCTTCATTATAATTTGGTTAAGCACAATTTCTCCGTTGCGTAATGGCAATGTTGAGCTAGGGATGCCCATTTCGATACGATATATCGAAATACTGATACAGCAAAATAATATATCGATACCTAATAGGATATTTTGACCATACGATACGTTTCGATATTTCGATATATCACTTTATTCGATATATTGTAACTACGACAATTTTTACTTTTATAACTTGGAAATTCCTATTACGAAATGATGATAAATAGTGTCATTGAATGTTTTGCTTTTTTTCATTCTAAAAAACCCGTTTTCATTCATTGAAAAAATAAAATAAAAACACTAGTTAATCGCAAAATTCACAAATTAATGAAAAGCATGCGATGAGGTTACGATACGATATATCGATACAAAGGAAAGCAATATTTTCGCGTATACAAAGATCGCGTATACGATACAAAAGAAAAACGATACAGTTATAATGCTATATATCGATACAACCCAATTTTTTGGGCATCCCTATGTTTAGCAGAATTTCATAATGTGGGTCGCAGCGAGCGAATAAGTATTCACCAGCTCGAAGCCTCGAAAGCGATCATTAAAATCGTTTTATGTAACTCAAAACTGAGAATTCGGCGATCAGCTGATTCTGTAATTTATTCGGTTTTGGTTGGTACACAGAGAAGCTTTTTTTTATTTACGCTTCACGTAAACCCACATTAGGTTTCCCTGTTTAGTGTAGTTTAGTTTACACATGGACAAAACACATCATTGAAATGTCTGCTTCAAATCTGCTGCGAATCGAACCCAGGACCCTTCGCGCATGTCGTCAAAAAACTCACTGAAGTCACCTAAGGAAGTATAAAAATACTTGTAAAATTGTATTGCAAAAGTGGTTCTTAAAATGAATTTGTTAAAAAAATATGTTTTAATCAAATTTGTCTAACAAGGATTGGTTGGATAAATATTTACAAAGGTTAGTGTGCGTATTTGTATTAGTCGTACTCGACGCAAATATCTGGTGGTAAAAATGATAAGTTATATTCACGCCAATGAAAAGTAACGCCTCTAGAACACATTCATTGATATTTGAATTTGACACGTAACGAAATGTCATGAACACGTCATTACGTCTGCACACGTCTACGTGTGCATGTAAAAGTTTTCAAATTTATAGTAGTGTGCGTGACGTGTTTTTGATGCCTTTATTTAAAAACTATGAGCTGTAAATTGTTCCCAAAATTTTCGCCTATATTGTATACGGTTGATGAAAAATAAATCCAACGAAGATATTATTATGAATACCTAGTAATGAAATTCCGCAGTTGTTATGTTAGATACTTCCTTACTCTAATAGCTTTACAATTATTTGTTAACGGCGTTCTATCATCATTGTTTGAAGAATAAATTAAACATGGACGTCTAAGACACTAAGTAAGATGACTTGCGATCAATATTTGTTCCATACCGGACGCTATATATTACGAGTATCAGTACCTACAAGTAGTCGAGTATATATTGCGATAATAGAACCCAATGGTTTATCACTAAGGCACTATCTTTGAATTGTCCGTCAGATTTTCTAGTAGACGTTAGATGATAAAATATCAGTTTAAAAAATTAAAAAAAAATTAAAAAAAAATTAAGAATAGTATACCTAAATAAGAAAAAAAGTATTGCATTGTAAAAAGCGTGGGGTGATTTTTAATACCGCCAAGTCTTTTTATACTATTATTTATTCATTTTAGTTCGATTCTATTTTATTATTTCATTGTATTTGGTCCTTGATAAGTATGCAAAGTTTCAAATTGATTCGACGTCGTTCGCACGTAAAATCGTGTTCAATATTTCCGTTACATTATCATACCAGTACCAACATATTAAAACACGATCGACGCTAATAGTAATAAATAAATAACGCTTCACACTCATAGCCCCACACTAGGATTCCCTGGGTCGTGGGCGCCATGGACACACACACGACAAGAACACAGCACACCCAGACCAGACACAGAAATCCAAATTCATCGTTCAAATCTCTGCTCTGCCGGGAATCGAACCCAGGACCTTCCACGCAGCGCACCGGTATCTTAACCACTGCGCCACTTGGGTCGTCATAAAAGCGTGTTAATAAAATAGCGAAGGCTGAGCTAATTTACGTCAAATTTCATTGTTATCTGCATTGATACAGCGTTGTTGGAGTACGCTACGCCATGTTTTTGAGATAAACCCTTAAATTTATAGTGGATAGAAGTTGCATAGTGTACCATTACGTCTGAAGCGACCACCTTCACTTACCAATAAATTATTTGGGTCTTATGTTTAGTTGCTTGAATAGAATTAAAGTGACAAGGCTTTCCTGTCATTTTTATTTTATTTTCGACATTGCACCACGTCTTTTTAAACGAAAGTTGAAATCCTTGCTTCTAATCAAAACGCAGGACACTAAATGTCAAAGCATCTCAATCTCAATGAACAATTGTGTTATTGATCAAAAATATAACGCAGACCGGTACGAATACATTATTTACTTGTAAGTATGTATAAGTATACAAAGAATCGAACAAAGAAACATCCGAATATGAGAAAGAATCGCTGAAATCCGTTAAGTTTCCATTATTTTTAACAACAAAGTTATAAAACCTAAAACGTAAAAATACCTACTCCACTTTCTTCTGTTAATTAATATTCCTCCTTCGTATTTATTTCAACGATATTTACCGGCATCGTAAAGAAATTTCTCCAAATTTGAGCACGTGAGTTTACAGCTAAATTGTCTTCTTTATGTGCTCTACATTGCCGATAATATCTACCTTAAAGCAAAGATTAAATCGGAATTATTTAAATCGAATAGGTGCGCGCACTAAATATGAACACAAGATTTAGCATTGACAGTGACATTTAACATTCACTTGTCCTAAGTTACTAAAACATACATGTAAGGTCGTATGTTAATGCTTATCAGCTAATGCATCTCTTAGACGCTGGCGGTATCAACCTTGGTGTTTTCAAAAGAGTAAAAAGTAACGTAGTTAAAGCTACTTTAACATTGATTGTAAAAAGATTCGATGTCTGAGCTCATAAAGAAACTCTCTTTAAAGGAGGTTTTTGACAAATGCTCAAAACCAATGCTAAAATCGTGCCAAATCTCTGAAAGAAATAAACTTATCGCAATGCAGCTACGTCGTAGATGGACTATTTAAAAATGAGTTTGTATAAAAAAAACATCGATAAATATACTTAAGAAATGTTCTTGACTGGAAAAGATCTTTAAAATTTCATTCCAGTACTATAAGCATGCACACTCACGCTCGCTTACCTTTTCTGGTTGTATAATTAATTATCTACTATTTCTAGAACTACATAATTTATATTAATCTCAAAAATAGTCTTAGAAGAACCCATAACACTCGAATGAGCATTTATTTTTGAAATTCATTGTAAAGAAGATAACTACACGTATAAACAAATTTCTTATGAGTTCAGATCTTTCGTATGGACTAAGACGGAAGGTAGTTAAACGGGGCATGAAGTTTTCCTTTGAGTTTTGTAATATAATTAAAACTATTCATATTTTTTTACTTTCCCGTTAAATTAAGATATAACCGTTTATTGTCAGTAACCCATTAATGACCCACTACAGGGTCGGGTCTCCTCTCACAATGAGAAGGATATAGGCCTTAGTCCACCACGCTGGCCTAGTGCGGGTTGGTGGAATTCACATACCTTAGAGAAATTTTTTTTTCTCAACTCTCAGGCATGCAGGTTTCCTCACGATGTTTTCCTTCACCGTAACAGCAGGTGATATTTAATTTTTATAAAGCGCACATAACTTTTTTTACAGTCATTAGCGCGTGCCACTGGAGTTCGAACCCGGACCCCTCGATTCGAGGTCAAATTCTAGACCACTGGGCTATCACCAGTTTATTATAATTGCTTAATTAAGGTTAACCTGAAAAATTGACTGAAAAAATTCTTAACTGTCCGACTTTTCTCAATTTACTAAATTCTCCTAATTTCCTGCAATTAAACATTGCAACATCTCAAGTCATTCCTTTGCTTCCTCTCCACGGGATAAACCACATGTTGCCCAACTCTCGTTCTCCGGCTATGAATCATTAACAGTTTAAATATTTATCTAGCACTGGCCCAGGTTGCCCCATGCGACCTTCGAGCGAATTTCTACCAATAGTTTCCCAACTACCTCCATGTCTCAACCGCTTATGTAACGACCGTCTGAGCAAATGTTTTTATGGGCTTGCCGAGTATCAGTGAGACTTTATTATCATGTAATAATACTCCAACAAGCTATATTGTGGGATTGTGGGTCGCGTGTGCTAACACGGCTTAGCTTAACTGAGAGGATGCGTCTGAAGTAACCGCGATTCGTAAGAGAAGTAGTAAATAGTCGTAAATCTAGAAACTATAAACCACTCCCCGCAAAAGGGGAGGCCGAGCATACTCCACCACGCTCCTCCGATCAGGTTTAACAACTGCTATCGTATCGATAACAACCGGGACCGACCGCTTAACGTGCCCTCCGAAGCACGAAAGCGCGCATTTAATTCGCCACTAGGTCACCCATCTAGGTACTTAGCGTCCAACGTTGCTTGCAGCGGTTCTGTGCAGGTATGCGTACGAGTTCAAAACTCCCTTTTTTCCTTTTTGTCCCAATTGTTTTGCTGAATTTCAATTGTGATAGTTCGAGGAAGCATACATAAGCGAAATACGGCCGTGACTTAGCCTGTGTCAATGTCCTTGATGCGAAAATAATGCACGTCAAGTCAACATCACACAATGGACCGATGCTTAGCGACCCACTAAAAGAACAAGGTGAAGGCCACGTCGCTTCCCGTTATGTGGGCTTCAATTCAAACTCTAAGATGCTTTAGAGATTCAGCATTTGGAATCAGTTTCCTTTTAAACGCTTTCTAAATAGGCTGCCTTGACCTCTGTTCGGGTTGACTATTCATTGCTTGAATGAATGACCCTAGTTTTACGGAATAGCTTGGTTTTTTTTGGAAGATTTAAAGAAGAGTTGTTTATTTATTTATTTAATACAAGGTCTATTAGGTAATTTCGTAGCAGTATGCGTCCATTGTTTTTAATTTATAATAAAACCACGATATTCTAAAGCTTTTAAACAAAAGAGAAATAATAATTCAATTAACAAAATTGTTGAATTCAAATTTGAATTTAAGCAATAGAGAGCTTTACGCTTTTATCTCAATGTATACGATAGCCTTTATACTAACTTAAAGGATGAAAAAGTCGTTAGGTTTATTTTAACAGTTTTAACGCAAATAGGTTTGTACAAACGGATAATGCGTTTCATTTAAAAAACCATTTGACATACATCTTAGTTAACTGGGTAATATTAAAAATTTTTGTACATTTCAACATGGTGAAATGTCCATGCTAGGTTTTGTCTGAATTTATTGGTGCATTCTACTTCAAAATCATATTACTGGCCTTATTACAGTGTCTTCATTATAATAACAAACAATTTTTAGTATATATAACCATGCAGTTTCTAAACTGGCGCGTTTTAGCTATTGAAGCAATTTTTTTTGTATGGAGCAATCTTTGTCCTCGAACGTTCATACGTTATAAAGGGGTGGTTATTTTTGTTAATTATACATATTTCTTTAATTCAAGCTTAGAATTAGTTTCAGTATAATTATGACTCTTCAATCTTGGATTAATATTAAAATAAATTAAGAAAGCAATAAATTACGTTAAGGTAAATACGCGTCCATAAATTGTTTCAAATTTGTTATTCTATTTTGTAACGACAAAAATTGGTAGATTTCGCAATAATTAACTGGCAACACTACGTTTTTATGAACAGCCAATCAGGCAGCATCAAGAGTAACATTCGGTCATTTTGTGCGGCGTGAGTTTTTTGAGTTGCTGTGGCTTCAATGTTTGGTGTATTTTTTCAACTTTTTAATATTCCATTTGTTGGCTGGATTATTACTTACACGGTAAGTTGTTTTTGAACCATATGGCTATTTTATTATTGTATATTAATTTCTTAAACTAAAGTGTAAACGACATTTGGAAGCAAGAAGCTTTTTTAGTGTACTTTACATGTTAAGGTTATTTCAACACGTGATTTATTTTCTTTTTTGTGACGATTTGTCACATTTTTTGTAATGTTACAAAAATGAGGTTACAAAAAAGAAGTAAGGGTGCTGTCATAGTACGATGACAAGTTCAGTCGCATTTGAGTGGCTATTTTTAAGGGTTATGTGCCAAGAAGGTAAAAACGGGACCCTATTACTGAGAATCCACTGTCAGTCTGTCCGTCTGTCACCACTTCCACTCCCTTTTTATTCATTTCATCCTTCACACAATCCATTCATCTTTTCCTAGGTTTTCCTCTTCCCTTCCATCCATCAACATTCATATTCATCGCTCTTTTGGTAAGTAATGTGGGTATCTTCTCTCCTCAGATTTTTTAGATATGTACCTACGCAATAATGCGTTGTCAAATGTTTCATAAAATATATTTTGTTTTAGACAAAATACTGCTGACACCCGCTGAAAGACAGTGCAGGTACAGAAAAAGGCTTAAAGAAAATAACCCAGAGAAATACGAAGAAATCCGAAAAAATATCTAGAAAGAATAAAGAGAAAATATGTAAAAATATTAAAATTATCGGAAAGCGAAAAAAATAAAAGAAGAAGAGATTGGAGAAGGCTAATAAAATATTAGAAACAGGAAAACATAGAAAACGAAACTAAAACTCGATCAAAAAAAGATTATTTACGTCAGTACTATAAATTAAAAAAGATTAATAAAACACAAAGAGAAACTAGAAATTCAATTAAATTAAATAAATAAATTAAGTAACTATACTGTTTTGTTTGTTTGTGTGACATAATCCTAATAAGTCCTTTTTGTTTCCTTTTTGTAACACTTGTCCTATTTGTGGCGGACTTTATTTTTGTTTCTTTTTGGTAACTGTACAAAAATTTTTAACTTTACCCAACTATGTTTGGTAACTTTAAACATACAATCACGTGGTCAAACACCCAACATTATTTTTTTCGAATATTATTTTTAATACAATAGGCCAACGGCGCATTAACAATGATAATAATATTTGCAGGTATTGCAGTAAAGTCAATGATACATACTGTAAATAAGCTATTCTGTTTGTTCCTTATGTATTTAAGTACATGTTTAATACCGATATTGAAACACGTTCAGGTATGTAAATGAATAGAAATTTACATTGTTAAGACCCTATAGTGACGTATGCCAGAGCTCTACGACAGCATAGTGCGAGTTGGTAGACTTCACATGCTTTTGTGAACATTATGGAGAATTATCAGGTATGCAGGTTATCTCACGATGTTTTCCTTCCCGATAACAACAGGTGATATTAAACTTTGTGACCGCACGTAACTAAAAACAGTCTTTTGCTCGTACCATAGCGATTCAACCCTAGACCACTCGTTAAAACGATACCAATTTCACCACCTTAAAGTTAATTAGTTTTATTACTTATACTTAGTAAGTTAATTTAGTTAAGAAATACGCAAAGGAAAAGGTCTCCAATCGGGGGACATCCGCTATTCAGAGGTTCTTGACTATTTTATTGGTTGATACTCGGTTTAATAATCGAGTAGCATGGATACGATGAACACTGCTTTATTGGTCGGTTTGAGGTTGACTGCGCTGTTGGTTCACGCGATTGGTTCGTCAGTCGGTGGTTCTATCCAATCTATTGGTTTAGCGCGTGTTATTATACTGATGTACGATACATTGGACGTAAGTTTACAATATCCCTATCGCTAATATCTGTGCTCACGACGGTTACTATAGGCTAAAATGAAAGAATGAATAATGATGTCAGAGGATTTTAGTGCGAGGATATGAATGTGTTGTGATTGAAAACATCCACAATGTTTTTCATTTAATTCCAAAGGAGTTCTGGAGCCCATTAAAGTGTTGCTCTCTAATCTATCCGTTAATGACGGTTGCGACAATGCGAACCAATATTTAACTTAAATAACTTGACACAGTTTTGAAATGTTGTAATTATAATGTTTCATGTAGATTTCAGTTGTAAGTCTTGTATATATTTAAATGTCAATTTATGGAAGTACTTACATAGTTGGTTTATTATCTTTTTACTCAAGAGAAATATTGTTTTTCATTTTGTCGTGTAACCCATTAGTGACCCGCAACAGAGTGAGGGCACAATATAAAGATTTTATACTGCGGGGGTCTCCTCTCATAATAAGAAGACTTTAATCCACCACGCTCGCCTAATGCGGTTTGATGGACTTTACATGTCTATGAGAACATTATAAAGAACTCTCGGTCATGTGTTTGCTCACGATATTTTCCTTTGATGTTTTCTTCACCGTCATTGCAGGCAATTGCTTATAAGAGAAAACAGGTTTTTGTAACATGTAGCAAAAACATTTCCAAATCTATACTACTTTTTTTGTTGAATGGGGGAATTCTGCAGTTTCATTAACACTTTATACACACGCTTACACATACACTACCTCATACAGCTGACAAGTTTTAATGAAACCGCTCCGTAGAGATTGTATAAGGAAAGTGAAATGCGTCCTGTGCACACGCTCACCGGGACATTGCTGCCAGTTGCACTGTTGCACATGCACATGACTCGCACGCATACTCGCATATGCGCACTGCACACTCTAGAGCGAAGTGCAGTAACCTTAGTTTCCGCAGGTTTTTTTTGTAACACTCCACTTACTAGATATTGCTGTCGACTTAGTCCGCGGCGAACTTAAAATTTGATACTGAGAGAAAATTAATGATAATAATTAAAGTTGACCGTCATGTGAGACCCGGTAGATATGAAACATTTTCCTGTCTCCCTTCCTTCCCCTCAGACTTTCGGAGTCCACTGCTGGAGATGGCCTTGAAATATATTAATGAAACATAATATAATTATTCACAAACCAAAAACATGGAATAAGCGTATGCCGAAATATAGGATAAAAAAGGTCATCATAGACAATTAGACATCTTCCTTGCGATTGTCAATTTAGATCAAGTTCTCGTTACTTGACTTTTAAGGTAATTTAATTTAAGTTTTAATGACCTTACTTTCATTTTAGGGTAAGTAAGGCATGGCAAGACTAATAATAGGGGAACAAGGTCAATTGACGAACAGTAGGTAAATGTAACAAAGGAGTGTCCTGTGTTGATTTATCGTAGATGGTAGAAAAGTGTGAAAGATGAGAAGGTTATCAGTGAAATAAGAATTTTGTTAAAACGTCCGTGATAAAAGCAAAACGTTCCCAACAAAGATTTTTTTAACATCTCATCGAAAATACCATGTCATCATGCAATCGTATCTATAACTTTACACTACGGTGGCATGTGAATCGTGTAATTAGGCAACTGTACCACTGGGTAATCGTGGCGAGCGATGTGCTAAGATCTCTCGCTGGAATGTCACCGCTCAAAGTTACGAGTAATTCACTGCGCGTACCACATGTTGTAATGCGATGTACGTTTGTGAGGGCTGTCAAATACTAATCAGGAACAAGGCAAACAAAAACAGGTATATACCTAGGTACGTCTAAAATTAAAATTCTGTTGGTAAATGAATAACTACTAGAGATCGCCAAGTAATCGAAATTCGACTAGGTATAATATAATTATTGAAATTTGAATGTGACACGTAACGGAACGTACGTACCTGTCATGTTTGTCTCTGTATGCATGTCAAAGTACTCAAACTTATGGTATCGTGCGTGGCGTGTTTTTTGATGAATTTCATTTTATTTAAAAAATTTGGAATTCGTGCATTTTTCTTCATATAAACTTTAACTGTGCCAAATACAATCTGCTCCGTTCGCATAGTGAAATAAATAACTATAGGCACCTATAAATAGAAATAATTATAGGTACTTACCTATAATTAGTTCTGATTATAATTATAATTATTTCTGATTCAGGATATTCGCCAGCCCTAAACACCCATCCGCATCATTCATCTGCTCATTACTGTACGTCTTTTTTACTTTCCTAGCAAAAGAAAGAGACATAAAGTTCTCGGTGAGTATGATTGGTTGTGCTAAATTGCATCTTGATTACTTCTATGGCGTGGAAGTGTTGCCAAGAACTCCATCCGGATCGCAATATGAAGGGATTTGATGCAATTACTCTACTAGATTTAGGGTCTACGCAGACGTACCACAACCACACCACAACCACGCGACAAAATGCAGTCAGTTTATGGTCTCGCGTGAATAGCACAGGTCGGTAAATGTCGGTCGTGTGAATAGGAGTGACAGTTTTCATACTGTTTGACACCCGACCACGTGGTGTGGTTGTGGTGTGGTTGTAGTTGTGGTGTGGTTGTGGTACGTCTGCGTAGACCCTTAGATTTCATAGCATCGTGGTGCCTGCAACGCATTAATGGCCCACTGCAGAGTTTCTAGCTTGGTGTCCCACGGTGTGCAACCTATGACCTAGTGAAGAGTTAGATCATCTTTCACGTTAAAGAAAATATAAAGGCCTTTGTCTATCATGCTGGCTTAGTGCGGATTGGTGGACTTCACATGGCGTTGACATTTTTGGGGTCGTTGTTTTTGTTCACCGTTTTACTCTTTGCTCTAAATGCAACAAGTTTGACTTACGACAACGGCATTGCCTACATTTGTCGCAGTTAGGACAGCTCCATTCAAAGACCTGTGTTTGAATTTTGTCGCGTTGGTTGGTCGGTTGTATTGGTTTGCGACAGCCAATTAGGAAAAAGCCGTAGTATGATATGGATGATATTTAACTGTGTAAAACGCACATAACTTTAAAAGTCATCTGTGCGTGCAACTGAGATTCGAACCTGAACCTCTCGAGGAATTATTAGTCACTGGGCTATCGCCGCCTGGTTTCAAGAATAAATAATTATAAATGATAGAGCATTTGCTTGAAACGTTCTAAAATATATGTTTCGATTTATGTTTAGGTACTCGTACCTCGTGTTCGAGTAAATAGGCGCCTTAAAACCGACAGTACTGTAATTTATACTGTTACGTAACTTTAACGAGCGCTACGTAAGAGTTAAGTGAACTTAATGAATATTTCGGAACGGTCTGCTTGGAATCAGTAGACGAAACACACATTTCAAAATGTTTGAAAACATTTTAAGATAAAGTACATATTTTAACACATAATATATTGGAATAAATATGGAATATTATTAGAATTTGTATTTCTTTGTAGACAATTACAGATGACATTGATAATGAATAAACGTGATCGCAAACGTGAACGGAAAAAAAGTGATCGCATATTTAATGCGTGCCTTTCGTATGGGAAGATGTCAGACAGACTGACATATGACATACTAATATATATACATACCGGACAAATACGTTGACGATAATGTTCACGTTCACTGCATAATAAAAAAATAGGATATACCTGTAACAATGATTCGTAAACGCAGCGACGCGACCGGTTCGGTAATCGCGCACAATTAGCGGTTCCGGTCGCGCGTTGCAGCCTTAACCCTCGCCGTAAGGCTGCCTACACAATAACGACAGGTTGTGGGACCATTTACAGTCGCATTGCATCGAATAAGTTAAGCAACGATGGGCGCCGTAAGTAGTTGTAGAGACAATTGGTGGCAAATTAAAAATACCTTTCATCTCCTTAAACATTTGTATTTACCCTTAGTTGACATAAAAGCACCTGGGCTTACGAAATATTGAATATCAAGTACTTCCTGAATATTCAAGGGCTTGAACTTTTACATATATTATTACGTGTCATCGGTAAATGTTTAACGAAACGATAAAAATAAAATTCCATTTCATTAGTGTTTGTTACAAATTTATCTGCACACTATAAAAATAATAATTTCCAAATCAAAATAATGAGTTTTATGTTTTCCTCTTATATAATTTTTAGATACGATTTTATTACTCCGATTCATTATCACTAAAATCTATTACAATAATGTTATAAACAACAAACTTTTTAGGCTTCCTACTATGTACTAACTTCATTAGAATAATAAAAAAATGACACGTAAACAATGTCTCCCACAAAAGCGGCGTTGCACGCGTATCGCCGGCCTACTTATGAATAATGCACGTGGGAAAATGCATATAATGCATAAATATACGGCAGACGGACCAAGGCTTCATTGCAACGTAACCACGCTTTCTGTGCTATTATATAGGTATACTGCCTTTATATGAGCTCAAAGCCTCTGAAGTCCGTTTTTAAAATGTCCAGTTTTTAAATAATGGCAATACAATCCATTGAAGAAACTTTAAATCTAAAAAAACACACTTAATAGTCAACAGAAATAAGATTTAACATAACACTAATAAGATTTAACATGATAATTTTAAGATTTAACATGAAAATAATAAGATTTAAGATGACAATAATAAAATTTAAGATGACTATTTCTTTTTAAATGACTACCTATCTGTTTACTTTTTGTCTATTTTGTTGAGATCGGACTATAATAAAACGGACAAATAGAAGATAATGTCGTCAAGGTATATTGTGCGAAAATAACATTTTTAAACTATAATACCTAATTTACCTGAAATAATAGAACGTTTTTAAAGCAAACTTATTTATTGTTTGATTCAGTGGAAAGAACTATGGGAAAAAATACTATGGGAAGCAAAATTATAATCTTACCGCGCAACTTCTAAGCCTTACGCTGTTACGATACAATGTCGTAATTTCGGTCACCTTGAGTTACTGTTTATTATATTTATTATAATCCATTAAAGGTCGAAATGCACTCAGGGCTAAGTAACTACGCCTTTCAGTTTTAAATGTACCATACTCGTAAAGTGTGCTCTGATATGTGTAAAATAAACAGTCAAATGCTTTATTTATAATAAAAAATTCAATTTTTTTCTTTTATATCCGAATTCAACAACTATGACTTATTCGTCATATCTATATACATACAATGTTAAAATTAATCGTTGTTCGTTAGTCTTGCTGAAACTCGAGAACAGCTGGATCGATTTGGCTAATTTTGAGTGCGGAAAAAAAAGAATGCAAGGAAAATTTTAAAAGATTCAACTATTTGTGAGTTCTTCTTTAAATTTCGAAATTTCTTCATTTGAATGAAGGAAGTCTGCCGGTCTCCTAGTATTATTCACATTTAAAGCTAGAAAAAAGTATTAATGCAATTAAACCTATTGTCCTCAATATAAAAGACATCAACGCGCGCACCTTACATTTTACACTTTGAACAAGGATTCAATCGACCTAGCTTAAATCGTGATTATAGATAATTTTGTAATCGATAATTATAGATAATTTGGTGGTCTTAGGCTTGGTTAACTTCGGATTCGATTATTATGAAAGCGGCAGTCGTAGGTAGGTATTGTTATGCCTAAATAATTCAATTGCTCTACACCCCATTGATTAAACCTTAACCACTTAAATATATGGAACACCGCTTCGTATTTCACTATCACCTCCTAAAAATGTATATATTATACAGAATTATTTGTTATGTGACGTGTTTGTTTTGAGCTTATCTACACTACACGTCATCAGCGAGAATATCACCCTATATTAGATATTCAATATCTGATGTCAAACATCTTTACTTAAAACGAAATGCACGTACAATACAGTTGACACTTGTGTAATACAACACTTACTGCGGCTATCGATGACTATACAACTGGTTTGTGTTTCAAGACATAACTCGGGATGTATCACCAAATTTGGTAATTGGAAAGCTTCACTGAGTGACATTTACTTTACATACAAAAGAGGAAAAGTTTTCGACAGTGATTTTTAATAGAGCCTGGACTCGGCTCACCATGAGAAGGATGTAGATTGTGGGCCTTAGTCCACCACGCTACTAATGCGGGTGGGGGGACTCTACGTGTCTTTAAGAACAATTTGGAGAATTCTTAGGCATGCAGGTTTCTTCACGATGTTTTCTTCACCGTTGCAGCATTTAATATTGAATTATAATTTAATTTATTTTTAATAAGCATTCCATACTACTTCAAAACACCTATTAACATAACGTAATCTTAAGTAAACCTACAGGAATAAAACGTTACATAATTACATATATATTAATATACGAGTAAGTAATAAATACCAGTAGGTATAATATAATTTATTTTATTTTCTAGGTTGGTTAATCAACAATATTTCAAACCGTGTTGCAAGGTTCTTTATTCGTATTCCCATCGCACTTATGTCGTCATTAATTAACATAATTTAATAAATTTTAAAACGTAATAACATGACAGGTGATAGTGAATCATGTTATGCTAATGCTACTAATGGTACCTAAACCACATCGTCAATATAATATTTAAACAAAGAAAGCTGAAATGTTTTAATACATTTAAAATGTTTTAAGCATTTTCCTGATTTTTTTTTTCAAACCCTTATATCTCTATAACAAACATTACATGCATATAATGTCTTATTTAAACGGAATCATAAAAAGAATTGGTTAAATTGGTACAAAACTAAAATTGTAAAAAGTCTACATAAAACAAATTCATAAAGGATAAAATAGCGATTATAATAGCGAATATTAAGACAAAGCATTCATAATTTGACTGCATTCGACGATAACCAAATAACGGGCTCAAATATTAAATTTAAAAGCTTGTTTTACTAATTTTTTTATTAAAACTTTCTTATTTATTTCATCTCATAAAACAGTAGGCATCTTAAAACATTAAATTTTAGTGCTTTTATTTAAACGCCCTGAAAAAACTCCATATTATGACATCTCATTAAGCTACTATAAAGCAGTAGACATGTGTGAATTGAACAACAAACCTAAGCCTCAGTTATTACTCCATGTACGAGTAAACCTCACGTACTCGCACTAAGGGCAACAAAAGATATGGCAGTGAAAGTAATGTCGTCGTTACCTGTGTTACGCAAGAGATTAAACTTACGGGAGCTTGAAATGCACTACAATTTTAATGCATTTCCTCTCTAGTTAGGGTTGCCAGAATAATATTTAAAAAATTAAACCGACCTCAAAAAAGAAATAAATAAAGTATGTCACAAATTTAGTTCACTTCCTTCAAACAAAACGACTGTGACGAAATCAAGTGACGATTACCTACGCAACGGAATCTGTCACCCGGAACGACTATGAACATCGTCACCGGCTTGAAGCTTGTTCATGACTCAGTACAATCGTTTATATTGACTCGGAATTTCACATCTCTTTGTAACAACCACGTTCTTTTCGAGCCTTTTTATTGATTAATGGATCATAAAATTTGTCTATTGCGTATTTATTTTAACAAATAAAGTAAAAATTAATGTTTTGATTCTACAAAACAAATTCATTTCTTAAATTCTAAACTAAAACTGTTATTGAAATATACGAGTAAATCGTACATTAAAATTATAATTTATGGATTCAGAGCTAGTTTTAATAAAATAAGATAAGTTCTCGCACATGTAAACTTGAAACTAGAAAGTGAAAACACTAAATAATCATATAAACGCTAAATGGCCGCTAAATTCCATTATTTCCAACTGTACTCTTGGGGTAGGGTGTAAGAAAGTTGTATATAAATAAAGCAAATAAAAGTAAGTACAAAGACCCCATAGTAACTTTCACCGGGAATTATAGGAACTCTACAATAGAGTTTATGAGTCGGAACACTGTAATTGGTACGTCTCTATTACGACTACTGTCGAGTGTATCGATTGTGAATGAATTCCAAATCCAAACCTTTTTAACCGACTTCAGAAAAGTGTGATATATTTGTTACATACTTTAGAGCTACTATTTTATGAGGTTGGTGTTTTTGTATCAAGTATTTTGTTTGTATTTAGGATAAATTTTGTCACCAACCTCAAACAACAGTAAGCCTAAAGAGTGTAACAAATGTTTAATTATCTTTATTTAAATTCATAAAACAACAAGGTTGTAGTACATACAAGAAGTAGAAAGTAGAAGTTGTTAACACAAGTCAGTAGGTACAGCATTTTTTTTACCCTTGTTTTTGACAAAAAGTTTAAAATAACTTTAAAAAAATAAATTATGGACAGTTACTACAAATTTGTTTCCGCATTAAATTACAATTTCTTTTTAAATCCTTGCTTTATGTTAAAATAACAATCGGACTTTTATATCTTTCAAAATTAAGTAATATATTATATCCAAAATTTATAGGTTACAGCAAATCTCTTATTACCGTAATCCTTTCAATAAGGCCCAGTTCACACGGCACCGTAGGAATTGCACGCTTTAGCGTAATGAATCAGAAAGAATAAGTAAAAGCGCACACAATTTTTATTAGATATTCCACACATCACCATACTCCAAGCAAATAAAATTTATTTATTTTAGATTTGCTGACGCCTACTAATAAGTCGGCCTTATGAAGTCTTATCTCTACAAGTTAAGTGTGGGCCAGTAACAAAAACCTCTTACAAACCTGTACAGAAGAGTTTCATATTTTCTACAGTATCTATCATACTCGTATCCCTTTCTAAAAGCAATGATTCCTTTAAAAAAAATAAAAGAATTTCCAACTCATTATTTATACTTACCGAACTTTTTATCAAAATCGGGCTCTGTTACCATGGAGTTTTTTACCGTACCCTGTGCCCGGTCAGTGCTCTGGGTGACCCACATTCCGGGACCAGTCCCACCACTTTTTTGGTATTGAAGCACCCTTATTAGTGGTGTTAAGTGTCCCTTGACAGTGACAGGTGGTGGCGTCTTGCAAAGAAATGACCGCCGTATATTAGGACATTGTTTGTTGTTTGATTTAGGATATTAATGTACATTCGTGGAGAGAAGAGATGTTTTATATCTACAAAGTGCTTATGTAGTATAGTTCAAAATTGTATGACTATCAAGGCAGTTACTTACTCAATTTAATAAAACATTTCTCATAAATAAATGAATAGGCAAAGTCAATTTTAGTACATTTTCTATTAACTACTATTGTTTTCTTTTCAAATCAAATTTTCCCTATTCTTTTCTTTGTTAGGTATTGAAAAACTTTAGAGCTATCAATGCATGAAAAGTGTTATGGTATTGAAGTATTATTTAAAGCAGTTACAATAAATTCCAAGTTTATAGATTCCCGAATAAACGTAAAAAATATAGTTGGAAATGCTAAAAACAACACATCACTGGGCATGGGCAACCATTGATTAACTAAACATGGATTACTACAAGCGATTTCATAAAGCTAACCATAGACTACGGTCATGTATGGCTCATTAGTTAGCCAACGGGAAGTGCAAAGCAGTGAAAGTGTACACGTTATGGCGCAAGACCACGATGGCCATGGGTCAAGATCACTATGTAGAGAATCAAGGCGCTTCTACATTTTTTTTGGTTTCCAAAGCAGTCATCGTTTGAACGAATGGTTGAAAAAAGTCCTCGAAAAGCGACCGCAACTAGACAAAAGGACAACCCGCCTTCCGATGGACTGTAGACCTGAAGAACAAAAAGCTAAAACCATTCAAAGGGTGGAGTAGCGTCGATTAGGAGAGACCCATATTAAGCCGTGGACTTCGAAGGGCTGAGATCGCATCAAAAAAGGGAGGAAGTAAGGAAGGAAGTCATTGCAAATTTATATGTCGATGTCTTGACACTAGGTCTTCGTCTTTTCAGTTAAAGCACAAGTTAAATTTTCGGACCAATTCGTGGAGATACAGATATCAGATATAGGTATACGTATCTACTTCTTAAACTGCCCAAACGGCCTCCGACAAGGTTTAACGAGTAGCTATGAAAAACGTCCGGATCCGGCTCCTTATTGCGTTCTTGTCCGGAATTACCAGCAAAGTCTGGTCTCCTCGAAAATGAGAACAGGCTTTCCTTTTACGGGTCGGTCGTTGTACTTTACATGTTTTTGAGAATATTAAAAAGAACTCACAGGTATATAGTTTGTAGTTCGTTTTCCTAGTTTTTGTAAAATGTTCATGTCTTAGAAAAGTCATTATTGAGTGCTACTGGGATTTAAACGTGGACCTCTTTAGTAGGAGACTAAATTTTTTACTGAGTACTCACCGCTTATCTTATCATGATCTTAGCAGAACGTAAACGCTTCTATAGTGACCAATTAAGGTGTAGTTTTGAAAAATACGAATTTAGTGATACATTATCCCCAAAACATTGGCAGTATTTCGTTAAAAAAACGCACAATAATAATTAAAATATTAATAGAAAAAATATTCCAAAGATAATATCAAAAACTTAATATACGTTAGCGATCGCAGGCGAGGCGCAAATCAGTGAAAGTGTATGCGTGACGCAAGCAACGCAAGCGACGCAAACGACGCAAACGACCCAAGCAGCAACGCAAACGACGCAAACGAGCGCAAGTCACCGGCGCAGGCGATAGGTCAAGTTCAGTTTGCGCCACAGACGCGAGTTTTGCGTGCGCTCACTGTTTGAATACGGTAATGTTGGCGAAATTGGTTAATCGTGCCGTGTGTTCGTTATGTAATGTGTTTTGGTTACGCAATGATTATGAGTGGGTCGTGCCAAAAAATCATTTAACTATGAATTTTTTAAGTTATTAGTATTCTGCGCGAAGTAGGTTGTGTGCCACTTTTTATTTTTTTATGAAGCTTATGTTAGGTAGGTTATTTTAATAGTTACCATCACATTTGAGTTTTTATAATAAAAGCCAATGCAGACTCATGATTTTTCACTCATTCACATTGCATCATAACGTTACTTACATAAAACTGAATATTTCCTACTGTTTTGACCTGAGCGTTCAATAGTACCGCAAATTCTAACTACTTCAGTTACTACTCCTTCTAATTGCGACAACGAAATCGGTCGCTCGCGTCAAGTTGGTCGTATGCCAACGTCAATGTGTAAATACTACGCATGTCAGTGCATATTGCCACTTAGGAGGTCCATTCAAATTTTATCACGTTGGTAGTCGATCGGTTGGCACTGTGACGAATAAATAAAAAAAATAAAAAATATTGTGGGACAACTCACACATGGCTTTCTGATCTCAAAGTAAGCTGTGAGCTTGTGTTATGGTGATCAGATAGCTGATAAACCTACATATAAATTTTTAAATACATACTTTATATAGATAATTGACACCCAGACACAGAACAAACACTTGTGCTCATCACACAAATACTTGTCCTGGGTGGGAATCGAACCCACGACCTCCGGCGTAGTAGTTAGGGTCGCTAACCACTAGACCAACAGGCCAGTCGATAAATAAATAAACGCAGACTGCGATAAATAAACGCCGTCGTACGACAAATTAGACGCGAGCGACCGATTTTGTCGTCGCAATTAGAACAGTAGGTATCATTGACCGAGAGTGTATATTTTGTATACAACCTACCACTCATCTTTGCTCATGACTCATGACGTTTACTATACTCGCATCTCTTATACTCTTGCAACACAGGACAAAGCTTTGCTCATGACTCATGACGTTTACTATACTCGCATCTCTTATACTCTTGCAACGCAGGACAAAGCCTTCCCCGCCGGCGATGGTACGCGTTGGTCGCTGCTGCCCACAACGGAACTTGTTGACACGCTTCATATCGTCACGTTGTGTCACTGATGTTACGTGATGGATTGTTTGTGATTTTTACGTCGGTTTAGAGGCGGTAGAATGAAAAACAAAGAAAGCCAGCCTTTCTTTGTTTTTTCTTGACTGGTCTTTTTATGGTATGATCTATATAGCTAGTTAGAATTACCGCCCGTAAGATGCACCGATTATTGATCTGTGGTCTTTGTTATCCATATATTTTTTCCTCAACCCGCATTCACATACAAGCTCAAATAAGATTGTTACCCTGTTTGAGTTTAGGCGTTGTTAGGCGGCAGTGACCACGTAACAACTCGTGGCCCGGCCTTTTGCTGCTCAATTATTCTTAAAAACATGTAAAACTTGTCAGTAACCCATTAATGACCCACTACAGGGTCGAGTCTCCTCTCACAATGAGAGAGAAGTAGGCCTTATAGTCCACCACGCTGGCCTACTGCGGATTCGCGGACTTCACATACCTTTGAGAACATTTTTTTGTGAACTCTCAGGCATGCAGGTTTCCTTCACCGTAACAACAGGTGATATTTATAATTTTATAAAGGGCACATAACTTTTTTTACAGTCATCGGGATTCGAACCCGGACCCCTCGATTTGAGGTCGAATTCCTATAGTTGCCGTCACGAGTGGTGAGCAGAACTTTCATTGGTCGGTTTGAGATTGACTGCGCTGCGGTGCGCACGATTGGTTCGACAGTCGTCAGTTCGTGAGTGTGCGTCGTCTATTGGTCCAGCGCGTTTTTTCGGCTGCTGTACATTGGCCGAAAGTGTACAATATCCCGACCACTGATAAATAATCTGTGCTCACGACTCATGACGGTTACTATAGCCTTGTACACCATTGTTTTTATTATGTCATTATGGCCTTAATAGTGGAGTTACGCGGTCATAGATGTATGTATAATCAATGTGACATCGTTGCGCAAGTTATTGGGTAATGTGACCAGTGATCAGGCCACTTTCCCCGAATACGTGGGCCTTTTTACGCTATAGTTTTAAAATTTTAAGGCTAGCTGCTTGAAATCATGACATTGTCAGTAACTATTCAGTCAGTAAAAAATTTCACGTATTTACACTGATACTGAATTGTGTTTTTTATTTTATTTTAAGACTTAGTTTTGATTAAATAACAACTGGAACCCTGTAATATGAAGGTATGTCACACTACAAATTGTCGCAACGAATAAGATACAAAATGGTCTCACAAACGATTCCTAGAAGCAGCTAGCACGAGGTTAGGACATACAAATTGCCAACGTTAGTGTCAACACCGGGCCACTCTCGGAGTGAATATAAATTGCATTAAGATGCTACAATCAAAAGAACACCGAACAAGAATAGCAAGCACTCGTCATTTATATGGGACTAACGACTAACGTTTTGTGTTATACTTTTTGAAGATTTTTATCTGTAAACCCACTACTTACTGCAGGCTCCTCTCACAATGACAAAGATGTAGGCATTAGTCCACCACGCTGGCCTAGTGCGGGTTGATTGACAAAATTTTGAATCAGTATCGAACATACATACGTATGGGATATTGATACGCGCCGGTATGGATATTGATTTCGAGCGACGAGAAGATGAGTGGAAGAGGCAGAAAATTGATTAACTGGTCAATCGACCCCTCAAGTTTTTTAATTTAAAAATATGAAGAACAAGAAAATTTGTTCATTGTTAATGATAGAGGGTTTTCTGTAGAGATGGGCGGTAGAGACAGATGGGAATTGCCAATCCCGGGATATACTCATTTTTTTAAATTTTTATTTCATTAACGGAATGCCATATACTTAATGCTACCTATATGGCATTCCGTACATGTGTATGATGATGTACCTATCTAGTAACAAAAATATTATCACAATGTGTACCTAAAAGACGCATGATATTCTTCGTTGCAAGATTCAGGAACCTCTTATTAATAGATTAAAATGACACGCTGAAGGAATTAACACAAAATAACGCAATGTGGCCGATCGTGGTGTGTAGGTGAGAATAAGAATACGTTACGCCACTAAAATATAATTTGCGTGCACGTGATGTGCGTATCAATATTAAACAATTAACATATCATTGAAATTACCTAATATTTCTAATTAATTAACACCAATAGTGCATGCAATTTACACTCTAATAGTGAATCGAGGGTCGAGTCTCGTCTCATAATGAGATAATTGTAGGCTTTACTTGCACATGCCTTGGAGAACATTATGTAAAAGTTTTCTTTCCGAGGCTTTCAGGAAACAATAAAAAAAACTATTGGCGTCTAGGTAGCAAATTGACCTTACCTCTTACATAAGTAAAAGCTTTTAAAACTTATCACTATTTGGACTTAAAGGAAGGTTATCAAAATCAAGTAATTGCTAATCAAACTTGACGATCTCCGTGTTTAATTAACGTGCTCTCGAACTTTACGCAGTCAAGGATTTGAACACATATTAAATAAGCCTGAGTAGGATAAAGTAAAGGTTACGTTATTATTGTATATCAACAGGGGCGTCTCTAGCTCACAGTAGGCGCCCGTGTGCACCGCTCCCCTGCACTCTGCACTATAGGTTAATATTCCCTCAATCAACAGCAAATAAGAAAATCTACTATTAAATGGGCAGTGCAATGCATGGGACGCACATTTTTTTCTATTTCAATAGTGATGTGGACTCAAAGTTCCAATCAAACACGTAAAATCTTCGTACATTTTGTACGACGAACCCACCTTGTGACGTCATCGATATTTCAAGTCAACGGACTTAATTATTATCCTTTTATATACATGTTATAAAAACCTATTTTTAAAGATATAAGAAATTGACCAGAGTTTTCAGACGTTCAAACTAAATGTAAAACTATAACGCTATAGGTATTCAGTTGATTCCGAAATTCAAAAAAGTATTTTATGGCGCAAAATTTATGAAACAGCATTTTAAATATAATAAAATAATACAATAAATATGTGCTAAGCTAATTAGCCCCACACAATTATGTCTGGTCACGAAATGTCAATTCAAATTTGCACAACCTTAGTTTTGGCATTGCAATCAGTAAACGTTATCTATTTATTCTCATTAAGTAAACTTTTTTTATTATATTTAATTAATATTGCTATTGCAAACGAGATAAATAAATAAATAACGCTTCACACTCATAGCCCCACACTAGGACTCCCTGTGTCGTGGGTGCCATGGACACACACAAGACAACACCACAACACACCCAGACCAGAAACAGAAATTCAAATTCATCTTTCAAATCTCTGCTCTGCTGGGAATCGAACCCTGGACCTTTCGCGCAGCTCACTGGTGTCTTAACAACTGCGCCATTTGGTTCATCGACAAGAGATGACAAGGCTTTTGCCATATAGATAAATAGATTATTTGCTTATAGATATTATTGTGTGTTTTATAATTATTATGGAGTTATCACGTCATTGAGTGTAACGACAGACAAACCAACACTACAAAATTTAAACAATCTCAGCGTGCCTTTCTATTTAATTTGTGATTTAAAAATAACGCTGACACAAAATCATAAAGATTTAAAAACAAATTATTGTTCAATGCTGAAACAAATTTCTCATGACAATTTTAAACTTTTTTAATAAAAAAATATTTATAAATATCTTGGCATTACCTAATTGGACAAAAGTGGAAAAACGGACTGTACTGTCGAATTTCTCCAAACCGTTTGTTAAAAGGTAATGTTGCCCTTAGGTCAAGGATCACAAAACGCATAATTTCTGGGCCGACCTTGGATTGGACACGCGAGTCGAAGACCCTCGGCCTTCCCTTGAGTTTTCTCTCCGTAACGACAAATTGAGGCGACGATAATGGCGGCTGTGCTGTAATAAATTGCATGCTTCCAAATATAAAGGGTTTAAATTGCATGCTTCCAAATATAAAGAGTTTACAATACCTCTACCGAATTGTAGAGTTACCTTTATTGGTGGTAAAGCCCTGGGGATATCGTTAATACCGCCGACCTCATAAACCTCCGCGAAACTTGTTATGCCTACGAGTCGGTCTTCGGTTGAAAACGTCATGAAATTTGTTGTTCATTTCATGTTTTGTTCAAGTGGTGGTCGCCAGTAAGTTTTATGTTTTAGTTAATAGCAACGAATTCTTACAACCTCAGTCACCTCAGACAGTACTCTGATCATATTTGAGGTTCGATGAAAAGCTTTATGAGCTGTAGAGAGTCATTAGGAGACTTCTATCGATTGTTCCATTTGATTTAATATCAATTCCATATATAATTATGCGAGTTTCATGACTGTTAAGGCCCCTGCTCAACCTCCTGTTCTTTTTTTGAATTCATTCTTGTTTTAATTCTTACATTTACGTTCCATTCTTGTTCAAATTTAAAGTCGCCTTAAACGTCGCTTGCAGCAATAATCCGCGATTAGTTTCGCAATCAGCCACCGTCATACAGTCGCGATCGGATCGGATCGATGCATCGTAATGCAGGAAGCAATTACATCGCCATCACATCAGAAAGCGACTTCCTCGTTCACACGGAAGGAAGATTCATGCCTTGAACTGTGTTTTTGGAGATGCTACTTATGGATACAGTGAATATACCACTTCAAGTGTTCTGGAACAATGCATTCAAACTGTTTATAGCGCAGTGTGCCTTAAAAACGCACCTAGGCCACGGACTCCCGTGCATTAAATTATACTCATTGTCATTATGGCACATTTCAGTCACTCGTGTTCGTTGTCTGGAGTAAGCCAATTTTAACCGTTTAACCTTTAGCCGGCTTCATAGCCACACCTACCGTAAATGTGTATGAATGCAATTGTTGATAGCAAATGAGTAGCAAACGGGAATACAGACCGCTTGCTGTTAAGTGGTCAGTGAAACCCATGGCCTCGTCCAACATTAAATAAAATAGAAATCTTATTTGAAGATAAGTACATAGTCTCATACCAGTAAAATTAAAAGTCAAAGTATTCCCCGCCTCAAATAAATATCTACACACAAAGCTATAAAACCGGAACACAAGACATCAAAAATAGTTTGTACAATTCGATTTTTTTTACAATTCTATGTCCTCAGAAGGTACAAAATGGTGGGACACGACGAAATACATCATTGAATACTGATGGTCATCAACAAAAAATCAAAGAATTTTATCATGTGTATGACAAGGCATTAGGAATAAAAAATGGAATTTATTACATCTGTACACAATTGTACCAGAATGATGACATGTTATAAATACGTTGAAATTAACGCCAGAACATGTCCATTTAACACATTTATATCCCGACAATAAACGAAGCCCACCAAAAAACCTTCGAAGATGTTAAATAAGACTCAGTTCATTGACGTAGCACGTAGCAGAGAAATAAACAAGGATTCTTAAGAATATTTTAGTAAACGCAATTAAAAATTTATGAACCGAGAGGTTAATAGAGTTTTATACTTTTATTTATTTAGTTGGCTTCATTAATTTTATTTAATTTTGTACATAGATTCTATTCTATACTCAACAGTAGATTACGTCTTAGGTTATCTATAAATATTTATGATTACATACATACATGGTCTATATTTTATAGTGCAGTATACCTAAATATTGACGATAGGTTGAAAATAAAATTTCTTGGTAAGTACAACCTCTAATAAAAATATATTAATCTTCTTTTTTTGTTTCCAGTGGAGGACGCAAGCGGGCGCTACACGTCGATGTTCTACTGGGGGAACAACTACTGGACGGGGTCCGCAGAGCTGTGCAATGTTCTCAACGACCAGCACACCGCGCCACGACACACCAACAGTCAGTATCTATCTTAACAGCAATCTTACCTCCCTACCTTCTGGTTGGAGTTACACACATACCTATACCTCCTACCTATTGGCATACTCAGTCAGTAACCCATTAATGCCCCACAGGGTCGGGTCTCCTCTCACAAAGAGTATATGTATAGGAGGCCTTAGTCCACCACGCTGGCCTAGTGCGGGTTGGTACACTTCAAATGCCTTTGAGAACATTTTTTTCTGAACTCTCAGGCATGCAGGTTTCCTCACGGTGTTTCTCTTCACCGTAACATCAGGTGATATTAATTTTATAAAGCGCACGTCACTATTTTACAAAGCCATTGGTGCGTGCCACTGGGATTCGAACCCGGACCCCTCGATTCGAGTACGAATTCTAAGCCACTGGGCTATCACCGCTACGGCTACCTATACGTTTTGGCATAGCAAGTGATCTTAATTAAATTGTTAACGCTAATGCGTTCATCACAATACAAAAATAGGTAAGTATAACTTTTGTTAAGATTTTTTCATAGTTTTACCAAATTCCGTATTTCAATTGAACAAGAGGGTATGCATTGATTCGGAGCACTACATCTACGCGTAAATCAATTTAGACTCACGCAAATCCGTAAAATTGTAATGTCGGTTATTTTATTAAATTTCACAGTTTCGGATCGAGCAACACGTGATTTTAAAAAACACACGCAAATGCACATAAAGACAAAAAAGGTTAAAGGGAAAACTTAGCTTCGCCGTTCGAACCTTCGACGACTGCTAACTTCAACCCATATGTACTCAAATTCTATGAAAATTTGATAGCGCGTTTAAGGATAGGTCTCGTACGCGTACGGCTTTTGATTATGATATGAGTTGTCTCGGTATGATGCGTCCGACGTATGTTATTGTTCACAATATATTTTTTTTCGCTGATTATGTCTTCATGGAGATATCTGATGTGTTCGGGAACTTTATCCACCACGTCGGTCTTGTAAGGTTAGTGGACTCAGTCACGTGTTGTAAAAGTATATCATAAAGTTATCGGCATAATAATTGCGAAGAAATGCAGAAATAATAAGAGAAAACAAAACAATCCTTGAGATTACGGCAATCATGATAACTGAGCCAATTTTGATTCGCTGCACAATTGCATTATTGAATAATTGTTACAATTCGTGTCAAGAATGCTATAGATACGATGATAAATTTATCGTCGATTTGTGCTAACCCCATTACCGATGTTGCCAGTCACTTCTCAAGGCTCAACTGGGTTGCCATAACACTCTGTTTATTTTTCTATTATCTTGATTACACGTGGGCTGGCGACTCGACATCAATCTTGATAGCTAGGTACTTATTAAGCTTTTTGTTGAATACAGATTAAATATTAAATGCGAAGCGTTATTTGCATTGATTAAGAGCCATATATGGTACGTACCATCGCTACGTGTGTGTGTGTGTAATAGCGGCATTACTAAAACTCAGGGTACAGCTCGATCCTGGGCTTTCTGTATCTATTTCCATAAGTATATTTTCAGTCGTCTTCAAGCCATCAGCCCATCTGGTCTGAGGGCTAAAACAAGACCATTTTTGACCTTTCTCAAAGTGTGCTTTAAGGAAGATCAACGTATTTGTAATGCTCAAACTGTTTTATTGTTTCATACGTACGCTTTGTCCGAAGCGATTATATAACGCAGGAAATTCCAAGATCCAGGTTTCTAGGCTAGATATTAATCTACAAGATAACGCTTATAGAGTCAATGAAAACAAGTGTTACGAATCGTAAATAATTTATACGGGTCGAATTGCATTTCACAGCAATTATGGATTTAAATAAAGAATAATAGATTGCCTAGTTATAAGAAGTAGATAAACCCTTTAAGGGCGTTGAGGGCAGATAACACTGTTGTATTAGATTAGACCAATCTTCAGAACGGTTTAACCGTTTTTAATGGGACTTTCACTATGTCACTAACCCCGTGTCCTATTTGTCATGTCGCTGGCAAAAGTTTCTCGTACGACAGAAACATTGCGTACATTTGTCGCATGTCAGTGCTTATTTCAATAAAGACAGCTCCAAAGCCCTGTGTTTAAATTTTGTCGTGGTGGTTGGTCAGTCAGCCGATTAGTATAAGGCCTAAGATAGAGGATTTTTAGGGTACATATATTCGTATATATAGGTATAGATACTTATATACTTAAGTAACTAGTATAATTTTTTATAAAAATGTTAATTTAGTAGCAATAGGCACGCATGCCACTTGAGGCGGTCACTGCAGCCTATGAATACTTACGGCTAACCTCAAATAGGACAGAAATTCTATATGAGGTCGTACGTTGATGTTGCTCATGATGACAAAGATGTTCGCCTCAAATATAGTATTTCCAGCGACCACGCCTCCCCAACAGAAAAACAAGACATGACGTTAGAGGAAGGCGGTAAGGTGCCTCCCCGGACGACCTACGACGGCCCTAACACTTTTATACGAAATTTTGAATACGAAACGAATTGAATACGAAATTAAAATTTTATTGTACCTAATATTCCAAACAAACTATGTATAGTCCATTTTTATTCTCTTGTCATATTTGGTAAACAATCTTAGCACGTCTTTTTATTTTAATTTGCGATTAAAAAATAATGCAGACACAAAATTATAAATTAAAAACAAATGATTGTTTAATACAGAAACAGATTTCTAGAAACTATAATTTATTTTTTCAAAGCATTTTTAAACTTTTTTTGAATAAAAAGTACTGCCATCTTGTTTGCCAAATAAGACAAGAGAATAAAAATGAACTGTACACTGCAGCACATAAGTTTCTCACATGTCGCAACACTAAGCACATTTCTGTGCTCCCTTGCCTCATGATCGACTTGTCCCGCCTTCATTCCAGTTATCTGTGACGTAACACTTGCACAAATAACAAGTGCGCTATGCTGAGCGATTTTCGTAATGTAGAAAGGTGTACACTAATAATTTTAGAGTTCTGTAACGAATTTACGTGCTTAGCAGAGTATTAAAAAGAGTGGTGCAGCTAGATAAGAAAAACATAATATAAATAACAGCGTTCATTACAAACAGACTGAGCAAAAATCTGCTCTGACGCTACTTCCCTAAAACATGGGCAGAATATACTCCATCTTTGAAATTAAATTGTGTGTTTATAAAACTAGATTACAAACGAACTGAATGCCTTGAGGCATTCTCTCCCAAGGTGATTGTGAGAAGTCGTAGGCACCAAATAAAAAACAAAAAAATGTTAAAGATTTTTAGTTTGCGACCGTTCCGATTCGATTCCCAGCAGAGCAGAGATTTAAATGATAAATTTGAATTTCTCTCTGGTCTGGGTGTATTGTGTGCTTGTCTTGTGTGTGTCCATGGCACCCACGACACGGGGAATCCTAGTGTGGGGCTATGAGTGTGAAAAGCGTTATTTTGTAAAACTTTTAACTTATTTAACTCGTTAGTGTTACAGTTAAATAAAGTAACCTACTAACAGACTGCACTTGAGAACAAATAAAAATCTAGGTCTCTAACTGCGTTCTTGTGTAATACTACCTTAGTTAGCCTTTCCAGTTATCTGCTGGTGACATTTAGAAATAACCGCCTTGAAATGGACGGTTAGGGTAATGACCAGTTTTGGGGTTAAATGGAGATATTTAAATGTACAAATATGAATATTTTAATTACTTTTTAAATGTTTTTTATAGTATGCAAACGAGTACCTTTTTATCGGTAAATATTCATAATACTACAGGTAATACAGGTAGATATTGGGACCTCACATTGTAATATAATTGTTATAATGATCGTCAGCCGTTATATGCTTTGATTTAAAGGTTAAAATAACAGAACGTAATAAGAAAAAACATCACAATATTAACTCGACATAAAACATTTTTTAAGAACACAGAAATGACACCCTGAAATTAAAGAAATGAATGATAGCTGGAATAGCATTCCAAAAAAAAAGCAAAAAGAAAGCCCTAAAACAATAAATACACGTAATCAAATTTCTGAATCCACCGTCGTAGGTAAAATCGATGCAACTTAACATAAAAACCTTATTAGGTACTTAAAAAGCGTTTAACCTAACTTAACGAGTTCTTACTAAACTTAATAAAACGAAGTGCATTACGATTTCGTTGGCGCTATGAGAAACAGAGCGTGAATTCTGGATTGTTCTGGTTTCAGTATCACTTGTTTAAGATGTTGGAGTATCAAGGTACCATACCTTGTCTTTAACCAATTACTGACCCATTGAAAGGGTCTTCTCTCTCAATGAGAAGGATGGAGGCGCTGGCCTAATGCGAATTGTTGAATTTCACTTGCCTTTTAATTCAGTAAAAGAATTTCTAGACGATGAACTATCAGTTTAATAAGAAATTTATCTGCGGACAAATGGTCTGATTTATCTTATTATGTAAAATGTGGTTGATTAATATTTATACTAAGTATATATATACAATTAATTAAATTAAATTTTATTTTTTATAGTTCTTTATAATGTATTATATAATATTGTACGCGCCTAAGGCAGGACAAATGTGACCATGTGAAACAATTGTCATCTGTATATTTACCTTTTGTCCACAATAAAAAGAATATGAATATGAATATAGTTACTTTTAGTTACTTTTTAGTTACTTTTAGTTACGACTTTTAGTTAGGGGATAATACTCGTAGACATAGCTATGCACGGTATGTCTCTACGCGACAAAATCTCAAATGAAGAAATCCGTAGACGAAAGAAAGAAACCAACATAGCAGTTGCGAGTAATTGGTTAACCACATTGTTAACTACGGACGAAACATTTTGAACGACCACGTATTGGCATATAAAATCAGGCCGCCCTCCGACTCGAAGAAATGACGACCTAAAGAAGAGGGTGATAAAGCGTCGATTAGGGAAGGCCTATGTCGAGCTGTTAGATAGATATTGTCAGTAACCCATTAATGACCCACTACAGGGTCGGGTCTCCTTCTCGTAATGAGAGGGATGAAGGCCTTAGTCCACCACGCTGGCCCACTGCGGGTTGGTGGACTTCACATGCCTTTGAGAACATTTTTTTTTTGTGAACTCTCAGGCATACAGGTTTCCACACGATGTCTTCCTTCACCGTAACAGCAGGTGATATTTAATTTTATAAAGCGCACATAAATTTTTCACAAAGTCATTGGTGCGTGCCACTGGGATTCGAACCCGGGCCCCTCGATTCGAGGTCGAATTCTAAGCCACTGAGCTATCACCGCTATAGCAGATAGATATACTTATCAATTACAGTCACCATGACATCATGGGATTGGAGTTTGCTCGATCTTCTGATACTTCTGTGTAACAAACTGGCGCTGGTTATAACTAGATCCTGGTTCGCAGGAAGTGGAGGGTCGCAGATCTTCAGCGAGTGGCGCCAAGACGTCTCCATGACCGGCGCGGGCCCGCCCTTCGACACTGGCTTCTACAACGTGCGCCTCACCGTCACCACCGATGTCGCTGACCTCGTCAAGACTGTGAGTTTTGGATACTGAATCACTAGCGCCATGCACATGAACGGCAAGTGGCGATGGGATGGCCACTTCGTTCAGGACTGACAACCGATGGGGAAAAAGGTCCTCGAATGGCGACCACGTTTCGGTAAAAGCGTATCTTAATGTGCGAAACATAAATTCAAATTCAAATTCAAATTCAAAAGCTTTTATTCATTATTAGGTACAATTTATGCACACTTAATGAACGTCATACATTTAACATTATACAAACATCCGCTTTGATCGCCCCTCAGGCAAAACGTAGACTAGGAGAAAAAAGCGGGCGGAAAAAAACTCCCAGCACTCTTTTAAAAATAAGTATGAATTATTCTATGGTGCAGTATGACTAGGCCCAATAAAGAAACACACGTGACAGCTATCGTGTGTGTCAATATCGCCCCATTGCCATCCATATTATTTGTTATTCTTCTTATTTCAAATTGCCCGCTTTTAAGGGACCAACGGTTAAAATGTTGTGTCATAATGATTCTTGTTTGGTCCAGCGCCGTACTCTCCACCTGGGTCTCTGCTTCCCCCGCGCCTGTACCCGGGAGCAAGTGACCACGCTGGTCAACGCGGTCCACGCACCCGCCCTGCGACACGCCGTCGTCGCCGTGCGCTCGCCCGATCATGGTGGATACTCCTATCTCGAAGATCCTACCTTCCACATCCTGCTGTAAGTATACCATTTTGGCACTAGATCTCCTTGCCAATACCGTACTCTCCACCTATGATTATGCTGAAACTTTACCAGCATGTGACCGCGCTGGTGAATGATTATGCTGCGCTGGAACCTTTACCAGCATGTGACCGCGCTGGTGAATGATTATGCTGCGCTGGAATCTTTACCAGGGAGCATGTGACCGCGCTGGTGAATCGGTAGTGCGCTCGTCTGGTTCCAGAGATAAATCATCAGATCAAATTATAGATGAGGGCGTTAAATAAATGACGAGGCGGTTCTCTTAAGCCTTAACAACTTCAAAGTTAATCGGTGATCCAACATCATGAACAAACCAATCACTGTCCCATTTGCTAAAGCTTACATACGAATGAGTGACCTTCTGCCCCTGCGATCAGTATGCAGCGTGCATTTCGTTGCAACTGCATCTAAACAACCTGCTGGCCGAGGTCGAGTTTGCGACATTGTTGGACATTTAGGCCGTGTTATTGTTTTATCTATGTGCATAAAAATTATGTTGGACGGTTTCGGTCTCTTTTATTGTCTGCTCGACAGTTCATACACCTAGCCTTAGATCAAAATCTGGGTATTTCTTTCTTACTTTAAAGCGGGGTCAAACTGAAGACAGTGTGCTTATTTTTTTTTATTGGATTTTTTGTGACTATTATGCGATGTTTATCGCCTATTAAATTCGTGATATATCATTTAAAATTTTAAATAACAAATTATTTATTTTATTTATTTATTTAATTAAATTTTGATTGAGTAGATCGCAGCAGTCCGCTGAAGCGCGCATAACCTCGCTAATTGAGTAGATCGCAAAGATTAGTTGTTAATTTCCTGTTATTAAGTAAGTAAGAGCTTAATTACAATATACAATGTTATTAATTTATTCATGTCCATATTGGAAATAACGTGTTGCGTGCTTTGTGCAATCCACGCACGGACAGTGGCCTAAATTATCTCTAATTTTCATAAGTATTTACTTCTCCGATCTTACATTAACGAGAAATATAATTAAAGTAAATAATATGTTAAAAACCAATGATTTGTGAAACATTTTTGCTCGCTAACGTAATAAACGCAACGCAACTTCAATAGCTTCAATTCTAAAGCTGCTAAAATAATATAGAAAAAGATATCGTTTTTCGCGGCATGCTTCTGCCTTTGATTAATTCCTGATCAAAAATTGTCGAATGTTTCACTTAAATCCAAACTTCTAATCTCTGAGAAGAAAAGTAATTGAAAAAATGTTAGTACTTCGTTGAAATAGTCCTTTTTTAAACAAACTACAACTCTTTTTGGTGATATAAAAACGTCAGCTGCTGTAACGGACACGGATAACCTCGTGAAGAAATTTGCATGCCTGAGAGTTCTTTATAATGTTCTCAAAGGCTGTGAGGTCCACCAACCTGCTATAGGGCACATTCTTCTGATGTGAGAGGAGAGCCGACACCGCAGTGTTACTGTTGGGCTGTGACAATAACTAATGACAATGCTTGACCATTAACAACAACACAATCGACGAAAGACAGCTATTACTTTAATATGCAATGCGTTATAATATCGCCTTGGAAGTGCAAATTGCGCAATATCACAGTGTTTTCTAACTTTCTTTCCGTCTCGACGCTACCAGCTGCTCCCACGTGGTCATTACTTCACATTGGCGTGGACTTACTTGGAGCCCTCTGTCATTGTGAACTCTTGGGAATATCTCAAGGAGATGTAACAATAAAGTAATTAGGTAGGTATCTATATAATAAAAATGAATCTGTGTTCGTTAGTCTTGCTAAAACTCGAGAACGGCTGGACTGACGGCCCAATACCCATGGTGAGATGGTGAGAAATTCTGAAAAGAATGCCAGTGACAAAATATAATAACAATTTCATTTTCTCATATTTGGCAAAAGTAAAGTCTGCCGAGACAGCTACGAGGTGTATTACATATATTATAAAAAATGTGTGTGGAACACAATATCGCATATTCTCGCAAACTTTCTTCTTCGAGGTAAATGCTTGGATGATCATGGTTTTTCTCAGAGATTCCGTTTCCGGTTATATTATGTTGGGCGATTTGTTTTTGCGCTTTACTTACGGAAATAGTAATATCGTTAACGACTTATGAAGCGTAATGACAGTTGTTAGGTACTTAACTATATATTAATACTGAAACTATTATTGCATATAATATACGAGACTAGTAGTCAGCGTAGTGAAAATCTAGATATTTTGGAATAGGTTTTGGTATCGCCATTCAAAGATTCTGCTACTGCTTAATGCCTGTGACAATTTCTTCAGAGATAATTATTTCGACATGACCAGGCTCTGTTAAGATAATAATAATCATTCTAGAGGAGAAATTTTCCAGTTCTTCAGTGATTTTACAAGAACAGATTTTTTTTGATTATCAACAACAAAGATATCTGCCTCTGGTCTATCTTCGGTTGTCGAACAGATTTTTTTTGATTATCAACAACAAAGATATCTGCCTCTGGTCTATCTTCGTGAAAAATTAACTTGTTTGCATCAGATACAAAATGACATTTTAGGGGTGCCCGCAGTATGTTATAATATGTCTGCTAAAGTAAAGTAAGCATCGGTTGCTTCACGCTAAAATGGATTTGTTGTAAATATAAATTCTCAATAAAATCAAATTCCAGAGGTCTGTAGCATTTGTCTGCTAAAGTATCAAGTATTAGTGACATCAGAATCTGCCGAGAAATCCTGGCCTATCCATCCATTTATATGAATAAAAATGGATTTTTTGCATCTAAATTGACAATGAAACCTAAATTCCAGGGGCGTGTGCAGCATGCTGAGCATAGTGCTGATAATAGCAACAGCATATGACATGAAGTTGGCGCGAGATGTTCGCGCGCGTCGCCGTCGCGTCGCCAACATGTCTGTTGAGGCCGGCAACAGCGACAAGCTGGACCTCAACGGTCTGGACGCCATCACTGTGGCTAAAGGTGGGTTGATATGATACTAGGTATAAGAGCCCGACGTGCTAAAAAAAGTTTGGCTACTGCTTTGGAATTCTATGTTTGAGCCTATTCATCAGGGGCGTAGCTACGGACGTATCTGCCGTATCAATTATACGGGGCCCCCGGGATAGGGCCCAACGTGCGTAAGCAAAAATTAATAAAAACGCCCCAATTTTTTATTTTATTTCAGAAATGACAAAAGTCAAAAAAAGAAATTTCACATGAATTTGAATTTTAATTGTTTACAAACATTTTGGAAAAAATGACAGAGATTATTATGATGAATAAATACTTATTTCTTTTCATTTTTTTCAAACATTTTTTTTTCTTTTGTGAGAAATCTTTACCCTTCCTAAGGGCCCCCAAACAAATTTTTATACGGGGCCCCGCCAAGGCACGCCACGCCACTGCTTCATCTTCATCGCGTGTCACATCTCAGGGGCTACCTATAAAAATACCCCCTGCTTTAAAGCTGCTTTAAAAATCTTCTTTCCTGACGTCAAAAGTCATAATATATGGGCACGCTTCTATTCATAAGGATACGATAGCTTCAAATAAAGTATCTTCGAGATATTAAAACTAAACGTTTCAGGCAAGTCGATGTACAACGTGAACAACAATATCGCTATCAACAGCAGCAACAACTCCGAGGAGCGGCTGACCGCTGAGACCGCTTCTACTGATGAAGAACTTAAACTTTGTAAGTTTTAATACACGTTGCGTTTGTCAGTACCCATTAATGACCCACTACAGGGTCGGGTCTCCTCTCACAATGAGAGGGATGTAGGCCGCCGTCAACCACGCACCACTACTGCCCGTTGGTGGACTTCGCATGCCTTTGAGAACATTTTTTTTGTGAACTCTCAGGCATGCAGGTTTCCTCACGATGTTTTCCTTCACCGTAACAGCAGGTGATATTCAGTGCCGGATTTACACATTTGCCGCCAGTAGGCTAATACATTTTTGCCGCCCCTTCTGACGACTACGTATTCATCAATAAGCACATGATTTTGAAAAATATTTCGTCTTAAGATATCAATATAGCGGTGATAGCCCAGTGGCTTAGAATTCGACCTCGAATCGAGGGGTCTGGGTTCGAATCCCAGTGGCACGCACCAATGACTTTGTAAAAAAAGCTATGTGCGCTTTATAAAAATATATATCACCTGCTGTTACGGTGAAGGAAAACATCGTGGGGAAACCTGCATGCCTGAGAGTTCACAAAAACAAAATGTTCTCAAAGGTATGTGAAGTACACCAACCCGCAGTAGGCCACCATGGTGGACTAAGGCCTACATCCCTCTCATTACGAGAAGGAGACCCGACCATGTGGTGGGTCATTAATGGGTTACTCGCAAGATATCAATATTCAAGAGCTTTAATTTGCTTTTTTACGACGCCGATATGATCATTTTTAACAAAGTGACGGCAATTTAAAAAACCCCTGGAAACCTTGAACCAAATTGAACCCTTATTTTTTAAACTCGTCGTCTCCATATAAAAATGTATTTATTTAATTCTGTAGTAATACATTAAAAAAGTATTGATCCAAATTTGCCGCCCCTTCAAATCTGCCGCTCTAGGCTCCAGCCTACTCAGCCTATTGGTAAATCCGCCACTGGTGATATTTAATTTCATAAATCGCACATAACTTGTATTACAAAGTCATTGGTGCGTGCCACTGGGATTCGAACCCGGATCCCTCGATTCGAGGTCGAATTCTAAGCCACTGGGCTATCACCGCTGCGTTAGGTTAGGTTAGGTTAGCGCTACGTTGCGTTTACTTATTTTTAATGTAATCTTTAATTCAGTACCAATGCCTACAGCTACAATAGGCATGATGACTAATTTTCAAAAACTCTTCTATGATATTCAGAAGTTTCTTTTATGTCTAAAATATATCATATTTTTGTAGAAAATTAAGGTTTTTGTGCAATAAAAGTACATTTAAATTTTAATTTTCAAATTTATTCCAAAACGCTCGCCCGTGTCATGGCGTCTGTCATTGCGCCACGGCTCAGTAAAAAATGCCAGATCGCGTATAATATGCTTACGAAAAAAATGACGTTAACTAAGACGTGACGTAAATTGACGTAATTCGATTTGATGGGTGTTTAAGCTATCATGGCGGATTGTTGTATTTTGTAGATTTATTTTAACAAATAAATTATTAATCTCGACATTAATAAGAGAATAAATACATGTTTCAAAATCTTTGAATCCTATTTCATTAGATCAGATAAATATTTTGGCGATACTTGATTACTGTCATCATGCCTATTATTCCCACAACAGGAATTTTGGTGTAATCACAATAACGTTATTTCATTTCATTTGATTTCATTTTGGATAGATGGTTTTGAACTATGAAGTCATCAACAAAGTCCCTTCGTTAACAATAAATACCATTGATTTATTAGAATTTTGGCACTAACTGTTATTCTTCTAAACTTCTTTTATATATTATTTTTCTTAAATGATTGTTACTTGACACTCTGGTGAATCGTTGTCTAATGTTTCACCTTCTAACTGTTATCTTTTCTCCCAGCAATCTGGTCGGAGCTGCTGCTGTCGTTCTCGATGAAGGCCAACGTGCTCCAGATCTTCGACCAGTCGGTGGGCGCCGACACCGTGCCCGTGGTCCACGGCCTGCGCTCCTTCTCCATGGTGTGGGTCATATTCGGACACACCTGTATCGTCGTCTTCAAGGTTACAATCTATATTGTTTATGGTTTTTGTCATAATATTATCCCAAAAACAATTATTTGTTTTGTGACGATTATTTATTATTTTGCATTACAACAGTGTGGTCTATTTTTACAACGAAACCTAACGAACTTGTAACTCGTTATTTTATTTATAAAATCTTATTTTTATTCATTTTTATTCTATTCCTTTTTTTGTTCTAAGTTACCTATGTAAATTGTTGTGTGAAATTACCTACCTTAATACACATTACATATCTACTTGTAGATAAGTTTACAATAAAGTCTTGTCTGTGGGCACACGAAACATCAGGAGACTGTAACGTTTTGCCTACAATAAAAATGTTAATAGTCCATGTTTTGTTAAACCTACGAAACCATTTATCAAGCACAGACTGACCAAATATACTCTATTGCTAATAGTATCTAGTAATAAAAGTAAACTCGGCTCATTGTTTTGAAACAAGGCTAACGTTGTGCCGCCCTTAAAATTTTAACTCTCCTAACCTGCAATATCACTTGACGCGCAGGATTCCTATAATACTAATTGCAAATATGAAGCAATGAAACTACTTTTTGTTATATAATATATTGTATCAGGCGTTACTTTGCGGAAGTCCATTGTTATTTTAGTTGTATTTATATTTCTTTGGCACAATCCGCACACGTGGAACTTGGTTTGGTTCTCAGCAACCAACCGTTGTAGAGTCCACATCACCTGATGATGCTCCGTTTTGGGGCGAAACACGTGTCGTGTGCTATTGGAATAAGTTGTTATGGTATATACCTACTCAGAGAGACAAGGGAGGGTGGTGGGTCCATACCAAAACAAGTTCCACGTGTGCGGATTGTTGCAAACAAATATAAATACAACTTAAATACGTTCTGTTATTGATTGTTTTCAGTACGCAGACAACACAGCGCTGAGGGCGATGCTGGAGAAGAGCTTCTGGTTCCAGCTCATCATCAGCGCCGTGTACAGCGTCGACACCTTCTTCTGTCTCGGGTCAGTAGTACGCAAGTTATTACAACCAGATTAGTATGTACATATTCAAACGTTAAAGAATATTCAATTCCGTATTTTTAACTTCTTTCTGACGAAATCATCGAGATTGTTTTGAGATGTGGCGACTCCCGCCACTCGTCAAAAGATGGCGCTGCAAGATCCTGAATCACGCTATGGAAGTTTTCTTCATCGTTAGCATATAAACAAGGCAATAGGCATGATGACTAATTTTCAAAAACTCTTCTATGATATTCAGAAGTTTCTATGTTTATAGGTTTTTGTGCAATAAAAGTACATTTAAATTTTAAGTTTCAAATTCATTCCAAAACGCTCGCCGGTGTCATGGCGTCTGTCATTGTGTCACGGCTCAGTAAAAAATGCAAGATCGCGTATAATATACTTACGAATAAAATGACGTTTACTAAGTCGTGACGTAAATTGACGTAATTCGATCTGATGGGTGTTTAAGCTATCATGGCGGATTGTTGTATTTTGTAGATTTATTTTAACAAATAAATTATTAATCTCGACATTAATAAGAGAATAAATACATGTTTCGAAATCTTTGAATCCTATTTCATTAGATCAGATAAATATTTTGGCGATACTTGATTACTGTCATCATGCCTATTGGAGTACGGCCGCTCCCCAGGCAAGATCACCGCTTGATGGGGTGGGTGGGAGATCTCCCTTTGCCCAAAAGTTGAAGTCTTCTTTCTATGCTCATAATAGCAGCTTGTGAAGGAACATTAACCGGATGATTATACCGAGCCGTAAAGTAAAAAGTAGCTATGGGCGTTTATAGCGGGTATAAAATTTGTTTTTTCTTCATTGTATTCATGTATTGCATGACGAATAAACATTTCTTCGTCTACTTTATTATTATGATTTTCAACTTCCAAAAGACCTTTTCTAAATTTCTAGAATTTGAGTGTCGTCTCGTATCTTTAGACTATGGGATTATGTTCAGTCCTTACTATTGCACATTACGAAATCTCAAATCAGCCATTTTTCTTCGTGTTTATTGCTTTTCAATTATTTCAATTTATGTTCAAATTTTAGAGGTATGCTGGTCACATTCCTGTACTTCCGCAACGCTGCGAAGGGCAAGCTGGACCGCCTCACGAAGGGCCGCAGGAAAATCACCTCCGGCATTCTGCAGTTCCTCGGACTGATGGCGTACAGATTCGCCAGGTAAGTCCTACTTTATGATATGGTCAACAGTTATCGTTCTTCTCTCGTAAGCGGAAGAATTTGGCAGGACTGACATATAGTTTTTGAAAAGTGCTTAAAAAGATGTCTCAATCCCATAGATAATAGATTACGGTACACCAGCACGATGCCTTCATGCCGTGAGCACACTATGTCAGTCTTGACATCTTCCCATACTAATGGCAGCTCTAGACGAAAAAATGAGCATACCCTATTTTTTGTTTCTGATTACGTCGTAATGATGGCATTAATTTTCTCACCAACGTAACACCAAACAGTAGCGTAAACATAACTACCACCCGGCAGGGTTGGCAAATTACCACGGGCTCCGGGGCTGAAGGGGCCCCGGACTGAGAGGCCGCGGGCCCAGAAGTAGCCTTAAAACTTAAAACTAAAAGAAATTAAGAAAGTACTGGGGCCCCATCCAATGAATTAGCCACGGGCCCCGGGTGTTTTAGTTACGACATTGCACCAAGATCACAAAGTTCGCCCTTCTTTTCAGACTGACAGCGCCGTACCTGTTCATGCTGGGCGTGGTAGAAGTGACGATGAAGTGGTTCCAGTACAACGCCGTATTCGAACCCCCGGCCGCCGACCACCGCACCTGTCCGCAGTACTGGTGGCGCAACCTGCTCTACATCAACACGCTGTTCCCCGTCGAGCAGATGGTAAGTCGCTGTCGACTGTGACGTCAACTACACAGTGACGTCACCGCACTGCCCGCAGTAAGTAAGCCGCCGTCGACTGTGACGTCAACTACATCGTGACGTCACCATACCCGTCCACAATACACCAAGTCGACCACCAGAACGGCTAGACGCGTCTTGGTACGAATTTAACTCGTGTGTATACGTAGGACGTCGGTTCACGCACGAACAATCCCAACCATAGAAATTAGTAAGTCAGTCGAACCTACGAAAACGCGCCCAAACTGAGAAATCAGGTGATCGTGTGTCAGGTGCTTCTATAAGCAATATTAATGCTAATAAAAAAAAATTGAAAAATACACAAGTAACTTATAAAAGAATCTTGTCTGTTTCAGTGCATGTTGTGGAGTTGGTACCTCTCAGACGACACCCAGTTCTACGCCGTCAGCGCAGTGCTCTTGATCTTAGCCACAAGGTAACTCTCGAGAGAGTCGCAAACCCCATGGGGTCGCAAACCCCCTTAAACGTATAAAATCTCTCACTTTATGAAGGGGATATTGTAGGGGATGTTAGGAAAACAACGTATACGATGACTACTTTAATGATGACAAAAGGAAACTCTTGACAGTCAAGGCTATAACCGCGGATTTATATGATTTAATTCATTAAAAATGCTCCAATCCCAATGTAGAATGTAGGTACCTAAAATACTTGATAATGCCTGATTTGATGTTCAGTCCCCGGAATTCACGCGACCTTTGTATCACCAGTCACTTCAAGATGTCGGCTATACTCACCGGCGTGTTCTTCGTATCGTCGCTCCTCACCACCGGCTACGTGTCGTGGAGCAGCGAACACATCCCCAACAGCGAGGACCCCTTCACGCAGTTCGACAAGATCTACGACAAGCCCTGGACTAGGCTCGGACCGTATCTGGTCGGCATGGCTACGGGGTGGATCCTCTTCAAAACCAACTTGAATATCCGGATGGGCAGGGTAAGTGGATGAAAAACTTAAGTTATTTGAAGGCATGGGGTAGGCAACACATCCCTAACAGCGAAGGCCCCTTTATGCAGTTCGACAAGATCTACGACAAGCCCTGGACTAGGCTCGGCCCGTACCTGGTCGGCATGGCTACGGGGTGGATCCTCTTCAAAACCAACTTGAATATCCGGATGGGCAGGGTAAGCTGAATAGGACGATTAGTAAGACAACTGGTTGGACGCAAGTTGTGGAATTGATTGGCCGAGCAATCAGATAACTGGTTGGACGATAGTTTGGTTAGAAATAGTCTAATCGACTTGTTGGATAACTGGTCGGACGACTGGTCGGACGACTGTTCGATAACTAGTGGTAAATAGCTGGGTACCCAAATTGACGCATTTCATCTTAAGACATACAGACTAGGTGCCTATAACACCGAAACCGCAACTCACACAAAACATAAAATCTAATTCGTTTTTACTCCGTCACGTCAAATTTCACGTCAAATTTTCGCATTTACTACACATTCTATACTATACGGTGTGGAAGTTTTTCTGTTCTTTAATAGATTTTGACTTTCTCCCCCAGATATGGGCGTGCGTGGGCTGGGTGGTGTGCACCGCGACGCTGCTGTTCCTGATCTTCGGGCTGTACAGGGCGGAGCTGGGCGTGGCGGCCGCCGCCGTCTACAGCGCGCTCTCGCACTCGCTGTGGGCCGCGTGCGTCGGCTGGATCATCGTCGCCTGCTCCACGGGCTATGGAGGTGAGATCCTGATCTCCGGACTTGATAGGACGGAGTTGTAGGCGAGCTGCATGAAGTACCTATTGTTTCATAGTAACAATTGTTCTTTCACGATGCAGATGCATAATATTATGACCGGAAGCGTTGGCAGACCAGGGGCTAAGGATTCAGACTTAATGAAGAGGTTACCACTCCATTCTAGCGACACGCATTGACTTATCTATATTATGTGCGCCTTGTAAAAACTGTATAAATGTCATTTGCTGGTTGAGAACCTTGGTTCGGCAGTTTTTCTGATGATGATGATTGAGCTTCTCCACCAATACTCTCCAAGCCACCTTCCCGTAGTGGGACTGACCCATGCCCAATAGTGGGCCATAAAAGGGTTCCAGCCTACTGAGCCCCTCGCTGTTGTCGGCAGGCTGGGTGCGCGCGCTGCTGTCGGCGCCGGTGCTGTACCCGTTCTCGCGCGTCACGTACTGCGCCTACCTCGTGCACCCCGTGGTGCTGCGCTACGTCGCGATGCATCTCACGCACCCCATACATCTGGGCGAATTGCTCGTTGTAAGTATACATTTGGATTAAAATTTGTGTTTTCATTATGTTAGGGATATCATCATTCCAGGATTTGAAGCGAGTAGGATCAATATCGTAACTATTAACTAAAGTTGCCGTCACGAGTGGTGAGCAGAACTTTAATTGGGCGGTTTGACATTGACTGCGCTGCGGTGCACGCGATTGGTTCGACAAACGTCAGTTCGTCAGTGTGCGTCGTCTATTGGTGCAGCGCGTTGTCGGCTGCTGTACATTGGCCGAAAGTATACAATATCCCTACTACTGATATTCTGTGCTCACGACTCATGACGGTTACGATACGAGACCATTTAGTAGCGATCATCGATGGCGGACTAAAGTCATCAACATCAATGTCTAACGTCCTTTAAAGACAATCAAAAAGCCTTTAAGAAGCCTTAAGACTACCCTCTACCCTGGTTTACCCAAGCGTTTATGGCTCCAGCCAGTTCACTGTGGACACAGCTAAAAACCCGAATGGAAAGAGCTCACAACAGAGGCAGGCCTGAAGCATACTCCACCATGCAATTCACATGGCAAACTCTACAGAAACTAACATGGAGTTATGTGAAAGATATTACTCGTTTGATTTGATAATATATCTGTTTTCAATCAATTCCCACATTTAACCGGGTCAATATTATTGAATTCCCACAGAGCTTAAAGACAATTTAAAATCCATTCAAAATTAAAATAACTTCTCATACTAAATTACGCAATTTTCCAGTTTGTACTGTTCCTGGGGCTGACGGTAATATCATATGCTCTCGCCTTCATCATCTCAGTGGCGTTCGAGGCACCCATCGTCACCATGCTGAAGATCGTCTCCCCCTCAAAGAAACCTCACAGAGTATGAGACGAGCAGACCACTAGAGTTAGTTTATTTAATCAACGAAGACTTACCAACACTTCCCGTCACTGATATGTAAGCAGCTTTTGACTTTCAAGGTATTCGTTTATACTGACATTTTATACGAAATGTATCCAGACTACGTTCGAAATCCTTTATTCAAAGACGCTACAATTACATTCAAGAAAATGATTACTAATATTATTGTGATAAGATCTGGAAATCTAATTAACTTGTCGGTCTTCCACAAGGGGCGGTTTTAGGCCACTTTTCTTTTCAGAATTATATTAATAATATTTATCGAAACGAACGTACAAATAAAACACGGAAACAAATATTATAGCCAGAATTGAAATTATGGTACAAAAACTAAGTAAATAATATGAAGTATTTATTTTTTGTGATTAATTGAAGTTATTGTGTTATATTTTGTTTGATTATTGACAAAACGATCTCCGAAATTTACTAATAAAATCTTGAACGGTTTTTTATAAGCTTTGGATATTAGTCATTCAATTTAGTATAAAAGCCAGACAACCTGATGATTTACAAAAAAAAAATAAGTGAGCTGCTTATCATACGAAATATGCGTCCATTGGAGTCATGCTTTAATAAGTTAATATTGTATATTTAGGTACTGAAAGCTTAAGAGGCTTTGAGAAAAAGTTTCATGAGTTCTAGTTGAAAATTTTTTACAAAATTTGAATCTGGTATGCACTACTGATTTGGGTTTTCATAAAAATATTTAAACATAGAATTATAAATAGAAGTATGGGTGATATAATAATAAGATATTAAAGATATCTTCGATCATAAAGATATCGACGAGACGAATAAGCGCATAAGTTATTATACTTCTTATATTATTATATTAGAAGTACGAGTATACCTTCTATAACTTCAGGTTGGTAGTGTAACAAGTTCCCCAGAAATATGTCTTTAACTTTAAATAGGGATATGTTTGTTAAGTGTTAATGTATATAAACATTGTGTTATATAAACTAAGCGTCAACTATGTAAATAGGTTGTAAATATTATTTAATTCTAAGTTTTTTTATAAACTACTGAATATTTTTATATAAAATATGAAGAAATATGTCTAACGTGTTTTATTACAAATCCAATTACCAGAAATGAAAGAACGTTAAATAGAAAATATTTTTTATTCATAACATCTAAATAATTATCAAACATTGGCTAAGAACACTATCAAATTAACAATATTCACACAAACTTAATAAATAAAAATGCAAGGAACTTCCACAATACACTACAAACATTTGAGGAAATAGTAGAAACCAAAATCAAATTGCAACGATAAATAGTTTTGAATAGTAAATTATTATATTTCTAAACCCTAATAATACTTATTTCATAGAAACTGTACCAGAAGAATCGCTTCGCCCTTTTTTGGAATTTGAATCTTCTACCTTCCATCAAGATATTGTGAAAATCAAAATCAAATATATGATGACAATGATAAAAGTTTCCAAGAACTTCATTTAAATAGAATTGATTTCTGAAAGATTTCAAAAATATCCCATTTTTTTCATCATGAATTAAAAAAACACTCCAGTAGTCTTAGAACCTATTTAAGAAAAATACAAAAACCAAAGCTTTCCTCTACTAAATATAAAATCATAGTAAGATTTACAAATATAACTCATGAGAAACTCGTTTACGAGTATGCACAATCAGAGATTCTTCTAAGCAGACAGCAGCACGGCATCTCCACGAGGAGCGAGAGGCACAGAGCCGCCAGGATTGTTAATAAAGTTGTGCCCGCGAAGTAGGAGAACTGGAAATTAAATTCACTGATGTAAAACGAGTAAAAATACAAGAAATACACACGTGCGTAATTTTCAAACAAAACGCGACGAAAAAACAACATGTTCACAAAAAAAATGTTCTCCAACCCGCAGTAGGCCAGCGTGGTGGACGGCCGCCTACATCCCTCATTGTGAGAGGAGACCCGAGTCTGTAGTGGGTCATTAATGGGTTACCGACAAGAGATGTTATACTCACAATGCAAGAGGTGTAGCTGCACACCGCTGTATCGGCAGCCAGCACCAGCGCCCTCGCCACCACGCCGTGTAGTAACAGAACGCAGTAGCTGAGCCGACTCAACGCTGCTATGCAAGGACTTTCCACCAGCTGTCGGGTCACACCTGGGGAAAGAGTGTTTTTACTTCTAATTTTTTCTGTTGATGACATTTTCAGTTGATCCTCATCAGTTGATGACATTTTTTATTATTCGTAGGTAGCAAAAGTAGCATGTACATATTGCCTAATCCTAATCACTACACTTCCAGGGCTAAATACCTCCAACCCCAAACTTAGTTTTGGACAAGGGTTGTTTCTGGAGGTTCATTTGAGGAGCTTTTTAACTAGCAACATTCTGCATAACTTCTGATCTATTAAGTAAGTTTGGAAGTGGCTCTAGTAATTGGCTTTGACCACAAAAAAGTCCTAAAAAAAGTCTTTTTTCGTACTGCAATAATCATGTAGTCAGCAGAATAACTTACGCGAATACTTAGTAGAGAGGATAATAGCGGGCCAACACAAAGAAAGTGGCCAGGCGAGATGTAGCGCCACTGCCAAGGCACCTGTTTGGAGCCACGGCACTACTCCACACGCCATCGCTGTTAGAGCTGAGGCGAACCAGAAGCTCCAAGACGTTACCTGGATACCAATGTAAGGAATCAACATCAAAGCCTACAAAGCTGGGGCTAAAAATCGTTCAGAATCCAAATATTCAAGTACACATTTGCATACAAAGTTTTAAGAAATCAAGGTAAGAGATTAAGCTTAAACAGAAACAATGAGAATAAATGCGGTAAAGGATTTAGCAGAAGTCTCCAGAGATAAAAAAAAGTCTTAAACCGATTAAATTAACTAAAACAATACATATAAACATAACAAATGGGTAGATGCAACACGAGAGCACGACCACTGGAGTGCTGGTATAAAGTAAGAAATAAGAGGATTTAGGATTAAGCTACGTTATTACAAAAAGGCGAAGAAGAGAGAGACAATTCCAAAAATGATAATTCCATGTAGCCCTTGCCTTCAAAAGCTAGAATAGTTGAGCACAAAGGAATTGGGTACCTTAGAAACGGTCAGTCTTCTTCCAGACAACCGATGTATCAGCCAACCAGCAAGAACCCCGATGAAGTACGGCGCAACTCTTGACAGAGGTCGATTTATGATGGCTCCATACGCTCCAAATACACTTGTTAATCTAAAAGTTGTTGTTAAAAGAACGTTATTACTGTTAAACAAATTATTATCCATCACAAATAAAAAGAAATATAAAGGCAGTGTAAGACCTTAATATACGAGTATGTAGTGAATAAGCAAGACAAATATGGTGGTAGGCATACTTCAAGTTTTTGTAAGTTTACTGTTTCTGGTCTGGGTGAGAGTGTATTGTGTGTGTCTATGGCACCCACGACACAGGAAATCATAGTTTGGGGTGTGTGTGAAGCGTTATTTACTAAACTCACTTTGGGCCATAGTCATTGAAAGCAGAGAAGACATCAAAGGCAGTGGCAGCCAGCAAGAAGGCGACAGTCAGAGAGGCAGCAGCTCTCTTCTTCGAGGTAGCCATCCATAGACAGAGGAACGCGCCCACTACATGCATCTGAGTTTCCGTTGACAGGTACCACGAAATTTGGATGCACTGGAAAAAATAATTGAAAATGAACGTAACCAACAACGATAACTGACACACCTCTTATTCTGCGCTCAGTTTGGTCGGGAATTTGGTTAGAAATCTTAGTTCTTTTGCTAATTACACACGTGCCGTCTGATGCTTAGTGGTAACACTCAAGATGTCACTGATGCAGTGCTCAGCAAGGGAAAATTAACTGGCTACTTCCCCGGGTACCGTAACGATAATGAAGAGTCTAGTGAAAAATTACATACATGCACATTAAATGAGGACTTAAAAAAATCACCCATGAGACCCTCAAGTTTTGCCTTTGCCAGTACTGACCTCCTGATCCTTAGGGTAAAGGTTACTGATGTATAACACATTCCGCCACCAATAGCTGTCACAGTTACTGTAGTCTTGTTCAGGCAGCGCCAGTGCAGCTGTGTCGCGCCACACGCGCGATAGAACAGCCACCAGGAATATCGTGTAGATGTAGGGTGGGAGCAACCTGGGGAATTACGTCTATTGAGAAAATTATTGATCTGAATAGCAGCGTCTGCTCACACTCATAAATACTATCTACTACTACTATCCGAAATTTTGTATAAGTATGTTTAACACGTTAAGTGCGAAGCGAGGCCTAAATCACCCCTGATGCAACTTCCCTGTGGTGCGGCAAGCAAAAAAGTGAATTTCTCTGTCGTGCGAATGGCATAGCTTTGGTTTGGTCCAGTGTAGGAAAGAGATAAATATATATTTGAGATCACTAATGGTTCCGGACTCGGTGGTGTACCTACCTTGGTACCGGATGTCTTAGGCCTCGTGCCGCACTGAATTAATATAATTTTAATGCAGTGCGGAACGAGGCTAAAACGTCCCATATCCCCCCTGACCTCGTACCGCACTCAACGCGAGCTTCCCGCGACCAGTGTTGTGCATCACGTCGATTGGAGAGCACGTCCTTTTACAGCGCCGAACATGTCTAAACGATGTCGGAAGAAGTTAATTTTAAAAAACCCAGAAACAGAGCCAAAACAAAAAAGGGTGAAAAAAGGAGAAGATGTGTTGGTTGTTACCAAAAACTACGCACATTTTTACCATCTCGTGAAGCTGATAAAAAATCCAAAAAGATTTTGACTCAGTGCACTCAGTGCAAAAAATCTTATTGTCTACCCTGTTTCAATGAAAAACACTCATAAATAAGTACAACATATATATTGAGATTTTTATAAAAAAGTATATTGATACTGATTTTTTAATGTTAATTCAAGTTCTAATAATTGTATTTTTAAAGCCCGAGGCAGAATAAATAGGACAGTTTCTTTTCTACTTCTGGTTGCCTTTTTTTTCTATTCTGTGAACCGCATTAAGATTTTCATATACAAATAGAAAAACCTTATGCATAAACCGTAATCCATTATTTTCCAATAATAAGTCTGTAATAGGTGCCTCTTAATGGTATAGAATGGAACGCTTCGTGCGCGAGTCCGACTCGCACTTAAAAAAAATGTATCCTTTGATAGCTTTGTGTTGTTTTGCCAGGTTTTGCCCTTAAAACGATCTAATGAGATATAATTGATCAAAATCGGTCAAGTCGTTGCGTAGTTAAGACAGTTTAAAAACGTCGATATTATTTTTCCCATCACTAATCGCAGCGAAAATTTGCCCTATTTCAGTGCGTTACGAGGTGTATAAGATCCCATATTTTGTTTTGCTAATAATTCCTAAACTAGCCATCAGATCCCGGGGCGACGGTGGATTAGGGTTCATCAATTCACTGTCTATATCAATAAGGACCAAAATTCTCATTTATCTTTGATTTCGCGCCAGAAAATGGATTTTAGTCTGTAAAAGGAGGTGGGGTCTAATAGACCGCGTGTCGCCCTAACGTCTGGTCACGGTACGGGCCGATTATACCTCGTGCCGCAGGAACGGAAAGTATGCAAAAATTGGTGCCGCAGCTAACGTGTTAATGGAGAGTAAATCGGACACGTAGTCAGAGAACAGTTATAAACCAGTGACTAAAAATTGCTGCCTACTTGAAAGGTCCTGTACTAGTGGCACGGACTCATTATCTCGTAAAGTAATTGTAGACCTGATTTAACGGTAAAGGAAAAAGAACCCTTGTAAGCAATCCACATGGCATGACACAAGTCATCATGCTGGCCCAGCGTGTTGAACTAAGGCCTTCTTTTACATCTTACTCAATGTAAAAGAAGACCCAACCTTACAGTGGACCACTAATGGACTCGGAAAAATCAGGCAAAATTTCGAAAGCACAATACCTGATGGCTCTGTTGGTGATGAAACACACCACCTGCAAGCCCTGTCCACACAGACCACCACAATTCACGAGCTCCTCAACGGTGTAGTGACTTTTCAGGTAGAAGAAGTGGTGCGCACTGAATAAACCACTGAAATTTTCATTTAAAAGTATAACAATATCTGACAAATACAGATTCACAGTCGAACGCTTTAGCCAAAGCCGTTACATACCTGACAAAGAACAAAGTATCAAATGCCAACGTTCCGGTAGTAAGAATGTAATACACATTATTGTGATCACTTACATTACCACCATTTTCTGCAAAGGAAGAACATACGTTTAACTTAAAACTTTGAGTTTTATAGTTTTTTGTAATGTTTGCAATAAAATATGACCAATTAGTCTTTACCTGCAAGATAATTAGTAACTACAGCAACATGAACAAATATTATCCAGAACGTAGCCAAAATCCTCAACGCATGGACCACTGCCAGGTCCTTATTCGCCATTGTCGTGTTGAATATCCTTTGCCAGCTATGTCTTAGGGAAAAACTGAGCAGTAAGTTTTTGAACAAATTATTCTTCATTTTGTATTCAGTGGCCAGACTCGCGCATGAATTGTACTTGACTCTAGGGCAGGGTCCGACGTTATCAAACTGCTTCGGATTGGAGCACTGTTTCTTGTATTTCCCGCAGCGCGTACAACTCCCGAGCGCTCCCTCAGAATTCACTACGTCCAACGTAATCGAGGGAGGCGTCACGTCTACTTTCTTAACAACAACATTCGTGACGTTTCCACAGTTAGAGTTCTTCAGATTATTGATCGCGAGTGCATCCAATTCGAACCCCTTGTGACTGTATCCTTTCGGTTCTTTCAGGACATCAGACATTGGCGGCCTTTTAAATTCATCTATAAACCTCTTGTCTCCATGTATAGGTATACTAGTGTTGTTATATTTTTGTAAATCAAACTTTAAAGACTTATTTGTATACGGCCTGAATCTGACCCAATCCAAATCTACTATAGTAGCTATGATGGCCAAAACAACTAAGAGTAATGTTATTAGTATAGTCAAGACTGCGCCTAAGTCACTTTTCAAATCATATACGGCTTCAACTTGTCTCAGTGATCTTATACGAATGTTTCTAGCCGCACTCTTGTTAGATTTGAGGTTGTCATTGAGCATTATGGAGAAGTTGACGATTGAAATAACATCTTCTGGATAACAAGACCGAGGAAGGCACATGCCGAGAATAATATCGTGTGACTGAAAATTCAGAAACAGCAATAATTAATTCGTGTACCTAATCCTATACAGATTATTAAGTTTGTAGTTATAGCAAATTCTTGGTGCATATTTTGGATTCTTACCTGAGAAAGCGTAAATTTGGTTATGTTAAGATCCAGTTGCAAGACTGTGTAGGAAACATGGAAAGGTGGAATATTGTCTACGGCCACCACATGCTGGAGCAGCGCATCGCGTTCTACTAATGACTGCCACTCATGGATTCCTGATAAATACACATTTATTTATTTAAGATAAAATATAGGCACCTTAGGCCGCGCATTTGGAGTCCAAACTTTGGACGCGTTTTCGTATGAATTCAACTCGTGCGCGTATGTATGTATATGTAAGCCCACAATCCCGACCTTAGACTACTGGGTACGCACACAGTAATTGCGAGTTAGTCGTACGTCGGCTAAGTCGCGCGCAGTGTGAGTGCTCCCGTAGATTTTCTAAGGTCGGAATAGTCCACCCGGTCAACCGCGATCAAGTACGGAATCGCGTCCAAATTGAGCGCGATCTTACACTATAGTGGTACAAGGATTCAGAGACTTTCACCGTCAACTTACTTTCATCAAGATCCTTCTCTCTTTGAAGAACAGTTGTTATATAGTCTCTGCTGTGGAACACCATTCCCCACGTGTCGTTGGTGGTGGTCGAGAAAAATTGATGATCCTGTAAAGCACTTTTGTGGTTAATAATGAGCCTCGCCGAAATAATAAGAACAACTTTTCAAACTTTCTTTTCTATCTCTAAGACTTAGTAAAACACGTAGCAGTTGAATGTAATTGATACTTTCGAGATCTCTACACTGCAACTGTTAATTTGCATATATCTATACATACCTACCTACTAGCTTCCATAACTACCTACATTCTACTGAAGAACGGGACTCAACCGAATAAGGGCCTGAAGATTTTAAACTAAAAACAATACTTACCAATTCAAGGCATTGTTCTTTAGAGCCAAGCCAGAAGCGGTTTCCGCCGAAGAGAGAAGCGGGGTAGCGTCCGGAAGCATCAGCGGCTGTAATACCAAGTGCTGTGTTCAAAACCTAAGGTTCTTTTGATTCATGGCTATCCTTTGTTTTGGGACAAAACGTGGACAAAGAAAGGTCTCAACCTTTATTTCAGAAATTGGGAATATTGATGGAATCCTTGGACTTATTGATGATTCATAACCGAATTCATAACAGAACAACAAGAACTAAAAATGCTAACAAACATTCTATAAGAAGTCCCATCCAAGATGCCATCCCTGTCTTTTAAAAATAAACATTTTGACCACTGCAAAGTCTGCAAACTATCTTCGATAATCATATTCAAATAGCTATTTACAATTCTCCGAATCCCTCAGATTACTAGTCACTTACAATTCTCACTTTTCGCAAAAAACTACAAACAGAGTTAAACGACTCATCTGACCAGTCAATTAAAACAATTGCATCACAGATACGATTTATTTTCACCGCGACTTTTTGCGCCGATCGAACACGAAATGCTCTCGCTGCTTTAAATGCTAATTCTTAGCCCGATTTATGCAATCCTAGTTCTTATTGCTCGGAGATAAGTATCATGTTCTACAATGTCTCCAAAGTCATTGACAGTGAAGCAGTAATTGGGTATGGACACGAAACTTGCTTTCGTAGGTATTCTGGTCTATGCATATGAGCTGCTGACACCTTATGAATCACTGTAATTTGTTACAGAGTCGCTTCCTTGAAAATAATGTACCTGTCACGTACATCGTCGCGGTAGAAAGTGAAGTTGACTTTTCAGTTGATATTTATTGCTACAGGGTTCCTGTAAGGTGTGTGGTGTGTGCTAGAAGCGTCGTCAACATAGAATGAAATCTAAATATGCGACATTATCTAAAATATAACAAAGGGTTGCTATGTTATAGCTGCAAATGCAACCCTTTACAGGCAGGCTATGCCTAAATCTCTTCCAACAGTCCCTACGACCGCAGGAGACCTTGGAGAATAGTCCACCTCATTTCTCCAATACAGATAGGTGTATAAAAATTCTAAGTAATCTAAATAGGTATCCTGCGAAGTGCTTTTAAAGTTGAGTGATCTAATGTTGTTACTCATGAGGTAACAACGCTACGCCAACATCGTAACCCACAGCGAAAGCCCGTAGGTACCTACTTATGTTTTAGTTAGGGAACGGGCGGTGGTAGCTTGGTAGTGGTGGTCGGACGATGGTAGGTATACGACAGGAATTCGTCTTAGTGCTTCTTCATTTAAAAGTCTTGGCATTTTGCTTTTGAGTGCATAGCTATCTTTACCAATTTGATACCACCAATATTTAACAAGCCTGTAATAAAAATAGCTATGCTTAATTATATAAACTGCTTCTGAACAATAGTTCTATTGTTTACCATATTTTAATAAGTAATGAATACCTGTGTCCAATTATTTCGTGATTATCACAATAACCATAGAAATGTTTATACACAGTATGCATACCTATAGATACATACGAGTACATAGATACATACATAGGAGTCTCTGAATCTTATGTACTAGGGGGGTGCATGTGTCCAACGAGGTGCTTTAATACCAAACACAAGTCTCGATATAATGGAGATTCTCGTAGGAAGTAGGAAGTTCTCAATTTTTACACCAAAAAAGGTCATACATAATTGATAAAACATAAGTTATTTGTGGTAGTAGAAGGAGGGTGTTCGCAAGTGACAAATTAAGGGGCGCTTTCGTTGAGCCCAATGGGCACTTTGAAACCGACCGAAAAGATTCGGCCGCGAACCTATTACATCTTCACAAAACCTTCCTAGCAGCGTGGTGGAGTATGCTTCCGGCCCCTTACGGTTGTAGGGCCAACACATGACCAACACCTAAGGGTTGCGACCAAATCATTTCAATTAGTATTGTGTCAATACATTATGCTACAGCTACCGTACACTGTTCCTGTCGATCTACAAACAGCAGTCGTGAAACCTTGTCGGAAGTACCCAGACCATGTGTGTAACAGAGTATTGAGATTTAACTGCTGGACAGGTAGCCACTATCTTTTCTCTGCAAATTTACAATTATATAATAATATATTGGTGCGGCGTGGTGTAATATTTTTCAATGTTCAAAAAAACGTTAAAACGGCCTGATTTCTCCACTACTACTTGTTAAGTTGCTAATATTATTAACGAATCAAAAAAAAAATTAAGAATCTAAATAAAATTGTATTCAATTGAATGATATACTTACTTCTATAAGCCCAAGCGCGACCTTCAGTCAAGTCTTTCAGGAACAAACTCATATCGTCCCAGCAAGGGCCGTCAATACTCAAATGCACACCATTAGTAATTTTCGGCCAAACGATAGCTAAGAAAGAGGGATCGTATATTACAAACAAATTGTCCATAATTTCCCCGCGAGATCGAAGACTCTTCGTCATTTTCAAACTAGATTCCTTTTTTGATTTGGTGCGCGCGGACACCTTACTACATTCGGCCGATATCAAAAATATTAAAAGCACTATACACAATCTGAGATACATCTTTTAGAAAAGTAAATGTGATTTGATTTGTGTTGTTTATAAACAAATCACAATGCGTGTGAGCGCGTAGCAATCGCGAACATTAATAGCTTAATGGACAAGCCACACGCAAATCGTGTAGCATCTCGGAATATTGCACGTTATTACCTGTTACCTACTGTTACGGGGCTATCTGAGGAGAATGCAATGACAATGCCAACAACCTTAGTGCAATTAACAATCAAATTACGTAACGGGCTGTAATTAGCATGTTATAGGTCCTATAATTCCTATAATATAGGATATTTATAATTTTATTCAGGAACGCACTAGCTCCAGCCCAGACGACTTCATTCGCGTGGATTTTAGAATTTGATGCAGAGGTAAAAGTATCTCATCCATTCCGCCGTTTTACACGAAAGAGCAACAAACATTCTCTCAAAGATTCGCTTTTATAATATTAAAAGTGTAGTAATGAAATTTTTAAATGGCTAATTGTCTCATTTACTTTTGTGATTGCATTCCAGCAATTGACCTGAGAAATTCTCCATGTAGAGTACTAACTCTAGCCAACTATGGTCTAATGTCGATATTGATTTAATATGTTTCGATAATATTTATTTCGTGCTAAAGTAAAGTCTAAAAGGTCACCAGAGAAGGCATAAAAATCAAAAACACAATGTTAGTAATTATTTATTACCAGTCAAAAAGACAATAGTTTACAATTATTTAATTTCATGTACTTAGTAAATAGAATTAGCTAGATTTATCTGATACTGTAACGAGTCACTGTAGTCTGTCAGGGACTTGCACACACACACACGAACATAAGGACGACGCACGGCATTCGATCTTGTGTCTTCACAATATTAGATTTGCCGGATCCGCTTGTTCGGCCGCTGTCCGTCGTTCATGAAACCGCCCTGTCGAACAAAATTGACATTTTAACACTTCTATCAATAAATACCAGTAAAACCTATGGTTAGAACCACTGCTTCAATACATAGTGCAAGAATCATAAATTAGACACAAAGATGAATTGTTAGTTTATTGACAAGGCAATTTTCATGAAAATGTTATAAGAACCTTTACCATATAATTGAAATAATAAATATAAGAAATAAGCGAGACAGAGATGGTCCTACATATTGTGTTACATGTTTATTTACATATGAAATGCTTAAACTAGATAAACCTCAAGATTGTAGGTTATAGATAACTTTCTAGTTAAGAAAAACTCATCATTTAAGTGCGTGAAATCGATAAACGTATGTTAAACGTGTTTGGAGCAACACAAAGCCACCAGGGCCATTACACGCTAATTGCTTGTAAATGCGTAAAATGCACACTTGTAAGCACCGTGAACCTTTGTTCTACTTATCAAATTGGTATAGAAGAAATGAAAAATTATAATTAAGAATATGGTTTACTCTTTGCTGCAAACATAATACTCAGTATGAAACTGGACGATGAAAATGCCTTGTGACTGAAGGTTTTTCGAAAGAATTCTTAAACCTTATGATGCAATAAAATTTTGTGCCATTTTTTACATATTTTGAAATACTTTGGAATGAAAATTGGAATAAGACACCTTAGGGTTGAATTAGGAAAACGAAGTCAAGACTACGGATGAAATTACTTCTATCTGAACATGGAGTAACTATTATGACTTACGAGTACATTCAATTATATAACTTGGAAATAAGAAGAAAGGAACTTAGATCGTCCTCAAAGTTCCTAACGGAAGGTAATTATGTATAGTTTAATCAGTCAAACACAAAATATAAGTACACAAGGAAATATACAATATATATGATCATATCGCCGAGTTACCTTCTAGAGTCTCGACTGTACTAGTGGCTACAGGTAGCTCTGAAAAGAATGCACAGAATTCATTAATGGCAAAGAGGCGTGCAGGCAGGTGTGTTAAACATGTTGCTTATATCTCTGTGTCGGGTTACTGCATTTCTCTGCACATTTTTCTATGCACTCATTTCTAGTTTGATTGTGAACATGCAGCGAAAAAACGAAAGTGTAAAAAGCATAAACCAAAAATCATTGCAAAAAAATACAGTCGTAACGCGTTAGGTGATGTGTGAAAGAAACAATTGCAAAATAAAATGCTTATGAAGCTAAAATAAATATAAAGCCATCAAATAGAATTATAAACAACAAAATCATATTATTATCAAAACTGCCTTGCAACCTCCTAGTACTTTTAAGGGGCACAAAATATTTGAAGTTTCACAAATATAAACCCAGTACACTTTTTGAGAATGATACATTGTCTGATTCAATTCTCAACAGGTTCTATCAATGGGTGCTTCAAATCATGCTAGAATTCGAGATATATTTACTCAACACTTCAATTTATTCACTTGTGGAGTTTGAACTTTAGACTGTTACACGTGTAAGTAACTTTAGACTGTTACACGTGTAAGTGATTTTGTACTACTTCAATCTAAACAAATGTTCAAACTACGGAAATTACTGATAAAAATATCTACTGCAAATGGAAAAAAAATGTATAATGAAGATGCTAGAACAGAACACATACAACATAGGTAATCATGTCCCATCTATTTTATAATCCAATAACATGGACAAAAGCTCTGATCGCATTGTTGTGTTGTTGAGCGTAGTCGCTAATTAGACATTGACACAATCAAACCGCGTCCGATCTAAGCCACGAATTACGAGTATGTTGTCAGTTGAGTATCACTCGCCCTGGGGTGTGTCCAGGGGGTCCACACACAATCAACCTCGGAGCCAATGTTAATATCGTTTATCTTATGGAAGGTACGATTTTTTGCAGGTTATATGTTGGATTTATCGAAAAGTGCCTGTAATTAATAAGACCTCCCCAGACAAGTACCCAATATGCTATCAAGGATTTAATCAGCAAGTGTTGAAGTGGCTCCTGGTGTTGTGAGTGGGCAGTAGCAGGCATGCGTAGTATATTTACGGGGTGTCCCATGAAGATTTAAATTTTTAAAATAATAAGGCCTTAATAAACTGCCAAGTCATTAGTGTGTAACGGGTGCGGTAGTGCATGTGTGTGTGATGGTGTGTGGTTGTGTTTAACAGGAAGGACCCCCGTTTCAATTTATTTGAGAGATTAGTCCATAATAAGCTTGTAAAAAATTAATCAGTGGTAAAATTAGTCCTTAGTTTCGCATGTGTGTGATGGTATGTGGTGGTGTAATGAAGTGTGGTGGTTTATAACAGGAGTCCCATGAAGAGTAGAAATTTATTTGACTAATATAGTCCTAATAAGCTAACAAAAACTTGATCAGTAGTGAAATTAGCCATTAGAGTGTAACGAGAGTGGTATGCATGATTGTGTGGTTGTGTGATGGTGTGGTGGTGTGATGGTGTGTGGTAGTGTGGTGGTGTGGTGGTGTGGTGGTGTGATGGTGTGTGGTAGTGTGGTGGTGTGATGGTGTGGTGGTGTGATGGTGTGTGGTAGTGTGGTGGTGTGGTGGTGTGGTGGTGTGGTGGTGTGTGGTGGTGTGATGGTGTGTGGTGGTGTGATGGTGTGTGGTAGTGTGGTGGTGTGATGGTGTGGTGGTGTGATGGTGTGTGGTAGTGTGGTGGTGTGGTGGTGTGGTGGTGTGGTGGTGTGTGGTGGTGTGATGGTGTGTGGTAGTGTGATGGTGTGTGGTGGTGTTTACCGGGCGTCCCATGAAGCCCTGCGGCGGCATGTAGGTGTTGACGGGCGCGAAGCCGCCGCGCGGGAAGGCGCCGCCGCCGCGCGCCACGAAGCCGCGCCCGCGGGAACCTGCACCGAACGTACAATCTTTTAGACTACATCGCAAACGCATAGCGAAGCACCGGAAAGCCATGGTGACGTAGGCGGCGAGCGTATCCAAACAAATCGCATTCAAATATATTGTTAACTCACAGTTGGGCAACATCGCCAATTTAAATATTTCAATAAAATGGGGTCGTCGCAAGCTATGTGGAATTACGTATACGTAGATACGACGCCATGACCTTCCGGTGAAGTGTGGCGCTTAATTTCACTCGACATCCCGAGAAGCCAACAGAGGCAAGCAAGTTAGTCACTTTTTAGTGCTACCACATTTCCCCCAAAACTTAGGGTTATAATTCTACAACGGTATCCCGTCGAAGTGCTCGCGATACTATGCGAAGAAGCACTCACATGTTTGTGTGAGTACTTCATAACAGGCCTCTTTTTCATTTTAATATTCAGAAAAGTTGTGCCGACTGTTTCTTTTTTTCTAGGAGTATCCCTCCATGTAGTTGCATAAAAGGAGATGTTCAAAAATGTATGGAGGGTGGTATTTAGATTTTTAGAAATAACAACCAAAGTAATTGTTATATGAGATGAAAGAAAAAAATATTTGGATAAGAATAAGCTAATTAAAGTAAAAAAAAACGCCACCATTTAAAAAAAATGAGTTTAAAGTTGATTGTGCTTGCCATACGAGTTTTTTTAGTTTCTGGCAACTCTGATCAATCCTCATTACTCATTGACATGATTTACTTGTCATGATGACAGTGATGTTGACATCAAGATTACAGAAAAACTTCAGACAGACGAGTTCCGAGTTATACTAACAAGATTGTCATCGTCTTAACTTTTTTTTTTAAATATCTACGTTTTTCCTGCGTCAGTCCTTATCCATACATTTTATTTTAATAATGATTAAAATATTTACAAAAATGATAACAAGTTAGAATTACACATAAAAACCATAATAATATATATTTTCGATATATGGTTTAGGCAAATATTCCTTCATATATGAAAATAAGTACTATTTATATTGATCATTCGTGAACAAACAAACGTCAATTAAAAAAAAAGGGGGGGCATTATAAAATATAATTTCCTTGTTATTCAATGACCCAAAAAATAAGCTTTAAAATAAGGTATATAACATAGGTGTTGGGATTTCTCCGAAGTGAAATACCATATTTGAACATCTCCTTTTCTGCAACGAAGATCATAACGCACCTCTGAAGTTGCCGCGCGCGTTGAACGCGCCGCCGCGCGGGCGGAACGAGTTGGCGCGCGCGTTGGCGTTGGCGTTGCTGGCGGCCGGCGCGTTGTTGCGGCTCGGCGTCTGGCCGTGCTGCCGCTTGTTCTGGGGACACGAGCCACACGGTCACTTGTTGACTTACGAGATCAAACTCATAAAAAGGGAAGCAGTAAAAGGTAGAGAGGAAGATGGCGTTCTGGGGACACAAGGCTACTGGTCAATTGTTAAGTTTCTTCCTTCCTTCCTTTCAGCCCTTGGCAGTCCACTGCTAGACAGGGGCCTCCCCTAATCGACGCCACTCCGCCCGGTCCTTGGCCCTCTGAATCCAACGGTTTCCCGCTGCCTTCTTCAGGTCATCAGTCCATCTGGTGGCCTAAACGTGGTCGCCATTCGAGGACCTTTTTCCCCATCGGTTGTCAGTCCTGCGAACCATGTGGCCAGCTCAGTGCCACTTTAATTTGCGAACTTTGAGAGCTATGTCTTGTTAAGTTACGAGATGAAAAACACATGAAATGGGGAGAAGAAGGTAGAAGGAAGGTGGTAGAAGTGTATAGTCTGACCGGAGTTTTTGCACACTTCGCTACATTGCGAAATAATTTTGAACTAATTCCCTCATTCTGGGGACACAAGGTCAGTTCAGTTCAGGTCAGCCACATCGGTCAGTAGTTGAGTTACGAGATGAAAAACTTATAATAATAGTAAATAAACATGAATAAAACATGTGTTATATTATTAGCGCAATAAAAAGTAAGACCGACCCCGAGTTCAGCAACCCCAGTCGAAAAAACAGGTCAAAGAATCTCCCCCTGCCTTCGTTACCCCTCTTCAATAACAGGGGCGCGTGGTCAGACGTTAGGAATTTATTGACCGGTCGAGATGACTCCCGACGCTCGCCCCTTTGACGGGAGAATAAATGACTATTCACATCTACCAGCACGTAGTGTGGCAGACAAAAAACATTATTTCATACAATGTAAAGAAAAATTCGTATTTGTATTGTGTATGGGTGTATTCACAACCACCGTGCGTGTCCGCGCAGACACGAGACGGAGCCTGTCAGGCACGAACGTTTTGTCTGTGTGGTTAGTTGTCGGTGTTAGGTTCATTTTTGTTTGGCTCGATCTTGGTATTTTCAGCGACTTTTGTCAATTCCAGACTCGACAGGGCCACGTTACGCGACAGACACACTACAGTGCGTTCTTTGCACTTTTCCTAATTGCTAAACAATCTTAGCGTGTCTTTGTATTTGCGATTAAAATAACGCAGACAGAAAATTGTAAAAATTAAAAAACAAATGTCATTTAATACTGAAACTAATTTCATGTAACTATGTATAATTAATTTTTTGAAGCCATTTTAACAGTTTTCTTAATAACAATAGTGCCAAGATTGTTTACCAAATACGACAAGTGAAAAAGAACGGACTGTACGTGTTAGTAATGTGAATAGAGCATTACATTGCGCGCGCTTCAGAGCATGCGCTACAGGTGTATAGTACAGTTCGTCCTCCGGCCAACAAGTGACTTGTGGCGTAGCGTGCATTAGCGCAACACGCGCATGCGCCGCGCGTGGCGTCCCCTCGTGTTTTCGCACACATTTGCATATTATACGAGTATATAACGTTCCGGATCTGTGCTGAATGGCCGGTATTGATTTCTTCTTTTATGAACTTACAAGGGGTACGTTCACTTTTGTTATCTCAAAAGAAGATCCACATAAAGGAAGGCATATATTTCAGTGGTAATTCCAAGGAGATTCAGACGTAAAGGAAGACATTTGTATATTTTGACGGTAATTCATTTTTTATTAGGTATTCGTTTATACGCAAAGAAAACACTATGACAAAAAAATAAATCATAATATTGTATTGATCATGTATTTTTCAAACTTAGATTTTTTCAAACTTCCTTGCTCACGTGTGAGTTGTGTGCGCTTAAAAAGAAAGACAAAAAAGCGAAATGTACATATTTTATAGCACAGTGTGACTTAAACCCACAATTTACGCACGCTTTTTCGTAACCTAAGTCGCCTATTTCTACACGGTGCGTAAATGAATCGTGTTACCTAAACCCGCAACTTACGCAAGCTTTTTCGTGACCTAAGTCGCCTATTTCTCTTTCCGCCCGCTCCAGTCCGCTTATGTCACACACTTGATATAAAATAGTATACAATACTTGTGACCAGAGTTGTGTATCATTGCACGGCGTTGTCACCCCCGCCGCGTTCGGGCGCTAACTTCACGCCGTGCAGTAATCGGCCACTTAGGTCACGCGTCGTAACGTACTATGTATGAATGATGAGAGCTGACCTTGTTGACGTTGGCGGCGTGCGCCTTCTGCTCGTCCTCGTCGCGGTACTTGGAGACGGTGACGAGGAAGCCGTTGATGCGCAGCTCGCGGTCCAGCCGCAGCGCCTTCTCCACCGCCTCCTTCTCGTGGAACGTCACCCGCACTGGCACAACCGAATTTCGATTTATTAGGTACGCAGGTGTGATGATAAAACTTAACATTGCTTCTTGTAATCCTTGTCAGTATTTACCCATTAATGACTCACTACAGTGTCGGGTCTCCTCTCACAATGAGAGGGACGTAGGCCGCCGTCCACCACGCTGGCCTAGTGCGGGTTGGTTTTGAAAATGGATGGATGGATGGATGTTTTAATAACTAAACCTTTGATATAATTTGATGCGTACCAAATTATAATCCAGTAATACCAGTTTATAATCTGGATACTTTTTATCTCTGTCGCCCAAATTCATGCGAACGAAGCCGCGGACAGTCTAGCATGATAACAATCTGACCGCAGTTTAGCGCACCGCAGTTTGAGCCGTGTTGGAGAATAATAATAATTATGGTTTGTTTATATATTGACAACTGCTCAAATAAAGACTATGTCATATTTTTGAACAGTCAAAAATTGACGTATTTAAGTTGAATGTAGCACCGCCTTTGAAGGTGCGCAAAAGGTCGGGGCTTTTCAGGCGATAACAGCAGCATTGTGTCGCAACTTTTTTCGATCATAAATGAAAGAATAAGCCATTACTGACAAATAACATACATTAGGCTTGGTTGTAGTTGCTAGCCCTCATCGTGAGGTTAGTTTAAGTTCACCTATGGCCACTAGTCGGTAACAACCAATCCACATTTAAATAGGTAGTTTTTTAAATTACACACCTGTACTCAGAAGGCGTATATTGTAAGGTTTGCATTGTGTCGAGTACCATGGAAGATGCGGTTCCGTAACCTACACCCATAAATAGTTATGACTAAGTCTGACGTCACATCAAATGGTCGGAGAATTCGTCGCCAATACGTTTTATTGCTGGCAATTTATTACCGGACGCAATACTAAGAATATTTCTGTTCAATTTTGTTTCATACTCATGTTCCGCTACAACACATACGCATTGGGTTGCAATACTCGCTGAACATCAGCAAGCTCACCCCATTACGATGCGCATGGCTTAAGTAGCCTATTATTGCACGGGTAGGCCACTATCCCGTTTGTGCACCAATCCGCATTGAAGCAGCGTAATGGAGTATGTTTCTGGCCTCCTCATGTCATGCCCAATAGTAGGCCATAAAAATTTAATGACCACTCACATATCTTATATGTACTTGGTCTTGCTGAAACCGCGGGTTACTACTCCGCCGGTAGCAAGTTAAGTAACCGGCACGAGTCGTGGACTAGACTACTATGAAAACTCTTTCCCTTATCCTTTTTCCTTCCTGTCAGCCCTTGGTAGTCAATCGGTTGTCAGTCCTGCAAACAAGGTGGCCAGCCCATTGCCACTTTAATTTGCAAACTTTGGGAGAGACTATATCGGTTACCTTCGTTCTTGTACGGATTCCGTCATTTCTGACTCTGTCACGTAGAGAAAAACCGAGCACAGCTCTCTCCATTGCCCTCTGAGCGACTCTGAGCTTGTGAATTACGCCCACAGTAAAACTATGAAAACTAGCAAACTATAAAAAAAATATGAACGGCCACTCACATATCTTGTACTTGGTCTTGCTGAACTCGTGTATGTGCGCGACGTCGCCGCACTGCGCGAACAGCAGGCGCACGTAGTCGGTGCTCGCCTCGTAGGGCACGCCCACCAGCACGGCCGTCTCCGCGCGCGACTCCACCGCCACCGCGATGGCCGCGCCGTCCAGCACCGTGCCGTCCTCCGCCAGCGCCTGGGCAGCGACCACACGCGGACGGTCAGTGACGGTTCACAATAGAGAATTGTGAGAGCGCCCAATTGTGGTTTCACCGAGTCACCGAATACCGAATACCATTCGGTTTAACCTTTACCGAACCGGACATTCGGCCGAATTATTCTATAGGTTAAGTAATAAATAAGTTGACTTGAGGTTTCAAAATAAATGTTAGTCGTAGTTAAATTGCTTTCTGCTTCATAGGATTTCTTCGACTTATATATGATTTAAAGGAAATCTTACATTAAAATTTTTGGGATTTACGTTGTTGTACCGGGTCGTGTAGCCAATAAATTAAAACCGAATATATTCGGCACCAAAATCGAACAATTCGGCCGAATACAAATAGTGTAAAAGATGCCGAATACACCGAATACCAAACGAATATTCAGCGCATCTCAGTTTAGATAGTCGAGGTGCAATGGGACCAGCAATGGGGAGAACTCTAGTTGATACAATTTTCTCTTACAATAATCTCAAACAGAAATAGTATACAGAGTGAATTTTTCAAGTATGCATGGATCGGAAAATCCGACTTAACTCTTTGAGACATCGAATCAAGCTATTAATTGGTAATGATGGCAATAATTTTAAACGCTAGTAAAAACACATATTTTGGTAAAAATCAGCTGTACTTAATTATGTCGTATATCATTACTTTTCAGAATTCAGCTCATTTTCCAATTACGTAATTACAGATTCACGATCATTGATATGAGCATGTTAAATTGACAGCATTTAAAAATTAGGCGCGCAAATATTGGTTAAGTAGCGCGTACTGTTTGACACGATATCTAGCGCAACACATTTAGCACTCCACTCGAGTACCAGTCGTGAACACAGCCACAAACATCGATAAAATTACATTTACCCTTCAGTCAACGTAACATCTCTAATACTGATAAGAACTGATTCATAGTAGTTGCTTCTCGCAACTGCCAGCGTTCTATTTTAAGAAGCGAGAGATATTAATCAGCTGTAGAAGGTATAGTGTCAAAAATTCAAAAGATTGTTATATTAGTAATTTTACGAATGGAGCTGAATAATTTACATGTACGTCAGCGTACTGCTAACAGCTTCAGGACACGAAAATCTGTGAATTCCATTGATCTTTTAAAGCCTTGGTTAGTGTGAACTACACATTCGGTATGCACAAACGTGTAACTTTATCACATGGAATATGCAGGCAAGGTTGTTTTAGTTGCATTATTCATTAGAACAAGATGATATAATCATATTTATGTTCAACTTTTTAGACTGACTTATTACGATTTTATGTTAACTACTTTTTCATCACATTCATGGGTTATGTGAATGGCATGAATGACTTAAACGGCATCTAGAAGATATCTTTGTGTATAATTCAGCTCCAGCTTCCATATTAAATCTTTCATAGGCAAGTACAAATTTTGGCAGTTTTTTAGCTAAAATTTGACTAGTTTTGTATGAATTAAAACCTTACAATGCATGCAAGCATATTTTTGATATACTATTCTGAACCCATTGCTTCCTTACATCAGCTGACAAAGATGCTTGATTTAAGCAGATACCTCTTAGTATTTTTTTATGAAATTCATACTATTTTGCATCATTTCAAAAGATTCACAATGGGGAAAAACACTTGTAGATTATTGCAAATTGGTTCTAAAGTTTATTTGTGAATTATAAATATTGCAAAAGGTGACATGTTTCTTAGTAAAGTAATAAAGTAATGATAACTAATGTTTAGTTGAACTTTACCAATTCAAATTTTACATTTTTAAGGCCTATTTCAACATATGTTTCTAAAGATTAGTTATCACCACCACACATATTCACATTGACATTTGAAATAAACAAAACATCACAAAATTAGAATGAAGTTTAGCCGATCTACTACCAGTTGTAATGTTCATGTGAAATTTGGATTATTTACATAGCAATGCGGCTCAGTTCCCAAATACTCTCATCTGTAGTAGAAGACCAGCCATTTGAAACATTCAAATAGTCATTCATACTGTACATAAGGGTTTTGAAATTTGGAAAATGTCTAGCCTTAACAACAGCACCGTCTCCTCGGGCCACCCAATGAAGACAGTTTACTCTAAATTAGCTAACTAATAATTTTTTAAATTATAAAAGAATGTTAATAAACTTTTGTTTACCTTATCCAGAGAGTCTTTGTTTTTGAATTCGACTATTGCCGATAATGTCGGAGTTGTGGTCAGTTCAGTTACAATGATTGGACCACGTCTAAAAAGAAAGAAAATTTCTCCCGTTAATACTCCGTTCCACATTCACATTCCGGTGCCACTCGCACTACGGAACATTTCACATGACAAGTTACAATTTGAATAAGTTCCAAATCAAAAATGAAAATCCAACAACTCTACCAACAATCTCGACTGAAGATATTTGAATGTTAGCAAATACACGTGAGATGTAAAGCGTACTTCAATAGCGGCTTACTTGACATTTGTGACTTCGCCGTGCTTGGAGAACAACTCCTTGAGCTTCTCCTGGTAGTCGAATAGGTAGCTCGACGGGAGGTTCTCCACCAGCAGTTTACCAGATTCCACCTTCTCCTCCTTTTGTTCGTCGGCCTTCGGCTCGGCGGCGTCGTCGGCGCCCTCGCCCTCCGCCGCCTCGGGCGCGTCCTCGGCCGCCGCCTCGTCGCCCTGCTCGGCCGCCGCCTCGCCGTTGTCCTCGGCCTGCATCGGCTCGCTCGCCTCCGCCTCGGGCACCTCCTCCGGCTGGTTGGCGGCGGCCTGCTTGGCTTTCGCCGCCTGGTTCTTAGCGCCGCGACCCTTCTTTTGTGCCACCATGTTCGATTATTTCACTGCAACAAGACCCACACTGATATTTGCAATTTCGCAATCGCCCGTCGCGCCAAACCACTTCTACGCGTTTCCCGCCCAACATAATATAAGTACTTATATGACACACGGGAGCGGCGATTTGGCGCCTATCGCACCTCAAGGACGCCGCCGTTCGTATCCCGCGAAAACACTACGAGGCTATTCACGATTCACTTCCTTGGAGTTTTACGAACTTTTTACTCCCGTACAGACATAACGGTAAACACATCGGTAGGAAGCGAGCGCGCCATGAAGCATGGCGCGTTGATGGAAAATTCACGAAACCTTACACCTTGTTTTCCTTACCCTACTGATTTTCCTATTGTAAGTTCTATTATATACGACATGAATGCACACGCTACTTACCAAGTAAGTGTTTTAATTTTTATTATTGATTGAAGAATAAATTCACAAATTTCGATGCGAAATTACAAGTAATAAAAACACACACCCGGCATCACGCAAGCGCATCCGCCATTATAAAAAGATAATGTTGCCATTTTCAATATCGATCGGCGTCATCGTTATGGGTGGCCAGCAACCATATACCGATGGACCGAATCTAGTATTTTGCGCGATTGTGTCAGCAGCAGTACTAGTTAGGAGCTCGTGAATGGGTCGGTTTATTTTTAAGCTTATCTAATGTCTATTGTAGTAGCTCTATTCTCCATGGTCTATTGTCTATTGTCATTGTCACTTGTCTGTCTGTCATTTATTGTCAAATGTCAATGTGGTGGGTGACACCCACCTCGCTCGATCACCTCGATCAAAAGCCTGATCAGCAAAAGCCTTAACCTCACTTTTCAGATTAAAACCGGATCAAACCATATTGATATTAATAATAATCTATTAAATCTAATCTAATAATTTATGTATCGAACAATCGCAGCCAACACGGTGCAGCACAGTAGGTACTGTTGTTGTTAGCAAGCCGGCCGGCGGTAACGTACGTGTGGGCGCGAACCGTGTAATAAAGTGTAATTCAATTGGGTGTATAAATAAGTAAAAGCACGCATGTTTTTTTTACCTGAATTGCGTTATATACAGGTTTACGGACAATTACATTAAGTTATTCAAAAATCCAAAATGAAATCAAAATATGACCCAAGAAAAGAAGTTATGGAACAAATGAAGGAAAACAAATCGTTTAAATTCTTCAAACTGTATAAAAGTGCCGACGAAACTAAAATGGATTTTGACACCGAAAATAGCACTCAAATGTCTCATAATAAAGACGAGGAAAATAATCGTTCGCGATCACCAAATAAAAAAAATAAAAGGAAAAAGGTCGCTAATAATATTTCACCACACTCAGGGAGCGCTGACGTCAAGTCTTCATCAGCTGCTCCACAGAAGTCCAAAAGTGTAAAAGACACAATCTCGAAATCTAACGATACCAGGGACAGTGTGGATACATCTGTAAAATCTATAATGAAAAATAAACCAAACCATAATGAATCGAAGGATACACCTAATGTCAAATCTAGTAAACCCAAAAAAAGAAATAAATCTGTAAGTTTTATGATTGAAGATGCAGATGAGGTTGTGGTGAAGAAAAGTAAGTTTGGAAAAGATAACAAAAATCTAGTTAAGATTAAAAGCAAAGAAAAGCATATTAAGATATTAGATGAGCCAAATGATGATATAGAACTGGCCGCCAATGATAATAGTGAAGATGAAACACAATCAATGGCAGAAAGTGCTCAAAGCGAAGCAAATAGTTCTCAAAAAAAAGAAATAGCCAAATATAGTGAGTCAAAAGAAGCCACTCATCAAAAAAATAAAGTTAAAAAAGCGAAGAAACTCAAACATTCTACAGAGAATGAAACAACAATTGAAGAAGTTGGTGATCTGAATACAGAAGATAAATATACAAAATCAAAAAAATCCAAATCTTCTAAACACATTAACACTACCGAAGAAGTTATGACTAGCGATCAAAACGAGCACAAAGATATTAAGAATAAAAAGAAACGGAAAGCAAAGTCAGCACAAGACTCTAACACAGAAGTCGAGGAGCCTGTTGTTAAAGCTCGTAAAAAAGAATTTATTCCAGAAACCATAGCAGAAGGGCTAGAAAACCTGAACATAGGAGATAACGCTCACACATTAACGAGTTTACTCGACGAAATGACAGTTGTCGACAAAAATAAAAAGAAAAAAGAGAGAAGGGAAAAGCGGATGAATAGCTTAAAGAACCCTGAATTAGAGAAGTTGTATGATAAGCAAAACCGCAAGAATAAGCTACACTTGATTGAAAATGACAGTCCGGAGCCAAGCAATGAATTGGACAAGGCAAGCAAAGAAAAATGGAATCGTAGATGGAATAAGGGGGGGAAGCCGGACCACAAGAATGACCCAGCTATCATCGTGGATAACTTACCCATCAGCATCCTGTGTGATTACAAAGGCGAGATCAAAGCACATTTCGGCAAATATGGAGACATTTCCCGTGTAGGGTAGGTATCATTCAAAATTATATAAATAATAAATGAATAAATAACGCTTCACACTCATTGGCTCACACTAGGATTCCCAGTGTTGCGGGTGCCATGGATACACACAAGACAAGAACACAATACACCCACACCAGAAACAGAAATTCCAATTCATCATTCAAATCTCTGCTCTGCTGAGAATCGAACCCAGGATCTTCCGCGCAGCGCACCAGTGTTGTAATCGCTGCGCCACTTGGGTCGTCAGTATGTTTCCCTACTTTAAATGTGAAAAAAATTTTCATGTTTATTTTTAGCTTTACTCCTTAACTTACGTCCACCAACCCGCACTAGGCCAGCGCAGTGGACTAATCACTCTCATTGTGAGAGGAGACCCGACCCTGTAGTGGGTCATTAATGGGTTACAGACCTTAACTTACAATAATAATTATAAAATTTAAAATTTTGTGCAATGTTGAAATAATAATTGCACTATTAGCAGCTTGTACCTATTTTCTAAATAAAATTAAATAATTAAAAAATCTTGCTTTTTGGTGAAATTGGGTCTCACTGAGACTCACTGAGTAAACAGTACACAAATGTAGCAATAAGTAAGTATATTGTAAAATAAAAATGTTCAATAAACACGAGAACTAAATCGGTTTGCCGACAAACTGGCCTCCAGCTTGGCAAAAACTATGTATTGTGCTAAATGTTAATGCTATTCCTATTATATAAATTTAAAAAAAAGTATGAAATGTGTGAAAAAAAGTATGAAGATGTAAAAAATATAACTGTTTGATTTCAGAGCTGTCGATACATATCCTGATGACCCAAATCCGGTGTTCAGCACAACTGTCTACTTCCGGGATGAAACAGCTGCTGAAAGGGTAAGTGAATAAAATATAATGCTGTTGTCTGGTTAGATTTAAATGCAGTGATATATTTAAAACAGTTTTTATTTTTTATTTTAAAGTAATTGAGTAACAAACAGGTGTGCAGGTCACCTGATTTTTAGTGGTTACTGCAGCCCATTTAACACCAATGTTTGTCTCTCTGCCTGTCTGTCTGTCGGTTTGTTCCGGCTAATCTCTGAAACGGCTGGACAGATTTTGAGGGCACTTTTACTGGCCGATAGCTGATGTAATGAGTAACTTGGCTACTTTTATTTTAGAATTATATTATTATACATTGTACAGTTAGATAGTTAAATTCCACGCGGACGAAGTCGCGGTCACAGCTAGTCTTATTTAATTTTAATTTAGTTTTTTAATTGGTTGTTTACCCTTAATGCCACTCTCTTAACCCCTGTGAATAGTGGTAATCACCCTACCGCCTATATATGTAAATTATCGCCTATTGAAACTCCCGCGAAATGTATCTGCGCTAAAATCTTTTGCGTTTTCATTTAATTAGTATTAAAGACACATGATTATATATCTTGGGCTCTTAAGATCGTTTAGCATGACCGTCACTATCCACAGGCACTAGTGGACGACAACACGGCATTCGAGGGCAACCGGATCCGCGTGCGCCGCCTCCCGCCGCCCACGGAGACCACGCTGGTGCTGCGCGCTCACGCCGAGCTCGCGGACCAGGCCATCAGCTCCGTGCTGTCCGGCGCCGGCCGCATCAGGCACATACGACACATTGATAAGGGGAAGAACAGCATTTGTATGTATACAATAAATAAATAACGCTTCACACTCATAGACCCACACTAGGATTCCCTGTGTCGTGGGTGCCATGGACACACACAAGACGACAACACAACACACCCAGACCAGAAGCAGAAATTCAAATTCATCATTCTAATCTCTGCTCTGCTGGGAATCGAACCCAGGACCTTGCGCGCAGAGCACCGGTGTCTTAACCACTGTGCCACTCAGGTAGTATCCGACCGCATGTTGTAAATTAATGACTCACTACAGGTTCTGGGGCCTGATTCTGTATGACCCAAAAGATTACGTGCCGATATCGTGTGACATCAAACCGTACTATGTCTATTCTATAAGGCACACAATAGATTGTCACGATATTTGACTTTGAAGCCTTTTTGACTTTTTATCACGGGTAAGACACGACATTGTCGCGACACGAGTGTGAATGGTCATACAGAATCAGGGCCCTGGCCGCCTCCCACAAAAAGAAGTGCGGTAAATAGTGCGGTTTGGGCCTATCCTACTGCTCCTACTATCCTCCGAATGTTCTATCCCACTAATCCTATTGGTCCTATCCAAAAATACACAAAAATTAATACATAACATAGAAGTGGGCGCTATCCATGGCTCACTGTGGGCACGGGTGTCTCCCTACATTAGGGGGACCCCTGGAGCATACTCCTCCACGCTGCTCCAATGGGAATTGATGGTGATTTGGTGAACCTGGTTAGCGGTCGACCCCTGTCCGCAAGGCCTCCGACAAGGTTTATCAACTGTAATCTGATCGATTACAACTGGGACCGACGGCCTATCGTGCCCTCCGAAACATCCCTCCGAAAGCACGCATTTAATTCGCATCACCCATTCAGGTACAGTCGCCTGACGTTGCTTAACTTTTTCGATCGCTTGCGGTCTACTTAAGTAGCGGCGAGCAGTGGTGCTTGCTTAGTGTACTTACTGTACCGAAAACCGTCATGAGACCTCGGTATTAAAGTACGCATCGTACATTCCAGTTGTACTTTATGGTATCTTTGTTCGTTTCAGCGACCGCGTTCGTCGAATTCGACGGGCCGGAAGCGGTCGAGCGAGCTATCAAGATGGCGTCGGAAGCCAAGATATGCGGGAAGAAAGTGTATCTCGCGAAATACGAAGTGCGCGGCCATATCCCCAATGAGTTCCGCAACAAACCCAACAAAACTAAGATAAATAAGGACACGAATGTAACTGATTAAACTGTTATATCTATACAAGTCTCTCGCCACAACAGGGGGAGGCCTGGAGAATACTCTACCACGCTTCTCCAATGCGGTGCGGTGGAGAAAAGGATTGGTGGCCAAACCGTGTCTGGTGATTTAAACCACCTCACAAGGTTTAACGACTGCTATCGTATCGATAACAACTGGGACCGACGGTTTACTAGCGGTCACCCGTCCGGGTACTGGCCGTTTCATATCTTAAAATCTTTGAAAAGGTGTATCAAATATCAAACTATATTCGTGGATTGGTTTATGAAACAACATGATAATTATGAAAATGTACATACATTTATCTAAACTATCCCTAAGATGGAGTCGAAAGCTCAATGCTTATCACTGTTCGTGACTGTTCACTGGCAGTTAAGTCGGTTATTGTGCATTTATGGATTGTGTATATTGACTGCGTTAATATTTTATAGGTCGTGGAACAATGTAACTTACATAATAGATCAGTTTGATGATTTGGTTCATTACTATGCAATGACCAGTTAACATGGATCTTAACCATGTGTTTATGTTAATGTTTTAAAATAAGATGTTTTAAAATATAACAATTTTTACGACTGATTGTAAGGCGTACAAATGTCAAATTAAATATTATAATTGTAGGGCGTAATAAATAAAAAATAAGTACCTATAGTAACTGTGTGTCAAATATTATGTAAAACAATATTTTCATTTAAACCCACTTGTTTTGATTTTAATGAAAATTCTCAATTTAAAGAAAAAATCAAAAAATGTAATACTTATTATAAAATTCATGATATTTTATCACTCTGTGTCCTATGCCATTATGCAAGGATGAGCCGTGGTTGCTTATTGACCATCTAATAAATAAGTCATATAATATTACATATTATCTGTAGATTTGCAATCGTTATAAGCGTAAACGTTTAAAGAGATGAAGCGATTTTTTGCCTAGATGTCAAAGGTCTGCACTGAATCAGTGAAAGAATTAAAACCTAAGTTTAAGTAGTAACCAACAAGGCAACATTACACTAGCTCTTAGAGAAAATATAAAATTTTGGTAAGCATAAAAGACAAGCTACAGTCAGTGGCGGACTTAGTCTGTCGGAGGCCTAAATGAGGTGTGGGTGGCAACACCAAAGTAGGCCTGGTATCCAGTGTTGCCACCCACTCAATGGGACCCGGGCAAACACTTGATCTCGCCCGAGGTGGCAAATCTAGATGAGGTTTTTACGTTTATTGTCGTCGATCTAATATTATTATTAATTTTGACATAAATAATATTGGGGTTTTAACACAGTTTAATTGATGATAGTTATGAATTTACTACATTTTTAAACCTATTTTAACTTTGATTTAAATGACTATTAAAATTACGATTCTTACTTGTTATCGTAATACATAGATATTTCTTGTCGTAAGTTAATTGTAAAGTGTTTTAAAACTATAATAGTAACACTTTTTTTATTTTAAATTTGTTTGGGTTTATTTGTTACAGAGAAAAATAAAATGATTTTTATAACCAAGTTTTTTATTTTTCAATAAATAAATAAATAAGTAAAAAAATCCTGTTTCCGCCCGGGATCGAACCGGGGGCCTTCTGCGTGTTAGGCAGATGTGATAACCGCTACACCACGGAAACGTTATTCTCTGTTGCTGAAATTATTGAATAGAATTCACAAATCAGTCTTTAGCATTAGTTTTTAGTTTAAAAATTTTATGATATTTAATTTTACATCTTACCAAATAATACCCTCAAAATTTTACTAATACCCTCAACGTTTTATAATTTCTCTAAATACCATGAAAATTCATTTCGCAAAATGAGATAATGGCATTAAATGGAAATCACTTCGTTTGAATGGAAACGGCACGAGTTAGTTTTGAAATGAAAATTGTATAGAAAACAAAGAAATTCTGATGGGGAAAATGACTACGATTTCATTTAATTTTCAATTTAGCTCATAGAATATAATGTCCTGTTCTATATACTTAGTCCTTTTAAACTTACAAGTGCCTTTCTTTGTTGTGGGGAGATGTGTTTTGCATCGAAAATAAAAGTCAGTAAATAGTTTGAAACAATAATTTATTGTATCCTTAAAATTAATAATTATGCAATAAAACTAATTATACTGTATACACAAGGTCCTTATCTCATTATTTACATCAATAAATTATTCTGGTGCCCACACCACGAACGGATCAGTTCGTTTGAAGTTCAACGCACACTGCCTCTGAAAACACAACGCCGGCTTCAAACGCAATATGCGTTCAACTTTGTTACACAAATAATACTTTAAACAGGTTATTATGTCGTACAGATTGTATTAATCATACAAAAATAGTTTCAAGAAAAATAATCTTTATTCTCATCGGCGTAGAGTTTACATTGAGTATGCGTCTGTCGAGGCGGCAATGTGCACTTGTCCTGCAACCATAATGCAATAATGTCCTTAACCTTACATCTCGTTCACTGTCGAATCTCGAATAACGAGACTTCACCACTTACCAATCGCAGACCGTTTAGAATAGCCTAAGCGGCCTGGATCTTATCTAGATATATCCCTAAGAATTACTCTGTTAATTAATGTATTTAGAATATGAAGTTATTGCTTTATCAAACCTTTTCAATACTTATGTATGTAACTGAAGAGATCGTAGCCATTTTGTAAAAAACACGAAACTTGTATATTTAAACAACTCATATTTTCAGCTGAATTGTAACTAAAATTATAAAAAAAATGCTGTATTACCACCTCCCCAAGTATTGAGATTAAGAAATATAATAATGACTAGTACCCACGCACGATACAAAGGAACCGAGAAAGCGAGTTACTCTTGACCAAATGTGTCAAAAGCTTACAGCTTACCTTACCACTTCAAATGAATTGATACTTGTAACAATATGCTACGGTTTACGTTTTATTGATTGACATGTACAATAATTTAAACAAAATTGAAAATCGCCAGCGTCAGATTATAAAAAATAAGCAAATCTTATAAACGAAAGAGATATTGTCATGGTAGAGGCTAAAAGTTTTAGTTATTTTACGCTCTTGAAAATATCTTTCTGTGAAGTGATCTTAGTACTTAGCCACACAACTTGGAATAGAACCTAGACCCTCTTTGAAGTATCAGGTCTTTTGAAGACGACAGGATTTTCGGGCTAATTTTTATAATCTAAGGCTGTAGTTCACACAAAGTGGCAAAATATTTTGAAAAACAGTTGACATAAAATTATATTCAATCGCTAACTTTCTACTATTGTTTACAATATAAATTAAAATGAGTAAATTCAAGTATTTTGCTTAATATTAACATAAAATGCTCTTGCTACCAAAACAGCCATTACAAAGGGTAATGCCAAATCAAATCCAAGCACTGTATTCCAGTCTGTTAAAATAATTAACAGTTAAAGGAATGATATAATAATTTTAAATGTTGTAATAATACAAAATTGTGATCTATTGTGTCAAAGACATTCGGACAGTAATAGAAACGTTTTGTGTATGGTTACAGAATATCAGAATTAAATACAATATTTAATACAGAATTTGACTTGTTACGCCATATTCGGGGCAGGAGGTTTTCAGTAAAGATTGACCAACTATTTTTTGGTTGGTGGTTTTCTGCACAAAACATATCTTCATCTAGAGATGGCGTTACTGGGATACATTTAATTTATTTGTTTTCCGGACATGTGTGAATGATGGCTATGTTATGATGCTTGAAAAAACATAATATTGAAAACAAACTCAAAAACTTTTATTCATTACCAGGCACAATTTGTGCACACCTAATGAACGTCATATATATTGCAATACAAATAATACATTCATCCGCTTTGTTCGCCCCTCAGGCAAAACGTAGACAAACGTAACAGATATCGGTTTGGCTATATCAAAAGACCAGTGTAACTAACATTGGTTACTTCCAACTTCTCTTTCCTAAAACTCTCGTGCCCCCTGTACAAACGTACCAATATCAGTGCCGTGAACATGAGCACTCGTCAAAAATATTCGTGCGGTAACGTCAGTCATTAGTACATCAGTCTGTCTGACATCTCTCTATACCAATGGCACACGAACCGTTCCATACTAATGATTAAGTATCAGAATACTTTGACGGCAGCATTTACGTTCAAGTATCAAGTACTTACCAACCGATTAGTTCTTGGAGTCTTCAGTCACCTGGCGTTTAGATAGTCGCGTGGGGAAACATATGTATATAAAAGCTACGGGCGCGCCGCCCACCTGGCGCAAAGCCCCGCCTACTACGGCCCTCTGCAATCAGCACCAAATAAATAGGTCGAATGATTGCTCGCCCCGCACCCCGCGCCCCGCACCCCGCGCCCCGCGCCCCGCCAATCGCACACGCGGTCTTGCACGCTTGGCGTGTGTAGTGTTCGTGCACGCTGAGGTTGGTCGGTTGAAAGCCACGTGACCCAGTCCACCGCACTACCCATACAAACCGGTAGTTGATGAGTTTTGAAGGAAACGAGTCGTAACCAACTTCTATAATCAGATACCATACTCGTCTGTATACTATCTCTTGACACCAATATAGTTGTCTGAAGTTGTACGTGGGTGTATTGTTCCCACACCCACATCTAACATCAATATAGTTATCTGAACTTGTATGTGGGTGTGGGTGGCATTTTTAGCTTATACTACCAAACGTATCATCGTTATTACGAGGACTCAAGCGTGATCGAACCCACGACAAGCGACCAACACGTAGCGTGTACGACCGACCGCGACCGGTCAGCTCAACGCCAGATGGACCGCACGCCGTAATAGAATAAAATCGCAACAGAACAGCTCCGTTTCGTGCAAACGAACGTAATCCGCCATTCTGAACCAGCTACGTTTCCTTGCATAAACCTCACTATGACGTCACTCGAGTCGTACATTGCCCGGTCGCTGCGTCACCGTGAGCCTGCGGTGAGGCGAGAGCGCGCAATGTACCCAATCACACGCTGAAAGGGCGTTGCAAGCTTTGAGGTCTTCTATTTTTGACAAGAGGTCTTTTTTATATTCCTCATTAAATAAACAACCGAAAAAACTAATAATTATCGCAAACAATCCGAGTTTTAAAACTACCCTCGTGTACAAAACGAGGGTAGTTAACAAAACGCCGTCTGATGAAACTGAGAACATTCTGGATACAGTCTCGTGATATCCTGCTCAGACTCCGTTGCGATTGTCAGTCGGCTGCGACGGCCACTGAGCCCGAATGGCCGAGGCCCCGTTGACAATGCACTCTCTATGACAACACGCTCGAGTCCGTTCTCTTAATACTGTCCAAGATCGATAAAATATCTTGTGAAGATACTTCATCGGTCCCCATTGGTCATGTTAAAAAAGGTTTTTGGTCGATTTCTCAGGATACGTCCAAATTGATCAATACAAAATCTACATGTGAACAATTAATCCTTTTAAGAACAACATTTTGTTGAGCGATCAATACATTATTTTATTAGTGTACAAATCTAGGAGTTGCTTGGCTGGCTTCGATCCTTTTTATAACCCACTGCTGGACACATCGCCCACTACACAGGGCGATCTGGAAAGTATCTTCCAAAAGCGGACTAAGGAAGGAATATTCCAGAAATAACATCAAAACCGTTGACTATTTCACTAATATTAGGCACATATCGGGCACAAACACATCAACAGTTTGCTTCTATCGAAGTGAATGTTCCTGAGAGAACCGACCAACTTGACAAACATTTCGTTTGAGCTTTAGTTACGTTCTTAGAAGCCTCATCGATGTCACAAGGCCCTTTCAGTAACACAGTCGACAAACACATCACACGGCCCGCGATGGCTGCGCCGCGGTCTTCGATAGCACTAAACGTGTCGTTGGTTCGGGACTGGCAGTCTGAAATAAACGGCAGGATGGTTTCTTTTAAATTATCTGTGGTACTGTCAAATTGGCAACTGGTTTTCGTTTGCTTAAACTTTCGTGTCACAAATCCAAGCGCGAGATACGATAAACATAGTTCACCGGCGTATTATGAGAGCGACGGTTAGCAAATAACCAGTCGAACTGAAATGGTTCGACCATTATACAATCTGGAAATTATTGTAATAACTGATATGAAAGTCTGAGCATACGACATCCAGTGGTATGCTTAATACTATGTTAGAATATAGGTTAGTTTAAACTAGTTATTATGAAATGAGAAATATCGAAATTAGAGCTATACTAAATCTAATAAAATGACCTTACAAGAATCTTGTATACATATTAAATCTTACTAAAAAGGCAACCAAACGTTATTTAGGCGGTCCACGATCTAAAGATCGGTTATTGATTCCCAGCGAAGTGTTAGCAATGTGTACAACATCGAGTAACGTTACGATTATTAAGAGATTGTTACTAAGGTTTAATTTAAAAATATATATAGATCTTTTCTTATTTGAAGATCATGGCCACTAATATTGAAGAATTTTCTAAATCATATATATTGTCATCATAACCAAAAAAGTATTAAAAAATATCACTCCTACACTTCCCGTACCGGACGATCGTTCAGAAAGCCCACACAAGAGTCAGATAGGTCAGATCAACGCATAGAAAAACAAATAAGTTAAAAGTTAAAAACTTAAAAAAAAAGCGTTTATTTTTCGAGTTACTCTTAACAAACCCGGGCATTTGATACCCATATTGTTGAAATGCATTAAAAATAACTATACCGATATCTTGGATGGTCCGCCATATTGGATTTAGAATGACGTCACCACCATATCGTGCATTGTCATCCAAACTAAACGCGTATACAAAATTCCAGTTCAATCGGTTGTAGATATCTACTTCGAAATCGAGTTCAAAGATACCACGCGAACAAGCACACCAACCGGAACATACGTTGCGAGTCAAATGGAAGCTTTCAAGAAACAAAAGAAGGTGTAGGTAGTAGTTACCCGTAGAACGCCGGGAAGCTGGTGTCCGAGCCGAAGTGGAAGTTGACGGGCGTCTTGGGCGAGGCGCAGTTGTAGGCCAGGTAGTCGTCGGAGGCGTGCAGCTGCCCGTTGAGGTTGGGCTCGGAGGCGCTGCGCGTGATCTTGGGGATGGCGCGCAGCATCGCCTCGAGCGCGGCCAGGATCTGGCGGAACAGCGGCCGCGCGGCGCGCTCGAACTGCACGCAGTCCTCGAACAGCCGCTTCAGCGCCGAGGGCGCGTCCGCGCGCACGCGCCGCGCGTCCGGCCGGATCAGCCCGCGCCCCACCATCCACAAGATCTGCAATGCGACCACAACTGGGCCAGTTCAAATCGGTCCTGTGCCGAAAGGCCTATTATGAAACTAAGGACTATTTAGAAGATAAGAAAGCGTGGGATCGAATAACTTCACTATAGGCTATTTCTATACACCTTGTAACAATATTTATTTGTGAGCGGATGGCAATGGGGCGATATTGACACACACGATAGCTGTCACGTGTGTTCCTTTATTGGACCTAGTCATACTGCACTATAGACTAAGTTTTATTTACTTTTAAAAGCGTGCTGGGAGTTTTTTTCCGCCCGCTTTTTTCTCCCAGTCTACGTTTTGCCTGAGGGGCGATCAAAGCGGATGAATGTAGAATGTATAATTTATCTGTATGACTTTCATTAAGTGTGCACAAATTGTACCTAATAATGAATAAAAGCTTTTGAGTTTGAGTCTTGAGTTGACAAAATTTGGAAATGACTAAAAATGTAGCTTGGTGTCTATTATGTATTTTATTTCAAGAAAAATAAGCCCTTTTATTTTACCTTGATTATTGACATCGAAAAAGGCCAAGACTGTTATGGCGTCTTGGATGATGTCATCGCGAAAAAAGCTGTTCACTGTATACGAAAATGACAGTAACAACATGATGTTTCGCGAGGCGTGACGTCACGCTTCACTGATTTGTGTTCAATCTTTCAATGTCACGTGATTAAATGGCCAATTCTGCGGATTTTATTTTCCGCAAATATTGGTAATATTTAATTATTTTAATGAAAAAAGTGTTTTTTGGTTACTACATGACATGATTCATCATTAGAAATTCTATGCCAGCCGATTTATTCTTAGTGGAAACAAGCCTATTGTAGCTAATCTCGTAACGCGAACTGTGCGCAGGATCTGAGACGTGGTACAAATATTTGTTCATCACTGCAGTAGCTGCTATGTGCTATACCTAAAGCATGCACTTAGTGTATGAAAATGTCTGTGAATGTGTGAAAAGTTCGGATTCCCGGCGCCTTTAGATTTTTGATTTATCAAACACTATTGCCCCCGATGATAACAAAAAATGGTCGCCAATTATATGTAATTTTTTCTGTTCACATTTTGGCGACCAATATCTCGGAGTAAGTAAGATAGTAGGATAGTGTAGACAACAGAGGCAATGAGGTGGACAACAGGCAACTCGACAGCTAGATTTTCATACTCCCCACACTGAAGACACGTCACCTCGGGCACCATCAGTGTGGCGGGACAGCGGGGACAGTGGGACGGCGGGGACAGTGGGACGGCGGGGACAGTGGGACAGCGGGGGCAGTGGGACGGCGGGGACAGTGGGACAGCGCGGGCAGTGGGACGGCGGGGGCAGTGGGATGGTGGGGACAGTGGGACAGCGCGGGCAGTGGGACGGCGGGGACAGTGGGACAGCGCGGGCAATGGGACAGCGCGGGCAATGGGACGGCGGGAGCAGGGGGACAGTGGGACGGCGGGGGCAGGGGGACAGTGGGACGGCGGGGACAGTGGGACGGCGCGGGCACCTGGTCCTTGTTGTTGAGGTGCGAGTAGGGCAGCTCGGCGGCCAGCAGCTCGTACAGCACCACCCCGAAGGCGTATACGTCGGAGCGGAAGGTGTAGGGCGCGGGCTCGTCCATGCGGATCACCTCGGGCGCCATCCACAGGATCGAGCCCGTCGGCTGCTCCCACTGCACGCCGCCCAGGTACGACGAATCTGGCGGTTTAAGCGTCTTTATAGTAATAGCGACCAATTGTTTATACCAAAAAACGCGTGTTAAAAATTATAAACATCCAAATTAAAATTTCTCTCCCACCAAAGAAAGAAATTATGGGAAGCGGATCATTTCATATTGAATGGTTGACTTTTGAGTCGAGACCAACAAACATTATGTCAACATATAAAATGTTAATTGCATTTTTCAAACTGCCACAATTTTTTTACCACACGCTATTGAGTCGGTCATTCATGAAGAATTTCTTGAGAATCTAATGAAGTTAGAAGGTTTCCACGGTCATGAACCCTGGATCGCTCACAACCGCCCTCTTAACACACAAGTGCAATACACACGTACCTGACCATCGCACCTTGGCCGTGGCCAGTCCGAAGTCTCCGATCTTCACAGACCAGTCATTTCTTAAAAATATATTGTTTGATTTCAGGTCCCTGAAATTAAACGTACAACTTTAGTCAGTAAAATAAAACCTTACATACATCACTTTGTATGCAATTCAACAAGACGTGTTGACACATTTGTGCTGATGAGATATTCCCCGGGCTGGCAACATTCATGTGACCTCACCTATCGATTCGTCTAGGCTACGTGGCTCTTGTCAATAATGTAATGTAACTGTTGGAGCCGATGAGCTCCGATAGATAGGCGAACTAAAACGACTGTATAAAAATGGACTGGCGCGCCACGTCGCTGCGGTAGAGCACGGGGAAGCGCCGGTACAGCGGTACATAACAGCGGTAGAGCGGTAGAGCGCCTCACCTGTGGATAATGTTCTTGGCGTGCAGGTAGTCCATCCCCTGGGCGGCCTGGCGCGCCACGTCGATGAGGCAGAGCATGGGGAAGGGCGTCTCCAGCACGTGCAGGTGCTGGTAGAGCGAGGAGCCCTCGCACCACTGCGTCACGATCGCCAGCGACGGCTTGGACACGCAGCCCATGAACAGCAGGATGTTGCAGTGCCGCGTCTTGCGGAGCACCGCCACCTGTCACGACACACACACACATCAAACACACTCGTAACTTGTTGCACAATAACCACAATCGACAGGAAATGCTGTGATAGCCCAGTGGCTTACAATTCAACCTCTTATTCGAGGGCTCCGGGTCGAACCCAGCACCACGAAAAAAATAAGTTTCTTAAAAGTTATATGGGATGCAGCGGTGATAGCCCAGTGGCTTAGAATTCGACCTCGAATCGAGAGGTCCGGGTTCGAATCCCAGTGGCACGCACCAATGACTTTGTAATAAAAGTTATGTGCGACTTATAAAATTAAATATCACCTGCTGTTACGGTGAAGGAAAACATCGCGAGGAAACCTGCATGCCTCTCATTGTGAGAGGAGACCCGACCCTGTAGTGGGTCATTATTGGGTACTGACAATATGGGATGTATAAAATTAAATATCAACTGTCATCAACCTTCATAGCAGGTGGGTGGCACAAATAAGTGGGCACTGATAATGATGGATTGTATACACATGTGTATAAATATCTAAACAAAGGTAGACCAGAACGGTCAAGTTAGATTCGCACGGCACAGATACATTAATGTGTTTACCACCAGAATCAAATCAGATCGGATTAACACTACAAACAGTTTAGAATTTCAGACTACTATGTGTCTAAATGTACACAATAATAGTGTCCCGGGTATTAAACAATTTAAATATCATAATATATACCTCATTCTTGAAAGCCTGCAACTGCGCTGGGGTGGGCGTCTTCACGTTGAGCGTCTTGACCGCCACCGGGCCGTGCCAGTGCGCTTTGTACACCGTTCCGAAACTGCCTGAGCCTGTACGAAAAGAACATGAAATTTGTATGAAATTTGTATTTGCGACTGAGTATTTTGCAGTGCTCTGGGCATTGGATTGCTACATTGCTACAGTGGATTACTTTGCTGGATTGTGTACAACTAGATCAAAGTATTGTTCATTGTAACTTAAACTGAATGTGCGCCTTCCTATAAGTGCAAAGCACATAATTGGACTTAATATAAAGAAAGTGAGTGTTTGAATTTGATCATTCTGTTGATTGGAAAAATGATGAATCTGTTGGCCACCTACAAGACAAAGCAGTCACACCCAAGTGGCGCAGTGGCGTTAAGACACCGGTGCGCTGCGCGGAGGGTCCTGGGTTCGATTCCCAGCAGAGCAGATTTGAATGACGAATTTGAACTTCTGTTTCTGGTCTGGGTGTGTTGTGTTCCGTGCTGTGTCCATGGCACACACAAGATAGATAAGACAGACTTTCCATTACAATGAATCGAAGAATTTGAAATGTTTAGACTGCTAGTGACAAATTTAATGTTTTCCAGAGGTCTTCCAGCTTTTGCTTGTAAACGAGCATGTTGGCACGTCATAGGCGCACACTTCTAGCAATTACACTCTGAGGTGTATCAGACACTTAGATATTTTCATGTAAATAGAAATCATTACCTATCCTGGCGCCGATGAGGATCTCGTCCGCGGGTATGACCCAGTCGTCGTAGCTCTCGCGCGGCGACAGCGCGTTCTTCCACGACTCGTCCGCGGAACGCGCGCGCGCCCGCCGCGGACGCATCGTGCCCGTTGGGGAAGCCTGCGCAATTCAACGACAATCTTACTACCTACTATTATAAAGGTGAAGGTTTGTGAGGGTAGACGGATGGGTGTTACACTTTCGCGCAAAAAAGGCTTAACAGGTATGGATGAAATTTGGTACACAGATAGATATTACTAAGCAGGTTTGGATAAAATTTGGTACAAAGATACCAGGTTTTAGCGCACCGCGCCATGGTGCAGAAACATTATGAACTAATAACAGTGATATTAAGTTGGTGATAGTAACTTGATATGATATGATCTTTGATACGACCACACTAATAGTTGTCTTAAAAAAAATCGCCAATGTTATTGAACATAATATATCAGTGTGGTCATATCAAAGATAAATATGGCGTCACTATTGGAGGTCTTCTATTTTTCTGGCATAGCTTTCCAATTCTCTTCAACTTTCTCACAATTTAAACTAGTTCCTTCTGTAAAAATTCGTGGCATTTGCATCCATCAAGTCGGTGTTAAGGGTGCAGACGATACACATAAAACGTTTGGATTCCAGCAAATATCCGTATCGATACAGACACAACTCACCTTATATCATTTGGGTTTCCGCATATATCCATGTATTTGATGTGATTGATAGTAATTCATTCATACTTATTTTTAAAAGAGTGCTGGGAGTTTTTTTCCGCCCGCTTTTTTCTCCTAGTCTACGTTTTGCCTGAGGGGCGATCAAAGCGGATGTTTGTATAACGTTCATTAAGTGTGCATAAATTGTACCTAATAATGAATAAAAGCTTTTGAATTTGAATTTACCTGCGTGCTCTGGCTGTGCTGCTCGCCGCCGCGGTCGGCGCGCGACGACAGGTAGTTGGACGACGACGACGACGACGACGGGCACTGCTGCAACACAGTACACATTCACATTCACATTAATACTATTGTGTATTTGTTTATTTTAATGTGAAACAGCTCGCTGTAAACGTGTTGCGGACTCTTTCAGAGCGTTTTTCTGCCAGGTCAGGCCTGTCCCACTCCCCGTGTAGGTAAAACACAGCGGCCCATCCGAGGCGGCTAGTCAGTGGGGGGAAGGAAAGTGGAGCAGGTAAGACTTACGCGCTAAAAAGAGACGCATCATGTAGCGTAGTGATCAAACGTGATCTGAATTGAACTTATACGTATCGTAGCTAGAGTGTATATTTCTTTAAATGACTTTTCGAAGTGGGCCTTCTGTACTTGTACTGTTACGTATTCTGTGGCCAGACAGAAAAACCTTTGAATTGAACAACAGTAGGCGCGACAAGGCCACATGTAGCCTACTTTTTACCTGAGAAACGTAGGGCCCCCTTAATTTTAAAGGCCTCGCATAAAGGAATGGGATAAAATTATAAATTTAACAAGGTTTTGAACGTGCAATTCAAAGAACTGCCAGTTGGATTTCAAATCTTTTGAACAGTACCAATACCAGTAGTAGTTTCACCAGGAAACCTAGACTTATACTGAGACTCTATTCATCTTTGTACTACCGGCTGGCTATTTTTTACTACTCTTTCTACCCTTTAACTCCTGACCACTTGGCTGTCCAGAGGAGATCGCTGAAGACCGCCATTGTGCATTGTCCTATTTCGTTACTATCTGTTACCGTTTTCTATCTGTTACCTTTTGTGTGTGTGTGTACAATAAAGAGTTAAATAAGTACATGGTCCTATTTCGATACTGTTGTCTGTCTGTTTCCTTTTATGTATGTGTGTGTACTATAAAGAGTTAAATAAGTACATGGTCCTATTTCATTACTGTTGTCTGGCTGTTACCTTTTATGTATGTGTGTGTTCAATCTTATATCTTTAAAAGAGCAATTCTTGTATATATATATGTATATATATAATCTGGATCTCGGAAACGGCTCCAACGATTTCCATGAAATTTGGTATTTAAGGAGTTTCGGGTGCAATAAATGTAGCTAGCTAGGTTTCATTTTTAAAAAACCTTTGAGAACCTGTTTTTATTCGTGGTTTCGAACATTCAAACAATATAAAAATTTGCACCATCTAACACCATCTATGCATACAACAATATAACTAAATTATGATTTACCGACGCAGCAACACTACAGCTACTTGACATAGATGGTGTTGTTATTCAGCACTAAACATGTAAATATTTTCCCCAATAATCATCATTTACAAAATTAAAATACCGAGCAAAGGTCGGTCATCCAGGAACTAAAGAGTTAAACAACAACGCGCACCTGGTTGTACTTGCGCTGGTGTTCGGCCAGCGTCATGGGCCGCTGCACCATGTTGATGCACACGTTCGGCGCCGAGTTGGAGCGGTCTTGCGGGTTCAGCGAGCGCGGGTGTTGCCTGATACAAACAGAAAACATTAGTTAATTATTCTCAACTTTGAAGTGCTGCTACTAAATATTGTGAGTTGTTGTAGCGAGTGACGAGCGCAGACTTGTGCCCCGAGCATGAATACTGTTGTCAAAGTATTTGTACAGAAAACATCATTAGAATGGGGAAGATATAGCATCTGTTCTGTACATCTTCCCAGAGTAACTCTCGTGGCGATCTCTCCTGGCAGGGGCAGTTCCGTTCCCCTCAAAATCAGGTCGTTTAGTGTTATTATGGCTCATGAATATTACATCCAACCTAAAAGAAAGACGCTGAAGATGAATCGCTGTTCGTTAGTCTCGCTAAAACCCGTACTGTACCGATTCGATTTCGCTTATTTTAGCTTTGATATGTTTGTATAATTAAGTCCAAGAAACGTTTATACGCTAAGAAAATCTGTAGAATTTCTATATTTTGGCAGAACGAAGTGTGCCGAGTCAGCTAGTGGTTCTATAATTCTATACACACTGCAAGGTGATAATAATAAACAGTAAACATTGGTATTGTTGGTACTTGGTACAATCATAATCGGAATCCCTGCGTAGTTAATATAGTTAGTTAATAGTTCACCAGGCAAGTCCACACGGGACATGTAGATAATATTGGCAGACGTCTTCATACATACTTGGCGTGGTCAGTCCGTGTGAGCATGTGGTGGAAGCCGAAGTGCGAGGGGAAGTGCAGGATGCCGGCCTGCGTCTCCGGGTTCTGCGCCAGCAGCGCCGCGTAGTAAGTGTCCGACATCCGCAGCTGGGAAAAGAGAAAAATGTTAGCAATAGCAACAGTGCAAAGAAACGGGCGTTTAAATCATAAATAATATAAACCAGGGATGTTGCGGAGCTTCGACTCCGGTTCCGGCACTTTTAAATCGAAGGTTTAATTGGAGGTCGAAGCATAACATAGAGGCGGCGGCGGCGGCCTGTGTCGACTGTGGCATTAGGCTAAAAAAAAGAAAGAAAAAAACTAACTACTACAGAGTAAAAAAATATTGAACATTGAGCTACCTGATGACACATGCTGGGCACCTTGTCGGCGCATCGCTGGTGGAACTTGAAGTTGCACTGCGAGCAGTAGAAGCCGTTGAACAGCAGCCGCCGGCAGCACTCGCAGAACGCCAGCGTGAAGAACGTCTTCCTCGAGAACTGGTGGGAGATGTGCGACAGGATCGGGAACCGATCCAGCGTCCGCACCGTCACCTGCGGTGTGAAGCTTTGTTGTTAGCTGTAATGCTTATTACCAGCGGCTGTGACCGCTCTATGCTAATTATTAGGACGCGCCCCCGCCAGTGTTACGGCCGGCCTAAAAAGTAGTGTTAGTTTTGACTTTGTTTACTGGTGTGAAAATTGTAATGGTTCATACTCCTTATAAAAGGGCTGCTTTAACTTTTAGTGTTTTGTCTCCGTCCAGTTGAAATATGTAGGGTACAAGCAATGTTGCTAGATTAATAGTGCATGCAAAGACACAAGTTCAATACGCCCCCCTGATCCTCACGCCCTAGACTGCAGCCTCATTAGTATAAGGGTAAATCAGGGCGCCCCGCTTATTACCAGACAACAGTAAAGGAGGTAAGGGAAGATAGCCCTAAGTGGCTAAGTGTTCGGCAACTTACTCAAGAGGTCCAGGTTCAATCCCAGAGGCACACAGCAATAACATTATTTTAAAAAAAGACTGCTGCTGCTGTTGTTAATGGGAAAGACAGACAGATATTAATGGGTCAGACAGGGAAGCAAAAGTTTAGGAGGGTTATGTGCTTCACTGGTAAGTGTGTATGTTATCTGTTCCCTCAAAAATACTAAACTAGCTCATCTAGTTTTGACATGTTCATAGGATATGTGACATCACATTGAATTGAATAAAGTACCCTCCAAAGGAGTATAAAGTCATGCCCAAAGGAAAGAAATTAAACAAACAAATAATGCTTCACACTCGCAGTACTACTAGGATTCACTGTGTTGGGGGTGCCATCGACTCACACAAGACCAGAACACAACACACCCAGATCAGAAACAGAAATTAAAATTGATCATTCAAATTTATTAGCTTTTGCTTGAGGCTTTGTTTGCATGCCCCGAAAATTGAGAAAAATATCTTATAACCATACAAGGAGGCTATACATAAGAATTTTAATGCTGAATTTTTCAATAAATTAAAGCTAAATAATACTCAGAACTCGCAAACAGAGTATAAATTATTGCTTGTGCTCAGAAAATTAATTACACTGAAATGCTTCTATGCTCCAGTAAATGTGAAAGTAAATTTTATCTAAGATAAGTATGCATCTGTTACTCACATAGCAACATTATTACTTATTAAGGAGTTATATTACACGTTACATGAGACAGCAGTGATAGCCCAGTGGCTTAGAACTCAATCTCAAATCAAGGGGGGGTTTGAATCCCAGTGGCACACACCAATGACTGTAAAAATAGTTATGTGCGCTTTATAAAATTAAATATCACCTGCTATTACAGTTATAGGTCATGGGGTTTGAGGAGATAATAATCACTGCTAGCTGTTGATCATCAGAGAAAGTTTACTTATAGACCAACTATATAATGAACGGAACCTAACTTACCAAATAATAATATTATGATAAAATAAGAAAATACGAACCAGAGCCTTGCAGAAAAAAAAGCAGACAAAAACTGACCTCCAATGTGTCGATGTGCGTAATGTCTATATCCCATGGTATCACTTGGTCGTAGCCTGTCCTAACCACTTCACACACTTCACAAGTCAAATTCCGAAGCTTCAACGCCTTCGAGAGGGCGTCGCGCAAAGTCACTCCCTCCTTCACCTGCACACTCGTGCGCTGCTGGTTCGGCAGGTGCGCCCGGAGGAACACCTTCGGCTGCCGAGTCAGCGTATCATACTTTTTCACGTCCTCATGCAACGAACTCTCCTCACTTTTATCGGACTCCGACTGCAATAAGTCCTTCAAATTCCGCTCTCTAGCCTCCAAATTATGCAACTTGGACGTCAACTCCTGATACTCCGACAGGTACAGCGACGGCGGATGCTTCAAGCCAGCGAATTTCGCGTTCAGCGCGTCAATGTTTTCACGGGTCACGTTTATTATACTTTGAATGTTCCGTATTTCGTATCTCGGGTCACCTACGTCGTCGCTGTCGGTCGATGTAGACATATTATCACTGTTGAGCGATAAAGCTGGTATATTTCCATTAATTTTTCTTGAACAATTTTCTTTCTCGCTAGTAACTGCCATTTCTTTTCTTTTTTTATTTTTTCTTAATTTTCTCTGCGCACACTCGCATTTAGACAGCTGTTGTTTGTTGCCATAATGCTGAACTAATAAACTACTAGACCACAGACTCTATAGTTGATATTAAAATTTAAAATGGCAATTTTTAAGAAATTTTTGGATATCGTCGGCCTAATTATCAGAATTCGGAACTCCATTTGACCATATTTTACAGGAGAGACATAAAACTGTTTAATTTTGTTACTATTTGAATTATTTCAACGTTTTTATGAAAGCAAGTATAAAATTGGTCTAGGAATGCATTTTTATGATTTTTTAATATACATTTTGTTTTATTTAGTATGAAAATGGACTTACGAACTTTTCTAGCAATCGTGTTTGGAGTTTCGTAATATTGCATGTAGTTACGAATTTTTATTGTTAAGATTAACGTTGATTTTTCAAATTACGCAGTTTTACTACGGTATGTTTTCAATGGAAAAATAATGAAGAGACTTAAAAAATAATAAACATTATTTATTGATAACAAAATCGCTTCGTAACACATAATAATATACTTAAGAACGTTTAGTGTACATTTATTTCTTAGAATTCTTAGTATATAAAATCAGTCTCAAATTAAGTACGTACTTATATTTAGTACAAATTAATACTTTTGGTTTAATTATGCCTCTACGTATTATTAATAAGCTTTGAAGACGTCTACCGTAAAAAAACAATAAAGTTAAAAAAAAAAAAAAAAAAAAAAAAAAGTTAAAAAATATAAAAAAAGTTTAAAATTAAAAGTGAGGCAAGTCATCATAAAATTTGTGATAGTCTTTTTCCATAGTACTCTTCAACGCCTGAAGGTCTCTTATTTATCTTTTTTAATTTTAATTTTCAGCCTTGAGGAGTATAACTGAGGTATATTATCCCACTCAACGAAGGCTGTTTTCGAGGGTCCTTACTAATCGTCTAGCGCGCAGACTCGACAACTTCCAGCCTCCCGAACAAGCCGGTTTCCGAAAAGGCTATAGTACCATGGACCACATACATACGCTTCGGCAGGTTATACAAAAGACCGAGGAGTATAATCTGCCGCTATGCGTAGCGTATGTGGACTATGAGAAGGCCTTCGATTCTATCGAGACCTGGGCGGTGCTTGAGTCTCTTCAGCGATGCCAGATCGACTATCGGTACATCGAGGCGTTGAAGTGTGTATACAATGCCGCCACCATGAAAGTCCGAGTACACGACAACAGTACGAGCCCCATTCACGTGCAGCGCGGCGTACGACAGGGGGATGTCATCTCCCCAAAACTTTTCACCGCTGCACTGGATGCGTTCAAGCTGATGGAGTGGAAAGGACGTGGTATTAACATCAACGGCGAACACCTCTCACACCTCCGATTTGCCGATGACATAGTGATCCTGGCGGAGTCGCTGGAGGAACTCAGCATTATGCTCAGCGACCTCAATAGTGCCTCACAACGGGTGGGTCTTAAGATGAACATGGACAAGACGAAAATCATGTCCATGTCACACCCGTACCGGTGGTTGTTGACGGCACTGCTCTCGAAGTTGTAGACGAATACGTTTACCTAGGACAAACGATCCGAATGGGTAAGTCCAACTTCGAGAGAGAGGTCACTCGAAGAATCCAACTCGGCTGGGCAGCGTTCGGGAATCTACGACACGTCTTGACGTCCGATATACCTCAGTGCCTGAAGTCGAAAGTTTTCGAGCAATGTGTGTTCGAGCACCGTAGGGCACTGGGATGACCTACGGTGCCGAGACGTGGTCCTTTACTGTGAGCCTAATTCACAAGCTCAGAGTCGCCCAGAGGGCAATGGAGAGAGCTATGCTTGGTATTTCTCTACGAGACAGAATCAGAAATGATGAAATCCGTAGAAGAACGAAGGTGACCGACATAGCTCTCAAAGTTTGCAAATTAAAGTGGCAATGGGCTGGCCACATCGTTCGCAGGACTGACAACCGATGGGGAAAAAAGGTCCTCGAATGGCGACCACGTTTAGGCAAAAGGAGCACAGGCCGCCCTCCGACCAGGTGGACTGATGACCTGAAGAAGACAGCGGGAAACCGTTGGAGTCAGAGTCGATTAGGGGAGGCCCATATCCAGCAGTGGACTACTAAGGGCTGAAAGGAAGGAAGGAAGGAACGAAGGCAAGTTTTTTAACTCTAATTGGTAGTTCTTCCCACACCGTACTTGGACGTCGTAATTTATACACAATTTTTCCATCTGGAACATATTTCAGAGCTCTTAAACGACCTGAAAATAAAACTTCGTAACTCCATTTTAAACTCACAGCATGTTCATTGACCAACCAACATAAAACTCCGTAACTCCCAAAACACATTTAAGCCTCATATATATCGCATACTGATTCACATTTTAAGTTATATCGTTGTAAATTACTAATTAACATTATTTATTATACCATAATTGTCATGCGTTAACAGTATTTTAATGAATTTACGTACCTTTTCTTCATAAAGTGAACTGGACCTCCCCACACTGCGAACGACGCCGTACTGAGCGCGGGAGTTAGGAACATTTCATAATACAAAATGGCGGCGTGGATATAAGCATTCTTATAATTCACTCTTAGCTCTTTATCCAATTTATTTCAGAAAATAAGAATTATTCTATCCTTTAGATTACAAAAAAGGGCACCAGATGGCATTAAAAGCCAGATTTCGTATTTTTTGGAGTTACGCATTTTGATAATTAGGCCGACGATATGTTATAATGTTATAGATTACCTACGGTCTGTAAAAATAATTATTTTATGTAATATAAATAAAATATAAAATACGTTAAAGTAATTTCTTTCGAATAAATTTTATTACATTCTACTGAGAGAATGAAAACACAGACATTGGACAAACGATCCATGATACATACAGATAAAAGCGCGGGAAAGTCCAAATTTCCAAAAGAGCGGGCATGTTTTTCGAATTAAAATTGTATTTTTGTTATCAATCAGACTCAATCAGTTGAGTTGTGTCAATTATAGTAATATTTTTCTGTAAATTGTAATTATTTCTAGTAGTAATGTAATATCTTATTAATTTATTATAAGTATGAATGAATGAACCTCCTGTCCCTTAGGACATACTAGGAGATGTCCTAAATTTGACGCCTGAGGCATCCCTATAATACCTCCCTACAATATTTATAGCAATGATGATTCTGCTTTAGATACAGATGGCTCTGTAAATACTAAGTCAGGTAAAAGGAGAAGCCAAAAACGTATTTGTAAGCATTGTAATAAAAAACGCAGGAAAAATTTTGGTGGTCAACCAAATATTGGCTGCCAGTGCAGTGATGAAGACAACACTGTTACACCTGCTAACATAGTTTCTGAGCCAATGAGCACTGTATCCGTTGAAAATTCAAATAATAGCCATGCAATCACAGCTGTAGATAAAAAGGAAAACCAACAATATTTCAGGAAACTACAATAATTCTGATGCAGGACCTTACATAATACATATACAAAATATTACTTTCTAGTTTCCCATTAAATAATGGAACCACACTCCATCCCACAACTTTTGGCAAATTCTTAAAAAAAACAAATAGATTTGCAGGCATAGTTGATGGTAGTCTTAAACATATAGGGAGAAATCGGATCACCATTGCATTTTCTAACTATACTGATGCTAATTTATTCATATCAAATGACTGCTTAACTACTTGTAATTTAAAACCTTTCATACCTTCATATAATATAACTAAGATCAGTATTGTAAGAGGAATTCCGGACACCATCAGGTTCTGTCTCTAACAGAAATAAATACTGAAATTAATTGAAAAGACATTTTATTTACTGGCAATTATTTAATATTACATAATTATATTTACAACCTTTACATCTGGACTGTTGCATTATCTTGTATTGTGTAGCAAACGGGCATGTAAGCCACCTGATGTTAAGTGGTCAGCTGATTAAGCTATAGCCCTGGACACCCACATTTAACCTCAAATAGGGTATATATGAGGCCATGAGAACTGTAGGCCAGTATGGCACCTCAAATATAGTTCACAGACTAAAAACCATAACAGGTTCATGCTGCCATTTAGTGAATATTCATTGTATTACTCTTAGGCCACCCTCATTCTATAATTTTAAAATTTCAACTATAAAATATCACAAACTCAATATTGTAAAAGTCACTGAAGAAGACAGTGAGAAACTGTTGAATTCAGTGGGCCCAGGACCGGGCGGAATGGCGGGCGGTTAGGGGAGGCCCATGTCCAGCAGTGGACTGCCAAGGGCTGAAAGGAAGGAGGAAGGAATAGTCACTATGGTTCTCATGGCCTCATATCATATTGCAGATCATATGCGGGTGCATTGCTACTTAAAAGGTGTATGATGTTCACCCACTCCTCTTAGGTCTATTACTATGCCAATATTACTGCAAACGTCCTCTTGTAAAGAATTCTTCAGTCCATCTCCATCCAAATATATTTTACAGCATATCAAAATCATCTCTCTGCAAAAAGAATAAAATTTTAATTTATTGCTTTGGGTCTTATGTTGCTGAACTCCTTTCTTATTTATTATAGTTTTTCTTTTGTAAATAAAAGAAAAAGGTAAAATCTGTACTTTGTGCAAATAAATACATTTTATTTCATTTCATTTCACTAATGCAGTGTGATGGATCCATGACTCTGGTTTCAACCCAGAAAAGAGCGTCAGGCTATGTGAAGTTCTTTACAACAAACCATGTATAACACTCAAGTTAAAGACATTACAATCTTATGACATCTTTACATGTAAAGAGTGTCGTCATTTTGATATTTAGCAAACAGGATATATAAATGATACTTTTAATTGATTTCTAGTTTTGTTACTTTGATCTTGCACTCAAGAATTCTACAGTCAGTTCGTCTACTCTTGTCGTATTTGGTACCTTGTGGTACGCCTAGGCAATAGTGCCTATTTTTTATTGAAAAAAAGTTTAACATTAATTCATTCATACCATTTCATTGTACTCCATGACATGTTTCCTGATTGCGGAGCCATCCACCCACGTGACAAAGTCCTCCAGAGACCTGGTGACCAAGAACGCTGGGTCCTTCACCACCTCCGGTCCAACCCTGACATGGCCCTGCTCTATAAACTTAGTAGCCTCCTTTAAGTTCTCTGACATTTTACCTGAAAAATAACTTATTTTCAAAACACCAAATAAGATAGACATAATGTTGCTAGTTGATCGCCCAGAAAGAAAAAAAAAGGAGTTGGGTAATGGCCCGGGGAGGCAATGTGCATTCTACCTCCAGTGCAATCTTCAATTAATAGTATGCTTTATGTTCTATGGAAGCAGACAAAATTGTAAATCTACGTTCACATGTGTTTAAAAATGAATTAACACTATTCATTTTCATTAGTGGGTGTCATAACAAAGCCTAGGGTGTCAGCGGCTGCTCGGTATACAGGAGGCATGTGATTTTCCAGGAGCCACAAACTGGTAACAACACACACACTTAGCTTCAAGGATAGGAGTTATTGAATTTACAGTCTGTCCAAAGTTTTTTGTATACCTTTCCATTTGGTGAACTATAGCCCTATCGAAGAAGAATGTGTCACCTCCATTATAGGTTTGCATTTTCACTAGTATAGCTACACTTCTGATAGCTGGATCAGCCCTGGTTCACAGAATTTATTATTATTTACTTGCATGCAAATTCTGTTAAGCTTGAACAGCTGTAATCTCTACTTACTTCTGACCATGACAACGGGTAGCCTCCGTCTGCAGAAGGAACTGGCAGAGACATTGACAGCCAGGGCCAGGTCCCACCTGGTGGGGATCAGACCCATCTGGTAAAGTTTCTCCAGCAGTTGGGCGCTGGCTTCCGTCCTGAATTCTGTGTTCGCATCCAGGTCTTTGATTTTATTAGCCAGTTCTCTAATCTCCCTTGACAGTTTGTTATACCTTTAAAGATGAAGTTGAGTATGTTATAAATTGACGAAAGTTTAATACTAATCCAAATTGACTTAATGTAGGGTATGTAACTACAAGGTATACATAGTCACTTCAAACTCAATGAAACATGTATATAAAGAAAGGAAAAACATACTTGGTATAATCCTCTCGCTTCTGTATATAATATTTTTTCATGACCTTAACTTCGCTCAGATTATTGTCCACTTTCCATGATATAAAATCTACTTTTTTAAGCAACTTTTGCTCGTGGAACTTCAGTTTTCGAACCATTCTGTATTTTTATTTTTTTTACAAAGTATTAGTGACTTAGGGAGCAGCTGATCTTTATATTTGGAAGGTGATACCAGTTATGTAGTCTCAATCACCTAAATGTGCAGCTTTCTTATGATAAAAAGTAAATAACACTATTATTTCCAGTGTTTGAAATTTGTTTCTCTCGGCAACGGCATGGTCGCAACTAGTCGCAAGAGATGTCAAGTGTCAACCAACAATTGTCAACATTGTCAAGTCCACATCGTGTCAATCTTGCTTGTCATGTCAAAGTTCATCAAAGTTGCCATTACGTTATATAATTTCATATAAATTACGTTGCGTAGCTTTTCGGGGGCCATAGGTGATAAGTAGACCTTTAAACTTAACACGTAACGTAACCATAAATAATTTGAATGTTATTATAGAACCACGTTAACTGTCGTGAGTGTAGAGATGTTATAAAAGTCGTGCGTTAAGTATTAAAACTCTATGTTTATGTATGATATATTATAATATAATCTGTGGAATGAAAAAAAATGTCAATGTCAAAAATGTCAAGCTTTTACGGAATCAAATCAAGGATTTCAGGGAGAAGCCATTTAGGTCGATAATAAATCTACTTTTTGTTATTATTCAGTCAGTGCATTTCTAAACTAAAAACAATGAGTTTCAACCTCCAAGATCCAAATGCCATCCCAGACTACTTGCAAGCTGTGATTAAGCTGAACGAGCTTCAAAAGATGACGGAAGATTTGGACGAGGAGTTAGCCGACTCGCAACAAATGATGCGAGATATGAAGACGCTGTTTAACAAGATGCCGCACCGGCAACGTGCTGCGGAGCCGGTAAACGAGGGACAGCAGGAAGCGTTCGCGCAATTCCTCCAAGCGGGTCCCCCGCAGCTGTTGATGGACGATATGCCAGCGAACACCACCGACATCGATTTGGACAATCTGATTGCGACCATGAAAGTTTACACTGAGGAGTTGCGGAAGAATTTGGATTTGAAGCCGCGGGTCGCGGCGCCGGCGACGAGCATCGACGTGGTGGATCTGGATGGATATGCCTCGAGCCTGGACCAGCTGGTGAAGCGCTTGGCGAACCTGAAGCTGCAGAAGCCGGATGACGCCAGCAGCAGGAACGCCGAGCTAGAGGCCAAGCTACAACAGCTCTGCGAGGATGGGAACTCATTCACTAAGGTATGATTGTTCTTGCATTGTGGCATGTGACATGACAAGAAATGGATGTATATAATAGCTATAGCAGCTATTATATCTGGGGCCTGATCCTGTACAATCGTTCACACTTGTATTGTGGCAATTTCATGTCAACGCCCACCTTGTATTGTGGTGGCCATAAGCTAGTATAATAGAATATAGGTTGGATGTTATTTTTTCTGCAGATGGTAGAAACCATGAAGAGGCAGCGAGAGGCGCAGGCTCCGGGCCCGGTGGCCAGCACCGATCCCCTGGTGTACGACAACCTGATCAACAAACTGCTTGCTGATATCAACGAAGTAACATATTTGCTTAAGAACAAAAATTAGATTTACCAAAGATAATTTTATACACTATATATTATGATTATTATAAGCTGTATAAGGGCCAGTTGTTCTTGAGGTATTGCGAAGGAAGGTTCTGCTCATTCCTATATTCGTTTTTCGATATGGGTTGGAAAGTCTGACCAGGGTTTTGGACACCTTCAAAGACAGCTCTATATTACCATCTCATGTATATCATGACCACACTAATATCTGTCCTTCTAATGATGTCAATTCAATATTTTGCAAGCTCATTGACTGAAAAATTATGATATGCTATTGTCATTATTCAAGCAGTTTGGTAACTGGTTTGGAACTAGTTTCTGGTGTAGAAAATTTTCTACAACATGGCAAGGTGTGTTGGCAACTCTGGTCAGACTACTTAGACAGCAAGGATTTTGAGCAAGTGTTTGAAGAGAAATTATGTGCAACACTTATGTGCTAATAAAATTAGCTCAGTCTCAGACTTTGAAAAACTGTAATTTATAGTGTTAGAACAAAACTTCTGCAAAGAGTAAGAAGTGTGCCAATATTAATAATAATGTAATGAGAAATTGTAGAATTGTATACTCCTTAAAAGGTCTGTGAACAAGGGGGTTGTGGGTTTGAATCTGATAAATAAATGTGGGGCCTCAAAGTTGCAAGAACAAATACACTAATTAACTCTTTTAGCAACAGCCAAATTTCTTCGGTGAAATCTTATTGAAAATTCTGATATTAGTATCACTAAAAATTAATTTATGCAGAACAAGTTACAATTTTTTTATTTTACTGAGTACCTCTGTTGCTGTTGTATGTATGTATGTATCTATTACTGGATTATTAACTTTTTTATGTTTCAAAAGCATTGTTATACTATAAGTTGTATTTCTATTTAAAATTGTTATTTGATCACAATCATATGTTTTGCAGATAATTTTTATTGCCACTGTGGAATATAATATATCCCAGTTATTACTAAGAGTGTAGGACTTATCCTTTTATACGGGGATAAATTTCAAAAGGAGCCCTGAGACATAGTTGACTATGTGGCTCCATAATGAGTTTGAACCAACCTAAGAATAGATTTATAAAATTGTATAACTTTTGTCTAGTTTGACCAGAAGAATGAAACAAAAAATCATCAAACTTGAAAAAACTTAGCCCATTAATTGTTTCACCTGCATTGATTTGCACAATGTTCCATGTTTCAGTCAATGTTCTTTAGATAAAATATTAACATCATACGAAAATAAGAATGTTTCCCTTATGTACCTTTTCTAATTTGTTGTGGTCAAACTATAGTGGTGATTATGAGAGTGATAGGATAGATTCCTTTAGAAAGTAAGTGAATTATTATAGTGTACACACTATGTATGTGATACATAATATTATGAATTTTATTTTTATTTTATTCAGCTTATAATGACTTTGGGACAAAATCTTTCCTGTTACAAAAGACTGATATTAATTTTCAAAAGAATGCATGGAATCACACATTTTATATGAATTACGATTGATTACATACACTTTAAACTCATTCAGTATCTAAAAATAAAATAACATATTTTTAATAAGTAAAAATTAAAAAAACACATATGTTAAAACAAATAACTTCAGTGATCTGCCATGAAATAACACTCCTGATCTCAGATGAAGATCTTTATATTGTACGAAAATTTCCATTAATCATTATCAGCCAAGTTCAATTCTTATTCATAGCTATAATGAATAGCTCTTATTTAAGTATATAGATTGAGTGATGTTTATTAATATTAATTACCTTTATTATTATTGGAATAAAAATGAATTATAATTCAACATTAAATTTTTTTATTGTATCTGTGGTATGAATTGTTCATACCGCAGATGAGGCAGTCAGCCCAAATCATGGATTCTCAGTAATCCAATAACCTGGGCTAAGCACCAGGTCATTCTCTAGGGGGAAACCAGGTTGGTCTTTCCCTCAAGAGAATGGGCCCTCATCTTTATACTTATACCCAATTAGATTTTCAATTTTAATGGTTCAGGCTTCTTAGAGCAAATATTGTTTTGATAAAAAAATACAATTGAATTAGAAAATCTTTTATTACTTTTCTTAATAAAAATAAATGTAAAATTCCTTAACACTATGTAACCATGTAACCTAACAAAACATGTATTGAAAAACCAAAAATGAGTTTGAATTCTTATATTTTTTTGAAATGTCTCATCTCACTATATGAGCAAATGAATCTATTTTATATGATTTCATTCCATGTTAGTTAGTCAGATCTCTCGTCAAATTAAGTCATTACATTAGTCAGAAGTGCCTTAAAATATATTAACCAAATTCTGAGAAAGTAGGAAGTAGGTATTATCTAAAATTGTCTTGAGATAAAAACATAAACATTATTTGTTTCTTTGCCATAATTAAGTAAAACGGGAAGGTTAACTTTGAATTACTTTGGTAGTCAAAGTCATAATACCACAATCATTAGCGGTAATAAATACCAGTATTGTACTCAATAAAAAAAAGTTTCAAGACAACATTTAAGTATTGCTCTTCATTAAAATAACAATGCCTGAAGCAATGTCTAATGTCATTCTATGCCACCTGACCTCTTGGTAGATACCTCCATGAACAAGCCATAATGGTTCTACCAGCCATAAAATGATTAAGTCAGGACTCTGTCAATTTTATTTTTTTCCTCACTGTGTCGTTATCTTCACTCCCATTTTCTGAATCACAACTCATATTAAAATCATCTTTACACATTTTCTCTTCAGCTTCCATCACCTTAAAGTGAACTCCATCAATGATGGCCCCGTTTAACACTTTAATGGCCTCAAGAGCAGATTCTGTGGCTGCATACTTTACAAATCCAAAAGTTTTGAGAGGAAAAGTGGCGATATGCACCAGGTGTCCAAATCTACAGAATATATCTTCTAAAACTGCAACAGGCGGAGGGAATGGCTTGCAGACTACGAATAATCTCTTGGCAACTGTACTGTCGTTGCTTGCCAAAGGTTTAACTGGAGGGAGATCAACATTGATATGGTATTTCGATTGCTCTTTTTTTTCAGATTTACTCGAAGCCACCTCTTTGATAAGTGTTGAGGCCTTTGCTATTGCGTCTGCCAAAATTGTCAAATTGGGATTTGAGGGGTCGATGCCATCTTTGAAAGTATTCAAGATGTCAGTCAGGTTGTTTGCAACTTTAGCTAATGGGTTGTCATTAGGTTTTACAGTCAGTATCTCTCCAGATGGAAACTCGAATTGATTCAACTTCTCTACTGCATATGCAGCTGCCTTCTCAGTCTCATAAGTAATAACCGCCCGGCATATGCCGTTGTAATTATCTACTGCGTACTGACAAAGATTCATCCCCGGAACTAGGTTAAATAGATCTTCAATATGTTTTTGAGCCACAAAGGGACTACAAGTCACACTGATAGAATTGTAGGATTGTGATTCTGTTGATATAAGTGATGTGATATCATCATCTCCAAAATTTCTGGGAGGTGATTTGGATCTACCTCTATTACCATGTGAATGGTTTAATTCTTTTATATTCCTTTTAAGACCTTCTCTGGGAGCTGCAAAAATAGGCTTATACTTTCTGTCACATTCCTCAAAAGCTTTGGCTGCATTTAAAAATTTATCATAATTGATATATGCAAATCCTTTACTTTCAGACGTCACTTTATCCCTCTGAACATAAACAGAATCTACTCTACCGAATGACTTGAAATGCTCTTTAATTTGGTCCACAGTCTCTTCTTTGGGTACCTTTATAAAGAGCCGAGTGAATCCACCAGGTGGCATGACACTTTTCTGTGTGGACGCATCCGATTTTTCAGTGGCTAACATAACCTTCAAGGGTTTAGTGTCATCATCTATTGATTTCAAATTCATTTCCTGTATAGCCAGAGCGGCTGATGATGTTTTATCATATTGAATGAATGCAATACCATGTTTTTTTTTGGGGACAAATAGATTCTCTATAGTCCCAAATCGCTCGAAAGCTGATCTCAGATCATTTTCCCGTAGACGTTTGTCACAAACAACAAAAATTCTGGAGTAAGGTGGTACATCTTCAGTGTGAAAGTGGGTGGGATGTGGGCTATTACTGTTCATCTTACGATCAAATGTCACTTGTCTGTCGATTTTTCTCTTGTCTAGTCGAGTTACCTTGAGTCTAATGTGTATAGAAGTCAGAAGCAGAACACTATATTCATTAGTTAGAAATGCACCGCATAATTTGTTCGAAGTAAAGTTTGTTCTTCGTTGTCGTAGTCTTCTAATATGGTCAGTAGCAGTATATAGTTTTAAAAATGTAAAGGAATTACACGAAAGTTCATGAAGTAAGTAAATAATGTCACGTATGTTATTAAAGCAAACTAAAATCACAAGGTATACTCGACTCTATACATCACCATTAAAAGAGTAGCTATACTCATTGGTGTATAAACAGTCTACACATTACGTGATCACCATCACCAGGAAATCAGCCAATAAAACGTGATGATTTTACACTGTTGCAACGAGAATATAATAGAATTAAAAATAGAATAAGATGCACATTGCATATCTATTTCTTTTATTTTAGAATGTATTGTATTTGTATAATGTATATTGTAATTTTGTATTATATTTGTGACAAATTGACACTTGACAGACAATTTGACAAATGAATCATTCAAACATAATTGAGTGATTGATCTGATGAGAAGAAATAATAATTAATAAAGCAATGTTTGAGATCTAATCGATCTATGTCAAATCCAACTTTAGTTATTGTTCTAGCTTTATCCGATTTTAGATATTATTTATTTTATTATTTATTTATATTTTTTATTAATTTAATTTTTTTTTTAGAACGAAGATGACGAAGTTCCGTCTATGGTTCCGAGACGCGTGCAATTTCTTTATGAGTGCCACAATTTCCCATGCACAATCTGTGGCAATAGATTGACAGACATTTCCTTTTCCTGTGTGGTACTGTGATTGATTTTTATCATCATCGTAAATAAATATTATGATGTTACGGCTTTTTAACCAAATAATATATTAAAAATGGCATAATAAAGCTTTGAAATTTAATAAATTAACTGCGTTGTTGATCGCAAGTCCGATAAATGCAATACACATGACAAATACTACAAATAGTTTATTGTTTGATAAATGTGCAAAGTGCAAACAGATTTGACTGCGTTCCGGCCTCCGGCCCTCGCCGAACAACAATGTTTCATAAACCCGACAGCTATTTCAGGCAGAAGTACTTCAAGGAGGATTTCGAGGATGAGTTGAACGATTTATTCAACAAAAAGTTCCAGTTTAGATTCAGCAGCGAGTGGAAATTGCCGGAACGCGACCTGTGGTTTTCCGCGGCGCCATGGAAGGTGAAGTCGTTGGAGTCGCTGAAATCGCGGTTGAACTTCAACAAGAGCCAACTGAACGACTTCAGTATCGAGGAGTGGAGCAGCCACACGCGGCGGCGGAACCCCGCGGGGGAGGTGGGCTGGAAGCTCCGCTGCCTTGTCAACCCGGAGTTTCTGACGCAAGCGTGGACAAAGTTCTATGAATGTGCGTGCACATACAACGTAGTGCCGCTGGAGGCTATAGCTGACAACAAAATGGTATCCCTGCATCTGTGCGAAGCTCCCGGTGCATTTATTACATCACTGAATCATTTCCTCAAATGGCGTTATCAAAGTTTACAAGTAAGTAATGACAATTTCATTGTATAAAAGATACCAATGACTTGAAAACCTCCTCCATTTTTTGAAGTTGGTTATAAACATAAGAAAATAGTTTATTTTTCAACTAGTCAACTCCACAAGCACAGCTCTACTCTAAATTGAGACTATCTAAATGCTTCAACAGTAAAAGTTATTTTAATCCTTTATTTTCCTTTAATAAAATAAGTCTACAATGTTGTCCAGAGTTTTCCTCTAATATCAGTTAAAATTAAATTGATTCACTTTTCTTAATAACACTACAAAATTGACAGCTCAACAATTTTGTATTCGTAATAAAACTTACTGTATAAGCTAAATAACCTACAAAATAATTAAATAATCTATTTCAGTGTATTTATTGTATCACTATATTTTTTTGTAAATAGTGAAACTTATCTACAATAGCTTTGTAAATGCTTACAGTGGAAGTGGGTTGCCAACACCCTCAACCCGTACTACGAGGGCAACTCTCCCTCCAACATGATCAGTGACGACCGCTTCATGTTCCACACGCTGGAGCACTGGGACTTTGGGGAGGACAACACGGGCAACCTCATGGACTGGGACAATTCCCAGGCCATTGTGCGGAAGGCCAAGAGCTTGGGAAAGGTACGAAAGTCATTATAAATGAATATACTGTAATGTAATTTGCATGCATTTTTTTCTCAGAGTGAAGACAGACATATAGCTTCTGAAATACAATTTTGCACTTTGACTGCAGATGAATATTTACAAGAATGTTGTAATTAGTGTGAGTTGAATTTTATTTCACATTATTTACAACTGCACTATGCCTTAACCACTTATTATAAATTAAACAATGTAACAATATTGGAAGAAACAATACAGCAGAGTGTTAGATGACCAAATATAGTTGTGAAAGTTTTCATCCACATTTGCTTGTGTCCACTGCCCATTAGAGAACTAGCCCAATAAGCTCACTTCCTTCCTTCCTTCACATGTATTTATTCACAATGATTTCACAGGTATTGCTGGTGACTGCAGACGGGTCTATAGATTGTCTCCAAAGGCCCGATGCCCAGGAGGAGGTGACGTCTCCCCTGCACTACTGTGAAATTATCACTGCTTTACAATCACTTAGCTCAGGTACTTTTATACATGAATCGAATAAGCACATATTTATTACAGTTCATTTTTATTCTCTTGTCTTATTTGGTAAACAATCTTGGCAGTACTTTTTATTGAAAAAAAATTTAAAATTGCTTTAAAAAAATAAGTTATAGTTTCTGGAAATCTGTTTCTGTATTAAACAATCATTTGTTTTTAAATTTTTTTTATTTTGTGTCTGCATTATTTTTTAATCGCAAATTAAAATAAAAAGACGTGCTAAGATTGTTTACCAAATATGACAAGAGAATAAAAATGGACTATACACACCGATTTCAACTCCTGAAGGAAAACATCTATAAACCTGTATGAGAGGCAGTTTTTGGCACAGTTTTAAGGCTCCAACTCGCAATAAGCAGGTGAAACAACCATTGCAAGATTAGAAGCAAGAATTTGAATATCATTCTATCAGATCGGCAAAACCACTTTCTAGAACATGTGCTAAATCTAACCAATTTTTAAACTAATTGTAATTTTTTTACAGGAGGAACTCTTATCTTCAAATTATTTACAATCTTCGAGCACTCAACAGTAAACTTACTGTATCTCCTGAACCACATGTTCCTCGAAGTCAACATATACAAGCCAGTCACCTCACGCCAAGGCAACTCCGAGGTGTATGCAGTTTGTCTGAAATACAAGAAAAACATCAAATTGGATGAATATCTTCCTATCTTGAAAACTGCATTTGGTACAGACCTTTACTCGAAGTCATCTCTCTTCCCGCTAGAATCTATTCCGGAATCCTTTTTAAAACAAGTGGAAGAATGTGAGTACTACTTCACAACGGTGCAGTGCCAGGTGATCAACAACAACCTCCAGGCTTATCTGATGCAGAAGAACATAGCTCTTCACAGGGACATGAAGAAGATAAGGGCAATTGTTGCCACTGAATTCATTTGGAAGTATAACCTGAAGCCACTTCCTATCGAACAAGAAATATTGAAGGGTGCCTTGCATGAGGAAAATAAGATAAACACAAACCCGAGATATCACAGAGGATCATACACCGAGAGACAGCTATACTCAAAGTTATCCTTGAAGGAGAAAATCAAGAGTTTGAGTGCTTTCCTGCAAGCCGAGTTGCTGTCGAACCCAATGATTTTGATAAATGAACCAGTCAAATGGATGGATAATGAAGCCAACCTGCCCATCAACCTCAAGTTCACACACGGGCGACCCTTGCAGCAGATCAACAGCTCAAAGTTCATATTCGTCCCAATATTCAAGCTGTACCTCCAGATCCTGGCTGAGGAGGAGTTCAGGGATATGATCATCAAAAGAGGAAACAGGAGTCAAGTGAATGCCATAAGTCAGTTCGGCAAAGAGATATCAAAAGTTCTCCTGCTGCCAGAATATCTGTTTAGAGATGACTACAATACCTACGAGAAAAAGTGCTTCAAGTCTATGCTCAGTACGTTAAAAGGCTTAGTAGTGGGTGAGACCCTCATCCTACAGAATTATAATACATTGACGCATTTCAATATCAGTGTGCTGTACATACTGTCAAAGCATTGCTTCGAGAAGACTGGCTTAGCCTCATGTGGCAGTATTGTTTTGAGCAAGCTCCTAGACCCGGCTACATTGGAGATTTTGGACAAAATAAACGAGGAATGTGATAGAGTTGGGAGTGAGACTAAGGATGTGCTAACCTCATTGCCTGTACAGGTCACAAACGACGGTGATTTCTTCAACAATATAGTATTTTACAACAATACATTTTATAGAAATAAGTGCACTGAATATTTGATGTTGATTGAACAATGTCTGTAATTGAATATATTTTTAATATTTAATATTCTACCTACCTATTATATATGTAGAGAATATTTTTTTAATTGACTCTATTCTTATAAACACTTCAATGTTCCATTGTTGTTCTCTATCATAGTATGTACTTACAATTAAAGATTCTGAATGTTGTGTTACAGTTTTTGTTTAAATCATCGTACCTTTTTAAGAAAAGCGTTGCCATCAATTACATAAAAGGTAGGTCCTAAACCGAGATTTTATAAATCTAAGATTGGTCACTTTCCCCTCCCACACCCCGCACAATACGGGATCCGGGAAAAAAATCTATTTCCATCAATAACTACTATTTACTATACCTATCAATAATTATTTCACAGCTCTACCAGGAAATAGCAAAGTTTCGAGGGCGGCTATTCAAATACGAAGCCTACGAAGACATAGACAATAATTAATACTTTTTATAAAGTTTAGTTGTTACTCCTTTTTGTAGTCTGTGTCTGCCTGACAGTCATGCTGACAGTATCCCAATATTGTCTGTGCCTCAGTCATTGGTCATGCCTCAATGAATGAGTAAATCAAACGTCAAACGGTCAAACACGAACAAGTTCAATTCAACGAAGAGAGATTTAAAAATACTGCTTTGCTAACAAACAACTTTAAAATAATTTTCAATTGTACGTATTTGAGGACCTAATTTGAAAGAGAGTGTTTTAAGGGCAAATGACGTCACGAAATCAGTAAAATTGTGTGTGAAATCATCAATTATTATCATGGACATAAGCGAGGGTAAGGAATATTTTACACGTATAACCTACAAAAACTATTTCGCGGTTACATCAATAAATGTGATTTTACTGTCTTTCCCGACCTATAGTTACTAAAGATAAAAACAAGTTAACTTTATAGACAGTTTTGATGAAATTTTGATTGCTGAGTGACTTGTTTTGTAAATAATATCTCATTAGCAAAAGTTACAAGGCTATGTGCCTTACTGTTACCTACTATTATTAGTTTGTACAAAGAGAAAGACCATTGTGAACTACATGACTTGAGGTTACATGTCTCAATTTAGTATCAAACTGTATGACATTTACATAATTTTTTTATGTAGATTTTTGTTTATGAGTGTCACACATCAAAAAACATAGCAGTAAATGTATGTGGAGTAATTATATGATATCTCTTGTTTGCTACTATTTTTAACACAATCTTTAAAGGCTTGGTACTAGTATAGTATATATGTATAATGTAGGTACTACACTATACGGTATTATACTGTATATAACAGTTCAAATTACTTACTATACCTGTGTTTCAGGCAACACAACAGAAGACCTATGGACACCTTACAAGGAGCTGGCCGCAGTCGTGGAGGGCTACCTCGCCACAGAGGGGGGCGGGGCCCCATACGCAGTCCACACATTTGAGTCTGTCTTGCGACGGCACAAACAGACCTTCTTATCACTGTTTAAAAACCCAGTAAGTCTAGTCGATGTGAACTTCTAATGGCACCCTTTGACAATAAAATAGATAGTATGCTGTGATGACAAACAGCATTTTATAGGTTGTAAAGAAAGTACCTCACTGTCACCCTCTTTGCCCATTGTGAAACAGCATGTTGTTTATGTCTTGTATCGTCTTATATGTTGTGTCTTCCACACACCCACAAACAACCTCAGATAATTAGAATAGGAATACTATCTGAGATAGGATGTTAAGTTTTAATGTAAATGACGTGGGTGGTTCATGGATTGCATGACCACTTAGAGAGACAGCACGCACATTTGCTACTTACCCACCCACATTATCTGAGTTTGTGGTGATCATCCACAGTTCTCTCATTACGCTTCTCTTATTAAACTCAAAATTGCAAAGCCAGCACATCCGCTGTTTCCAATGTCCATAGGTAGCGGAGGCCAGTTTCCATCATGGCCAGTTCAACTAGTGCTTACAAAAATATGTCATATTGCGAAAAAAATTAGAAATCATCCATGTTTCAGGCTAAGAACCCGGCGCACAGAGAAGAGCTGAAGAGAGGCATCACGGAAGGAATCAACCTCCCCAGTGTGGGAAGAATTGTGCTGTCCAAGGAGTTGGTGGATGAGGCTATCATTATTTCAGGTAATGTGTTCCTTTTTTTATCCAGTAATTAAAAGGGTAAGCAGGTAATCAAAAAAGTTAACAACAGGTGCATTAAGAACCTGAACGGATGATTGCTAGTGCTGAATTAAATGTGTGCTTCTGTTTTTCTAAAGGATGATATAATGATTGCAGGTTTTCTATTGATTATATGCCAAAGAAAGATATGGGTCCTGTAAAATTGCTCAGAGTGGAATGGTCAAGGGGGGAGAGATTTGAATGATGAGATTGTATTTGTTTCGGGTCTTGGTATGTGTTGGTGCTAAGTGTGTGTCTATGGCACACATTACACTGAATCCTAGTGTTGAGCCATGAGTGTGAAGTGTTAATTAAAAAATCAGTTTAGAATTCAGCAATCATAATTGCCAGTAACCCATTAATGACCCACTATAGGGTCGGGTCTCCTTCTCGTAATGAGAGGGATGTAGGCCTTAGTCCACCACGCTGGCCTACTGCGGGTTGGTGGACGTCACATACCTTTGGGAACATTTTTTTTTGTGAACTCTCAGGCATGCTGGTTTCCTCACGATGTTTTCCTTCACCGAAACAGCAGGTGATATTTAATTTTATAAAGCGCACATAACTTTTTTACAAAGTCATTGGTACGTGCCACTGGGATTCAAACCCGGACCCCTCGATTCGAGGTCGAATTCTAAGCCACTGGGCTATCTACCACTCTAATCATAATTAGCCAATAATATTTGTTACCCGCAGACATGTTCAACGCGAATGAGCTAGCGTGCCTAGAGTTGCTCCACACGGCGCAGCGGCAGGCGGCGCGGCGGTCCGGCCCCGCTCGCGGGTTGCTCGCGGTCATACTGTACTACGACGGCAGGCGGGCCCTTGTTCATGCGCTGAGGGACCTCGTCATGGCGAGAGATGGAGTCTCTTGGTATGTTGTGATAATACACACTAAAAATAATGGTTACACATGTCACAGGGAGTAGCATCAGGTAGCAAGGCATGTCAGGGCAGCAGCAGTCATAATATTAGTGATAATATATAATTATTAGTGCATTGACATTATTGATGACACAAATCAAGCAAGTGCGCAATGTGTGCGCATCAGAGTTAAATGGGCGAGAAGACAATGTGTCATATGGCAATCCTAGCTCAAATCAAATGCATTGTTACTCACGAGGACTAAGATGGCTGTCACAAATGAAATATGTATCTGTTGATTCTCTAGCAACTATTCTACCTACAACCACAAACCTATTGAAGCATGGGATTGTTTGGTGAGTTAAAGTACCCAAAAAATAAAACAGACTCGTTCAAAAGACAGATATGTTTTGTAACCTATAACATTGTCCAGGTCGATAAGCGCGCGCGAGGAGATAGTAGCCTACGTGTCCCGATATGTGCAGCAGCTGATCGCCGACGGGCTGCTGGGGGGAGCGTTGGACGCGTTGCGACGGTTCTCCTTGGACGGCGAGCTCGAGCTGCTGCGGCGGAACAGAGCGTTGCCGCCCAGAGCGCACCACGCCCGCCTCGTCGCTGCTATGATCAGCACCAGGTATGTGACAACGTTCCCGACTCGGCCAGTTAGTGCCGTTCACTTAGTAACTTAGTACTATTAGTATTGAAAGATTCATGAGTTTTATTTAACATTTTATTTATTAGTCTACGGCTCACCACATGTATATGTTGGTAGACTGACTAGTTTCGAACTTATCCGAGGCCTTTTATTATGAGCTACTAGGTTGCGGTGGAGACTACGGAGTAACGGGTGTTGTCTCCGTCGCGACCTAATAGGCATGATGACAGTAATCAAGTATCGCCAAAATATTGATCTGATCTAATGAAATAGGATTCAAAGATTTTGAAACATGTATTTATTCTCTTATTAATGTCGAGATTAATAATTTATTTGTTAAAATAAATCTACAAAATACAGCAATCCGCCATGATAGCTTAAACACCCATCAGATCGAATTACGTCAAATTACGTCACGACTTAGTAAGCGTCATTTTTTTCGTAAGCATATTACACGCGATCTGGCATTTTTTACTGAGCCGTGGCGCAATGACAGACGCCATGACACGGGCGAGCGTTTTGGAATGAATTTGAAATTTACAATTTAAATGTAGTTTTATTGCACAAAAACCTTAATTTTCTACAAAAATATGATATATTTTAGACATAATAGAAACTTCTGAATATCATAGAAGAGTTTTTGAAAATTAGTCATCATGCCAATTGCGACGGGAGCTCATGATTAAGGACCTCAGAGATTTTTATAAATTAATATCGATCTTGAAAGATTGATCACATCGAGAAACATATTTAAATTATGAATATTGTTGCAGAAAGTTACTGGCTGGAGTAGTATTCGCGGCGTCGGCGCAGCGTGGCCTCGACAGAGACATACTTTTGAGGCTAATGAATGAGGTAAAAATATTAAACTCCTGAGAATCTGAGTTATTATCATGCACATAATATTTCACTTAATCTAATACTTAATCACTAATACCCACATATCACCAACGTTTCAATATCAAACAACAACATCAACTCACACTCACAACAACATAAACAACACACAACAAAATCTGACATCAATGTCAAACCAATATATGGATCAGTTTACTGATAGCTGAAAGTCATGTATACTGCACAAGATGTTGGGGTTTTCAATGACCACTTTCAGCAATTGGTTAGATTTGCTACCCTGATATTGTTCAAAAATACTTTTCAAGAACGCTAATGAATTTAAAATTGTATCAACAATGTCTGTTTCAGCAAATGACATCCCCCACGAGAGGTCCGACGGGCGCGTTGGACGACATATCGCTGGCGTTACAGATGGCTCTTCTATACGCACTGGATCTATCAGTATTACACAGGTAAGAAGGCCTGCCAATCCAAAATAGAAGTGTAGTTTTAGTAAATTTGATGTGTTCAAAATGCAAACAAACAAAAAAAGAACAACCATTATCCGTCAACTAGTTTCGGAGATATGCGAGGACAAACATATCTACATACATACACATATGTGGTGTACTTGTGTACAAGCCATAATAGACCAACAAATGTGTAATTGTGCCTTTTTTTAAGTTGGATAAAAATACTGGATTAATTAGCCAACTTTTGCATAATGGACATATACGCAAGACAAAGCAATCGTGTTGCCATAAAGCTAGGAAGCGCACGCTCCCCTCCATACATGTCCTGCCTCCCTCCATACACCTATGCATTGACTTTTCATCTAATTAGTTCATCGACACGTGCTAGTGTCACTCCATATCCATACAAAAATCACTGCAAACTCATCACATAGACACACATATTAAATTATTTCCTCCCACATATCGAAACCATAAAAATTGGTCTGTATTGTGTTACGTCTTTCCTTAGACGAGAAGACGGCGAAGAACTAGCGAAGAAGCTGCCTCTAATCCAGGACCAGGATCTGATATCAGTGTTACTGGACGAGCTCTCTCCGCCCCAGAATCAATCGCAAGACAGCCAGGACAAGAGTGCCTCGGGACTGCGGGCGTTATGCCAGCTGTCTTTGGGGCTAGCGTTGGCTGCACTGAAGAGGGCGCCGCAGTCCTTGTTGAGACGGGGATCCGAGGCGAAAGTCGAGTTGCTGGATCAGGATGAAGTGTTGGTGGATGCCGCTATTGATGGAGAGGTTAGTATTCTCCTATTTATTCTGTGAAAGTAGCGTAGCTAGCGTAGATGATATCATTGGAGCACAGCTGTTCCCTTCGGTAAAGCACTTAATACCCTTATTCACAGGCAGCTTAATTATGAGTCAAAAAACGTCATATGTCACTTGAGGTCAAGTGTCATAATTATGATGCGGCTGAATAGGTGTGGTCGCCGAAATAACACCTTGAGGCGACTGTAGCTCATAAATTGTTGGCATATTTACAGATCGCCTAGTAAGGCGTCGATAATTTGTTGTGACTATATCGTTTAGTGACTGAATAGTTTAATATATTAAAGGGTGTCTTTATTTCTGCAGGCATTCGAATACCTGGAAGAGGCCATACTGTCATCAGACACAGTGTCCACGGAGGAGTATTACCAGAGGCGGGTGCACTCGCTCGTCACAGACTTCATAGTGCTCATGCACTCTAAGCTCATGGAGATGAGGGTCAAGTGAGTCAGCACTTAGCACTTAGGACACAAGGCATCCATTGTACCGTACACAGAGGCTAGGCTATTTGAAATGCATGCTGAAGTCCAGCAACTAGCAATTCAATTTCATTTCTTTATTTGTGAAGTAAGTTCTCTTACCCTACCAGTTTCATGTCGGTAACCCATTAATGACCCACTACAGGTTCGGGTCTCCTTTCACAATGAGAGGAATGTAGGCCTTAGTCCACCACGCTGCCCTAATGCGGGTTGGTGGACTTCACATGCCTTTGAGAACATTTTTTTTGAACTCAGGCAGTAACAGCAGGTGATGTTTAATTTTTATAGCGCACATAACTTTATTTACAAAGTCATTGGTGCGTGCCACTGGGAATCGAATCCGGACCTCACGATTAAGAGGTCGAATTCTCAGCCACTGGGCTATCACCGCTATCGCCCTACCAGAAATGGCGTACAAATATAATAATAGTCGGCAAGTGTAAGCAATCGGCCAGTGTAGTGGACTGAGTGAGTCTGGTCCTTCTCAGGCTCTGTATTTATTTATGTCAATAAATAAAAAATTGATTGTCTATCTAGAACATTGATTAGCCAAAAACATAGTTGTACTTCGTCATTTTATGCAAAACAAAACAAAATATTAAAAAAAAAAACGTACAGACGAATTGAGAACCTCTTCCTTTTTTTGAAGTCTGCTAAAAACGGGAAACTACTGCCGACAAACTGCACTGTAGCTTGCCAGGAACTTATACTATAAATTATTTGGATAAATAAATAAATAAAAGAATAAATATTTTTTAGAAAAGAAAAGACAGAAAAGAATACGTTTATTGTTGACTGTTACATGAGAAAGATGTTACAAAAATTTATAATAAGTTTAGAACAGTCTACCCTATGCGGGCATACAATAATTATGTCTTATATAAACATACAATAATTATGTCTTATATAAACATACAATAATTATGTCTTATATAAACATACAATAATTATGTCTTATATAAACATACAATAATTATGTCTTATATAAACATACAATAATTATGTCTTATATAAACATACAATAATTATGTCTTAGGTATATAAACATACACTAATAGGCATGATGACTAATTTTCAAAAACTCTTCTATGATATTCAGAAGTTTCTATTATGTCTAAAATATATCATATTTTTGTAGAAAATTAAGGTTTTTGTGCAATAAAAGTACATTTAAATTTTCAGTTTCAAATTTATTCCAAAACGCTCGCCCGTGTCATGGCGTCTGTCATTGCGCCACGGCTCAGTAAAAAATGCCAGATCGCGTATAATATGCTTACGAAAAAAATGACGTTTACTAAGACGTGACGTAATTTGACGTAATTCGATCTGATGGGTGTTTAAGCTGTCATGGCGGATTGTTGTATTTTGTAGATTTATTTTAACAAATAAATTATTAATCTCGACATTAATAAGATAATTAATACATGTTTCAAAATCTTTGAATCCTATTTCATGAGATCAGATAAATATTTTGGCGATACTTGATTACTGTCATCATGCCTATTACGTCTTATATAAACATATTTAAGATTTTTTTTAAAACTATTTGCATTCCATATAAAATTGCGTCCACAGAGCAGAGGAAGCCGGGCGGGCGGCCCAGATGTACGCGGCGGAGGGGCTGACGGCGCCCGGGGCGGCGCACCGCACGCGGCTGGGCGCGCTGCTGCGCTGCATCGAGAAGCTGTACGCGAGGGACCCGCACCACCTGCGCGCCGACTACTGGCTGGCGTGCGACGCGTCTGCGCACACATACAGGTCAGTGGTGAAACTGTCATCAGATAACACAAATGCTTCGATACCTCTAATGATCATATTTGTTTTTGACGACCCGAATGGCGCAGTGGTTAAGACACCGGTGCGCTTCGTGGAGGGTCCTGGGTTTGATTCCCAGCAGAGCAGGGGTTCGAATGATGAATTTGAATTTCTGTTTCTGTTTCTGGGGTGTGTTGTGTTGTCCATGGCACCCACGACACAGGGAATCCTAGTGTGGGGCTATTAGTGTGAAGCGTATTTCATAAAAAATGACAGCTTTCTTACAACCTTAAGTTGTAGGTCAAGTACTTAACAAAATGGGGCTTAGAACATTTTTATTATGCCGCTTTAGCTATGGGCTAATTTGCATAGCACCACTAGGTGAACAACTGCTGTCTTTCAAGCTACACATGTCCCAAACTACATGAAATTTGCAGCTCCCTCTTAAAACTAAAATTGTGGTACAATTAATGCACTCCAGCATTCTCTTACTCTTACCTTGGGTTGACTATGGTTCCTACCATGATGGAACATATTGGTGACACAAATAGACATACGTAGATAGTAATAACTACCAATGTTTTTGTGTACAGGTCGGGTGGTCGCGCAGCAACCCTCTTCAAGTTCGTCCGGCTGTCCGGCGAGGTGGTGGTGGCGGCTCTACTGGCGGCCTACCTCCGAGCGCTGGCCGCGCTGGCGGTGCCGAAGCACGCGTGGGCGCTGCTGGCGAGACGGGACGCGCTATCTGCCCATCACTTGCTGGCAGCCTTGCAGTTGTATCATAGGTAAGATGCAAAGAGTTGCGGGGCCGCGACGTGGACACTCATGGCGGTGGTGGCGCTAGTCCATATGCTTAAAGTCGCTTCGCGGGCTATGTTTGGTGTGTCTCACAAACACAAAATTCGAAACGAAGGAATTCAACTAACGGGAAAATGAAAGTGACCAAAAGAATTGTCTCCTAATTTTAGGTGTAAAATTATTGCTATCCTTTTGACATCAAAATCTTTGATTTAAAGTTACAATTGAACACTTTTATTATAGGAACCTGCGCGTGGACTCAGCGCCGTTCGCGGAACACTTGCACGCGTCGTCGCTGGGCGCGTCCGCCGTCGTGCCGCCCGCCGGCCGCCCGGGCCGCCTGCTCGTACGACAGGAGGAGGTTGGTATACACAGAACCATCATTATCGTCGCCATCTATCGATTTTTGAAGATCAGACTACAAAAAAATTGTGGGAACGACCTCCAGTCTACTGCCATGACCTCGTCTACGGGGGTTGGGAGACGGGCATCGTGGATCCTCCTCCGACGCCCTGTTCACCATCTTGGGGTTAAAAGTCCTTTCCCTCCTCTGCTCTGCGATCTCCTGCAACGGCACATGTTCTCATAATGAATCCCTAGCTCCCACGATTCTTCACTTCCAACCATGCCTTTACCAAAGCCGGAAGCGACAAGTCACTCTCCCCACAGCCACGGCGAGTTCACGGCTCTAGTTGCCCTAGCTGGACACTGCTCTAGTGTATGCTACGTTATGTCCTTAACCTTAAAGGGTTAACACGTTCAGCGCCTTGGACACAGAGCGATGTTAGCGATGCCGGCCTCACGTTAGCCGTGGCCAAAACGTAGGTTATGAAATAAAGGCGGCATCGCTAAAGCGCCCACGAAAGTTGACAAGGCACTGAACAACCAAACTATTCTCTTAAATTATGCTTATGCTAGAAGAAGTGACGTAAGGTCATTACATGTCCTACGTTACCTTATCTGTATGGTCTTTTATTGTCTGTGATTTTTTTTTCCGTGGCCGTTGTTTTACAGGTGGAGGCCATGATCGCAGCGCTGAAGCTGATAGCGGCGGTGGCGAGGGAAGACGAGGCGGCGTGTGCGAGCATCTGCGAGAACCCTCAGTGGGACGCCGTCAACTGCATGTTCGGTGAGTGTGATCACATCGTCATCTCTAAAGCTGCAGTTCCAAGCAACTGCAGCTTTAAAGCGTTTCATCAGTACTTCGGTGGTGATAGATTAATAATAAATAAATAACGCTTCACACTCATAGCCCCACACTAGGATTCCCTGTGTCGTGGGTGCCATGGACACACACAAGACAACAACACAACACACCCAGACCAGAAACAGAAATTTAAACTCATCATTCAAATCTCTGCTCTGCTGGGAATCGAACCCAGGACCCTCCGCGTAGCGCACTGGCGTCTTTACCAACTGAGCCACTCGGGTCGTCACTCGATTATACAGCTATATTCATATTTACAGACACGGAGCGTGCCAGACAAAAATGTATTTGCAATTTATGTATTCACATCTACTGTGCTTCACGGAGCGTGTCCTGCAGTTACTAACCGGCACTAGTCAACGTTCTCAATGCAATCAAAAACATAACTTACATGGATCTCACAACTTAGTTTTTCCTCGTCTTTTACACTAAAAATTACATAATTGTATTCTAAATTTGATGCCTCTATGTTTGCTAGAAGACTTAGAATTTAGATGTTCGGTGAGTGAATGACAAAATTATGAAGTGGGAGTTGCTTATGTGAACCTTTTATAATTTTTACTAATGCAGTAGAGTATTTGGAGCATCATAACCGTTGTCGCAGGTCTGATCTGCTGCCACGTGCCGCTGCAGCTGAAGGCGGAGCTGTGCACGACGCTGGCGGCGCTGGGCGGCTGGGCGGGCACGGCGGGGCGCGTGTGGGCGGCGCTGGACGCCGCGTGCCTCGTGTCCGCCGCCAAGGACAAGCGCGCGCTCCACGCCGAGCTGCACGAGGTACGAGTACTGCTGTGTTGCACCGTGTGCCCGACTGGCTGTTCGAGCGACAACGATAGGCATGATGACAGTAATCAAGTATCGCCAAAATATTTATCTGATCTAATGAAATAGGATTCGAAGATTTCGAAACATGTATTTATTCTCTTATTAATGTCGAGATTAATAATTTATTTGTTAAAATAAATCTACAAAATACAACAATCCGCCATGATAGCTTAAACACCCATCAGATCGAATTACGTCAATTTACGTCACGTCTTAGTAGACGTCATTTTTTTCATAAGCATGTTATACGCGATCTGGCATTTTTTACTGAGCCGTGGCGCAATGACAGACGCCATGACACGGGCGAGCGTTTTGGAATGAATTTGAAACAAAATTTAAATGTACTTTTATTGCACAAAAACCTTAGTTTTCTACAAAAATATGATATATTTTAGACATAATAGAAACTTCTGAATATCATAGAACAGTTTTTGAAAATTAGTCATCATGCCTATTCTATGCATTTAAAAAAAAAAACATTCAAAGCTATACAGGGTGAATTTTTCAAGTGTTCAAAATCAAGTTTGCCGGATATCATTACGCATTACTTTCCAGAATTTTTCCTTATTTAATGAGACTATCCAACGGTGTTAATTGGATGTGATTTGACCGACATGACTTGTCAACTTATTGTTATACCAATTGACCCAATCTTTGAAATTTCTCAGGTGGAGTGTCGTATAGAAGAGTACCCGCTGTCCCGCGCGTTCCTCATCCTCCTAGACTCGCTATGTGCCGCGGCGCCGCTGCCTCGGGCCCTCGGCGCCGGGACCAGGCCTCCAGGCCTCGACCCCTACGTGGAACACGCGCTCAACAGACTGGCGCTACCCGCGCCGCACAGGCCTTACATCAAGCCCTATGAGAAGTGGCAGGTGAGATCCACTTTCGTTGGCTGCAACTCTTTTTCGTGTTGGATCATTTCAAACCGCCCTTTCGGCTTCTAACAAGGTTAACTAACGAACAACTACTATATTATTGATAACGCCAGATTAACTTGCTATCCGAAGCACGGAAACGCGCATTTAATTCGCCAATCCTGGTACTGACTGCGCGTGACGTTAAGAAAAGAAAAGATAAGAATGCGTTTATTGTTGACTGTTACACGAGAAAGATGTTACAAAAATTATAATAAGTTTAGAACAGTCTACCCTATGCGGGCATACAATAATTATATTATGTCTTATTACACACGTTGCTACACTTTTTCGATCGTTTGCGATTTACTCCAGCTGTGGGCGCACATGACATTATTGCAAGCTTCATATAATTTGCTGTGTTAGTGAGTATGGGTCAAATCTTGGAAGCTAGGTTCGATTCCCGGCTAGGAATATTGAGCTTTGGATAATTAAATGATGCAGTTTTATACTGGGTTCACACGGCGCGGTATATTACAAGTCGCGCCGTGCCACCTCGCGCCTACGCGCTGTGTGAAGGTAGTGGCTCGAGACGACGCGGGCTAGCGCGAGCAAACCTAATTTCAAAGTAACTTACTAAAAGTAACTTCAAAGGCACGGGCCGGCGCGGCGTGAGTGCACTCGTGGCGACTCGAGCGCGCGCGGGGTGACGCGAGTGACTAGCACCGAACTGACCGCGGTCGAGCCCAACGCGCGCCGCGTCCACACGCGCCATGCCGCGCCGTGAGAACGGGTAGCGCGGACTCGCCCGTTGACGCACGTTCGCTCGTACAAATCGGCTTGGCGCGGCGCGACTTGTGATATATTGCGCCGCGAGAAGCCAGCGGTGTTTGAAAAGCCTGATTCGTATTGTATTTGTATTGAAATTTTTAAACTATTAACCGTTCCCAGATGCTGTCGCTCTGCTTCAAACTGTTCGCTCGTTGGCTCGAGCAGTACGAACCGGCCCCCTCGGACTTCCCGCCGCCGCACCGGGAGCCCGACGCCAACCCGCCGCCGGGGTTCCGGCTCCTCATGCAGCTGCACACCAAGTCGGAGTTCCTGCGTCTAGTGCTCACCGCCCTGGACGAGGCGCAGGACCTGCTGGACCGACAGACGGACCCCGGGCAAGTGAGTGAGCATCGATCAAGTTACGAGTAGATACGCTACACGCCAAGTTTGAGGCCCATACGAGGTCCCTTGAGGCAGTGGCGTGCATTGGAGGTAGGCACTGAAGATCTCGCTAGTCATGGGTACATCTAAATTTTCATTTGACCTACTCGTATAATAACGATCGGTAGTGATTTCCTTGTAAAATGATAATAGAAAAGTAATATGTAAAGCGAGGCTGGGAGCAAGAGGCTAGGCTAAAGGTTCGCACTGCCTACCTTTTCGCCTATGGTATGCACGCGCCTGCTCAAGGCAGCTATAGACTATATAGACGGAGGACCCTAGTTAAATATATGCTGATTGGGTCGTCAGGATTTTTGTGTCATTATTCATAACAAATTTATGGATATTGACAAAATTTCGAACATCCCAAATCATATCTAACGCCGGTAATTAATGACCGATCGTCCGATCATGGATCGCCTGAATGACGTTTGGTTGCTATGCAACGTTTGTTATTTCAAAGAAATTATTGAGTATTCTGGAGTATCATGGCAACTAAACAGTATCAATCTCAATCCATATCCACACATCGGTTATTACATTTGAAGCGTTTTGGTCCACCAGACTAGTTATGTACAGGCCAGACTGATTACAGATAGCCACTTCATCTGTTTAGTAGAATGTTGTTTACACTTTAAATCTAAAGTTTGTTTTGAATAAATTTAATGTGGAGACATATTGATCACTTAGGATGGATAATGTTCCATGAATTGTCATGAAATTTAATGTCATATCACATCCACCATACCATACTTTATACGCCACAATATCATAGTAACCGTCATGAGTCGTGAGCACAGATTTATCAGTGGTAGGGATATTGTACACTTTCGACCAATGTACAGCAGCCGAAAAAACGCGCTGCACCAATAGACGACGCACACTGACGAACTGACGTTTGTCGAACCAATCGTGTGCACCGCAGCGCAGTCAATGTCAAACCGACCGATGAAAGTTGTGCTCACCACTCGTGACGGCAACTATAACCGACATTTTTATAAATTAAATCAACATTGTTGCCTCTCACTTGCAGTGTTTCATCGAAGAGACTCTGATAAGCGCGCTGCAGATAGTCGAACGAGCGCTGGCGTTGGAGCGGCCGCTGACCGCCGCCGCCGCGGAGGCCGGCCGGAGCATACTCGTCGTGGGACTCTCCAAACTGATACTGGGTAACCTTTCATTACAACTGTTACAACATTCAGTGCCTTGTACATTTGCACAGGCGTTTAAAAGATGCCTCCTACATATTATTACCTACTCGTATGTTTTGGATAGGCCAGGTGGGTTGATGTCACCGTTAATAACTAATGATTGTGTCATGTCAATAACCCATTAATGACCCACTACAGGGTCGGGTGTCCTCACAATGAGAGGGATGTAGGCCGCCGTCCACCACGCAACACTACTGCGGGTTGGTAGACTTCACATGCCTTTGAGAACATTTTTTTGTGAACTCTGAGGCATGTAGGTTTCCTCACGATAACTCCTTCGCCGTAACAGCAGGTGATATTTAATTTTATAAATCGCACATAACTTTTATTACAAAGTCATTGGTGCGTGCCACTGGGATTCGAACCCGGACCCCTCGATTCGAGGTCGAATTCTAAGCCACCGGGCTATCACCGCACCGTTGGCTTTCATAATTTATCTGAAACACATTTGTTCACGTTCAGCGCCCGAAGGCCCCGAGAACACGGACCGGCTGGTGACGTGCTGCCGGGTGCTCCAGCACGGGCCCATCCTGCCGGCGGCGGCGGCGAGGGCGGTGGCGTTGTTGGGCCGCGCGCTGCAGTGGCCCGCGTGCGCCCGCCACCTCGTGGCCGCCGTGGCCCATCGCCACGAGCTGGCTGGCGAAATCAGGTAATAAAGCGGGAAATAACGCTTCACACTCGTAGCCCCACACTAGGATTCCCTGTGTCGTGGGCGCCATGGACAAGAACATAACACACCCAGACCAGAAACAGAAATTCAAATTCGTCATTCAAATCTCTGCTCTGCTGGTAATCGAACCCAGGACCCTCCGCGCAGCGAAGCGCAGCGCGTGTGTCAGTATCAGCACTCACACGCGATTGCTGTCACGCGTGCTCATTTATCGGTCGAAAATCATACTGCAATATAATTAGTTCATAATTGATTTTAAATGAGTGCCGGGAGTTTTTTTCCGCCCGCTTTTTCTCCTGGTCTACGTTAGCCTGAGGGGCACCGAAAGCGGATGTTAGATGTAAAATAATACTCTGTCATGTATGACATTAATTAAGTGTACACAACTCGTACCTGACAATGAATAAAAGACTGATTTTGATTTTGAGCACACCGGTGTCTTGACCACTGCGCCACTCGGGTCGTCAATGTATGTTATGCATCTGTAAGGCTGCGCTCAGACTGGACGCTATTTCGTACGAATTCAACTCGTGCGTGCGAGTCGTACGTTAAAATAGTCGCGCGCAGTGTGAGCGCGCCCATAGTATTTCCAAGGTCGGGATTGTTCGTGCGTGAACGCACGTATACGCACGAGTTGAATTCGCACAAAATCGCGTACAAATTGAGCGCGGCCTACTACGTTGCGGTCTAGCTTTGTGTGTAAGCCAACGTGTAGAAAACTTCGATAGCGTGATTCAGGGTCGTGTAGTGCCATCTCTTGACGAGTGGCGGGAGTCGCCACAAGCTCTAACAACTGTCACAACTCAGTGGCCAGGCTGTTCCCAGAAAACAATCCTAGCTACGGCCGTGTCCACAGGAACGGCTTCGTGGAGTGCCTGGAAGCGGAGGAGTGGTCGGCTGCGACGGGCGGCGCGGAGGCGGCTCGGGCGGCCAAGGAGGGCATCGTGGAGCTGCTGCTGCAGCTGTTGCCCACCGCGCCGCCCAACTTTGCCCACTTCCTGCTCGGCTACCAGCTGCATGATGATGTGAGTACACAGCCCACCCGTCACTCAGCCAGCCACCCAGTCAGTGCGTCAGTCAGTAAGTCCATCAGACGCCAGTCCATCGGACAGCCAGTCGGTCAGTCATAGCCTAGTGGCTTAGAATTCGACGTCGAATCGGGTCCGGGTTCGAATCGCAGTTTATGAAATTAAATATCACCTGCTGTTGCGGTGAAGGAAAACATCGTGAGGAAACCTGCATGCTTGAGAGTTCACAAAAAATGTTCTCGAAGGTATGTTCGTCCACCAACCTGCAGCATGCCAGTGTGGTGGACGCCAGTGGTTCATTAATGTGTTACTGACAACTTGTTGTTATTTGTGTGCAAGTAGTTTCCAACAGAGTTTAACTGGTCGTTATTTGTGCGCAGATCTCGCGCAGCGCGTTACACGAGGCGGGCGCGGCGGGCACGCCCCGCACCTGCCTGCACTCCATCCTAGACATCCTCGACGCTCACGTAGCGCCCAGCGGAGCGCCCGACAGGTATTCCACTAGTCACTAGTCAATATTGCGACGTACAAAGGGTGGGACCCTCTTGCAATGAGGATGAAGGGTTGGTGCAGGTTGGTGGACTTCACATCCCCTGAGAACATTATAGAGAAATATGGGGAATCTTGGGTTTTAATCTCAGTGGCACGCACCAGCTGCCCTAAATGTCAATGTTCCAATGCCTGTAACGGCGAAGGAAACCCTGGATACCTAAGAGTTCACAAAAAAATGTTATCAAAGCCCTTGAGGCCAGCGTCATGACTTACGGCCTACATCCTTCTCACTGTGGGAGGAGACCTGACCCTTTATACAGTGGCTCATTAACGGGTTACAGACGTGAAGGTGAAGCACACCCGGAAAGTTGTATTACAAAACATAATAATATTGTTTCCAGAGAGGCGACGGAACTGGTGGAGAAGTGCTACCGCGTGATATACGCGCTGAGCGCGCGGCCGCAGACCTCCACGCCCGCGCTGCGGCTGCTGCGAGCCCGCGACTACTTCCTCGCCAGGCACGTCAAGCACACGGTCAACTTGGAGGTGGGTTATTTATGTTTTTTACACAGATTTAATATGCGCTTATAGCCTACAAATAAGATAAATAAGTTATAAGTTAAAAACTTTTTAAAAAAAGCTTTTGTTTTTTCGAGTTACTCTTAACAAACCCGGTCATTTGATATCCATATTGTTGAAATGCATTAAAAATAACTATTCCGATGTCTTGGATGGTCCGCCATATTGGATTTAGAATGACGACACAAACCATATCGTGCATTGTCATCCAATCTAAACGTGCATACAAAATTTGAGCTCAATCGGTTGAAGATATCTAGGGAAGAATAACCGAGCAAATATAATCGAGTGGGGTCTCAAACGGGGTGCGCATCACGTGCACATTACAAAACAATATGTTCAATGAAAATCGGTTGAGCCCTGAAAAAACTGTGGGAGTAAAAGTGGGGAAAAATACTCAATATCTGCAAATATATTATTGTGTCGGGGGGTTTTTTGATCTTTAATTTAATATTATACATCTTTGATAGCTTGCGATGAAGGGGAGGAGATTAAAATGTAACAGTATTGTTGCAGACGGCATCAGTGCGCACGATATCGGCGCGTTCGTGGCTGATTCGCGCGTGCGCGTGCGAGGCGGGTGCGGCGGGCGCGGCGCGGCAGCACGCGGCGCTGGCGCAACTGTTGGCCGCGTTGGTTCACGCGCCTCACAGCTCTAAACAGGTTTGTCCAAAAATGCTGGCTCGATATTAGGATATCTGTTTTATGGATCGCGGATAGCAATGGGAGCTTTATCCGCTCAATCCAAGAAAAGAAATCAGGGACTCGGGTGAACCTTAAGGGGGTTGCGACTCTCATCGTCTTGCACCAGCACGGTCCATTGGCGATCCCTGACCTGACTTACTACAACTTAAGAAAGCCTCCGAAAATTCCCTGTTTTAGTGGGTAAAAATCTTATGTAATCTTATGTAAACACTCCCAAGATTGTAGGTATCTGTTGAGGGATTCGAAAGCCACGTTCGTGTTTGGTCATAAAATTTATTTTGATTCAATACTTACAAAATGAGATAAATTATTCAATTCAATTCAAATCAATATATCAACCTAAATTGTTGTTACGTGTGCAGGAGTGGGAGTGGTGCGTGATCCGGCAGTGCATAGAAGCGCTGCCGGTCACGGTGCAGCCGGCAGTAGAGCCGCGCTGGGAGCTCTTCCACGCCGAACAACTGCGCCGCGCCATCGCCCAGTGCGAGCTGCCCGCAGCGCCCTCCTCCAAGCGCATCAGCGTCACCCGCCTCCACGCCCTCCTGGCACGGGAACTGGCCACCCTCCGAGCCTCCGCCCCGCAGAGGAACCTGGTCACCGCCGAGATACAGAAAGTCCTCGACTACGTCACGCAGGTCAACAGCCAGCGGAACCTCGCCGCGACCCTGACGCACTACTACGACTCGTGGCGGCAGCTCGCGGAGATCCTGTTCTGCGTCGCGCCGGACGACCTCCTCGACCTGGAGTCGAGGAAGAATCTCCTGCTCGACCTTCTCCAGGACCTGCTCAACAAGATCCCGCCGGCGGAAGTGCTGCCGCAGATCGGGAACCTGGCGTCGGGAACGGTGCTGCTGTTGCTGGTGAACCTCCGGCACTGCTACATTCTCCAGAAGCGAGAATCCAACCTCAAGTCGTCGGAGTTCGAGGCGAGCTTCTTCGGCCCGTCCGACCACATCGTGCAGACCAAGTCCCTGACGCTGAAGTTCGTGCTCCACAAGATCCTGAGCTGGATCCTCGTGTCGAGCGGCTCCACGCAAAAGATGCGCGTGAACCTGTACGGCGCGCTGCTGAACTTCCTGAACATCGTGAACCTGAAGGCGAGCGCGGCGGAGCCCGAGGAGGAGGCGGCCGCGACCTACGTGAGCCGGCTCGACAGCTCGCAGGCGCGGCCGAGTCGCGAGGAGTCCGCTCTGAGGGCGATGGCGGTGGACGTGATCGACGGGTTCGGCGACAAGCTGTGTTCGATAGTGTGCGGCGACTGCATCGGCGCGGGGCACGACGTGTGCCGCATGGTGGCGCTGTCGTGCCTCGACACGCTGGTGGAGATCAACCCGGGGACCGATTGGATGGACACGCTCATCAACCAGGGCTACCTGAGGAGCCTGATCGATAGCTTGCTGCAGGACGACGAAGGGCTGAAAGAGGTAAGTTCTGTATTTATAGCCTTTTCAGTGGCAGTAACCCATTAATGACCCATTTCAAGGTCGGGTCTCCTCTCACATTGAGAGGGATCTAGGCCTTAGTTTGTGAGGTTGTTATAGTTGCCGTCACCAGTGGTGAGCAGAACTTTCATTGGTCGGTTTGACATTGACTGCGCTGCGGTGCACGCGATTGGTTCGACAGTCGTCAGTTCGTCAGCGTGCGTCGTCTATTGGTCCAGCACGTTTTTTCGGCTGCTATACATTGGCCGAAAGTATACAGTATCCCTACCACCGATAATCTGCGCTCACGACTCATGACGGTTACTATAGATAGCCTTTTTTGTCTCAATTCAATTGATATATATTTATCCAGCTATACTTCCTATTTAATTACAAACCATGGGAGCCATACACTCGCACCTATATTTCTTTTCCATACGCATAAATACTTAATTCAGTTTGTCTATATTAGATTGCGTTAAGTCTTGTGTATACCTGTGTAACTATCGTTTGTTCAAATTTTAGGTTAGATTGTTATTGGTGTGTATTAAAGAGTTTCTGTATTGTATCGCATCTCTGTCAATATAATCTCGTTGAACAGGCACTAGAGCCGAGCCCAAAGTCCCTCCGAGTGCTGTACGTGTACGAGTCCAAGATAGCGCTGCTGATCAAGATCGCCGGCACGCGCGTGGGCGCCGAGACGGTGCTGGCCCAGGGCGCGCTGTCCTGCCTGGCCGGCGTGCGCGCGCTGGACTGCCACCCCGACGTGCACAGTGCCAGGGACGCCAGGGACGGCGCACACGACGACGAGTTTGTGCCGTCCGTGGCCAGTAGGCGAGTGGATCACATACTACTTGTATCCTCAGAGTATTCATATGCGTAACGTGTCATTGTCTGGCACAATAGTATGGGAAGAATAGTAGACGGATAGAGATGATGTCAGACAGACTGCCATATACTCGTAATACACGAATGACTGATGTTTACTGTGAGAATAGTTTCACTATAATGTTCATGCACGATAGGAGGTAAATGGCACATAGGCTCATATATGTTATTTATTTAAACTCTTTATTGCTCACACACAGAAAGAAACATACAACATAGAAGATAAAAGATAGAATCAAACATAAAAGATAATCAGTAAAAACAAAAGTAGCACAATGCACAAATGGCGGTCTTGTCGCTAAAAGCGATCTCTTCCAGACAACCCAGTGGTGAGGAGTTGAAGAGTAGAGAGAAAAGTGAGAGAAATGTAGGGTGTGCAGGATATAATATAGAATAGAGCATCGGTACATAAATATATAGTGAGTGTTTAAAGACGTTCTCAAAGTAGTCTATAGATTTATTGCTGAATGAGTTTTTCACTGAAACACTAGACACTTTTGGTAATATCTAGGATATAGAAAATCTAAGTGTTATATCAAGAGAAAAAGTTATGGGAACTGTCTTACTTTTAGAAGCTATTTGATCGTGTATGACCTGTGTTAATACTGAATGATATTAATAATTGTGTATTTAAAAAATAAAACAGCTTGTTGTGTAGAGCAGAACTACTGTTTGAGGAAAAATGGTATGATTCTTGACGACTAACTTCATCTAATCAGACTGTTCAATCGTACTTCTTACACTAAAATTGACTTTTGATAGCAACAGTGGCCTTTTTGCGTCCTCTATGCGAATTTGATAAAGGGAGGTCTCTAGCTAGCCAATAGAGGTGATCGTTTCTGTGAAGTAGCCGTGCTCCAATACGTAATCTCGGAGCGATGTAAAAAACTTTTTCAGAATATTATTTATCTCCTGACGAATGGCGGAAGTTGCCAACTGAATACTCTTTTTAATCATTACGTTCTACAAACCACAGGTTCCGTCAGATCATAGTCCCGGCGCTGGCGCTGTGTGACGCGCTGCTGACAACGCTGGGCTCGCAGAACCACAGCTGCGTGCTTCACATCACACACTTCCTGCTCAGTCACGTCGAATGCGTCGATTTGGTGCTCAGGTATGTCGCTGCTGATGGTTACAAAAAAAAGGTGAAATTACTTCACGAAGAGGATATGAATATAAGAGTGTGGAACCTGTAAGACTTGCTGATGAGGCCACTTTCTGCCTGGATCTTGTGTGTGTATGGAGTGTTCTTGTGTAAAGTGTTCATACCTAAGATGTAAGAATTGTATTTGCAGATATCTGGGAGGGCAATTTCAGTTAGAAGATTCAATGGATAGGAGTTCCTAGTAAAGACTAAAAGTCTTCATGTCTATCATATTAAGATTGTCAGTAATCCATTAATGACCCACTACAGGGTCGGGTCTCCTCTCACAATGAGAGGGATGTAGGCCGCCGTCCACCACGCACCACTACTGCCCGTTGCTGGACGAACATGCCTTTGAGAACATTTTTTTTTGTGAACTCTCAGGCATGCAGGTTTCCTCACGATGTTTTCCTTCACCGTAACAGCAGGTGATATTTAATTTCATAAATCGCACATAACTTTTTTACAAAGTCATTGGTGCGTGCCACTGGGATTCGAACCCGGACCCCTCGATTCGAGGTCGAATTCTAAGCCTTAATGTGATAGACATTAAGTCTACTCGCATCTAGTTTTAACACAACGTCTCCAGTTTCCGTTTTTTAAAGTCCGTTTTCGTCTTCATCTAACAGACTTCCCCTCTGTTCCAGGGCGGCGCACCCGAACTCCCCCCGAGGGCTGCTCGTCGAGCTCGAAGCGCTGACCTCGGTGATCGCGCGCGCCTCCAACCGCGAGGTGTTCGGCGCCGTGTGCGCGGACACCGCGCTGCAGGCGTGCGGCGCGGGCGTGCGGCGCGTGCAGGGGCTCGTGCTGGCGCTGCTGCCGCGCTTCCAGCTGCCGCCGCCGCGCCCGCACCGCGACCACGACCACGACGCGCGGCTCTACTACAAGGTGCGTGTGGCGTGCGGCGTGGGCGCTGCGCCGACACTGCCGCTCCAGGGTTCGATGCTGGTGATCACCCATTCAGCCAACCCTTTCGGCCTAATCTACAAGCTAAGAGTCGCTCGAATACGTCTCTTCGGCTCTTCATTATTCATCTATTTAATTCATTGCTAAGTTAAGTATTTCCTTAGAGAAGTCCTAACCATATTATTATGTTCCCTATCATCGATCAACCTATCGACAGCTGTTGTACATTGATCTCTCAGAATCGATGCCATTCCGAAGTTTACTATTGAACTCGTTATTGGACATTGACCTCTCAGAACTACTCCGAGGTTATGACGTGGTCTTGCCTTTCATGGATCATGTTTTTAAACGGATCATGCCAAGTAGTTTATGTGACAACTGCCATAATGTCGATCATACCCGACCTGACTCGTCACTCATCATACTTCATGAACAAATAAAAAAAAGGTAAAATTAGAACTTAAAAAAACTGTAACTAAGTGGTTGACTAATTTTACCTATGGAGACACAGAAAACTTATTAAATAGAATAGCCTAACGGACACACACACACGCACGCACGCGCACACACACAACCACATACCATAGGGTGTTTTTTTTATAAGATATGGAAGAGTGGGACATCCTGGCACAGGTAAATTTTTACTTAAAAGCATGTCCCAACAACAGTTAATTATTGTACTCACTTTATGTAACAAATAAACTATTTTTCATTTTCATTTTCATTAACTGCATCTTGTTTATTCGCAGTTTGTAATTTTGTATGCAACTGCCTGGAGTTACCTCTAATTTTCTATGTCTGTTCCCAGATCGTATGCAACCTATTGCTATACGCCCGCAACACACTAGACACTTCAGACGTCGGCGGCTGGGCGTCGGATGCAGCACGGAAGGGCGGAGCCGCGGCCCTGGAGCTGTCTCGACAGCTGCTGCAGCGGCGAGGGGCTCACGAGAAGCTGCTGGCCACCACGCAACATCAGCTGCACAGTGTTCCCGCTATGACCTTAGCTGGTAAGTCACTTTGAGGGAAGGGTGACAGCATGTTGTCATAGATGGCTGCCTTAGGAGAGACGTGAAACTTCTTTTTGAAGGGCGCCTAGCTCCACTGTTTGATAAGACCGCAAGCGATCAAAAGTCAGTATCCGGATCGGTGACTGCTAGTGGTGAATTAAATGCGCGCTTCCGTGCTTCGGAGGGCCCGTTATTGATCCGTATTGAGGTAGGGTGGTGGAGTATACTCCAGGCCTCTCCCGGTCGTGGGGAGAGACTACCCAACAGGGGTCATAAAAAAAGAATGCGTTTATCGTTGACTGTTACACGAGATAGATGTTTTGTATGAAAAATGAACGTTCCAATTATGATTGAGAGAAAGCTGAAGGCATGCTGTCATAATGGCTGTCTTAGGAGAGGCCGGGATTGGGGACATCTGGTCCCACCTTTAAGTTCTGTCAAAAGTAAGGAGAAGGTTCAGTAGGAGGTGAAACTCCCACTTAACCGATATCACTTCCACCGTTCCGGGTGCCTATTAAAGATTATTTAATGTCGCAAAAACGACAGCATTTAGGTGGTAGGTACAAAAAGGCGTGAGTGGGAAGGTTTCATAGGTGGTAGCTATTCAAGAAGGAATCTTACTGTTAGAGGCAAACCTTACTCTGGAAACTTGTCAAGTGCTCATAAAGATACATGATTTTTTGACTGAACAGACATGAAGAAGCTCCTCGGCGACGAGAGCACGCCGTCGTCGCCCCTGGAGGCGCGCGCGGCGGTGGTGTCGCAGCTGCGCGCGAGGGGCCGCGTGCGCCGCCAGGAGCTGCAGTGCTGCGAGCACGCGCTGCACGCCGCGCTGTACCTGGTGTGGGCGCACACGCGTCTCTGCCTCCGCGTCGCGCTGCCCCACCTGCCGCCCACCGATACGGGGCACGGTGGTGAGTACGGACGGTGGTTGCCGCCGCTCGACGACAGATGGCGCCACGGGTGTACTGAATCACGCCGTTGGAGTTTTGTACAGCGGCGATACAGTATCTAAAAATAACGAAAAGCTAATAAAAGGGCTTACAACAAAATAGTTCAAACTCAAACTCAAAAGCTTTTATTCATTATTAGGTACAATTTGTGCACACTTAATGAAAGTCGTACAGATAAATTATACATTCTACATTCATCCGCTTTGATCGCCCCTCAGGCAAAACGTAGACTGGGAGAAAAAATTGGGCGGAAAAAAACTCCCAGCACGCTTTTAAAAGTAAATAAAACTTAGTCTATAGTGCAGTATGGCTAGGTCCAATAAAGGAACACACGTGACAGCTATCGTGTGTGTCAATATCGCCCCATTGCCATCCGTTCATATCGGCAATATACATACAATTAGATTGATATTATTGATAGGTGTCCACCCCCATCACCGGACGACATTACCGCAACAGAGGTGCCAGACGCATTATCGCGTCTGGCACCTCTGTTTTTTTTAGCGGGGGTTTTATTCTTTTATATATAAAAATGAATCGCTGTTCGATAGTCTCGCCTCTATTTGATTTTGAAATGGTTGTGTACGCCCAAGGGAGGTTTCAACGGGGAGAGAGAGAATAGTAGGAACTTCTATATTTGGCAGAACACGTTAACACTATAATATGTGTGCAGGCGTGTCGGCGGCGGGGGCGCTCGCGGGCGCGTTGGGGGAGGAGCCGGCGGCGCTGCGCGCGCAGCTGGTCAGCGTGTTCAACGAGCGCTTCACCGACGACCTGCTCGACACCACCAAGGTATAACTGAACCAGACACGTCAATGGAAGCGCCACCTCATCATTAGATATGGTGACACTGCCTGCCTGGACCATCGGTCCCTTTTATCGTTATCGATGTCCTGTTTTTGCACGCTCATTGGCCCTATGATAAAGTCGTCTTACGCGCTCACAATCACATCTCACAATTTTCCACCAAAACCGCAGAATACATAACAGTACAAGTACAGAAGGCCCACTTCGAAAAGTCATTTAAAGAAATATACACTCTCGCGCAACGCTTAATCACCTGCGATAATGTTGCGTCTCTTTCTAGCGCGTAACTGTTACCTTTTCTGACAAAAAACGGGGTTGTGTTCTTTTAAAAAATAAATGAATCTGTATCGCTATCTTTGTTAAGACAATTAAACACTGCACAGTATCTTTTTCTCCATGTTTTAAACAATGCAACGAACAAATGAAGTACCTACATAATCGCCACGTCACTCGAAGCTCGCGCACTGCCACTGACTATTCTATCCGGATATGCAGCTGTAGCGTAGGTACTCGTATATTTTTGATACTTTGGAGGGGCAGGGGAGATCTCCCGCCAGGCGATGTCACTGCCTGGGGACCGCGGTCCGAATGTTGACTTCGGACCATTTGTATATATGCAGAGATTCTGAAGAACTTTGATAGCGCGTTTGAGGATACGTGTTCCGATTGGCCAGTTCGGTGGTACTGTGTGACGTGTTCATTGTTTACTACACTCGCTGCTTGCGTCGTGACGCGTGGTCTCGCGCCGCTACATCACCTACACGGGGAGTAGACCAGGCGTGCCAAAACCAAAAAATACAATAATTTCTTTTCGTTGCAGAACCAGCCGCCAGTACAACGCGGGTTCCTAGAGGTCCTTCTCAAAGATATAAAGACCATGATCCAGTTTTCTCCGCTCTGATACTGTATTAATACGACTATGTTTTGATACTATATTCCTCGATTTACTAATTTAATGCATTTAATTTTGTAAGTTGATTATTGAAAGAAATTGATTAAATATTTTTAAGTAAGCACGTCTTTTATTTGAACTTCTGCAATTTGATTGTCTCACTATGTTTATCTACCCAAAGAGTACTTAAAATTCAGACAACCTAATCGATGTAAATAACTATTGTGATACAAAAATAATAAGTAGTATGACTATAATTATGTTATAGCCAATTAGCTGGCAGTGATCGGCACGAAGCTTCAAACGACGATACTTGTGTATAAAACACACTTATTGTGCAGATAATGGGCGAGGTACCGATGTATCATCCAATAAAAGATTTCAAGATGCAAGCGTAACTTTTTCTACATGCTGAATAAACTTAGTTCCCCAGGGGACCAGCGTCGTTACTCGTTATACGAACATTGTGATAACAGCTTTCGCATGCGCAATCGTTCCACCATCGTCTGAATATACTCGTACATGATCGTACAAATATGTACTACGAGACTTCACTCGCGGCTTCGATTTTAGAGCTTGGTCCAGCGAGTGAAAAACGAACCCTATTTGTTCATTTTTATTTGTTTCTCGGTCTAGCAATTTTAACGGGTCAAAATCAACAATATTAATACGCGACTAAATTGACGTACGAGTAATTAGCACGCAGTGTGAGCGCCCTCATAGCACATGTATGGTTGGTGTACTGTTCGTGCGTGTAGGTACGTATGTACCTATATACGCACGAGTAAAATTCGTACACAATATCTTGGGTTGCGGCCGGGTCATTCTGGTGGTACCCACACCAGCGAACGCCTATCTGACCCCTCCCCTTCCCTATACCAAAGAATGCAAGCTATATGCAAACGCTTCAAAAAGATATACTACAGTTAAGGGATCCCACACAAAACTGCGATGCGATGCGATGCCGCATCGCAGGAAACTGCGATGTGAATTTCTGCGATACGATTTTGTGCGGCAAACCGTTTGGTAGGACTTATACCTTCAACTGCCTTCAAGTGTAGTCAGCCGATAACGGAACTAGTTCCGATATGTCAATAAACCGTTCCAGGTTCAATCCATTACAAGACATGATTTGCGCATCTTTAACTAAAAGTCTTTTAAAAGGGGCGTCAACTAGTATGACGTAATATCGCAGGAATGCTCGATGCGAATGGGGTCGGACGTTCTTGCGGTGCATTCAATATGTAAAGAACCCATGCAGAATGAAAGTGCAAGAGGCATGAAAGCGAAAATTGTAATCAATGTCGATAACAACGAATTTTGTTATAATAGTATAGGCTGCAACAACGTTGGAGGGATTCGAAAAATGTAGGTATATACCTACAACAGATATGTCAGTAACCCAGTAATGACCCACTACAGGGTCGGGTCTCCTCTCACAATGAGAGGGATGTAGGCCGCCGTCCACCACGCACCACTACTGCCCGTTGGTGGACTGCACATGCCTTTGAGAACATTTTTTTTTTGTGAACTCAGGCATGCAGGTTTCCTCACGATGTTTTCCTTCCCCGTAACAGCAGGGGATATTTTATTTTATAAATCGCACATAACTTTTTTTACAAAGTTATTGGTGCGTGCCACTGGGATTTGAACCCGGTCCCCTCGATTCGAGGTCGAATTCTAAGCCACTGGGCTATCACCGCTGTCACAACAGATATAATCCTAGGAAATTGCTCTACCGCTGGAACTTTGTTGCACTAACATCATTATGACAAAATATCTATTTAGGTATTTCATTAATTCGTGAATATACTTACAAATTGGTCGCTATGGTAGGTGTAAAAAATTGGCAGCCCTTGTCACCAGGCGACGTCACTGACACGGTGGCTAGGCGCATTAACAATTTGCGGTGGTTATAGCGCCGCGGGTAACTAAAGGTGAAAGTTGGTAGCGGGCTTCATGTCGTCGCTTCATGTCGCCACGACACGTCATGATTTCGAACCAGACTGCAGACGGCAAAAGTTAGTTAGCGACACTACTGATTGTACTGATCCGCGGTCGGGCGACACTGGCGTCGGCCGCTAGTCGACGCGTAGCTAGCTTCATGTCGCTAACTAAAGAGGGAATTTTATAGAAATACATAGAAACCAGTAGTGTCGTAGCGACTCGTCGTCCGCTGCTGCTTCATGTCGCCCACTACCAACTTGCACCTTAAGCTTACTACGCCGAGCCGCTGCCACGCGCCATACCTAGATGTGGTAATATAACGTGTTAGTACTCGTATGTCTCTTGAAGCTAATTGAATATTTACTGTAGCGCACATGACATAGGTCAATGTAATCCGACGTTAATAAACAGAACTTAAAATGATTGTTTTGAATTAATTTAACATATAAGTATGCATACATCCAATCGAATCCACATTGGATTATTACCTATGAAAAAAATGTTTTTTTTTTTCAAAATAATCCAATCCAAAATAATAAAGCAAAAGCTAAAATTAAAATAAAACTAAAATCAACAAAGCTATTAAAACTAGTTTTAGACTAAATGGAAAGTTTGCAATATACATATAATAATATCATATTTATAAACAACTTTAAAAAGGAATGAATAAATAAATAAATTAATTAAAACTGTGTCGAGAGATTTTTCCTCCGGCTTATCTCTCTACCCAGAAATGGGTGGCACATAGTATAGCCGATGAGTTCGATTAGGAAAAATATTAAAATAAATAAATAATTGGACTGCTAAACTATCATAACTTATTTTGTCATAAATAAAATGTAAAATTAAGCACTAGTTATTTAAGACATAATTATTGTATGCCCGCATAGGGTAGACGTTACCTATTATAATTTTGTAACATCTTACTCGTGTACCTAACAGTCAACAATAAACGCATTCTGCTCTTTTCTTAAAAATGATCCTACAATAACGGTAATGTTTACCGTTGTCGAGTCCGGTATTCGCTCTGAGGACCGAAGCGCAATCATATATATTATTCTATTAGGTATGAGTAAGTTCTATTGCGAATATAAAGTTCCTGTTTTTAACATACCTAGGCCTATTTCATTTCATAAACAGCACAATCAACGAAACCTAAATTAAGTACCTACGTGTAAATCTATTGTCTGTATTGTGTATCTACTATCTCGGTACCTACCTAGGCAAATTTAAGATTTTAAGATTTTAAAGATTTATTTTAAGATTTAAAGATTTATTGAACAAATACTTAGTTATTTGTAAGTATGTACTTATAAAAACCTACTTCAGCCGGTCCATCAGTTTTTTTAAACAATAGGCGTGTGTTTGGTTAATTTTCACTTCAGCTGCTGTCACAAACTGTGAAACGCTTCAAGCCCTAGACATTACTGAATAAGTATCGATAGTTCCATCCGTTTTCGAAACAAATCGAAGCAATTAAAACCTTGAACAGTTCGCCGCGGCGCATCCCGACCGTCCTTTGTCCTGCCGCGTCGCAATACAAACCCATCTTCTATTCAGAACGTAAAAACCCACTCGTCGCGCAAAATATCAATTTAATTGGAGATCTGCGGGCAGCCTCTTTACCTCGCTAACTTTTCGATTTACATTCAAAACGGTCTTTTAAAAACCAACTCAATAACTACGGGTCTAAACCCTCGTTTCAATGCGTACTTTACAAATCGCTCGCGTGGAAAACTTTGCAGCTTCGCCCCTATTGGCGGGCGGGTTGGAGGCGGAGCCCCAAACTCCGCCCCGTGACTGCCGCGCATGCTAAACGCGATTTAAACCCCGTTTAAGCGGTGTTTTGGGCCAAAACCGCAAGAAAATGTATGTAACATCGGTTAGGGGTAGGGCGTTGCTAAATGAAAAGATTTTCTTGGTTGAGCGGTTTGAACATGGCTGACAGTCATCTCGGTAGCGCGGGAAAGTGCAGCTGTCATTATACGGAGTTATCGCGGCTCTAATTGATATTTCAGTCATTAATAGGAAGGATTTAAATTATAATTGCTGCTAATAAATTATAAAAATTTGTTAAATAAACTGAACACTTGAACTTTTAAAATTAATTGAATGATAACGATGCTGTTCATAGCGGATAAAAGCGCGAAAATGAGATTCGAAATTTAAACGCTTTGTTTCTTTCTAAATTTTGGTGTCGAGTGAATGGATCCGAACATGGACAGCCACAAATCGTTTCTCATCAAGGACCTGCTGGGAGACGTCCTGAGACCAGGAGTACCAGGAAAGTTAGGTAAATAACTGCAAAACTAATTTTTGTCTTCATCTTTAAATTTGAAAGTTAAAAATTTTAAGAGTTTCTACACTACGTAGGTATTTTAAAGAGTCCAGAGTTCGATTCGCGCTGGACAATTATGTAAAGCTCGATTTGCAGTAGGTAGATGTAGGCATAAATAGGTAAATGATTGGCTGCAATCCTTTTATTGGTCACGGATATTCCCTGAATTATTCTCCACTTTACTGCCCCAATTTTAATGTCGTGGCCAACCATTGTTCTCACCACCCGAAAGGTTTCCGTCCAAGTTTAATAACTGCTACGAGCCGCCGTCACCGCCGCCGTAGCGCAGATAGTTTTCATCTCACGTGTTTCGGTTGGGGAGCCGGGAGGTGTGTCGGAGAAAAGTTTAGAAGTCTTTGTGCTGAATTTGAAGCGCCTCCGCCGTCACTTTAAATAGTGCGTCGGTCATGTTCGAGTTTAAGTGATGGTCCATGCGCTGCTGTGTGCGGGGTGCAGAGGTTCGGAGAAGAATCTTACCATGCGGTCCTCCTAGTCCATGGACTGCTGTGTGCGGGGTGCAGAGGTTCGGAGAGGAATCTTACCATGCGGTCCTCCTAGTCCATGGACTGCTGTGTGCGGGGTGCAGAGGTTCGGAGAAGAATCTTACCATGCGGTCCTCCTAGTCCATGGACTCCTGTGTGCGGGGTGCAGAGGTTCGGAGAAGAATCTTACCATGCGGTCCTCCTAGTCCATGGACTCCTGTGTGCGGGGTACAGAGGTTCGGAGAAGAATCTTACCATGCGGTCCTCCTAGTCCATGGACTGCTGTGTGCGGGGTGCAGAGGTTCGGAGAAGAATCTTACCATGCGGTCCTCCTAGTCCATGGACTCCTGTGTGCGGGGTGCAGAGGTTCGGAGAAGAATCTTACCATGCGGTCCTCCTAGTCCATGGACTCCTGTGTGCGGGGTACAGAGGTTCGGAGAAGAATCTTACCATGCGGTCCTCCTAGTCCATGGACTGCTGTGTGCGGGGTGCAGAGGTTCGGAGAAGAATCTTACCATGCGGTCCTCCTAGTCCATGGACTGCTGTGTGCGGGGTTTTATTTTTATTCAAAAAAAAAGCTTATAATTTGCTTTCAAAAATAATTAGAGTTTTATATACTTTATGTGTTTAAATCTTTATAATTTTGTGTCTGCTTTATTTTTATATCGCAAATTAAAGTAAAAAGGCACGCTAAGACTGCTTACCAGATAGGATAAGTGTAAAAAATGAACTATACCTATAGTAAACGTCATGAAGCGTGAGCACAGATTATCAGTGGTAGAGATATTGTACACTTTCGGCCAATGTACAGCAGCCGAAAAAACGCGCTGGACCAATAGACGACGCACACTGACGACTGTCGAACCAATCGTGTGCACCGCAGCGCAGTCAATGTCAAACCGGTCAATGAAAGTTGTGCTCACCACTCGTGACGGCAACTATACATCCCTTCAACGATGAGAGTTCCTCTGAAGGCCGTCGCTGTCGTGGTTGTGGAAAAATGCGAAACTTACTTATAAGTATGTACTTCCGATAAAGACGAGTCCGGCATCACCTCTGTCGACAGCGACACTGACCCGGATTTTTCCACCTCAAAAGGCTTGGCTGTATGGGACCACCTTACATCAGGTGTTTTTGCACATTCCTTGGCGATTTTTCTATTTCTGTCTATGTTGTAACTGACCTATTCATTCCTTGGACGTCACCTGAGATACTTCTCAAAAAACCTGGAAATTGACTGACCTGGTATGCCATCGAATATTTGAGATAAAAACGCACAAAAATGTTAAATCGGATACCTCCACTTTTTCAAAATTGTTCGTCACCCATATCTCACTAACGAGTTCATCGATTTTGAAACGCGGCACTTATCGCAGATTTTTGATGGTAAAAACTAATTTGATTATGGGTTTAGCCATTATTTCAAAAATGAATTTAAAAAATATTTTACTGAATCTATCGACAATAAAGCAAACGGTAGGTTTGCTTTATGTGCGTAACTACATAATAGGTATTATTATGTAGGTATTGTATTTTTACGGAATCTCCTCTAGTTGATATTTAGAACGATTTCCAAGAACCTTAAAACGTTGAGGTCCAAGGTGATCTCAAAATGCTTTAAGATTTTTTTAAAATTTTAACTTACCTTAGAGGTAATTTTTTTTGGTAAATTTATTAAAATTTAAGTTGCTAGTCTTATCCTTCAGTATTATATTCGAATCTGACAATATTTAATTCATATTATTTCAAATACAGCACCAATACCATTGACCTAGGTCTAAATGAAAATAAAAAAGGAAACAACATAAAGAACAACAAGATCGTTTCTAAAACTTTAATCCTTTAACCAACAACCAGAGAGCATTATCCTGTGGGCATACGTGCTCAAGTGTGCGCCGCGCCCAGCTAATAAGCTGCCAATTTGCGAGTGTGCGCGCACCCTTACCATGTAGGTGCATACATTACAGCCTAATTTTCAATCTTGAATCCTTAATCAAGTTATTTTAATGAATTTTTCATATAATATTATGAATTTACAACGCAATGACGGGGAATGGCGGGCAAATAAGCCAAATAAGGCCACTCGTAGTTTCAACAAATGTTTTGACTACCAAATGTGGAATGCCGAGGTAATTAGGAATCGTTGCAATGGTAATGTAGTGTGGAGAGTATGAATTAGTACTGTTGTCCTGTAATGAGATGCGTAGTGCTTTCGTAGACGCGCTACGGATGTGCTACGGACCGCTACGAGCTGACTACGCAATTGTATTTTTTTTGTGTTCGTTACTTTGTTAATTTACAGTAACATGTTTTAAACAGTAGGTAATGTTAAAACAAACAGTAACAGGTTAATAGTAGTACAATGAAAGCAATCACGAAGCAATCGCAGTGTATTGTAGGTATACCAAAAATAAATATTGTCTTTCTTTCAATCTCGAAAATAGCTAATCATACAAGGCAGAATAGTTGTCGTAAAACAAGCAAGTTCCTGTGTTTAGTAGCCTACTTATACCTACAAAAAGTACCTACATACGCGATATTTATTGCGAAGTATTATGTTCCTTATCACATCGTTCGCAGGACTGACAACCGATGGGGAAAAAAGGTCCTCGAATGGAGACCACGTTTAGGCGAAAGGGGCACAGGCCGCCCTCCGACCAGGTGGACTGACGACCTGAAGAAGACAGCGGGAAACCGTTGGATTCAGAGGGCCCAGGACCGGGCGGAGTGGCGTCGATTAGGGGAGGCCCATGTCCAGCAGTGGACTACTAAGGGCTGAAAGGAAGGAAGGAAGGATTATGTTCCTAAAGTTCAGGTGTTCCTGCGCAGTTACTATAATGCAAGGAGAAAGTCGAAAGGTCTCCCGTAAATACCTACCAATGCAAATGTAGTGAAAAACCGTGAAAACTTAAAACAACTCAGTACCGATTTTACGACATCACATAATGTTGGCTACCATACTCGAGTACCTATAATAAAATATAGCACTTATTTAGTTGGATTGAAAGATATAAAATATGAAACATTTTCTAGTCGTCGTATTAGTTTTGTACAAGGCACATGAGGGGTCCGTTCGTTAAAAGTAGTAAAGTTACGCGACAAGTAACGACCTCTTAAAATACGTGACCACTCGCAGCCACGAGCCACCCCCTTGAACCACGACAAGAACGTCCCTCAAATGCCTTATTTTATTCTTACACACATGCTTACTGAGTGTTTAAACATATTTATCTTGACGCTACAAAAATTCGCAATTTCTTGGTCTCGATCTGAAAAGTCGAATTTTGTCGTCGAGTAGATCTGTGTCTTGAACATGAACACTATCGTCAAAGTATTCGTACGGTAAACGTCTGTCATTAGTATATCATATTATGTCAGTCTGCCTTCACATCTTCCCATACAGGCAGCTCGATACGATTACTATACGAAAATGTGTAAATTCCCCGTTTTGAGGTCTTAGGAAGCTATTCTGATGGTTATATTTATTAAAATATTACTGTTTGTTAAGCTATCAAGACGCATAGAGTGTGCATATGCGTGTACCTATGTGCTTTATAATCATGCATCTTCATCTTCAATTCCAAGATGGCGGCCGTGGGACGGGTCACGACCCTACAAATTTGAATAAACCTTTTCCAACTGCACTGCGTCCTCTGACAAATGCACATAAAGCCCAAAAAATGTAACCTTTCAATGGACTATTCGCAATATGTTTTTTGTAAACAAAACGCGGCCCGTCAACGACCGAAACGAGAACATTATCGAACAAAACGCTGGTTGTGCTCTATGCAGGGCTTCAATTAAAATTTTTGGGAACTCTTCAATAATACCACTAATTTTAAAGCTATGATATGGTAGTCAGTTTGTCCTTTTTTGCGGAACGATGCAGAAATGGGCTATTGAACGAACATTATGTACGAAATTGGCCTCGTATTCGTATTGTCAGTATTATTATACAACGAGTAGGTTCATTAAATAACAAAATGTGTACAGCGAATTTTATATTTCATTTTTATTTTTATATTTAAATTTGTCGTATTCCTGTTAATAAGACAAGTAGTAGAAGTCCTTTCTGGGGTCGTAAGAGGATGGAATCATACAGTTTTCATTACTCTATGGATGGCATAAGTGATCGCTTCAAATCTTCGCAACTGAAACACAATGAGGAACATTGGCGTATTCAGTTTTTTGTGTGGCTATCGATGTGGCGGTGTGAATGTATGTCTGTACGAATTCATTTGAGTCTGCGTGTCATACAATACTGCAAAACAATAAGAAATGTTTAAGTATTGCTATGAAGCGCGCATAGCCACGGTGACCGAGTAGACCGCAAGCGATCGAAAGAGCTAAGCAACAATTTTTGAAACATGCAAAAATGTTTCTTCGAAGACATCGTCAAAACTTTTGTTTAGAAAATCTGTTAAATACAAAAACCATAGCAAAAAACAACTTTAACATCACCCTCCCAAGCAATTGTACCAAACTATTAAAAGAATATTTCTTTATTGTACGCTTCTAATTGACCTTCACGAGTCGATCATCATTATGCGAAGGGCCGCATATGCTCTCGAGCGCAGCACGGCGCCTCTTGTGCGCGCACGCGTCCGCCACGCGCCGGCGTCGAACGACGATTGACTTATCATTCATTCACTCATCCTGCCTTTGTCTATGCTCTGTGGCCATAGAGTGTGGTTTTGTATTAATGTTTAATGGACTGTAGAATGGCTTTTTTTGATCTGGGCTTTCTTTAATTTCCGTGTTGGCCTTAGATTTAAAATATTTGACACGCGGCTATTTTCAGCAGCAGCAGCAACCTGACTTGTAACAATGTTATTAATACGTAAAGCGAAAATTTTGGGTACAATTTACAGATAACGCGAATGGAGTACTTTGAAACTTGGCACAATTAGAGTTTATATGGAGAAGAAGGCACGAATTCTAAAATTTTTAAATAAAATGCATGATAAATACATGCAATTCATGAAAAAATAAGCCACGCATACTACCGTAAAATTCAGCACTTTGACATGCACACATAGACAAACATGGCGTATATGTACATTCCGTTATGTATCAAATTTAATAAATTATAGTCGAACTTCAACTACTAGAGACCGCTAGTCTCTAATATAATTAATTTTTGAACATTACGATATTACCTATGCGGTTTATAAGACGGTTATAAATAGCTACCGCCGCGTTAGAAATTAATTCCGTTTCACTAATCGAGCTTCCAAAGGAATTAATACTTACAACTGATTGGTCAATGCGCGCGGCATAGAGATAAGTGAATCAATAAGCGGCTAATGAGCCAGTGGCTAATAAGAGTCACGCGCATCAACCAATAGGCGCGCAGAGATTATTTTCTTTGGGAGGTCGTTTCGTGGAATGGCCACGTAGACTGGTTTTTTTCTTATCATTTCCGTTTTCTTTGTATTCTAGGCAAATCAACATGTGTTCTACCACATTTCAGACGTTCGTTTTGTCGATTGCGTCGATGGACTAGGCTCTTACTTACGCTTCTTTCGGCAATAAAAGAATCTCATCCGACACTGATTGACCTCTAGTGCATTATTTTTGAATCCTCACTTAGGCAACAACAATTTTGGTGTAAGGCATATTATATAACACACTTTTATGACCAGCCATGTCTTTTTTATTTTTCTGGTAATTTGTCCACCTTCATACCCACTTGCAATAAAAAATACTATGGCATTTTTTTCGATTAAACCACATTTTATACAGATTTTCCAACATGTGAATGTCCTCCAATAACTCGTTAGATCAATCGAGACGGCACTAGACATCAAGCTGATTCGAACGCGGTAATACACACCACGCGACAAATTAGTCGCATGCCCCGCTGAGATGCCAGAGGCGATACGACGACTGGAGATCTTGATCCTTAATCCAAAGATTTTTAGGTTTATGTCAAGATGGAGTATCAGGATATCAAAAATTGGGAACCTAAAATGACTTATTTTTATACGATGACCACTTAGGCCACTTATCATTAGCAGGATCGTTGATGATTTAACTGTTAAATCATCGAAATTGTCACCCTATTCAAAATATCTGATTACCTAATTTGGAACATGTTTTGAGGACCAATGATGAGGTACAACATTTTAGTGCCATTGAGATATTGTTCCGGCCGACTGAGCGAGTGTTTTAGTCTTTTAAATAGTATCTTTAGAAGTAGCATTCGCGCGTCCAGGCTATTGGTGTAAAATGTACCAATATTGACGACCCGAGTGGCGCAGTGGTTAAGACACTGGTGCGCTGCGCGGAGGGTCCTGGGTTCGATTCCCAGCAGAGCAGAGGTTCGAATGATGAATTTGAATTTCTGTTTCTAGTCTGGGTGTGTTGCGTTCTTGTCTTGTGTGTGTCCATGGCACCCACGACACAGGGAATCCTAGTGTGGGGCTATGAGTGTGAAGCGTTGTTTATTTATTTAAAAAAAATTAAAAAAAAATTGGTGTCACTGAATCCCAAGGATAAAATTAACATGCAATCTTAATTAGAATGCTGGGAGGATATTGTGTACTTACTTATTGATATTATTTGATTTTCTCATTCCCATTAGATGAAAATATAAAAAAATACAAGTTTTTTTATAATTTCGCAAATCGTTTATGAATTTATTCGTGCTGTGTTTGATATGCTAGATATAATTTAGCGTAAATTCAAAACATTACGACCCATAAGCCGCGTACAATCGTTTGTCGTGGGGTCGCCCTATTTAAACCATCGGTCGCCCGCCGTCGTCACAATCACGGATAAATAACAAGAACAACAGTTTATCGTAGGTACTATTAGCGACGACTGTTCAAATTCCAATGAATATTGTATTTATTTCTTCGAGGCGTGACAGACGGGGACAGGGGCAATTTTGAATGAGAATGACTGTTTCATTCAATCAATGACCGGATCTGATTCTATTGCTTTGATGTTCGGTATTAGTTTGTATATAGTGAGTGTGAAAAAGTTACATAGTGTTGATTGGAAAAACAATTTCATTTCAACTGGAAAAATCTGTGATATTTTTTCTAGTTTTGGGGAGGTGATTTCTAGAATTATACCTTATTTGAGGCCGCCCATCATGCGACCTTACATGGGATTTTATTTCATTTGAGGTTGGACGTGACCAAAATATTCTTTAGTTAACATGTGCCGTTAGTATGGGAAGATGTCAGAAAGACTAACATGCTCCCGTCATTGGTGGCTTCCACGTTTACAAAATAATGCATTTTTCTTTAAACATTTTTTTCCAATTTGTAGGTATTATTAAACAGTACTTTCAATCTGCGCAAACTGTGACCAGGAATACATAAAGGCAAGTGCATTGTTTTCATTTAAATTGCAAATACTGCTCGCTCAGTTGATCTCCTTTTGGTTTTAAAATGAACAGTGTTTTGCATTTGATACTTTTTCTTTTATTAATTTTACTTAAGAGGCCTGTAATTGGTGACGAAAAAATGTCTGAAACTGAAAGGAAAATTTCGAATTTAGAATGGTATTAAAATTTGATCCATTCCATTTATTTTGTAAACACAACATAATTAAATCTATTATTCAATCCGGTTGTTTGTCTGAAAATGTACCTGATGCCGGAATTTTTTGCCAAAAATTAAAATCTTTTACGTCCTCCTCGCGTCGTTTCCTCAATGCTGAGGGTCGTGAGGACCTCTGGACTAGGATGTGACAATTAAGTTAGATTGGAAAGATCTTAATTTGTCCTTCCATATCGTGCGATCTGTAGCGATGTGGAGAGCTTCGTGCATCTGGGTACCAAGTGTGGTGCGGATCTGACCAACGTCTCGAGCTGCGACCGTGCGGTCTTTTCTTCGATCTTGCCAGTGACTATGAGTCTTTCCAGATTGAATACCACTGTTTTTATTTAAACACTTGGCTACATCGATGATACTTTCGTTTCATAAAACAACTTAAATATTATTTTGCTCTAAAACAAGTGAAGCGAAACACATTTAAAACCAACGCAAACCCAGTGAAAAGAACTTGAAACAGAAAAACAAACCGATATGAATAGGCGCAGCCCGGATTCGTTAGCAATGTTTTGGTAGAAGAAATCCATGCGGAAACATTAAGAACCCGCGATCCGTCCTTCAGGGGAAGAATGTTCGCTAAAACATATTTATGCAAAATTATAACGAGATACACTCGAGCCGCCCTCACGGCCCCGCGAAATAACAAGTAATCGGCAGCGCTGCGAATGTTTAGCGGTGGATCCGTGAAAAGCGTCCCGGCGATGAATGCCCACTCTCCACCATTTTCATGCAAATTAAAAGACACAAACTCATACACAAGATTCCCTCCCGCGCTAAAACACACCATTCACGGCGCTCGCATTCAGCGCGAGAGTGGAAGGGAACGCCCCGAGGCATTAATTAGAGCAGAAACTCGTGTCTATGGCCGTTCCTTTTTTAACTGAAGTCTTTATACGAGGCCTCGCTTTGTGCTCCGTTTGTGCTCGCGGGTGTCAAGTCTTAGTGTCAAGCGGTGTTTTATCTCCTTTGTTAGGTGATTCGCGGGGCTGTAACAAACATGCGTCTCTTGTGTCAGTCAGGGTTGGAGACTCAATTTGGGTTTGAGTTGTTAAACTTACATCCACAAAAAACAATACTTATGTTATGTTTACATTTTAAATAACAAAGGTAATTTTTTTTTTAATAAAAGCGTTGTCTTTGTCTTACAACACAGGTGGATATGGGCCTCCCCTAATCGACGCCACTCCACCTGGTCCTGGGCCTCTGTACCCAACGGTTTTCCGCTGTCCTCTTCAGGTCATTAGTCCACCTGGAAAGAGGACGGCCTGTGTTCCTTTTACGTAAACATGGTTGCCAATCGAGATCCTTTCTTCCCCATCGGATGTCAGTCCTGCGAACAATGTGGCCAGCTCATTGCCAGTATTGCCAACTTTAATTGTCGTTTACATTTTAAACTTACATAATTCACCCAAAAAAAGATAACACTTTCAATTACAATTTGATTTAATTGATTTCAATTATGACATCACAAGCATTAATAATCTTTTCCTTTCGAAAGGTCCGCATCAAGATGGCGACGAAAATTTCACGCAAAGAAGCGACTCGGCGATGAGTCAAAACCTGGAGAATTCAGACGCTGATGACGACATATCTGTCGGCGACAACCGAAGCGAGACGTCCACACCGAAGAAACCATTCGAAAATGAAGCAGAATTCCAAAAGAAACCCGAAATCCAAAAGAGGTCAGAACTGGAGGAGGATCGATCGTCCCCGATTGAATACAATGGCAACAACAGATTTTCGAATTCCGAATACAATTCTCCTTTCAAAGAAGACGAGCACGAGTTCGATAGACAAGATGAGCCGATGAAGTTGTATGACAGCTCACTCTTTCATCTGTATAGGCCAGAGAGAGATGGGAAGGAGGAAGGTGCTGAAAGCGCGTTTGGGATGGCCGGTTCCTTGTCGGAGAGCATTTACGGTCGGTCGATGGATTTGTCGAAGAACTCCTTCCAGTCGCAGTTGTTAGCTGGCTTCGCGTCGGTGATGGCTGGAGGCTCTCAGAGGGAGGGGCAGGAGGCTGCAGGTATATCAGCTGTTGTTCCTAAAACAAAGTGTCGACAGCGTCAAATTCAATTGTAAAAACACAATCATCAGTGCCCCGAGCGTGTATACTATAGTATAAGTATTCGAATAGCTAACGTGTGCCATTTATTCGTATGTATGGGAAGATGTCAGACTGACTGACGTTTTCCGTACGAATACTTTGACGATAGTGTTCATGCTCACAGCACAGTTGCTTTTGAATAGAATATCTAATAACTAATTATGTGATCAATAATTTCTATCAATTATAATCAATCATGAGATATGGAAAGCTCTAACGATTTAATTGCTAGGCAATCTGCTATTACAAAGCAATTAATAAGAGTATCCCACTATAACGAATAACGAATATGTGTTTTTTACAAACTTTACAGGAGACTAAAAACATGGTTCAAATTTTCGTAGCAGTTTCGTTGTATGAATGTCACACTCACATAGCTACATTCCGTAACCCTTGTAACTTTTGAAATTATTTAATTTATCACATAGCTGTTTTTATAGTACACCTACATGTATATTGAAATAACGATTTAAACGGCTTAAAACCGAAAATGCCATATGCCAACTTAGCTCCTGGAGTTTCTTCAATTCTAAGCTTGTCTATCTAGATCGCCAAGCCAACCGGAACGGCTTAAAACCGAAAATGCCATATGCCAACTTAGCTCCTGGAGTTTCTTCAATTCTAAGCTTGTCTATCCAGATCGCCAAGCCAACCGGAACGGCTTAAAACCGAAAATGCCATATGCCAACTTAGCTCCTGGAGTTTCTTCAATTCTAAGGTTGTCTATCCAGATCGCCAAGCCAACCGGAACGGCTTAAAACCGAAAATGCCATATGCCAACTTAGCTCCTGGAGTTTCTTCAATTCTAAGCTTGTCTATCCAGATCGCCAAGCCAACCGGTCGAGCAGCACCCCGAACGCCGGCCGCAAGCCGCGCCGTCGCCGCACCGCCTTCACGCATGCCCAGCTCGCGTACCTCGAGCGCAAGTTCCGCTGCCAAAAATACCTCAGCGTGGCGGACAGGGGGGACGTGGCTGACGCGCTCAGCCTCAGCGAGACGCAGGTCAAGACCTGGTATCAGAACAGACGGTGAGTTGGTTTGAACCCATTAATGACACTCTCTGCAGGGTCGAGTCTCCTCTCAAAGGAGGAGGAAGGTCCACATTTGCAGTGAATACGGGGTTTTAATTTCTTAATACAAAAGATAAAACGTTTATTTGCACAAATATAGGTATAGATAGAGTTGTTACAAATTATTTAGCTCAATCTATATTTACCATTTTAGGTATGCAAAAGTGTGGTTATGATTGCTGAATCAACTAAAAGTTGTTTGGCACCTTTTTGTATCTGGTCGAGTCGCTGAAATTTCCTATTTAGGGAACGATTCTGTAATACGATACAATAACTTGGAATTTTATTGTCCTATAGAACAAAATGGAAGCGTCAGAACCAGCTGCGCTTGGAGCAGCTGCGTGCGCAGGCGGCGACGGGCGATCGCGAACTGTCAGCGCACGCGCTACCGCTCGCGTGTGCGTTACTCCCCCCCTACCCCGCGTACATGCACTGCCATCTATGAGGCAGCGGTGGAAACTATTAGCTTGAATTATGTTTCGATTTCGATAAATTATAGGCCATTATCACACTCCCGCTTCACGGAGCGTAGTGCGGAGGTGCGCGTCCATTTGTATAGAACATGCATCCACGCGCGTATATGCAGATGCATGTTCCGTGTGTCGGACTGTGCGTGTTTTACCCCAATATATGATTTGAAGATGAGTTCCAAGGTGAAAGACGCGTAATTGTTCAAAAATTTTGTTGTAATGCCTGTAATTTTATTTGTATTCAATTGTTTAACTGTTAAACAAGTCAAGATACTGTGTACAAATTACTAGAATGTCACTAGATTTAACAACAATGAGTTGTCAAAGATCTTTAACGTTAACGTTTGCATTAATAATTTAATATAACGTAAGTATTTTCGGGATACGCTCATCGTGCAATTAGTTCTATTAATACCTACAAATCAACCAGAAAGTTGAAGAAGAATCATCATAAGATATCAAAAGTCTTGACCAGACTTTGTGCCAACTTATTCGCGATTTATTTTTTTGCATTTAAATTTCATGTTAAATGATCATGTCAAATGATGTCGGATCGGCTTTGATGTCTACTAGCCGCATTATGTGTATGTATCCACTGTAATTATAAGTAAATTCAATGATTGATTTGTAAATAACTATTTATTAATTTAACTAATTGAATATTATTAAAAATAGGTTTTGGCTAATTTTTATTTCTAAGATATTTTATGGAGCACCTGTAACAACCATTGCTTACCTAAATTTTATATTAGCCTGTGATTAAGTAGATAATAACTAATTATGTTAAACCTGTGATTCCCTGCCTATTTTTTACCTTATTACTTTTACATTATTTATTTCTTTAGTTTTAACGATTCTCTTTTGTTATGAACTAAATCAGAACCAGTGCAATAACATTGTTTTTTGTTAAATTCAATGTAAAGTTGTTTATGAATCGTAGATAACGTAACAATGCTAGTCATTAAGTGTAGAGAGCGATTAAATTGATGTTGCAATATTACACGCCTTTTAATCATCTCCATTTCGACAAACATTGAAAACAAATGTCTCCATTTGCGAAGAATTATGCAAATGCCCGGGTGCCATTTCGAATCACCGCTGACAACCGCTGTCAATTTGCATCTCTTACCAACTTGTTAACATTCGCAAGCGCCGTCAGCGCTTGTTTACGTAGCTTCGTTTGGTATAACTGAACGCCGTGTCGTTTTACAGCGCTTTTTGCGCTCCGATGACACAACCGCCAATTTGGCGGGGTCTCCGAGTCGCATTATCTGTGAATTTATTCAAACGACATGCTAATTTCAGGACTTTTCGCTTCGGAATTGTCATTATTTATCGTCTTTATTTCAGTTTGAGCAAACGAGGGTTTATTAAAGGGGTCGTGCTGCGAGGTAATTGGGCTGTTTTGATCCGGCGGGGTGTGGGGGGCCTAATTGAAGTATTTTCCGTCGTTTGAGGGGTGGTACGGGGGTTGAATGGATTAGTTAGTGGCACAGATAACGATCTGTCAATGATGCCGATGGGCCCGCGCTTTGCTCTAAGCCGTCATTAAGTTGTTAGCTACAACCACTGTTAATTTGCTACGCTTGTTCCTTTTAATATGCTTATTGCCTTTTCATTTTATTGTGATTGAGGTTTATTTATAATTTTGTAAGGTTTTTTATGTGTGAATAATGCGTATCTTTGTTGAGAAATAATTCTGTTAAGAAACATTTAATGTTTTAATAAAAGAGAAATTAAGTAGGATTTTACTCTAAAATAGATTAAAAGACATATCGCATGTAAGCCACCTCAAATGAAAAAATAATTTTACTAATTCAATATTAAGCATATTTGAGTAGGTAAAATATAACTCAATTACCTACGTATTTTTTCAAGGTTTTTCGATTTTATATTACATCATTCGTCACATTCATTGAAAAATTAAACTGAAATTAACATTTAAAAAGATAACAATGCTAGTGAAAAAATTAAACCATGTTTAGGTAAGTACCTACTTACTCATTTTATTTAAGTACGAATAGAGCGATATTTAATAAGCCTTTTGTTTAACGCGCGCTTTGTCGACCGTAATAGTAAACACAATGTAATTAATTACGATATCCACATCGAGCACGAAATCGCATTGCATAAAATGCATTTAGTAAAAGGAATTGTAATATCGCTTCTTAGAATTTTGACAATACACGCTTTAGACGTGATAAGTGAGGAGGAAAACTTACCTGGTGATCGTACTAACGATCACATTCAACACCATCCTAAAGATGCCGAAAGAAGATTTCTAGAGGATCTTGACGACAATGACTGGCATGTTAGTCACCTAAAAGATCTAGAATTCGACTTTAAAAATGACTGCAAAGATGACACTTTCGAAAATCGAGTCAACAAGTACAGGAAAACTTTGAAAGAGGATGGTTCGCTGATCGAATACGTATCAGCGGATGCTTTACCTGTTAGCGATGCTGACTTAGTGAAAAACAGATGTGTAGCTGCTAATACCACTAGCGACGACAATGCCAAACCTAAAAACAAAGAAGTCACTCAACCAACGCACAGTAAAAGTTTAGTTTTTAATGATAAACCGGTCACAAAAGAAGTCAATTCAGCAACAACAGCTGAATTCAAAATGAAGGCCAAGGAGAAAAACGATACAAAACCGAACGCCAGGCGTGCCAGTGAATATCAATTCAGTTCGGATGAATACTACGACGAAGTAGATGATTTTGATAACAACTTGTGCCCTGATTTCGTAGAGGTGATTCATCTGGAAATAGACACATTGAGGAACTATGACGTCGAATGTGAATCGTTGGTCGAGTGGCGGAGCTTGGAATAACCATTAGTATTAGTTACTAATAACCATTAGTAATAGTACCATCTTAAAAGGGTATTCTACTATGTTTGAAAATGTACTTCAAAATGCCGATTTCTTAGTAAATGTCACACAAAAAATATTTCGGCAAAATAAAAAAGCTTTCTTGCCAAAAATTACATTAAAATTCAAAACATTTTTATTCTCGCGAATGGTGACGTGATTTCGGGTTTGACCACAAATATTATGAATCTATGTTGAATTGTGGTGTATCGTCATAAATTCTTCATACTTCATTGGAATTTGGTTGAGGATGTGTGCCTTTCCAATAAATAGACATAATAGTTAAACAATGGGTTCGTATCACATGTGACTCACGGGACAGCGAAGTGGTTAAAGCTACTTCTTCAGGCATCTTTTTAGGCATCTTATTCCTTTCAAGTAGCAACTCGGCCACTTACCACCTCAAGTAAGTAATGTAGTGTTTTGAACATGATTGAAGTGATTTTCCATGTGCTTCAGTGATCACACAACATTGGTCGCTTCGCTTGTATGTTCACTTGTTTTTTAACTATAAAAAGTTATAACAAATATGCAACAATCTGACGCAATTTTGTAAAAATATCTTCATAAAAATTACTCAAAACATGCAGCTTTTGATTTGAAGTGGTCACTGCATGGGCATTCACGTCTGACCCCAAATATTTTCGAAATTTCATATTAATAGTCGAGTTTAAGCATCATCGATACTGTTGTTTGCGGCGGATTATTATTTTTGGATAATATTAACAATTAATAAAGAATAAAATAAAAATACATTTGTAATTTTAATTTCAAGTTTATTCAGAGCTTCGATTCAAGTTTATAATTTACTTATGTTTTTTACGATTTTTTGGCAACCAATTCAATAATTTTTTACAGCGGAATATTACTACTCCAGTCCACTTCATCCACGTGGGCTTTAAAATTTGATACCTTATTATTTTAGCGTTCGTTGTATCCAAAGCCCTTCAACTTCAACCCAACAACAACACTGATAAGGAACGAATTCAGGAAAGTAATGACATACGGCAAATTAAGGCGATTAACACACTGCCCCGCATCACGCAGCGTAACACGGGAATGAGTGATCTATCATTGTACGTCAGTATTAACATTTGTATAGAAAACAAGCACAGTCCAACACACAGAAAACGCATCTGCATATACGCGCGTAAATGCGTTTTCTATACAAATGGACGCTCACCCCCGCACTACGCTGCGCGGTACTGTAATTGCCTTAAGACGAGTGCTCATTTTTAACAAAATCCGTTCTTTTCCATATAAACCTTAAATAATACTTAGCTTTCAAAATTATTTATACCAGATAAAAATATATTATTATCTCGCACATGGACTTTTTAAATGGTAAACGTGTTGCCATCTTTTGACAAAGAAAGACAACTTTTCTAGAGTACATGTAGGTAATAAACTTATCAGTCTGTTTGGAGGGGCCATCGACAGGTGGCGCTTATACCAGTTAGGGTACCACGCCTATCGAGTTGCATGCCCCTTGGCCTGTAAATATTACTGATGTAGTACAAATAAAGAAAGACAGATGGCGCTTTATCCATTTTTTAAGATTCTGTAACTTTTAACCGACTTCAAAAAGGAAGTTAATTCTATTAATTCATTGATTTGTTAGTGGTGCCGTTAAAGGCTATTTGTGAAGTCATATGAATTAATTTAATAATTTAAAAAACCATGTGTGGTAATGATAGCATAATAAATTAGTTTTCGAATTTTCGGACATTAAACTTTAGCGATTAGGTACATAATATATTATACTTATTAGGATCTCTGCAACTCGTTTATTTTGTGGGCAAATCTTTGTCTCATCCCCGCTGCACCTAACGCCTATAAAATCAAAAATAATATTTAATAATATGTATTAGATTACCTAAAAAGCTGTTTTCTAAAAAGACGATTATCATTTTAGGTACTTTTCAATGAGTGTCACAACACCTGTGTGATATCTGAAAAGATAAAGGCGTGGCTTTGCGGATCAAAACTAATAAAGAATGTTTAATCTTGCAATTAATTTAGCTATCTTTTAATTTGGAACAATCAATATTTTTTGTTACTAGGCAAATCTAGAAGTAGGTAGCTCGTACCTCTCCGGGCGAGGCTACGGTGTCAGTGTTACTTTTTTAAAGGTATTGAGTAGCAAATGGGTTTGCAAGACACAACTCTTGATGATATGTGGTCACTGCAGTACATTTACGGAAAACTTACGGCCAATCTCAAATGTGATAGAAATCTTTTTTGAGATCGTACGTGGACGCGTTATGTGGACTGTTAATGATAGCCCAATATAGCAATTTATTTGCTGGGTCAACCGAGAAAAACTACGAGACCCGATCATTCCGAGGTGAAACCCTTATTTGATTGGACTATGAGTAATATGTTCGCCTCAAATAGAGTCAAAACATGCTCCATCGATGAGCTAAGAGGATGGCGTCGTGGTAGATACCTCCTACCTCTACCTCCAGGTCTTTTAAACTAGTTGAGCTTGTTGGAGGCCCTGTGCACATTAGGCGCCTTGGTATATCTACACACAAGGCCGTGAGGCCCCTTTGGCTTTATTATAGGGTTATTTCAGACTAGGTACCCAATCGGAAGGAGGGGTCTGCATTAACAGTACTAAATGGTACTAAACTAATGTCGTTCCATCTCGTATGTTCCCGGGAGGAACATGGATCTTTTAATTCCTGATATCCTAGTAGCCTCGTTGGCTCGTTGGCTTGGTGACGTAAGTTATGACGTGTTTTGACGTCAAAAGAGAACCTTTCAGTGAAGTTATGTTATATTGGTACAAATGATATGCAAGTTTGAGGATGATCGCCTGGTAATAAAAGGCTTTAAAATTTTAAAGATAAATTGAAATAAAAGAAGAATCAGAATTATTAATTTACAATTTTTAGGCAAATATTTTTCGTCTACTTGACAATAAATAGCTTTTTAACAATTGAATTAAAGTAAATTGTATGAATCTTGCTATCTTGCCACAATTCTTTGCATATCAAATGTGTTCAGAATATTAATTGTAACAACTTTTTATGTTCGTGCCTTTCTTTATTATTGTCGGACAATGCTGTTTTTTTCATTTTTGTGATCAAACATTTTTCTATACGTCCAACCTCCTCCCGATTTAAAACTAACAATAAGACCAGCATTACTCGACAGAACCAAAACAACGCACCCAGTGGGCCACGAACATGCGCATCGTAGCCAAAGGCACCAGGGCAGCAGCGAACAATAGACTGTTAACACACGGGGTGCAATCAATAGTTGATGTCGTCGTCACCTGTCCTGCACCCGTGCGCGAGTGAAAGAGAATAATACGTCGTGACTACTCTTACACTAAGGACACGTCCTATATTATAGCTTGGTGAGCTTTGTATGACCTACGTCAAGTAATGTATTGTGCAGAAGGAATAATAGGGATCATGACACCATCTCAAAGGAAAGGAAATTAAAGGAAATTTTGATCTGTAAACGAAAACACTCGTAGCATTTAAACTTGCGATTTCATAAAAACAGTTCACACCCAAATTTGATTTTAACAACCAAATCGAATCAAATTCAACCATCGATTGCTTTCATGCATGCCGTAATTTTTTATTTATACACATTTATGCTAAGCACTAAATAAAGGTTTCTTTGGTATGGAGTTGTTTGGACATAACTCTCTGAAAAATGGTTGTTGATATCTAGTGTTATTTATCGAGCATGAACTTACGCAGTTTCGTATGATCGTATCGAGCGTTAGTATTGGAAGATGTCAAGACAGACATAATAAATAAATAAATAAATAATAAAATAGCTTTTATTAATTCCTTTACATGTTTTATTATTTCCTTTAGTTGACATGAATTTTACAATATTTTACTGTATTTACTTACTATTGTATGTGTTAGTGTTGTTAGTATATTAGTAGTTTTTAAATCTAGGTGTTAGTTAGTAGTTGTTAGTATTATTATTGGTTGTATTCTGTATAAGGACCGCCGTATGCGGTAAAAGCCTCCTCCAATTCTTTCCACTCTTCTCTTTGCTTCGCTAGTCTAGGCCAGCTTCTAGCTAGGGAAGCTTTGGTCAAGACAGACATATTACATACTAATGGCTAACGTTTACTGTGCGGATACGTTGACGGTTGACGATAGTGTTCATGCTCATGGCGCTGAATACAATTCACCAAGGATGCAATTAATGATGTCATTGTAATGCCTAGAATATGAGTAGAACGAGAAGTAAGGCGTTACTTATTAACAATGTCTGCTACGGCTTCGTAGCAGCGTAGCGTGTCGTGCACTCATGTATAGATTCAATGCTTTTGTAAGTCGTCTGTAACCCATTAATGACCCACTGCGGGGACGGGTCTTCTTTCACAATGAGAATGATGTAGGTCTTAGTCCACCACGCTGGCCTAATGTAGGTTGGTGGAGTTTACATGCCTTTGAGAACATTTTTTGTGAACTCTCAGATATGCAGGTTTCCTCACGATGCTTCACTATACAGCAAGTGATATTTATTTGACTTTACGAACTGCACATAACTTTTTAATAAAGTTATTGGTGCGCGTCACTGGCATTCGAACCCACCCCTCGAGTAAGAAGCCGAATTCCTAGCCACTGGGCTATCCCCTCTTTTGTAAGTAAGCATTGTAAGTATGCGGTCTTGCATTGTATGGCTGTGTCGTCGTCCGTGTCGTTTGACACACACAACACACACTTTATTAATTTGGCTGACACACAGCCAAACATAGCCATGCGTGCATATTATAAAATCTCATAAAATCAAATTTTTCAAGACAGCACTATATTTAACACAGTTTTCAGTCTGAAAACCTTCTGTAAATCGCAGTTTATTTGCACATCAATTAAATCACATAATAAATGTCACGTACTCGGAACACGTGTCCACGCGTGTCACACGTCACGTGTGGTAACGCCCCCTTCACACTGCGGTGGTGTGCACGTGTTGTCCGTGTCTCTCAAACACGTGTAACCGCGGCAGAAGTACCAGGGCACCAGGAAGCAGAGGGGATCCAACAGCACATATCAACAAGTCATCAGCTGATACTTGCACATGCGCTCCAACGCGTTGTTGCCATGGAAACAAACTATTCGTGGCGAACCGGATTAAATCCTCTTACTTCTACACTGTAAAGCACATAATACTATACTGACGGACTCCTAAACTCCATCTTTCAAGACGCTTTTGAAATATACATTTTAGCCATGTATTAAGACTTTTTATAAAAAATTTAAGTTTGGTTCGTTAACTTCATAACACCGTAGTAATCTTTTATGTGTAATATGTTTGTATACTGGAACCGACCAATAAATGTTTGAACAAAAAAGATAAATATTACAAAGTTGATTTTGTTGGTTTACTGAAAATTTTGTTTTTAAAATGAAAAAAAGTTGTATGTATTGAATTATCGAAAGGTAGTCTTCATAGATTTTATTTTGAATACATTGATGTTATTTCCACATGGAGCATGATGTTTTTTTTTGCTTCTTTACAAGGCGTCGAGTTGAATAAACTGAGAGCAAATCATTGTTGGATAGTTTTGAGAATCTTCCAACAGAACGCCTTTTTCACTATTAAAAAGAACGTAGTTGTTTGTTTCTAGCTTTAAGGAGAGAAAAGGAAGAAACACAGCATCTTTCGCATTCTAGCTCCCCTCTCAAAATGATCCTACCCTATGCCACCCCAGCCCTGCTATGTGAACACGTGGTCCTAGTAAGGAAAAGCATGTTTTTACTATTTGCAATATCTGCACTGTCGACTTCGCTGGGTCTTATTTACCCATAATAAATGTCAAATTGTTGTAAAATCGTTCTAAAATTTTCTTGGATACAAATTTCCTTTTACGCTCTTTTGAATAACGTAATGCCATGCGAAGAGAATAGTTCTAGTTTTTCACAATCTCCAACTTTCTAGCTCTCTATAGTTAGGCATTTACCAGCGTATAACACTAACACAATTATCTAAATCCGCCCCAACCAGATAATTATCGCCAAGTGTGATTTCTGCACCTGCAATTCAATCTTAATCCGATGAATCAGGCAGATGTTCGGGATTATAGATTGCCATTTCTAATTAGGGAACCGGCCGATAACAGCTCCTTTAAATACTGGTTGCACTTCTGACAACATCATACAAGCATCTCACGAGTGAATACCGAACAGTCAACCTTCAGCCAAAATGCACAAGCTCCTGGTCTTCGCTGCCCTCCTGGTGAGCACTCAAGCCACCAACGTACAGAGATGTAAGTAACTTCGCTTATAATTTTTTATTTCTGACTGCAACTGAGCTGATGAATCTTCTCACTTCAAAGGGAGATGGAGAGAGATCACACTTCATTACACTGATGGAAGTGCGCTACTGGCCTACCATATAGTACCTTCAGGGAGGTTTATTCTACATTTATTTCGGTTGAGACATCTTAAGGTGTCCACTGAAACATGAAGAAATGCATGTAATTCGCCTTAAGTGACATCCAACAATCCAGTTTTTGAATGAAAGAAAGAAAGATAAATAGCAAGAACATAGAAAAATTGTAAAATAAATAGAAAAAAATAATAAACTGGTGTGTGCTACACCAGATGCGTATGACAGCCACCAATGACGCTTGTTTCACTCTGTTCATTGACTTTATGGTTTTTGACTTGTGTAGATCACAAACGGTCGAAAAGTTGGCTCGTAGTACTTGTATAAACTAGACGGCACGTTGTGACCTTACCTCATGTCAATAGTTAAAATTCAACGTTATTTTTCTAGGTCGTTTCAACGCCGGAGCCCTGCCAGCCAGCACTCGCATCGAGGGCTGCACCAATCCCCCTTGCCAACTGCCCCAGCTGCAGAATGCCGTCATTCACATGACCTTCAGAGCTCGTGAGTATTTCCGACATTGGTCTCACTTGGTATACGACTTGGTTCTATCAACGGGAAGAAAAGGATTACGCACAATGCTTCAGTGTCTTAATACGAAGAGCTAAGCGTTAGTCGTGTTAGATCGTAGAGTTGTCAGTGACCCATTAATGACCCACTACAGGGTCGGGTCTCCTCTCACAATGAGAGGGATGTAGGCCGCCGTCCGTAACGCACCACTACTGCGGATTGGTAGACTTCACATGCCTTTGAGAACATTTTTTTTTTGAACTCTCAGGCATGCAGGTTTCCTCACCATGTTTTCCTTCACCGTAACAGCAGGTGATATTAATTTTTTTTTATAAAGCGCACATAACTTTTTTTTCAAAGTCATTGGTGCGTGCCACTGGGATTCGAACCCGGACCCCTCGATTAAGAGGTCGAATTCTCAGCCACTGGGCTATCACCGCTGTCGTAGAGTTACCGCCGGCCTTTTAACCCGTCGTAAAGCAGCATGTTCTTTGTGTCTTGTGTTTCGGGTGGAGAGGTATGATTGCCGGGGATACTTTATTTGAGGCGAACGTCCAGTGCTCACTAATAGCAAAGCATCCACATCTCAGATATGATTTTTTCTCGATTTGCGGTTGAAGGCGGTCCATAGGCCACAGAGGCCAACATCTACTTATTTTAATCGTATCGAGCTTTTCGTATCGTACTTTGACGATAGTGTTTATGCTCACGACACATAGGTATGCTCATTTGTTACTCAATTACTATGAAAAAAAGCTAAACCTTTCTTCTGAACCTTCCAGCTCGTACACTAAACACCAACCTGCGCACACTGGCCACCGCGTACCTGAACGTTGGCAACAACGTGGTGCCTGTGCCCTACAACATGGGCGCCGCTGCCAACACCTGCAACTTCTTCACCAACACCCGCTGCCCAGTAGCGCAAAACACCAACGTTAACTACACCCTCAGGCTGATGATTGAGGCCTTCTTCCCTATTGTGAGTCTTTCTTTGTGCTATGACTTCACCCTCACCGTCGACACCGTCAAAACGTTCAACCGTCATGAGTCGTGAGCGCAGATGTCTAGTGGCAGAGATATTGTACACTTTCGGCCAATGTACAGCCGGCGTACACTAACCGACGAGCCAATCGCGTGAGCCAACAACGCAGTCAACGAAAAACTGACCAATAAAAATTGTCTGACCACTCGTGCCGGCTAAGATACTCGTACTAGTGTTGTCACGTTCTGGATATGCCTCCTAAACTAACGCCAATTAGCCATTAGACAGCGAAATGCACAAGCTGCTAGTAGAATGCGAAGGAGAAGAGATAAGCAAAAATGCGGAACTGGTTTCCAATAAAATTTGTTTCTGCATTTATTGTTTTCGGTTTCGGGGAGGCTCGGGCATACAAAGCCTAAGCACGTCAACCGGCAAGTTCGATTGGTGTCTCTGTGGGGACAACGATTAAAATGTTTTTTTCTCTCCCAGGGCACCACCGCCACCATCGAGTTCCGCATCCAGGATACCGCGCCGCTGATCTGCATCAGCGTGCCCATTCGCATCGTGGCGCCGCGCGCCGCCGCCGACGACCTGCCCGACCTCGTTGCCAACGACGACGACGCACCCCTCGAAGCATACTAGAACCTTCATCTTATGAGCTCCTGGTCGACGCGAACGGAGTATAACTTTGTTGTTCGATAAAATAAACTTTTAATTATTAAAAAAAACATTTTCTTTTATTTGCAAAAAGGTAACTTACACTCATTAAAAAAACAACAAAAATTAAGCCAATCTTTGAGACATTTTCGAGTATTTATAGAACTTTAGCAAAGGTGCCCTGAGATATTTTAAGCGGATTTAACAGATTTATTCAACTGTTTTTAACTAGTGTTAACTAAACAGCGTGAGCATGAACACTCTAAATACTCTAATCAAAGTACAGTAAATTTTGGAACCTTTAATCCAAGATGGCGGCCGGGGCGGTCACTCCTCAAGGTTACAAATTCGGATTTTTCATCAGAGTACAAACCTAAACAATATATTTAAAAACTAGATGTGCCAGCGACTTCGTCCGCGTGGAATTCTAAAATAAAAGCTTAGGTTTTTTGACAAACATTTTTTTTATTTTTCGTAAAAAATACATTTTTTAAAATATAAAGTATCCTATGTTACTTCTAATACCTTCAAGAATATGTGTACAAAGTTTCATGATGATCGGTTTAGTAGTTTTCGCGTGAAAGCGTAACATTCAAACTTACATTCACATTTATAATATTACTAGCTGACCCAGCAGGCTTCGCTCTGCCAATGAATTTTTTATTTTTATTTTTATTTAATAGCCTATGTTACTCAGGCTGAATGTAGCTTTCCAATGGTGAAAGAATTTTTGAAATCGGCCCAGTAGTTTTTGAGTTTATTCGTTACAAACATACAAAAATACAAATGTTTCCTCTTTATAATATTAGTATAGATTAGTAGGGATTGTAACTACGCCACATTTTGTACGTAGCAAATTTAATCTATGATGTTAACCTCTTATAAAATCCAATGTCATTTCAATTGGTAGTTTTGTTCGAAAATACAAAGAACAGCCCGGCTAGCTCAGTCGGTAGAGCATGAGACTCTTAATCTCAGGGTCGTGGGTTCGAGCCCCACGTTGGGCGTTTGTTCGAAGAATTCGATTTTTGATTATTTTTATAATCAACCAAGTCAATTTAGATATTTGACTTGGTTGATTATTATAATATATTTGATTAGTACAATACACACAACGCTATTGGAATAAATTGTGATGGTATATACCTACCTGGAGATAAGGGAGGGTGGTGGGTCCACACCAAAAGAAGTTTCACGTGTGCGGATTGTTGCAAAGATATAAATTATACAACTTAAATAGACGCATTTTGTTTATGAATGTTTCCTTTTGACAGTTTCCATAGTTACTTTGACTTTCTATATGCTTCTATAGCTGCGTCTCGTAACGGTGTCGCGAGTCCAGAGATTTTATCTCATCTAAAAATATGCGTGCCGCGCTAAAAGAAGTTTTCACTTCAAAAAGTGTGGATGAATTTTAGTTGTAAAAATACCATCGAGTCATTTACATCTCGAATTACTTGGTAACAAAAGATAAAACAAATTGATAATGAAAACATAAATAATTAATTGCAAGATTAATCACTGTCTATTACTTTTGATTCGCTAAGCCGCCCTTATCTTTTGAGATAGTCGCACAGGTGTAACTCATTCACAAGCACTGATGTAATCATCTGTTTTGGCTTACAGTAACACTACATTGTATGAAAAGTAATAATATTCTGGTACACCCTCTGATTCCCTCCCTGGTTCTGTTATCTGCAAGCCATACTTGTTCTTGTTCTTAATGTGAGAAAATAGAAAAAGAAGAAGATAGATAAAGGTAGAAGAATTGAAGCAGAAGAAAAAATAATTTAAAAAAATTAATCCGACATCAAAAAAGTATTAAACAATTATTTTATACAACGTATAATACGATAATCGGATGGGTGGATGGATGAGTTAATGTTTGTAACTTTTTCTCGCAAAAACGATTGAAAACATTTGTATGAAATTTGTTATGTACCAAGATAGTTTATAATCTGAACTACCTATAGTTTATAATCTGAACTACCTGAAACTGACATCTGGTGGCCAAAGCGTAAACTACGTCTTCCTCCATATACATATCTCTTCCTCAGGGTAGTTGACTTGACTACATCAGAACATACTACTTAGTAAGTAATAACATATTGTACGAGATGGCAGCACAAAAAGACTGTAATATTATAATCATGGTTAAAATATTTAGCCCTCTTTTTTAATAATGCTAATAAATGAAAAACGAACAATATATTCCTTATCTAGTAATCAAACTGTGTTTGATTTAGTAAAGTTGTTAATTAAACGTTTAGTTGTTCGTTTATGAAAGTTGCATGCGATAATTTTATTTACAATGTAGGTGATTAAATGAATATTTTTTATTGTTCAATTTTTGAATTATTGTTCCTTTTAATTTATCGCGACCGTAGAGTCCCCTTGCGGCGAAAATGAAAACAAATGCCTATCCCGGGAAAGCCTCTGCAGTTTATGCTATCCTAGTACAAATGCTGACGTGGCACGTGTTTTTCTAGTTAGCTCACGTCACCAGGTTTTGCCTAAACGTTAGATAAAATCACCATGTTTATTATTATTTTTATAAAATAAAAAATATTTATTAAAGTCAGAAAAGTAAATAAAAACCTCTGGAAAATTAAATTTCACCTGCTGTATCAGTGAAGTAAAACATCGTGAGGAAACGTGCATATCTAAAAGGTCCACTATGTTCTCAAAGGCATATGAAGTCCAGTCCACCCGCATTAGTCTAATGTGGTGGACTAAGACCTTCTCCTTCTCATTGGGTCTCCCAATCCTACAGTAGTCACATGCCATGCGACTTCAAAGAAGATAGAAAACTTTCGTGGCAGTGCTATTAAAAAGGATTTCTTACAAATAAAAAACAATCAAATTAACCACTTTATTTACTTGCACTTTTTATAAGAAATTCACACAACTAACTATTGCAGTTTTTTTGCATGTTTATAATTTTACCCCTATCATCGAGGGTGGTTAGGTCCCTCGGGTGTCTATGTGCATATCTCTCTAACACATAGAAAATATAATTGTTCGTCCTTCTCTGATCAGGATAGGGAGAGGTATGCATTTCAGACCAGTTTGCTCGATTTTATCATATAAAGGAACCTTATCTTTTACTGTATAAGGTTGCTATTCAAATGTATTTGACATGATAGAGAGAGCATCAAATGCCATGCGGAGATCGAACACACTACTGCAGGCTATTGTAGTTGAAACATCCAACGACTCATATGCATTTAGGTGAATTTCCCTTGCGCTGCGAACCTCAGACCCTGCTCCTAGCCCGGGTGCAAAGGATTTTGTAATCAAGTGCTATTGGTTTAAAGTTTATTCGAGGTTGCATTCAACGCATGTGGCAGTGCACAGACCTCTTGGATACCTCTATGCTCCTGGTACAAGTTGCCCTTTAACACGTGACGTCACGTTACCCTGACGACGGGTTTCGCACACGTGTGTTGCGACACTTGCGACTCCCCTTGTTATTATTTTTTATGGTGGTTGGTGCCTATTTTTACGCGGCCAAATTCCACACGCATATATTTGTTTCGTGATATAAGGTTACCGACGAAAATAGCGGGTTATTTGCATACAATATCTGAAAGATTGCCGCGGTAAACGTTTGTTATTACAGCGTTTCATTATCAAGTGCCTCGCTAGCGTAAGGTATAAAAGAGCAGTTGATTTTCTTTAATAAACTTACAGTACAAGTTTCTGCTAGTTCTAGCTGCTTTTGAGAAATAAAAAAGTGTAATATAAATTCACCATTTCCCCATTCAAATAGAATTTCAGATATCTTCGTAATTCAGGATGCGATAGGAAAAATATATTGTCATTGCTGCCAATTTTGTTACCAACATCACTATTGTAGTCCAATGAAGCCATTGTACCTCAACAGGGCTGATGCAGTACCTATAACCTATCTAACGTTGATATAGATTTAATAAGTCTACAAGTATATAATAAAGAGGTCTGTGGGAAAAGTAAAAAAAATAAAATGAGAGCGCTTTCCGCCATGAGGATTTTCTTTCGTGGGTTGCAATTCTAGACGTAAATCTTTGCTTGGTGCTTGCCAAGCATAAATATGGAGTCTATTTAATAGAAAAAGGCTGGTTTCAGTGTGTTTTGATTTTCGAAAAGTCTACTTTAATCTCATAATTTAATCTTTTTAAAACTCATCTCATCTCTCGGAATCGAACCCAGCACCCTCCGCGCAACAAACGCGTAACCACTACGCCACACAGATAAAACTGATACTAAATTTTTTTTATTTGTGTAAGTAATATGGACAGACAGCTGGTATCTAGTACTGCCGAGTGCCGTTGTACCTTTAGTCCGTGTCTGCCACGTGACGTGCCGGACACGCTCCGTGCCGGATACTACGAGGTATGAACGGACTTTAAAGGATAACAAGTTTTTTTGCAAGGCATGCCTCGCATCCATTACAGCGCCGAGACCTATCTCCAGTGGATAATTATGTGCATACACGCCGCGTAACTACGCCGCTGTCGTAAAACCGATGTTTTACTGAATAAATACACAAACAACTAATATAAACTCATATGTATAAGATTAGTGGACTCCACAGGCGCCACCCTGCCCTTAATTTAGACTGTCGTAGGTGGCTGCAATGAGTGAGCCTTTAAAGTTTTATCAAAGTCGATAAAAGGTAGGTAGAGTTTTATACTTACTCGTATTTAAATGAGACTGCACTCTAAAATCACCGCATTATTTATAAAAAGAATATGTAAGTAAAGCCTACGGCGCAGGAAATAAGAGGTTGCGTTTTTAGTTATATTTTATATTATATCTAGGCAAAGTTAAGATAAATAATAAATACCTAAATTTCTTGTATGACTTAGAGCGTTCCCGATTTAATATTAAAACCTTGTAAGTATGTCATGTCATACAGGCATACAAAATAAATCACTAGTTTCTTGTTTTTATATACCCAATACCATTATTAAATTATATTTTAAATTATACTTTTTATAAAGGTTTTTAATAGCAGCAAAGTAGTATTAAATCGGTATATTGGTGCCGAAGATTCGTACTACAAAGTAGAGAGACATACTCATATACATATGTGTAGGTATATGCATACCGTACATATAGTACTGCATACTCGGTATTACTTGGAACAGTCAGAACATCTTTTTAAAACCCCAATCATTGGGTTGGTTAGTTAACCCCAATATCTGGTTTTATTCTGTGTAATGGGATCAAAATCAATCACATACTTTTTCCTTGGAAATTATTCAATTTTCGTAGAGGAAATTAAAAAAGCTAGATTCGTAGTTTCAAAGATAATGTTCCATTTCTAAATTTTCTGCCAAGAAACTAACTTATACTCTTAATCGTATTATTTTACGAGTAGATGTAAAGCTTTCGTGAGCTTGCTTTGTTCGGTTAAAATTAATTAAATGTTTAAAAAAATCTCTTTATTAAATCTTCAAATAAATTTACTCAAATAAAAAAAATGTCAAAATCAAAAAATAAAAAATCATTTATTTCCATATTCACCTTTTCAGGTATGCAAATAAAAAAATAAAAAATAAAACTAATGTTACTTATAAAATATTAAAACTTATTACTGATACACAATTTGTTTGACATGTTTCGCACAATATATTTGTCAATTTAGCCAAGTATATTAATGTCGTGACGAACTCACTTAAAATAATAATATAGAAATACCTTCTGACAATGTAACAAAACGAATGCGTACCTATTTACACACACTCTTACTCCACTTGGGCCGCGCATCAAACTTAGGATACAAGTTCTAAACCCCAAGATACTATTGCAGGCAGGCTGCTACCCTGTCACATATCATCGCGTGTTCCTCCGAAGCGGGTCGCGGTGACAGCCTTGAAATATAGCCTTTATAGGAAAAACCCTCTTCAGTGCAACCACGGCCGCGAACAGAGCAAAATGTGCAACGTTCTCTGAACCCGCCAGAACTCGGCAATTATTTTGAAACGAAATGGACGTGACTTAGCTCTGAGAGTGCGTTAAGATGAGCGTTGCGACGCCTAAACAGAGGGGACGAAACAAAAGGCATGAATAAAGCGTTGCTGGAATATCTGACCAACCTTCAGGGGTAAGTGCTAGTTTGTATGCTAATTCTTGAAAAAGCGATAAAACGAAATTTTTTATGACGTCTGTCTTTTTTCTAGGTGTTTGTAACATTTTTAATTGATAAAGTTCGTCGACCTTATTAAAATTTGACGCGAATTTGATATCTTAATATTGTGCGTGTATTTTCTCATTAAGAAAAAAATACAGTGTGTTTTTTAAATAAAAGCAATCAAAAGCACGCTTGTAATTTTTTTTAGATGTTTAATTGATAGAGTTCGTTGAACTTATCAAAATTTGACGCGGTAATAACTTTGTTTGTTTTTAATAACTTATTTAGAAATATACGAGGTGTGAAATGTTTAAATAACAGGAATTAGTAGTTATTTATTTGAAAAACGAAAATAAAGTAATATTAACAAATTAAAAAACTTAACCATTAAATTAAAACTAAGTATTTCCAAAAAAAAAAAAAATAATAAAAAAATCATAATAAAAATAACAGGAATTAAAAACACACGTGTAATTTTTGTTCCAGGTGCTTATAACATTTCTAATCGATAAAGTTTGTCGACCTTATCAAAAAATATGACGCGATTTTAATATCTTAATGTGCGTGTAATTTTTTATTTAGAAAAAATAGTGTGTCGTTTATATAAACGGAATCGAAAGCACTTTTCTACATTTTCTAGAAACTGTAGAGATAAAAGTTTTAATAGTGTTTTCGTTTTTCCGGAGAAAACGTCTACATTTAATGCTCTATGATATTGCTTGATTGTTTCAAGCTGGATTAAAATCGTTTAGTTATGTGAATGAATTTTTATAGTTTTTCTTATGCGATATATTTGAAAGGTGCTTTGTATCTGATAATATTTTTTTAAAGATGAGTGAAAATTATCTCTGTCTATTGAAATATAGTTTTTTATGATAGCTTGCCTCTAGAAAATATTAAGTGATAGTTATTAAATATTTTAAGCATTTTGAGTTCAGAACAAATCGTTACAACAGTATCTGGACTTTACAAACCTTTGAGATTTTTTTTGTGAACTCTCAGGCACGCAGGTTTCCTCACGATGTTTTCCTTCACCGTAACAGCAGGTGATATTTAATTTTAAAAGCGCACATAACTTTTTTACAAAGTCATTGGGTTTCGAACCCGGCCCTTCGATTCGAGGTCGAATTCTAAGCCACTGGGCTATCACCGCTGCAATCTAACATACTAACTCACAAAAAGTCCAATTTTTGAAACAATTGTTACTTCTGGCTAAATCAAATAGAGTTCTAAATGATCGCCGTCGGAGTTAATGGTGCAAGCATTTCGGGAGATGAGTCCGATCTGCCACCTACTCGCGGTCGATAAAAGAAATGTATTTTGGACCGACTGCTGTTTAGGTTCTGCGCAGATAGGACGGAAAAACCGTCGTGGAAACGCGGGATAGCTAGTTTAGAAACGCCGTCGTGAAAACGCCTGATGTATAGATAGACTTTTGTATAGTTGCTTGAAGAATATTTGAATTAATACATTCAGTTAATTCGACAGGGATTATTCCTATTTGTCCCCCAATCGCCGATCGGGGGACAGATAGAACCGTTGAACAGTGAATAGAGTTCGATCTGTCCCCCATTTAACGAAGAGATGACAGATCGAACTTTTTATTTCTATCTGTCCCCTGCAGGGGACAGAATCGGGGGACAGATAGAAATAATCCATTCGACAGGGTTGGTAGATTCTTGTAATATTCATTAGCGGTGCCGCCGATCTACCTGGCGTGTCGAAATCATAGGTGTTTTCGCTAAAGCGCCCACAAACATTGATAAGGCGCTGAACTTATTAATTGAGGGGGCGAATTAAATATGATTTGAATATTTTATTCATTTGCAGAACAAGGTGAGCTCATAATTTTATTAAAGCTAATTAACATAAATTGTATAGTATTGTTGTAATATTTGAATGAAAATATTGCAATTCATTATTTAACTTTTTAATTTAGTTAGAAGCGGTTCAGAAGACCGAGAGAAATATGTATGGTAATGTAAAAAGAAACATTGGTGTAAAAATATATCTAATCATAGCTAAATTTTTACGTAAAAAATCGTACAAAACGAAGCCATTGTCGCTTGTTTACCTTAAAGTGTGCGTTCGTCCTAACCGCGCCGACGGTTTTGCCTACTTGCATTGTCGACATTTTCACACACAAATTTTATTACATAATTTACTGTAGTCGGTTGTTGTCGACTCATTTTGGCGCACTCGCATACAATAGGCTCCTTTCTAGTCCAGGAATAGCATATCATCTCATAAAATTTTAGTTGAAAGTATTGAAAAGTTAAGTACCGTATTACACTGACTTTTTATCAATAAATGAGTAGGAAACAAGAATTCAGGCCACCTTATCTTACGAGGATGCTGTAATCTATCGACACCAGGAGAGTTGAGGTTGTATGCGTTGCTTTCAATTTAATTGAGTAGCAAAAGGGCTTGTAGACCACCTGATTTAAGTGGTCACTGCAGTCCATGGCCATCCATATCCAACCAGCAATCATACTTTCCCACACGAAACAGACGTGAAGAACATGCTGCTTTACGATGGGTTAAGAGGCATCACCCCACACGTTAAGCGGTGATGGCCCAGTGGCTTAGAATTCGACCTCGAATCGAGGGGTCCGGGTTCGAATCCCAGTGGCACGCACCAATGACTTTGTAAAAAAGTTATGTGCGCTTTATAAAATTAAATATCACCTGCTGTTACGGTGAAGGAAAACATCGTGAGGAAACCTGCATGCCTGAGAGTTCACAAAAAAAAAATGTTCTCAAAGGCATGTGCAGTCCACCAACGGGCAGTAGTGGTGCGTGGTTGACGGCGGCCTACATCCCTCTCATTGCAAGAAGGAGACCCGACCCTGTAGTGGGTCATTAATGGGTTACTGACAAGAGGCAAGCGGTAAGGCCAGCCCCTATATTCGTATTGTAACGTTTATGTAAATAAAGTTTTCTTCGTCGTAGAGTTTTTGGGCTCTGTCCAGGAGTGTATGAATGTATTTATGTATGTATGTATGTATGTATGTATGTATGTATGTATGTGTATATACGTTTACATACGCATGAGCCGAGCCTTTCATGTGGACGGTACTCTTCAGTTAGTAGCGGAGTACGGATTGTAATAAATCAGTGGAGTGATAGCGCGGCTCAAATAGCTGTACACACGCAGGCTGTATTGGATCTCGTGATAGTAGATTTTATAATTTTTGGAAGTACCTAATAATAATACATATTTTATATAATAATACATATTTTCTCTTAATTTATCAATATTTTGACTAATTAATTATTTTAACGCAATCATAGCGAAATTGATAATTTTTTGAAGTAGAAATTTTACAGGAACCACTTCGAATGATATGAGAGAGTAATTGATGAGGAAGCAAGTGATCCAATAAGTCATTGAGTGGTACTAATGCGTCTTAATGCAGCTTACATCAATAACGGTACGTCGAGCCAGTACTTGCATAATACGATTATACATTAAATTCCCGGCGTAATTATTATAATAGCGAGTTAGTTAAACCGTATTCCTTACCGTATTCATTACCTTTCGTACTCTTAAGCAGCATATTATTCTATAGGTTGTAGAATCATATTAGCTACCTCACCGCCAGCTTCTTAATTCGCCGTAACTCAGCATGGTCCTTATATCTTGTATTTCGGTGAGGGGCGTGTGGTTGCCGGACATACTTTACGTGAGGCGATGATCTTAGTAGTCGTGATTAGAACCACATCCAAGTATGAAAGTACTTATTTCTATCATTTGAGGTTGCAAATGAGTGTCCATGTATTGCAGTAATCACTTATCTGTGTATCGCACGCACACACACACACCCACATAATGCACAAATGCACATTCTCACTTTTTTGTTACATATGTTTTAATACACATGCCAGTAACCCATTAATGACCCACTACAGGGTCGGGTCTCCTTCTCGTAATGAGAGGGATGTAGGCCTTAGTCCACCTCGCTGGCCTACTGGGGGTTGGTGGATTTCACATACCTTTGAGAACATTTTTTTTTTGTGAACTCTCAGGCATGCAGGTTTCCTCACGATGTTTTCCTTCACCGTAACAGCAGGTGATTAATTTTATAAAGCGCACATAACTTTTTTACAAAGTCATTGGTGCGCGCCACTGGGATTCGAACCCGGACCCCTCGATTCGAGTTCGAATTCTTAGCCACTGGGCTATCACCGCTGTGATACACATACCTTGTTTTAATTTTGTTGAACACATAATTTACAATTTACTCAATATACGATTTATATCGATTAAAAATTCTGATATGCTGATAAACGAATATAACTGGTCATAGACACTACACTCAGATCCAAATTCATCTGCGGGTGTACTCTTTACGTAGGTACAAAATAATCGTAAACCTAGCGATACACTGAGCGGTTTACTAATTGACTTATCTTCTAGTTCTATTGCTTTCAATATATACTGATTTAAACCGTAGCTAGTCAATTCCATATTATGTAATTTTCTTAAAAATAAAATAATTATAGTTATGCATACAACATATATAATTATCATCCATACGTCATTCGATAATAAAAGTAACGTTCTGAACATTATATAAAGATCAACAGATAATAAGCTTTTTATTCCCAAGCGAAAAAACCGGAATCCACTTCTAAACCCTTAACCATAAATTAGAGATACATCCAAATTTTACGGACCATAATCTATTCTGCGACTGCATTGGACACTCCGGAACTAGGAGCGATAAATTAACCACTAAATTAGAGTACACATTCCAACTTCCGACCTTAAAACGTCACGTCGGAACGAACGTTCCGGCTCCTATTTCATAGTGGTCGAAGAATTAACAACGTCACAATGAATTGTTTTAACATTTCGCCAATACGACTCTAGGGCCGAATATAAATAAACCCATGTCCACTGTTCGCGGACATGTGATGCGGTAAAGAAAAACCGTTGAATAGAAAAATACGCGCGACATAGCCGACGGCTTCCAGTCCGCCCTAAAACATTTCGCGCGTTGGTCGGCATCTACGCCACACGATAAACCTTCGATTATTAAAAATCGAACGCGTCAACGAACCTCGAAAAAATTCGTCATAAATCTGCTGAAAATTGTCTATGACATTCCACAGATAGATTAAGTGATTTGTGTTAGAGGACAATGGTATCTAGTGAACGATTCGTGAGCGGCGCGTTTTGGCGGCAAACGGAGGCATCGGCGGTAATGACAGATGAGCTTCCCGCGCTCTCCCTTCAGGTGCGTTCGAGTAACATACGTATCGTAGATAACAATGTGTGATTAATGATCGCTGTACGCAGACTCATCGCCATCTCACCTCCGCCGATCGCGAGCTTATCTGATAAGTTGGTAATAGTCCCCGTAAACAAATGAGGCTATTTCAATAACAATATATCAGACGGGAAGCCGTGCTGTGCAGGAATTGTGTCATTTCACGAAATAAACTGCGTCGGCCCCGTTCTGAAGAATTATTGGTAAATTAAGCGTTGCTCAGTTTAGCGTAAAACATCAAAGCACTGGAGTGCTAACACGAGGGGATTTTTTATTTGTATTTTAAACTTTGCTTGATGTTTAAGTACTTTGCAAGTTTACACGCACGTTTTACTCGTAAATGATTAAAGAAAAACACAAGGTTTGTCATTTTATCTTGTCATTATGTCGTAATTTCAAATGATAAAAAATTAACACATAATAAACGTCATACATGTCTAAAAATCACACACTGTACATCCGATTTGTGTGCCCGTTCGTAGACTAGGAGAAAAAAGCGGGCAGAAAAAAAATCGCAGTCCTCTTAAAATCAATTAGGCACCTGTGATTTTTGACCGATAAATGAGCACGCGACAGCATTTCCAATCCATTTCACCCCTATAAAAACAGTAACAACACAAAATTAAAAATCAATATCTTTAGCCCCCGCTCATAATTGTTTCTTTAATCGCATTATGGAAGTTGTACGCTGCCCTTACAATCGCTCCATTAACATAAAACGTCTGCATAAGCTTTATTGGCTTACGTTATAGCGTATTTTTCGTGCAAAAAATAACTTTTAAAATGGTTGAATCATGTAATTTAGAATATAATAGAATAATCGCTTATTCCCATCGCCATAAATGTTTTGCTAACTGTAACTTGTACTAAATAACACTAAATGACATAATACATAAAACAAACATATACAACATAAACATAATCTGCAGTTGATAACTTTTTGCTACTTATTAATGCTTCTTTTGTAAATTTTTTTTCAGCTCCTAACATAAATTTACGTAATTTTTATCGTGGGCGTCTGGAAGAAATCGAACCTCAATTATTATTATAAGATCGCCCATTGCACTACATCTGTATACGTATACTACAATTATCTATATATTGTATGCCATAAAGTGTGAGTAATATCGATCACATCGTAAATTAATACCATAATAAGGAAAGGACGCTGAAACTCGTAATAGTGTCGTACCTACTTGCTAATCAGAGACTTCGTGTAATGATATGTAGTTATTTCAATAAAGATTGCATGACAATACAGAAAACATGAAAACTACCATCAAAATTTCGTTAAGTTAACGTGTGTCTATTGTACCGAAAAGAGATAGCATCGTGCATCTTCCCCTACCACCCCCTACTAACGACACAAGTCACTCATAAACGAATACTTGAACGACAGCATTCAAGGGGGTACTGATTTCGTTTGTTGATTAGTTGAAATGTTGATTTCTGAACGGCGGGACCTGCCCGGGGTCCAGACAAACATTCCTGTTCAGAAATGGGTTGTTTTCGCGAGCGGGCGCACGTTGTACGCGCCAAACAATTCGGTCCCGTTCCCGATAATTAACACCGGGACGTATGACAAATTGCCCTGGTGATAAATCTGTGAGAATGCACTGTGGCTGTGTCTTACCCGCTTTCACTCGTCAGTTTGATGAGGCGTGCCTTTGAACGTAAGTAACTTGATGCACTTTATTTGGATTCGTTTCGTTTTTGTTTTTGGCATTGTGTGAATTTGACCGATTGCAAAAATGTATTATAAAAAAAAAGAAGTTGAAATTCGATTTTTCAATTGAATGATTGAATGTAGAGCGATTTGGTTGGCGAATGTAAAGTTGGTGAAAAAGGATAATGATTTTAACTTATTAAATGAAATGAAAAAAATATCACACTATTTAAATTTTACATTCATAGGCGTTACTCTTGTACGCATTGTGTTTTGGTGTTAAATAATTCATGACTTCACATTACATAATTTTTGGTAACAATTTACTTTTATTCTTATTATTTATGTTATTTACCTATTTCACGCATCATGTATTCACATCTGTAATGTTTTTACGTAATGATTGGACCCATTTAAGCATTAGGTACATAGTATCGAAAATGACAATTTGTAAAACATAATTATGTACTTACTTTATTTACATATAAACTTTATAGTTTATAATTATGTCTGCACTTAATGCAATATTATATTGAGAAGTGATATGCAAATGCTACGTTTAACATTTTTTGTACGTACTCATATGTAAGATTAAGTACCTGTTTTCTTTAACGATCTCAAAAAATTAAAAATGTTTATTTACTGAAAAAAAAGTTTCGGATTTTCCCAACCACGCACACTTGAAAAAATTCACCCTGTATACCTACCATCACGACTACTAACAATGACACCACGACACGTCATGTTTCGTCCCAAAACAACGCATCATGAATTTCCCCACGATATTTCCCTTCACCTTAACAACGGCTGACATCTTTTTGTTGTGAAATAGGTCGGCAGTGGATGGAGTATGAAACCGGCGGTAGGTACCCATCACCCGGTGAACTGCTACTGTACCACTTAGCTTCGATTCTTTATTATGTACGTCTTTCATTAACACATTACGTGGGAGACGCGTAATGAGTGTTAATGTCATCTCATACGGAGCAGTAATAATTGCAATAACACATATTCTTCATGCCTAACGTAAATAGTAGTTTCCGCCCACGACTTCGGCACGTTGAAATAAAATTAGAGATCGACCCAGAGACGTATAAAGAGTTTTCTATATGTTTATCCAGGTTAATTTATCTGTTTACCAAATTTCATCCAAATCTGTTCAGCCGTTTTTGCGTGATAGACTAACAAAGATCCTTCCATCTATCCATCCATCCTCACACACTTTGGCTATTATAATAGTAGTAGAACGGTATGGAACCAAAGATTTTGTTGTTACCATCTAGACTCTAGAGCATTCTAGAGAAAAGTAAAAGTGGTTTCTTTTATGACTACCTGAGTAGAGGGTGCTGGGTTCGATTCCCAGCAGAGCAGAGATTTGAATGATGGATTTGAATGTCTGTTTCTGGTCTGGGTGTGTTGTGTTCTTGTCTGGTGTGTGTCCATGGCGCCCACGACACAGGGAATCCTAGTGTGGGGTTATGAGTGTGAAGCGTTGTTTATTTTTTTTAATTAAAAAAAAACAGCTCGAATCGTTTTAGACAACCACAAGCTTTTTAGCATCGCGTCACGTCTGTTTCTAACTCATATTCGTGCAAATAAACGTCATTTTATTCGATCATTCATTCAGTCAGAATCACAGCGGTACGCAACACTTTCCATTCCTAAAGTGATGTGCGCTTTATAAAACCAAATATCACATTCTGTAACGGTATAGGAAGAGGTTTGCAGTAAAACAGTATCATTACAAGTGATATTGTCATCTCCAGCCGATAATGACTGCAGACAACAAAAATGTGTACGATGTAGCGCGAAGCAGAGTTTTTGTTCCACTTGCTATTGAGATTAATGATGAGCATTTACGAGTATGGTATTGTTTGTTGTTTGTTTGATATCTCTGTCGTCACACGTTCAGTGTTTCACGCCTAGCGGGTTAATGGAATACTCATTATTAAAAAAATCGAAACACCTCAAACACTAATTACACTAATTTGTATATTTAACACTAATTATAAGATCTGGTTGTCAATTTCGAAGTGATTTAAGGCATAATAAAATTATGTTGCCTAAATATAATTATAATTTTTGAGAATAAAATTATTAGTAATATGATATCCAAAAATTGTATTTTTTGCGTTTTTGGACCAGGTTTTGTGACCTGGCTGGCCTTTAAGAAAACCGAAAAGATCTTTTATTTTTACCTATTTCACTAGTTAGCCGTTTGATAGATACTAGTTGAAAAACCTTACTTAATCTATTAAGTATTAAACAGGATCTCGAGTCCTATACAGCTGTCCATCTTGAGATTAAAACTTGTTCAGGACAGGCTGGCAGTGTATTGTGACGTCACGGGAAACTGGCAAACGGGATAGAATGCCCGCTGGGTGCAATTGCAAACTATTGTATTGGTATCCAACTATCTAATAGAATTTGTATGATAAAATGTTATTACTGACTTAGTGAGTAGGTATATTAGAGCCTCATTCATTTCTATTCATTCATTATTTATTTTATTCATTCATTCAAGTATTAATTTATTATTTTTTTGTTATTTTTTGTCATAGTTTACAATTATGTATACTTATTTTGGTCCGCATTTTTTCATTCCCAAGATAGATAAAGCTCCTTCATGTTACTGCAATATTTAACCAGAATTCTTTGCGGATACTTTTTTAGTTACTTCATTTTAACCAATATGAATCTGTATGACATAATATATCCAAATATTACAATAAATTTTAATGACATCATCCAGATTTCATGAAGAAACATCGAAATCATTTGTTCTCTTTTATTTTCGTTTCCTTCAATAAAAATAAGTGAGTGCTTCAATAAAAACAAATTTGTTCGCTTCTCGATTCGCATCTGTGAAGCATTCGAACGCTCACTGTTCTATTTTACAATAAGGTCCTATAATTTTTTTTTATTTCCTTCAATAAAAAATGTTTATTTGTCATTATTTAAAGTTATAATTTTACCGAATTTTGAAATCTTCGCTATGTTGCGGAATAATTTTGAATTAATTTCTTTTACTGACAGCTGTTTTAATAAAGACAATTTCATATTTTTGAGCCAATGAGCTAGCAAAAAATTGACATTGACATCGTTATAGAAGACAGATATTGGTGTAGTCAAAGGTGAATGTGCGCCGCCATTCAAGGTGTACAAAAACTTTGATCAGACTATACCTACATTTTCAGTGGGTTACTACTTTTGATTAGAACGACAGCTATCGGTATAGGTATGAAAACAGATTTTTAAACAAATTTTTATCCCCTTCTGACATTCTTAGGGTTGAATTTCCAAAAATCCTTCTTCAGTCAGTCACATATTAACATGACTTTGAACCAAGAAAGTATAAAGTGAAGGATGTAATTGGAGTACTCCAAATGTTTCCGAGTCCGATCCAACGAGTGAGTGAATGAAAGACCGGTGAATGAATGGGCTCGTTTCCGTGCGTTTTTTTAAAACAAGCAAAAGTAATGTCATTTTTAAGTGACTATAGAGTAAAAGTGTTTATATAAAATGCTTTGTAGCAAACTGAAGTGAGTTACTATACTATAATTATTCCTTAAACTTAATTAAATTTATTTTTTATTGCCATTATATGGTCGCGAATTAAAAATTTGTACCTCTGAACAGTGAAAAAACTGAGTGAAATCTTTTTATTTCTATTACCTTTTCCATATCACATTTATTTTGTTCCCAATTAAAACTGTGAAATAAATAACACCATTCGCACAAAAAACACAGAGAAAAAACATAAAAAAACTCTACGTATTCTTACAGTCGAAATTAACATTATCATGTTGTTCCAGTGTTATGTTGGCGGTAAGAACGTTATTCACAGATTATAAAGCACTTTTACAAATGGCGTTCTGGATAATGGATACTGTAATTAAAGAGTCAGAATTTATTAACAGGATAGTGGAAATCTTGCAAGTTTTATCAAGCAGGATTACATTAGGCGCCGATTTCAAGATGCAACCGATAATATGCAGCCAAGTTTTAATATTTAATTCACTGAAGCAAAGTTTAATAAAAGTCGCCTTAAACTTTCTCTACGAGGAAGTTTCTGGTGGAGTAAGGTTCAGTTTAGATAAGCGTCGGGTCTAAGATTAGGAATACTAATCAATATCTTGTTATTACCGGACTGGAATGAGACAGTACTATCGAGTTGACATTCTGATGCGATAAAAGTGAGTTAAGGGATATCTAGGACCTCCCTAATCGACGCCCTTCGATTAGGGAGGCCCATGTCCAGCAGTGGACTACCAAGCGCTGAAAGGGAGGAATTTATTAATTACAAATTTATTTATTATTTAAAACATTTATAAAAATGTATAGGAACAAATGCGGATTTAATACGAGAATCGTTTTTATTACTCACTATAGTTTCGGGTAACTAAAAAGAAGCAGATTTCCTTCAGATTTTCACAATTTTCTACAGATTCACATAAACCAAGTGTGCCAAATTCGACAAATTGTAGCGTCTGAGATTTTAAGCGGCGCTGATTTGAGACTGAAATATATAATAATATATAAGTCAATACATGTATCTTCATTGTAAGCAGAAAAATTATGTATCCTGTCACATGTCTCGTCTACAAAAAACTTTCTTTTGTCTATTCCCTGGGCGCCGTTTTCCCGCCACCCGCGGTTTTATGATCTATTGGCACAGTGTTTTCAAGTGTTTTATCTATGGACTTTTGTGCGATTTTTATCTAAGGTTCTGAATAACCTTTGTAAGAGAATTTAAGTATTTGGTCAAAAATATTATATTTTTTTCAACGTGGGAAGTGTAGCCCTTTGTAGTCCATGGATAATTGCATAAAATTAATGATTTGGAACTCCTATTGGAATTTAAAGAATCGGCCTCAAGAATAGAAAAACAATAGTTGACCTCTTATATCGTAAGTACGATATGCTTCCCTAGTAACACAAATTATTTACAGTAACAGGAACAGAAAACTCTTGCTTTAGCGATTTAAGTATGGATCAAATTCCTTAGCTTTTGATGGTAATCACAAGGACAACTCTTCACTCCTTTATTTTTATATTTCCTTGATACTGTAAAAACTTTATAAACAAAAACAGATTCCACGTACAAAATCTCTTCAATAATCGCAAGTCCAGTGTATCAAATGCTAACAAATTTTTTAATACAAAGAGTCAGTAAAAATCGCAATGGACGAAAAAAAGGATAATAACCCTCGCTCGATACCCGGAGCGGCTTACAGCGTGATCCAGCGCGCCTGCACAAAGTTTAATAGGGCAGTTAAGATAAAAGTTTATCCTGCTGTTATGTAATTTTTGTCTGCCAAAACCTGCGACGGAGCCAGGATTTATTTAGCGCACGAGAAAGGTCTGTTTATGAAAATAAAGTAGTAAGTACAATATGAAGATACTTTGTTGGAAGAATTTTTAAAGAAATCTTTTGAGGAAAGGGAAGCTCACCGCCAGGCGATGTCAGTGAGGACCGCGGTCCGAATGTTAACTTCGGACCATTTGTATACCTATGCTTAGATTCCATGGAACTTTGATAGCGCGTTTTAGGATACGTCTTACGGGCGGAGTGGCGTCGATTAGGGGAGGCCCATGTCCAGCAGCGGACTACTAAGGGCTGAAAGGAAGGAAGGAAGGAAAATACATTAGACATCATTAAAAGATAAAACAACCTCCGATTATATCGGTTCAAGGGGCTGGCTCGCTCGAACGAACAAAACTTTTTGTAGATTAAAACCAAAGTTGTTAGAAATTACCAATCACGTGAGTGGAGTTTGTAAAATTGTAAAAATCTTTTCCTCTATTTGGGTTATTACACTGTGCGACTCTTGTGTAGTAAGTTGTATGATTTACATATCTATGTGTAGTAGCGGCATTGCTAAAACTCAGAATAAGGGTACAGGTGACCGCGCCCGACGTTGCTTAACTTTTTCGATCGCGATTTCGATTGCGATTAACGCTACGCACACTTCGGTTGTTGGCATTCATTGCATCATTTCTAAATAACATGTTGCATGATTCTTTGTCTATGGTCAGATGTTTAGGTTGGCAATGCAGCTCTACTGCAGGTAGCCGTAATGTAGCGTAGATGATGTAACGTGAAGATATTAGGGAATGCCTTGACCTTCTTCTTATGTAAGTATTACTTACCTTATCTTATTAATAAGGAAGCGGCCACGTGTGTAATTTCTTAGTTTTAAGACGTCTGATAATTAGGAAAACTAGGCATCGCCAAGTAGTCGAAATTCTACAATGAATTGTTTATTGAAATTTGAATTTGACACGTAACGGAATGTGTGCATGTCAAAGTACTCAAATTTATGGCGTGTACTTGGCGTGTTACTTTGATGAATTTTTAATGCATTCAATTTAAAAATATTATAATTTGTGCATTCTTCTTCGTGTACACTTTGATGGTGGCAAACTTCAAACTTCTCCGTTCGCGTAGTGAGCTGTAAATTGTACCTACCCAAAATGTTCTTATTAGTTTTCCCACCGACGTGTTGTAACAGTAATTTCAAGGTTAGTTACGTGTTATGAAAACTTTTTGACTAATACATCACGGCCGTTGTCCGTTTTAGAAGCATCAACGTAATTCTGTTATCACCTTTAGAGTTTATAGATGATCTCTCGCTGGTAACCGCTTTATATTATCTGTCTACTAGACTTCATAGTTCAGTGGCTCAGAATTCGATTTTTTACTCGAGTTATCCGGCTCAGATATATAGATTTTTTTCAGGCATATAGATTTTTTTATCTTATGTGCGTTTTATAAATCTAAATATCACTTGCTCTAACGGTGAAGTAAAACCTGTTTGCCTGATACTTAACCATATTTAGATAGAGTCAATAGCCATGGCTTAAGGGCATGTAGAGTACCGAACGCCAACCTGAAAACCACCAATATGCCAGTTTGTAAGGCTACCCTTCTCCTTTAGTGTGCCATAGTGATACTGAACACACTTTTTAATTGACAATTTCGGTATATTGTCAAATTCTTCAGTCAACCTTTTAATTCTGCCTTGGTTCGTTATGTTCATTTAAACTATAAAAGCTAATGGCTATATTTAAAAAGCACATTTCACTGTGCTTAGGTTAACTGTAATAACTCCGGACCGAGTTGGCTTATATGACGAGGAATTGTAATTAAATAACTCGTATAACTTTAATGCAAGGCAATAAACTGTAGATTAGAGGGGAATGAAAGGTTTTATGGCAAATTTCGGGGATTTCAAAGAAGCTTGTTATTGTTTTTAAAAATTAAAAAGTTTATTAAGTAAGCGTGATGAAGAATTATTTGGTCGATTCAACGAGTCCACTAGTTAATAATTATAATGTTATATTTGACCTGAAACATCTAATGGCGCGTCTTATGATTGCTCTGACAGCGTGACGGTGTTAAGCCGTGACAATATCACGTTTATTTCGTTTCGTGATCGTATCGAACTGTCATTAGTATGGAAAGGTGTCAAGACAGACTGACATATGATATACTAATGACTGACGTTTACTATACGAATACTTTGATGATATTTCATGCTCATGGAACAGGATTAATTTTCTTAGAAAAAAGACAGAAGATAATAAAAGACCGTGTTGAGTCACTGAATTTTATTTCGCACGATATTCACACTACATACTAAATTGCTACCCAATATCCGGCGAAGATATCAGGCACAGACAAACAGTAGTATTTGCTTTAGCGTATTTATTGCCAAGAATAACCCACAGTGAGGATGCTTAGTTATGTATTGAACTCGTAGAACTGCGGTTTAGAGCCAATCAAAGTGGGATCGACTAGCTTGATGGTTTAAGCTTTACTCTTAAGCCAGGAGAATAGTAAATACATTGGCCGTTTGTGCATTACAATAAAATCTTGAATTCAAGATTTTTTTTAAATTAAAAGATTAAAGTTTAAACAAACAGGCCCGTGATCATGAAAAAAAAAACAACAAATAAACACTACCGTTCTCAGTATTCGTACGGTAAACGTCACTCATTGGTAAGTCATAATTGTCAGTCTGTCTGACATCCTCCCATACTAATGGCACACGTTTACGTTGTGTTAAAGTTGTGTGCGCTTTAAAACATTAAATAAGTATCTATAACCTTTCGTAACGATGAAAGAAAAAATAGTAAGGAAACCTGCATGACTAAAGGTTCTCAAGAACAAGGAGTTCTCATTATGAGAGGAGACCGCTGGAGTAGGTCATTAAATTACAAGTAACAGTTGTTTAAACATAGATGCGGGTATAACAACCAAAACCATATTTGCTTGAAAAATTGGATTAGTTCCGGGTTCATTATAGAATTTTTCGATTTGGCATTAAGTTGAGCGAACTAAGCCATCGAGTGATGGACTGGCGTGATGCCAGACAATAACCGGCGGAGATGGTGTTGCCAATCTGTTTAGTTGCCACCGCAGGGCATATTGTTTTGTACATGGCAAGTATGGCAACAACGTTACTTTTAAAATGAGGAAAATAAATTGCGTCAGTTTAAGTAAAAAATTCCGATTGCTTAAATTTACATCTTAATATCCTGACTGACTGACCACGTGACTGATTTGGTTTCTTGACAAAGCTTAACCCATCGTAAAGCAGCACGTTCTTCATGTACATATTGTTTTTCGACTGTCAAGGTGTGTATTGGATATACTTTATATAAGGCGAACATCTTCCTCATTATAAGTCGAGCACCCCAATTTATTTCTTCTAGTGTCCGATTTTGTGGGTTTTTTATGGTTTTTTTAAACGCATATCTAGGAAATAATTACTCTGATCCATACTTCAAAGATCATAAAGGAGCAAACGGATAATTGCAAGATGGCGAGTTCCTTTTGGCGCGAAACTCATAAGTCAATTTGACAGATTCTGTGCGTTCTGAAATACTTAACTGAATATTGATTTATGATCTGTGCTATTTCACTTCCTTTGAGGTAGATAATAATTATTGTAGACTGAAACGTTGCAGAATAAAAATAAGTAAAAAAAATCGTAGAATTATTTTAAATGAGCTTAGCCATATTAAATTTTATTTTTTTTGAACATTTGTAAAAATAAGTATTCATGTTATAAGCATTACGATGTGAGTGGAGACTCGTATCTGCAGTAGGATAGGTACAGAAATATGTGGATTTACTAGGTTACAATTTTTTGAATGAAATGATGATGATTATTTTTTTTTTTGCATAAATTTGGATCTTCTCGTCTCTTATTGAAAATAGCATAAACATCGCTATAGCTGCGTCAATCGCTGACTATTCGGCAAGCTACTCGTAACTGAACTAGTTAGCGCGCTGCAAGCTGAGCGAAGCCAATCTGCAGGAGTAACCGCTCCCAAACTATATTCATCTAACTTGAATCGTAAATTAAGCCATACGCTGATGCTACTTTTTGGAAATTCGACTGGGAGGCTAAGTTAAACAGAGATCTTGAGATAGATTTAAAATTGAATGGTTCAAAGTGCGTCTTCAAATCCGCATATAAATCCGCAATAAATGAGAAAACCAATTATTTGTGGTTTTTTGCAATTTTAAAATCGCTCGATTTCGCATACAAAATCAATCATAATGCTGCTGTGTTTAACATGCAGTTTTTTTTCTAATAATTTTTTTAGTTTGCAGAAAAAAGTTTGATTTTGAATAAAGAATGGTGTGAAATAAGAATCAACGAGAATCACGATCTGTAACCTTTTTATCCTGAAAATTGATCGAGTCAAATAACGTCTTCAAATCCTAAGAAATTTTTGCAAGCTTTTTTTCTAACTTGCAACGTGTGAAGGAGAAAGAATAATAATATAATTGTTCGTCTCTCTACAAAAATTTACTATTAATTATTTTACTTTTAATTATTTTACTTTTTTTTTCTCTCTCTTTTTTTTCCAACGTGTACGTACGCCTACCTAAGTTTCTCGCTATTCACAGGGGTTGGCTGGTAGAGAATGCCACTAGGCATTAAGTCCGCCCATTGTTATAAAACAATAAAGCGTAAATAAATAAATAAATAAAAATCTGTAAATAATATGTAAAAATTAAATAAGGTGACCTACAAAACAGATAATCCGATTACACAAATGTCTTCATAGCGTCCGACAAGTCCAAGGCCGGAAACATAGAAAAAAGAAGCACACAGAACGGCAATTAACATATTTTGTTCCAAATCCACTGTAGATAGCTGACCTAGCGGCAAACACAACCCAAACTCATTTTATTACACTCACTCACTGCAAGTTGGGTATCGTCTCAGACTAAGAAGGGCTTTAGGCGTAGGCTTTAGTCCACCTCGCTGGCTGGCTTAAATGCCTTTTGAGAACATTATGGAAATCTCGCAGCCACGCAGGTTTCCTCATTATAGTTTTCTTTATTATTACAGCAAGTGATATTTAATTTGATAAAGCGCGAGTACCTAACTTAGTAACGTACGCGTTATTAGTGCGTGCAGAGACTTTTAGTCTCTAGGCTGTCACCGCTTCCAGCCGTTCTAATTCCTTCCCATTTCTATGGCCGAAACTAATCCGGTTATTAGGCGTTTCCGTTAATTTGCCAAGTTGTCGGCAATAGAGAAGCCTTTTCGACGCAGCTGTGAAAAATCGCCAACATTCTGGAAATCGGTGTTTTGTTCTTTGCTGTAGTTTGCGTGGGTTGGCTATACATGTTCAGATATTTATAGAATCTTTGTAAGGAAGTTCTTTCATTACACTTCTGTAGAATATGAACAGATAAGTTGGGGGAGAAAGGTATTCGAATGGCGACCACGTCTTGCCAAAAGGAGAACGGTAGGAGTCGGAGTGTCTCCATGATGGAAATCCTCACGTTAAAGAATTCGATGGTCATGTCTTTGGCTGACATAACCGACTGACCAACTGTCTGTAACCCATTAGGATCCACTACAGGGTCGGGTCTCCTCTCACAATGAGAGGGATGTAGGCCGCTTCACCACGCTGGCCTACTGCGGGTTGGTGGACGAACATGCCTTTGAGAACATTTTTATTGTAAACTCTCAGGCATGCAGGTTTCCTCACGATGTTTTCCTTCACCGTAACAGCAGGTGATATTTAATTTTATAAAACGTACATAACTTTTGTACAGTCATTAGTGCGTGCCACTGGGATTCGAACCGCTGACGCATATACTAAACATGAAATAATAAAATATAGGTCCAATGTAAAGATGAGCTATCGCTCTGGGTCGTTGATCCGTGGGATCAGGGAGTTTAATTAAAAACGGATATCCGTTCCCGACGCCGCACAAAGCGTTTGATTTGCCATACGACATATTGCTGCTTGTATAAACCATTGGTGTAGGGTTCCGTGGCCTGAGGGCATAACAGAGTTTTATTAGTCGCAAAATGATTGAATATAGTAATACACTTACTATTTCAGAGGACTGAGATATTTTGCACGAGAAGGGGCGATCTCCCGCCGGGCGATGTCAGAATGCTAATTGGGCCAATTGTATCGTATGTAAACTAATCTTCCGCCAGGCATTTTGGGCAAATACTAATGGTTTGTGTGACGCCCAGGTGATAATCTAGTAGCTGAGAATTCCGTCTCCTTCTAGAATGTTCGGGTTTAAATTCAAATCCATAAGCTATCGTGGACCGTCATAATAAAAGTGCATTCTATTTAGGGCTAAAACACCATAAATTAAATACCATAACACTACAATAATGCTTTGTTTTTGAGGACGATGGTAGATTTCTTTTTATATTCCCATAAAACAAACACTTTTTTGGACCAAAGAAGTGTTTCTTGATTAAGTTACATTGAAGCGTCGACATGAAGCTCGAGCAGGAAGGACCCTAAAATCAATCTCAATATGAGTTTACACAACTTCGATCTTCATTCGTCCTAACCCTCTCGTAACCTGCAATTTTTTCCAATAAATAAAGGCGTGAGATTTACGTGATAAGAGCCGGGTGCTATGGCCGGCAGACCGCACGTAAGGGTTGAGATTACCGACAATCTGTGGAGGATCTGTAATGTTATCTTTAAGCTTTATCATGCTTTTAGGACTTCGTAAAAATGAGGAGAAAGGGCCCTTTGTAAGGTTGCGTCTCAATTCATTTATTTGCGTTTGTATACCTTGTCTGTCGTTTCTGTAGATACATTTGTGAACTAAATTTTAAAGAACGGCTTTGTTATACAAGAGAGGCAAGAAAATTATATTTATAACCGATTAAGTCACATACGAGTAAAAAGGTTTTCTTTTGTTATTAAGAGGTTGTGTCCCTATGCAACATTTCATTTACCTATGTTTTTTATTAATCTTAAACAAAAACTTAAAACGAGATTAATATCCTTCAGATGAAAAAAAATTGTTCTCCTACATTTTTAAAAAAGAAGACTAGAATCTTGCGTTTTATAACTAACACATTGTTATAAACAACTAGCTAACCCGGCACACTTCGTTCTGCCAAATATAGAGATTTCTACTATTTACTTTTCAGATTTTCCCACCGTGTGAACCTTCGTCGGACGTATACGAACGTATCAAAACTAAAATGAGATGAATCGGTCAAGCCGTTCTCGAGTTTTAGCGAGACTAACGAACAGCTATTCATTTTCATTATACGTGTACATAATTATCTTGTTGTTTTAACCCATTAATGACCCACTACAGGGTCGGGTCTCCTCTCACAATGAGAGGGATGTAGGCCGCCGTCCACCACGCACCACTACTGCGGGTTGGTGGTTTTTTTTTTATGAACTCTCAGGCATGCAGGTTTCCTCAGGATGTTTTCCTTCACCGTAACAGCAGATGATATTTAATTTTATAAATCGCACATAACTTTTTTACAAAGTCATTGGTGCGTGCCACTGGGATTCGAACCCGGACCTCTCGATTCGAGGTCGAATTCTAAGCCACTGGGCTATCACCACATAATTATCTAATAGATATTAAATAAATAACGCTTCACACTCATAGCCCCACACTAGGATTCCCTGTGTCGTGGGTGCCATGGACACATACAAGACAACAACACAACACACCCAGACCAGAAACAGAAGAAGATATTAAAATACCTAAATTTCCTGATATTGTGTTGATTTTTCATCCATAAGTATGTATTTCGAAAGGCGGAGTGGAAGCGTCGTGCGGCTGGCAGGCGCACAAAGGGCGGAACAGATTGGTACCAGGACATAGACAGATCTAGACCGCAACTGCGTCGGGGAGTAGCTCCTGCTACTTTGTTTGAACTTACGATAACGGAAAATAAGAGACTGAAACATGAAGAAACTAATTTTAAATTGAAATAAAGTTTCAAATTATATACCTACCTGCTTTTTTAAAGTTGGTTAAAAATGGTCTGATGATTGACAGTAAACAAGGCGTGTTTATCAAAATTTCAAATTAGAGATACCCCATGTATTGTCATTAACCCATTAATGACCTACTACAGGGTCGGGTCTCCTCTCACAATGAGAGGGATGTAGGCCTTAGTCCACCACGCAGGCCTAATGCGGGTTGATGGATTTACCCTATTACTATTATATTATAAAGAAGTATGATGAAGTTTCTACTTACCTACTCCACATAAGAAAAAATACGCGACATAAGACCACATATCGAACTTTCTTACTGACTCCGCAGTTCAGTCAATTTGAAATATAGCAGGCTCAGTAAAGGTTGCTGGTAAGAAATAAGAAGGGATTTCGGAGGGCTTAACCTTAAGCAACGTTAAGTTTGAAGAAGGGCGAACTTTCTGCCCTATAAAATATTGTCTTGGTCTGTCGTTAAGAGTTGGTTTAGTTACAGTTATTTATTCTCATGAAGCATACTTTGTTTGTAAATACTCAAAAAAAAACACGAATATCGAAGATATAAAATAGTATTTATTGTTTTAAAACCTATAAATGTCATTTGTAAATGGAAACTTTGAAAACCATGAAATCTATAGAAAAAAAATGGTTCACAGTAAAGCAGGTCGCGTTTATAGAGGAAGACCCTATAATCGCAACCTGAAAACACACGAAAACAATTTATTAGTATCCTATTGGTTGTAATTATCGTAGGATAATACTTTTTGCATTGTTCAAAAATATTTTATTTTTATAGTCACATGTTTGTTAAGTATTTTAAAATGAATTTAATTTATTGTGTTCCGATTACAAATAATAAATTTGGAACATTTTAACGTAATAAATCTGTGACATCACAAAGCTTCCGCTGCAGTCAGTTACACAAAGGAGCAAGGGAATTCACAATGGAAACTTTACAATTGTAGGAACTGACCATGTGGTCAGGCTACAAGTCTGGAAAATAACGAATGGACATCGCTCGGCTGTCCCTTTATTATTGTCATTTTACTTACTTACTGTAGTAGGGTGATAGCCTAGTGGCTTAGAATTCGACCTCGAATCGAGGGGTCCGGGTTCGAATCCCGGTGGCACGCACCAATGACTTTGTAAAAAAGTTATGTGCGCTTTATAAAATTAAATATCACCTGCTGTTACGGTGAAGGAAAACATCGTGAGGAAACCTGCACGCCTGAGAGTGCACAAAAAAAAAATTCTCAAAGGCATATGAAGTCCACCAACCCGCAGTGGGCCAGCGTGGTGGACGGCGGCCTACATCCCTCTCATTGCGAGAGGAGACCCGACCCTGTAGTGGGTCATTAATGGGTTACTACTGACTTACTTACTTTCTTACTAAGCTACTCGTAGCTCATAAACTTAAAACTAATAACAACTTTTGTAAGTTTAGTTGTAATGCCGAGTTGATACAATTAAATTATCTCCCTTATCATAAACGCATTTCAAAATATCGTTAAAAACTTATAGCCGGTTGGCCCATTTCGAATAAAAATACCATTTCTAAACTAGATGTAATAATGTCATCCAATGTACAGACTTGCACGAGTCCATCATGTTGTTCACAGTACATACACAATGGCGTTCACACAAAGCGCAGTTCAACTGGACGACGCGTGAACAGATAACGTGCGACTGATTCTGCCATGTTCACAGCTATTCATATTTGCGGACACTTTATAAGTAGTTGCGGCTATAAGTAATGATACAGCGTGTTGTTATAATAGCAAGAGTTTTTAGTTTTATTGAATTATTGAATACTTAAGGGCTTTATTATATTTTTAAATAATGGTAAGCTGTTTACATTAGTGACACACTGCAAGGTCGGATCTCCTCTCACAGCGAGAAGGACGTAATCCACGCCGGCCTAATGCGGGTTGGTGGACTTCACATGCCTTTTAGAACATTTCTTTAATCTCAGGCATGCAGGTTTCCTCGCGATGTTTTCCTTCACCATTACAATAAGCGATATTTTAATTTTATTTTGTTTATTCTCTTATATATAAAATTCTCATGTCACAGTTTTAGTTACCATACTCCTCCAAAACGGTTTGACCGATTTTTATGAAATTTTATATTCATTTTCAGTAGGTCTGAGAATCGGCTACTGTCTATACCCCTAAGGGTTGTGCACACCTAACATTTTTATTTTATTTTTTTGACAATTTTTTTTCAATTATGTGGCATCAAAAAATATATACAACCCTAAATTTTCACCCTTCTATCACTAACCCCTATTTTTAATAGTCGATTTTTAACACTCGGTAACTTATATATGGCAAAACAACGTTTGCGGGGTCAGCTAGTTTCCTATGTATTTAAAGTTACTCCACTTTAAATACTAAAGTAGGGACATTAACCTAACAGTCTGTCAGCATTTCACTTGTTGTGGATGACCAACACTAATGGGGAAATTAAACTTTTTTAATTGAGTTACTTTGATATACAATATCTTTTTGTTATGGGCAAGTTTTATTTAAATACACTTTCCATTATCCTAGAAAAACAACTTTGATAGCATCCTAGACCATGTTTTACACCGATACTCTTTATTCTTCGATTGCACCCTAAACCATGTTGTACACCGATACTCTTATAGTAACTGACGGTAATTGTAATACAAATGAATTCAATCCTATTTATCAGAGACGTCCAATTAATAATCCTAGCGTCATTTCACTTTATGTTACTAAATAGTGGCGTGAAATCCCAGCACACTTCACTGTACTCGTATATTTCACAGTACACAAAGGAGTCTGTTCACAATGGACCTCACAGTTTGGTTGTAGACAACGTGTGCCGTACACTGTGATGTTTTAATGTTGCTCTGGTGTTCAGATTTGTGGTCATTTCCTGAGCATCTGTTGAAAGGAGGGTGTTAGTTATTTGTTGATGTAATTTTATTCGAAGGCATGTTCGAGTTTACGTGTGTTATAGCATTGTTGAATTATGAAATAAGTGGTGGAAACATTGGACATCACAGCAATATCGCGTCGGTATTTCAAAAGTATCGTTAAAGATTCTTTTGGTCTTCTATGTCCTGGTAAAAGTTTACTACAACAATACTTATCATCTACACACGATATTTTTAGAGGTGTAGACTTTAATTATGTAAATAAAGTAAATAACGAATTAAAGATCATTAAAAAAAATCAATAGTTCTCCTCGTTTAATTAACCCACATCTTTGGTGGGTCATTGACCTAGTGCTAGATACACATACGTCAAATTTTTGGTTAAAAGTCGCAGTTCACTCTTGTGTTAATTCCCCGCTAAGCAACATTGTGAATGACGAGTCTATATTTCCGTCTTCGGACCGTGTATAGTGTGTATACTTGTCTTCATTCACGATAGTTTATACAAAATAGCTTTACTTTAAATTTTTCTGGTAATTTTATAGGTACTTACCTAAGTCTAAACAACTAATTTTAAGAAATAATGCAAGACGTCGACCTCACCGCCACCGCATTATCTTATAACCGATCACCGTGTCAAGGCTCCCCCTTCCTAAGGCCTTCCTTATCGGTATTTAGGCTTAAGTACCCCGCAAATTGGTATTAAATAATATTCCAGCACGTCGAGCCGCCCTAATGAAGATTGTGTGGATAGATGCGTTTCCAGTCCATTCGCCGATAGGAAAATGGCCGAGATACCGGTTTACGATGTCAGCGTATTTTCCGAAATCTATTTTTATTTTTAGAAAATATGCCGATCTTTTGGAGGCGTTTTGCTGAACCCGTGATTGGCAAAGTTATGTCAGTTAATCACTTACTCGTATGTTGCGATCGACTGTCTGATAGGTAATTGGCATACGAATAGGGCATGAAGACATACGGGACGTAACATAACTCATAGCATAGCTCATATTGAAATGTGAGTTAAACTATGAGTTATGTTAAGTATGTTATTTGACAAAATAGTTGAATACAAGTTTCTCGCATGGTCGCGTTCAGTTGCAGTTAAGTACGAGATAAACGACTAGTGATAGTGACGCGCTGGCTGAGACGCCGCGGTTTGATGAGAAGCCAAGTTGACCCACCCCGTAGTGGGACATACGCCACGTCAACATATAGGGTTGTTTCTTCATTCAAAATTAGATTAGAAATCTTTTTTAAACGGAGAGCTTAGACATTTGAAAAATTTGACCACCATGTTTCCATAAATTGTTACCTACTATTGGTCTACTTATTAACTTAATCTCCTAGTCCTTCTCCAGACGAAAACAAAAGTCACAAGTAAGAAAAAGTGAGCTCGGTACCTACTCGGAACTTTTAAAAATAGAAAGTGGATCGTAATTTAAAAACCGCAGTGCTTAATTACATCTCAAATCCATCCAGCGTCTTTCCCGTGTTTGGGTAGCAAACATCCGAATGTGTGGATAAACTTGCATAAAAAATAAGACAAACCACCATTCATCAGCCGAAACAAACAATTACTTACCAAAACCCAATAACAATAAAATTGTACTGCAACTAATTTACGAGTATCTTACATTCAAAGCATATGTCATCAAAATATTCATGAAGCTGGGACAAAAATTCATCTCAATACGAGTAATACAACTATAGCTTGGAAACATGGAAGTAATCAAAACAACTGGGGCTCGAAGCCTCCAATAAGACAGTAATAGCATCTACTTTTACTCCACAGCTTTATTATCAGAACGGAGCCAGACCACTGCTTTGCCAAATTAATAAATCGTATTTCTTTATATGACTGTAATCGGTTATAATATTTTTTATCTCGTCTGAGGGCGGCGGGCTTCCTGTTGGCGGGAGCCAGTGTTCTAATTTCAAAATACAAAGGCGAATAAATTGCGGTTTTTTTTTGTTTCTGTTTTTTATTTAGAAGTGGCAATGGCATTTAATGTTGAATAAAGGAAATTCTAATTAATTAAAAAAAATGTTTTTTTTTAACAAGTCATATCCTTGTCATATAGTAGCAGTTTGCTGAATTGTTGAGGAAAGTTTGCAAATTTTATATGTATCGTTAATGCGTTAATCGTTAATTTTATTTGTATAGTTTGTTTTTTAATTGCTGCAAATATTAATGTTTCCTTCTTCTTCTTTTTTTCTACTTTTAAACACTGGGATAAAAATTTTCACCATCATCAAGGTATTGTTATGGCCAGAGGCCACTGATACCATACTTTTCAGGCTCGTTCATAAAGACGTAAAATAAATAACACATCACGCCATAAAGCTACATTTTTTTACGAAATCTAAAAGACTTTGGCACCAGATAACCCCTGGGGTAGATAAATGTGCCTCATTTATTCCCACCGGACCCCAGACTACGATGCCTTAACGTCTTATACTACAAGTTTACTGTTGATCGTCGATCTACACTATTGCCAAGAAGGAATCAGCCTTGAAACAGAACAAAGGCTCATAATTATGTAGAACCAGACTAAGTGATTACTCAAATGAAAAAAGTAAGAGTTAGCTTAACTTTTTAATAATTAAAATAGAGGCAACGACATTTTTGGGATGCTGTAGTAAAAAAAAAATATATTGGGAAGAAATATGTTAGTAGTTGTTATGTATTACTAGAAAGTGACGTAACACCAGCTCCCGCCTAAATAAAAGGTTATTGTGAAATTTTCATTGTGAATTTTCCGAATAGCAGTATTTAAATATAAATAATATTTTCGTAATATCAGTAGTAAAGAAGCTTTGAAAATCTTAAACAAAACGGTTCTTGCTTATTAGTCAAAGATACTTGTATGTTAATTAAAGTACTGAATACTGTAAGTATGTATTGTATATATTGTGTATATGTTTTTCTCAATAAGTTTCAAGAGATTTTTCTTTATAGAACAGAAAAATATGGAACACTGAGAATAGAAAAAAGAGCAACTAGATGCTTTTTTTCTTTTAGAAATAGTCAAAGAAAATTTTTAAAAAGTACTAGGGACTTATAAGTAGAAAAAGCATAAGAAGTCATCCATATTAATGAACCAAAAGATTTCAAAGACCAAGAAAATATAAGCTAGAAACATTAATATGTTGTTGATTAAATATGAGCTCATTGTTGCTTTACAACTGATTAGCAAGCTTCTAAGAGGATTGTCACAAAGAAAATTGTTTGTGTAAGAGATGCAGAAATTCATAAAAGCGTTTTAGTAGGTTGCATATTATATAAGGTGTAAGTACTAAGGAATTAGGCTGCATCTTCGTTCGCCATTTCTCTAATTAAAAGGCTTTATATACATATTTCTAAAATGGCCGCCTTTTGATTAGAAGTAGACCTTTTTTCTTTTAAGTACTAAATATCTTACTTGTTATTTGTTTTTGTGTGCGCCTACTGTAATCTCTCGATAGTGCCAACGTCACCGGTAGAGAAAACGCATTAGATAATAATGCACAAGGTATTACGTCCGCCCTTTATACGTATATAGTTTTTAACGTTTTTACATTTAAGTTAATTAAGTAACTAAACAATGCTAAATTGTAGGTTTCTGCTTCTTCTTCCGAGTAAGTATTTTAATTTGCCATAATTATCTTCTCGCTTCACTTCTATACATCTATGCATCAGGTGTTATTATGAAGAATTTATAAAAAAATATTTAAAATATTTATCAACCGCCAAGCATTTCAGCCGACCCACCGATCAAAGTTCGAAGCCATAGAAATATCATAGTGTTTTATGCAATATAAAACGCGTTTAAAAATAGGCGAGCGATAACTCTTGGTCGTAAATCGTTCTATGTATGCGCACGCGCCCAATATAATTGTGTATGGGGCGGCCAGTAGACAGGTGGCAGTTAGGTAAAAATAGTTTTAAAATAAAAAAGTCGTTAAAAAGTATAAAATGACAAGGAATTTAAAGTTTAAAAATGTAATTTTTTTTTTTATTTAGTTATTTCGACTTCTGCTTGCGACTTCGTGGAATAAACAACACGTTAAATCAATCTGCCTCAATTAAAATTTTTATAGTAGTAAAGTGTAAGGACGTAGTTAGATGTTTGCTGCTGGTTATTTTGTAAAAAAACCGCCTCATTACATATTTTTTTATTAGTCTAATCGCCGAACTAATAGCCCCATGGAATAGTCCCATCATCATCAACAGCTGTTCGGGCCGATAAATCCAGGTTGTATCATAAAACCGAGACGCTGCCGTGATCTACGTCCCATAAACTGTTCCACCTGTCGCAGTTGAGTTTTACAGCGGCAGTTAATCATTGACACGCGTATGATGTTAACTAATGCGCCAAAACATTTGTAAATTGGTTTGTTGGTAAACAACGACCACATAACATGCTTCTACAAAGAAACAACTCAGTCAGAGTATTGGGGTAAGTGAGAGGGGGTTGCATCGTGATTAGTTAGTTAGACAAACGCGATATCCCATTTGTCTAGAACTAATGATAGGCGTGTAGTAACTGTAAGATGAGCTCCAAACAAATTTGATTACAGCCATGTTCCTACTGACATATTTGAATTAATTCCGATCGTAGGAGACGTGCAAGGGTCAAGGAGACAGTAGGTATATTTCGATGGGTGATTAAGTGGTAGAGCCATACTAGGTCAGAGGGGGGGGGGGGGGAATGTTCGCGATATCCCATTTGTCTAGAACTAATGATAGACGTGTAGTAACCACTGTAAGATGAGCTCCAAACAAATTTGATTACAGCCATGTTCCTACTGACTTTTTTGATATTTGAATTAGTTCCGATCGTAAGAGACGTGCAAGGGTCAAGGAGACAGTAGGTATATTTCGATGGGTGATTAAGTGGTAGAGACATACTAGGTCAGAGGGGGGGGGGGAATGTTCGCGATATCCCATTTGTCTAGAACTAATGATAGACGTGTAGTAACCACTGTAAGATGAGCTCCAAACAAATTTGATTACAGCCATGTTCCTACTGACTTTTTGATATTTGAATTAGTTCCGATCATCAGGAGACGTGCAAGGGTCAAGGAGACAGTAGGTATATTTCGATGGGTGATTAAGTGGTAGAGCCATACTAGCTCACCTGGGGAGGTACCTTGTCGCCTGACCCGTCTGTCCTGTCTGACCCGTCGTAAATCAGCATGTTCTTCATGACATGTGTTTCGGCTGGGATGGTATGGTTGCGGGTGATAATTTATTTGAGGCGAACATCTTTGTCCTCATGAGTAGCAAAGCACCCGCATACAACCAGGAAAGCATTTCTCCTCTATTTGAGGCCCGATGTGGGTGTCCGTGTGCTGCAGTGATAACTTAACATCAGGTGACCTGTGTGTCCGTTTGCAACTCTATTACCTACTTTGAAAGAAAAAGATATGATCAGATATTTGGAGATGGTCTTATTTTTCCGAAATACGAAATGAATAATATTTCAATTTAAAGGCTTGTCAAGTAAGTAAGTAGTAAACATTGTAATATATGGTTCGATGTAGGATTAACTGTGCGTTTATTACGATAGTCGGTTTGTTAGTGGGCAAGCGACCGAGAAAATCGCTTACGCTTACTGTAAGCGAGAAGCCTTGCAAAATACAATTCGCTGTCTTCATACGATGTAATGTGTAGGTACATAAACTTTCTTGTTCTTTAAAGATACAGATATTATACTTTATCGGGAATATCTAACTGCCATTTACCATGAGCACGATTTTTAGCTATTTCCTATTGGCTGTTAGCAGCCTGATTCAAGAATTAGTAGTCAACCAGAGGACCAGAGTCGTAGCAGTTTGAGGATGACAACTGACTGTCAACAACACGGTGAGAACCAAATTTGTGTGAATGAAGCTCACTTTGCTGCAACTGTGGTCTTCTGTGGAAGTAATTAAAAGCCACTTGCGATCTAAGGTTGTTTATTATTAACAATTCCCAGCCAGGTGCTGGGGCAGGTGTCCTTGAAGCCTTGACTGCTGTGTGCCAGGTGGATATCCAGCAACTCCGCGACACCCAGCAGCCGGGACGCCAGATCCTTCAGCGTGGTGATCACGCGAGGACCAACTGATTCTGGCTTCGTTGCCAGGGTTTCTATGGCGTTGGATTGGATCGCGTAGTTCACTGTGTTGCGGAGGTGGTACTGGAAGAAACATAAATAGTTTTTTGGTGGTCAAATGACATGATTTAGTGTGATTGGTATTACAAGAATAGGGGAAATGTAGGATTTGGTGTTTTTGATTCTATATTGGACTGTGAAGGTCTAAGTTTTATTCGCAGTGTAGCAGAATTTGCAATGATGTCTTTTTCTGGTGTGTCTGTTCTTAACACCGTGCATTCCTGTGAAGATGCCAAGTCCTTTATTATAAATATACATCCCTCTGAAATTCAGAAGCATTATCTACCGTGTTTTTTCATTCATCATTTCAGTATTGACTAGTTATTTCCAAGATTTCCGTCAGTCAGTTCATGTTGCTTACATTTTATTTCGCCGAATTTGATCGACTCGGCATTAAATAGATTTTTTTTCATTATGATGTTGATACGTAAAACTGTATATACTCGTATGTATGTGCTTACTTGAATGAGCAATGCAACCCCTAGGTGAACAGGTTTAACATCGATTTGTTGCAGTTGTCGAATGAGAATCTTCGGAGTCAAATCATCCAGAGGCTCTAACTGGGCTAGGATTATTGGTGCCTGTAAAGTATAATAATAGTATTTCCTTTAAATAAATTGAATTTTTTCATCATTTATCTATCACAGACAGACTCATTAATGACTGCAGGGTCGGGTCTCCTCTCATAATGATATAGATTGAGGATGTAGGCCTTAGTCCACCACGGTGGCCTAGTGAGGGGTGGACTTCACATGCCGTATCACACAAATATTTTTTTTTATGAACTTTCAGGTATGCAGGTTTTCTCATGACGCACGATGTCTTTTTCATCCGTGTCTCTCGTGTAAGAGGCTGAATTCTTAGCCACTGGGCTATCACCGCTAGGTTTATCTACATTGGAACTAATAGAGGAAGACAAAGAACTAAGTTACCGTGTTCAAGACATCGTACAGTCTCGCACAGGCATGAAACACTTGGATGTCCGCCATTTTGTCGTGCATGTCACGGCTCTCTACCTTCATGTAGTAGCGGTGTGCGGTGTCGATGCGGCTGCTGGCATTGCTGGTGCGTGGCAAGTCCTGGAAATGGCAAACCCACAGGAGTCCACTGGATTCATATAGTGATGCTGCTTAAGCAGGTCGTAATTCGCAAGACATCGAAACAGTTAAGCTTAGGGGCCTGATTCTGCATGACCATTCACACTCGTATTTCGGCAATGTCGTGTCTTACGCGTGATAAAATGTCAAAAAAGGCTTAAAAGTCAAATATCGTGACGATCTATTGTGTGCCTTATAGAATCGACATTAAGGTTCATGAAGTAACGTACGGTTTGATGTCACACGATATCGGCACGAAATCTGAATGGTCATACAGAATCAGGCCACTGGGGTAGTCAGTAAATGTCTTCGTGAATTAAATAAATTTAGATGGTTGAGCGTACTGCTAAAGAAGATGTCCGCTGCATGTTTTGGATAAAGTGGGTAAGGTAAGGGGTACCATCCTTTGTATGGTATCAAGGGTATGTAAGGCCGTCATTACCATGCATTTCGGTCCCTTATTATCGGTTGATACATAGCAGTCGACGCCTTATTCACCAATTTTGGGAAAACAACCAGGAACCTGGGAACAGAACTTCGTTTCGCTGGCAACCCTTTTAATATTTCATTCCAAAAGGCTGGTGTTTTGAATGCTCCAACTTGAAATTTGAGTAACCCCATCTAACTTATTTGCTTTACGGAGACTTGCCATTCAATTTAAAACTCAGCTTAAAATCTGTTATTACACATTTCGCTCACTTATCTACGAAATTATTTACTTAACTCACTTTAGCAATATCTATAAGTTTCATGACAAGCGACGAGTACACCCGGCGACTGATCGCATCCGTCCTCCGTTCCCTGTAGTTATCCACCTCTCTGGAAGGGAAAATTTTACTCGTAAAATGATGTAGGGCACCATTCTATGGGTTACTTATGGGAAATGGATAATGGAGGAAGGTTACGGGGATTTAAAGTTGACTACTTCTGTGAGTGCAGAAATTGACTGCTTCTGTGAGTTATTTTCCATGGAAAAATTGTGGTTTCTAAACAGAAATATAGTTCCAATTTTCGCGAACAGATAGCTCAGATTGTAATTAAAATAAGTGGAAGTCAGTTTATAAATAGGTTTCATTGACAGCATTTAAGTTACTATTGGCTTAAAATGGGTCATGCAACCCTAATCCGATTGCGATACATGCCTTTTGAAATACACATGGTATAGCAATCATATCTAGAATTAAAAAAAATATCGATTCACATTAGGTAACACATTACATTAAATTTTTTCTTTCACACAAATTGACACAATTGAATCAGAAGATCGTATACCTACCGTTTGACGATATACTTGATGACGAGCGACATCGTCCGGTTGGGGAACACTTGGTTCTCCTTCTTGAGGTCGAACAGCAGTTCATCGTTGAACCTGGAGTCCTGCAGAGCCTCCACTATCACCTTCGCCAGACGTCGGTTGTCTTCCAAGTGGGTCTGTAATACTAACTGTTTATTAGAGTGTGAGCACAAGATTATATAGTTAAAGTTTAACCACTTCGCTGTCCCATGAGTCACATGTGACTCATAACCATTGTTTAACTACTGTGTCTATTTACTGGACAGGGAAAATGTTAAGGTTAAAGAAGTTGACTGATTAAAAATGATGGCTGTAAGACTGCAAAGGGCACGCAGCCCCGCTGGTTGAGAAGATAGCAAAATTTGAGAACGTCGGGTGCCGACAGTGTCTGGATGGGATCGCTAGTGGCGAATTAAATTCTTGCTTTTGTCTTCTGAGAGCACGTGAACCCGTGCAAAATTTAGAAACGACAGGTGCCGTCAATTTCGGATGGAGGATAGCTAGTGGCAATTTAATTGCGCTTTTTGTGCTTAGGAGGGCACGTTCAGCCGTTGAAAAAAATAGCAAAATTACTGTGCTCTGAACAGATATACATCAACGCACGTTCAGCCGTTGAAAAAAATAGCAAAATTACTGTGCTCTGAACAGCTATACATCAACTAACAACAGTAATTCATTCCTAACTTATACTCTTCGTAGGTCACTACTGGATATGGGCCTTCTCTAATCGACGGCAATCCACCCGATCCTGAGCCCTTTGAATCCAATGGTATCCTGCCGTTTTCTTCAGGTCATCAATCCACATGTTCGGAGGGCGGCCTACATTCCTTAACAGTCCTTCCGTCTGTTTGAATTAATTATGGTTATTTTAACATTGTAGGCTTGTTTGCTACCTTAATTTAATTAGATAATGTAACAGTAAATCCTTGACCAGAGTTCCACTGATAATTTGATACACAAACGTTACTCGATGCAGGACAATTATTCTCAAAACTGCGGCATTATAGTTAATTAACATGTTACGTTGACAAATTCCGAGCCTTATCTACACACTACAGGCGGCTCAACTTGTCACATTGACACCTGCAAGCCGGGACTTAACATTAACAACTGTTAGCTGATAGCATTATTTTATATTATTTAATACGGCTATGCTCGGTATTTCTCTACGGGATAGAATCAGAAACGATGAAATCCGGAGAAGAACGAAGGTGGCCGTCATAGCTCTCAAAGTTTGCAAATTAAAGTGGCAATGGGCTGGCCACATCGTTCGCAGGACTGACAACCGATGGGGAAGAAAGATCCTCGAATGGCGACCACGTTTAGGCAAAAGGAGCACAGGCCACCCTCCTACCAGGTGGACTGACGACCTGAAGAAGGCAGCGGGAAACCGTTGGATTCAGAGGGCCCAGGACCGGGCGGATTGGCGTCGATTAGGGGAGGCCCATGTCCAGCAGGAACTCCCATAAGCCCATGTCCAAAGGGCTCCATTGGCTCCCTCGGTTTTTGTGATACTCTGTAGAACGTACACCTTAGTTACCCATTCATGACAACTGGGCCGGATCTCACAATGAGAAGGAAGGCCTTAGTCCATCACCTTTCAGTTCATAATAACATCAAAGCATAAAATACTTTCATACAAATCCAATTGTTAACGCAGAGTTCTAATTCTGAGCTCTATTATTTTAGTGAATATTTACTTACTAGATTTGGCGAAAACAAAGCAATATAATAATTACCCCTTGCGCCCCCCCCAGCGGAGCCAGACTCAGGCACAAAAGGAGAATTACGAATGCGACCATTACGGCTGCAATATTCACTTTAACTGCCTATATCCATTTTATTTTCCAACTAACACGTATCGTACGAACACAGCCAGAATTCCAGACGTGTTTCGACCACTGTAAAATTCCAAAATTCCACCGAGGGGCTGGAAACCGCAGACCGCACGCTTAAAAATACACTTTAAATATTACGTCACGGTTAGAAACAGCATCTGTAGCGATATTGCATAAATTGCATTGAAAGGGTGTAAAACAATAGCAATTGTAAACATGAATGTGAATAATGGACCAAGTTCGGTGGGGTGTCTTAAATAGGTGAAAAGTTTTACATTACTTATTTCAATCGTACTTGTCTATTAGATACAGGCATGTTTAAGTTCCTTTTCTTTGATTTTAAAAGAAGATGAGTTCCGTTGGGCTGTTTTGATTGACATGTTTTATAAAATTTTAAATTCTTGGTATTCGCAAGAGCTGTCAAGACTAATTAAGTCAAAAATTCGTTCCAAAAATACGCTCATCTAATGCTAGTGTTGTATACGAAATAAGAAACCTCGTAAATTATCGTAAATTTATATCATTCAGCTGCCATTCTTTTCAAACTTGGTTTCCTCGCCGCCGTGTGTCCATATTTCAGGTTTATTTCTCTCAAATAAAATTGGATCCTTTTTATGCCGTCATTTGCTCCGCGCTTCGTTGTTACACAATCTTTGTACTTGTACTGTTGTATTATTTATGTTCCAGAATGTAAACACAGAGTAGCCATTTTGTTTTATTCAATCTTTGCCGCCATTTTGTTTTGACATCTTTTTCGATCGTTGATCGATATCAACGAGGAATAACACTTTGTGTAGGAACGGTAAGTGATGCTTGTTTAACGTTGTAACGTGTTTTCATAATTAAAATAGTCGAATTCGAAGTAGTTCAATAAACCTAATTCATGTCAGATAAGGCTGTAGATACCTCTGTAGTAATCGTACCTGGAAAAAAAAATCGTCCGATGAGATGATGGGGTGTCTAGCTTATAAAATACGCTTTCAAAATACTTAATAATATTTTATTAAAGCTGAATTTTGGGGCAGAGGAGTCACCGAAAAGAAACCGAACCCTTTTGAAACACCCCATGTCATTGGGAAAATACATCTCACATTTTTTTTTATTTTTTTAAAATGACGTGTCGTAGTCTACTAGTCGAACATCGGTTGCAATGTCGCAAGCTCGTAATAAATCTTGCACGTAAACTGTTGCCGGGGCGATTGATACAGGATTGGGGTTGTATTGGTACTGCCTCCTACCTAGATTGCTTCGTTTTGATTTCAGATTTATTGGCTCAAAATTATTTAAAAGGCACATTAGTGAACGTGACGTAGAATTAAGTAAGATAGAATGAACGCTAACGAATATAGGTAAATAACCTCAAAAATAGTATGCCAAAAGTATGTAACAAATGTTATTTCATACTTTTTTGAGGTCTGTTTAATTTTTTGAAATAATTTTTTACTTATTGATGCAAATGAAGATAATTGAATACTAAAGTTATAAAATACTTAAGTGCTCTCACCCATGAGCATGCCAATATCTCAAACATACAGTAATTGAAACAGGTAACCCATACTAACATAAACGGAGAACGTGTCAAGAATAGGCGCGACATTTCTACAGCAAATAGACAAACAGGCAAAGTGTAGATCTGCAGATATTCAATAAAAGACCTAGTTCGCTGTTTGTCTGCAAACATCACTCGCGAGACGAGTGGAACTCTGGGAATATTGGAGATATAGGTATCATTGTGCGAGTGTGTAACGTAGCCTTTTTGACCGACTTCAAAAAAAGAGGTTATCAGTTCGACATTGTTCGACATGGCACTGTGAAATATTAACATACAAACCTACTAATACGAGTATCCTACTACTATTATGAATGTGGAAGTTTGTGTGGATGAATGAATGGGTGGGTGTTTGTTACTCATCCACGCAAAAACTGCTGAACAGATTTGGACGAAATTTGGTATGCACGTAGCTTAACGTAACATATGCCAGTAACCCATTAATGACCCACTACAGGGTCGGGTCTCCTTCTCGTAATGAGAGGGATGTAGGCCTTAGGCAAACCGCGCTGGCCTACTGCGGGTTGGTGGACTTGTGGATTAACATATAGGATACTTTTTATCCCTCTCTGGACCAAGTAACAAAATCCACGCGGACGAAGCCGCCAGCAAAATCTAGTTAGATTTAAATATGACAATTTGCCTTCAAACAAATATATCAAATTGTACAAATATTGAGTTGAATCCGAGTGGCAGACACCAATAACTTTCATAAATTAGTTATTTGCGCTTTGGTGTGGTGCGCAACGGTGAAGAAAAACATCGTGAGGAAACTTGCATGCCTGACAGTTCACAACAAACCACGCTGGCCTGATAGGGGGTTGGTGGACTTCAAGTAAATTTGGTAAAACTCATGGCATTTTATTTCACCGTAACAATCAATACGAAAATATTTAAGGAACATCTTATAAAATATGCAAAAGCGATTCATAAAAATGATACGTTTACGATTACCATAATAATATAAAACTTTGTCAACGTTGAATGTAAACGTGTCAAGTGGAAGACACAGGTATTATTGGAGGCTTTTATCTATTTTTTTATATTTCAATATAAAAGAGGGTGTTCAGATTTAAATATAATTTTTAAACGATGCTTAACTCTCGTTCACGGGCTGTTCGCGCCGCGTCGGATTTTCGACGGTTTTTATTCAATCTAGATAAAGTTACGTAAGCATATGCCATCAACGTTTTCTACATGTGTGAAAAACTGTGAAAAGTTTAAAATTTCTTTTTTAGGTTTTGAGGGCTAATCAACATGAATATTGCGGTTACGGCTTACTTAAGAATTCGGGCTCTCAATCGAAAGGCCCGTGTTCGAATCCCACTATCGAATCGAATCGAATCCCCCGAAGTGCATCAACCCGTATAAGCTATTCGGCTTAAATATTTTTCTCACTGCAATCTCTAATTGATTACACTCATCCAAGAGCTGATAAATGTCCGATGGCTGCAATCCGTCTCGGATGTTTTCTCACCGCAAATACTCGTAAGGTCTCCGACAAGGTGCATCGACTGCCATTTGATGGATAATAACCGGAACGGACTCTTTAACGTGCCCTCCGAAGCACGGAAGCGCGCATCCGCCACTAGCGGTCACTCATCCAGGTACTGACTGCGTCTGACGTTGCTTCACTTTTACGGTCTTCAACGCGTTTCGAGGGACGTTGACAGTCGTATAACCGATTTGAATCAAATGAATAACCAAACTGATTGCTAAATTCAACTTCAGTCAGAATCAGAATTGCGCGCGATTTGATAACATAATTCATATTATGTAAAGTAAGTAGGTATCGGGAAGCAAATGTAAATAGTTTTTACGGCGTCGCCCAACTTATCCGCGAACGGAGCCGATTCAATTTCCGCACTTTGCCGAACGGAAACGATCTGCGGAAAACTGCTTCTGATGCTGGTTTAAATAAATAAAAATGTTGTTCCGACACGCTATGTACGGTTCCGCCATCTTTGAAATCTTGTGACGTCAAATTTTTAGTATTTTAGCAATTCTTCAGGACGTCAGTCTACCTGGTAGGAGGGCGGCCTGTAGGTACTCTTTTTGTCTAGACGTGGTCACCATTCGAGGATCTTTCTTCCCTATCGGTTGTCAGTCCTGCGAACGATGTGGTCAGCCCATATATATTAATTTCTACATTTATGTGTTAATACTACCACTACCACAGTATATAAAAATTTACGCACACAATTTACACACAACCCCACAGCTAAATGTTAGTGTAGCTATGTATAACTTACCGCCGGGTTTGTTCAACAAGTAACCCAATATTTTATTTAGTTTTTTATGTTCAGGATGCTCCCAACTCCCAAGTTCGCTGTTTGGGGTACTTTTACGACTGTTCGCATTTAGGGCCGGCTCCGATGCCCACATTTTATAGGAATTAATCGGGAATAGGAGCAGACACGACAAGGAAATAAAACCTTCGATGCTACGTGAAGGGTTAGTTCTTTTTATTTATTGTATTTAAGTAGCAAATAGGCTTGCAGGCCACGTAAGTATTAAGTGGCCACTGCATGGACTCCACCATCCAATCTCAAATAGGGAATAAATTCTATATGCTATGTAGTTGTATATGGATGCGTTAAGATAGGAAAGATAGGATAAGAATTCCATCCTATTTGTTTAGATATGACGACGACGTGCCCCGTATAATGCTTGTCTGTACCTACAGCTATACTTAAAAGTCTTTAAAGAGTCTCAAATGTCAGTGATTTAACTAAGACTTCTGGCTGAAAGATTTTTATAAGCAAATTCATAGGACTTTGATATTTTTGATGTTTTCATATTCCCTGCCAGGATGTCCCTTTATCGTCACTTTATCGTCTCCCAGGGGCGTCTGCCTCAGCACATGTTGGCCCAAATGTATTCAATTTCCCGCCAAAAAGTCTGTATTTTGATTTAACAACCGAACGCGGGATGTATTCGTTTCGTTCACTGGTAAATAGATTGGAGCTAAAAACGCGAATGTTTATTGTTAAAGATATTTCGTTTGCAACTCATTAGTTAGCCAATGCTGTATTTTAGGTGGTAAATAGATAATAGCCCGTCGAGAAATTTTACCGCCGGCCTCCTAACCCGCCGTAAAGTCCATGTTCTTAGTGTCTTGTGTTTCGGCTGGGGAGGTATGACTGCGGCGGATACTTTATTTGAGGCGAACATCTTAGTCCTCATACAACATCAGATAGATATTCCCGTAAAGATATTCCCATCCGCTATTTTACCGCCTCCCCCCGGGGAGACGTCCCGACGTCTGAGCACATGTTCGCAAATGTATTCTATTTCCCGCCAAAATACCGGCGTTTTGGTTTACCACGCTAAAGCAGGATGCATAAGGATTCCTTGACAGCTAATGGCAAATCTAAAACTAAAATTGTTCTGGCTGACTGACATGTGAACGATTTTGGTTCTTATTGCACACATTTCAATATTGGTCATTCACACAAAATATTGGTCAAAGCGCGAGATGACTTTTCCTTCACTATCGTTAGTATTCGTAAAGTAAATATCAGTCTTTAGTATGTCATATGTCAGTCTGTCTTGATATCTTCCCTTACTAATGACAGATCAATACGATTACTATACGAAACCGCGTAAGTTCTAGCTCGAGGCACATTTACCTTCATTTCATCCTAAACGTGAAATCTTACTATTTCTTGCACCATTTTTTGCGATTGGCTGTAATTAACACTACCTCACCCACACCCACACTCAAAATTCCAATTCCAAAATTCAAATTCTGATTTAAATTTTTTTCTAGTTGTCGTAGGCTACCGCTAGATGGCGGTACGCGCGCGGGCAGCCGCGGCTAGGCGTTAAGCCAGTCTGTAGCCGACCACCCGATGGGCAAGACGTCCGGAGGCAGGCCCGACGCAGGAGTGCGCGCACAAAGATATAATAACAGAAGGTGAATATTATGACTCGATCAGTATGATTGGCAAGTACCTAGTTTATTTTTTACAAAAGGAGCAGTATGGCGAAGCTTAATTTAGAATTGTTAATTTAAAGTAACAAATTCAAACGTACTGTCATTGTTTTTGAACCTGTATTAAAAAGGAGTTGTCTGCATCTTAGGCTTTTTGTAAAACAGTACATCAGAGACAGATCTCCTCTCAGAATGAGGATATAGGTAGGCCTTACCACGTTGACCATTGTAGGGTGGACAAAGAATCAATACTTACTAAAGCACACAAGTCTTGAAAAATTTCGGTCTCTGTTATCCGGTGGCTACTTTAATCCAACAAGCGAAATACACACGATATGTACGATGAGATATTAATTTTAACATCACAGTTTTTATAGTTTATAGTAAATATTTCACTTATACAAGATGATGCCTACTATATCTAGGCTAAAAGAGATTAGAATCGATTAATAATACACGTAAAGTAAACATGAAATACCACAATGAAATAAGAAATCCAGCATAATTTGTTAGTAATGGCAATCGTGAGGTTAAAATATCACCTCAAATAAATCAAATTCTGTAACTGCAACGCTGCGTGACTAAAACTTCTAAATTTCGGACATAAATTCAAAAGTAGAGTCAAAAAGCTTTGTCGAATAGAATAACAGTAATTTCGACTACTCAAACATTCAGTTCGAGGATTATTCTTCAACAAAAACATAATATGCCGTTGATTTCTTGTTGTCATTTATATTTGTTAATGAGATTATAAAATTTCAGGTCAAAATATATGCAGAGAAGTAGGTCACACCATGGCGTTGTGTAATTTTACGTACGGTTTCACGTCAGCCACCGAAATATTGATGAAATACAACAATCTACATTGTAAATAAATTTAGAGTTGTAGTCTTGTTTATTTTATATAGCGTTCAAATATAATAAATAACACCTTTGAGCATCTCTTATTTCTTAAATAAAAGAAAAATTCATATTAAATTTGCGTAATACTATTATAAATAACACTAAATCTTGTTTCAATGTCTTCTTTTTATTACATTTAAAGTAGGTAATCGATATTATGTCATAAATAACGATATTAATATATTTTCAAGTCCTACGTATTAGGTTGGAATAATAAACTCAGTGAATTTTAAACGATAAACACACGAGTATAACTGGATTAGACATGCATTGTTTATTTTTAATTTCAGTGCAAAACGGTTTGAAAGCTCATAACAAAAGTACACTTACGAAGAATGCCGTGTTCAAAGAACTCACATATTGTCCATTATCGATCTGAAAATAAACGATTGTTGATTAAAGTATCGGAACTAATCAAACGTTTCGGCATAATTTTGACCGCGTTCTAAATATACTGGTGATTCAGTGATTATCATACAAACAGACAAAGAGTTTTCTTAAAACAACAACCGCAGTTGTTCTGTCATCAATCTTTCCATTATTTGACACGTGGGAAGCGTTTGACAGTGTTCACCATCTGTATTTATTTGACATTCCCCTTTAAACTGGAAACCACGTGTTAAAATTTTATCGCTGCCTCTGTTCATTGTTTGGTTTGTGTTTCTACTATTTTATTTCAGTGCCTATGAAACGTTACTTAGCTCTAAAACGTAGGGAGTACCCCAAGGTGTGAATAAGGGCCTTGACCCCATTTATAGGGTACATTGTGCCAAGTTTACTTCGTTATTTTTAATACAAAATAATTTTCGTTCAGGATGATATATTTAATGAGTAATTAGCATTAAACAGGATAGCATAGTGGGCTTTCAATAGTCCATTTATCAACGCTAAACGGTCAATCTGGAAAGTGTCCAAATGTGATTTTACGCTTAAATGAGAAATTTGATTCCAGATCGTGGTTAAAATTTAGAACTGTCACATTAATCGCACTTCACATTAAGCGCGTTACCACAGCGCGTTAGACAGATTTATAAAACGTATTGTAGAGACAGTATTATAAATCGACGTTAAATCCAAAGTTCTACTCACTTCGACTTCTATTGTTTTTATAATTTTTTTTAGTACAGCATTTGTTATTTTTGTGATGTCCAGTCATGAAATTTTATCACATTTAATACCACGACTGCGGTTAAAATTTAGAACTGTCACGTTAATTGCACTTCAAATTAAACGCGTTTAAATTGAAACGGACGTTTTAAATCGCTGCGCAGAATAGAAACGAATCTATGAATGGTTTTTATTGTAAAGTTCTTTGTTTTAAAAAGTTATAAAAATAAGTTTTTATTCTTGCAATCCGCACATAATGTCGAAATATCAATCTTACAATATGTGATTCTCTGATAAGAGGATAGCCAAAGATCCGGCTCAGTGGCGAGCCTTGGGAGAGGCCTATGTCCAGCAGTGAGCTGATGTGAACTGAGGAAGATTGTTTTATAGTAATTGAATAGCAAATGGAAAATTGTCATTTAATACTGACAGATTTCTAGTAAATACAATTTATTTATTTAAAGCAATTTGAAATATTTTTTAAAATAAAAAGTAGTGACAAGATAAAAGGACGTAAACAGATTAAAAAACGGACTGCATAGTTACAGCTCGCGTCGTTTCGTGAAATAGTACTTCCTTTCGAGTTCAACACACCTTTTATTGTAGCCAATCGAAAAAGGGATAAACAAGTATCTATTGCTAATAAAAGTCAATGAGAACACTCGGTGCCAGCGGTTTCATCACCCCGCCATTGTTATAAGCAAAGACTTCTACAGATGGAGTGACTGGAGAAAAAGTAAAAACGGGCTCAACTTTTTTTAGCGTCTTTAAATATAAAAAGGCCCAAGCTGTTTAGACACATGATGGAACGGATATTCCCCTAACACTTGGGAAAAATATGTTGGTAGAAGTTGAGCATTAGGCGCTATAAAGTGACATGACTGCAGATCCCGTCAAAATAAAAGGGACATAAAAATATAAACGCCCTAGCCTTTAACTAGGGGTCCGGGTTTGAAAGTCAGTGGCGCGTACCAAAAAACTTTTGTAATGCGCTTTATAAAACTAAATATCATCTACTGTCATCGTGCAGGAAAACATCGTGAGAAAATCTGCATACGTAAGAGTGTTCCATAATATTCTCAAAGACATGCAAGACCTCCAACTCGTACTAGACCGGCGTGTTGGACTAAGGCCTACATCCTTCTCATTGTGAAAGGAGACCCGACCTGGCAATGTGTAACTAATTACAGACCAAAATAATATGAATGTAATACCCTACAATGGCTGATTTGAGAATTCTTGAGTGAGAGCACTACCTCAACGCTGCGCGCTCCGCTTGCAATAAAAAGACCCTAATTTTAGGTGTCCCATTTTTCATTTCCTGTCACTCCATCTTAACGTTTAAAGATCTTTGGTTGTAAGCTTCGCTAATTTTACTCCTTCTGTCGAATCTCAAGTCTACGTTTATTTTACGACGGTGTTAGCGCGCTTTTTAGATTTCATTCAAAATTAGGTTCAGTTCAGAACGCGCCGCGAGTTACTCGAAGACTAATTTATTTTCGGTGCATCGATGTCTCGTCTGTAGTTAGTGCTAAGGCAAAGCTGGTCTGTGGTTTACATTTGAATGTTTATTGTTCAGTGGTTTTAAGTTATGTCCTTTTGGGATTAGACGTAATACCGGTGAGTATAACGAGATCTAACCTGTTTGAAGATAATGTCAAGAAATGCATAGGGAGTTTTGAAATACTATCTATTCGGAAAAAAGTAAAGATATGTTAAACTGTTTTATGAAGCAGTAAACGACGTAAATTATTTAAAACTCAGTTCAATTTTTTGAACTCTTTGCATTTTATGTGTGTTTTGCTAAGATAAACTGACACTTGCATTACTTTTGTTGAATCGTTTTTAGGTTAAAAATGTAAGGTTACAAAACTATTCTAGTCGTTTGCTATGTTCGTTTCCATTTTGAAGCATTTTTAAGTCTTAATATTTCTCTACTTACGATATAATGTATAAATGTTTTATTACTGCACTATTGCGTTGTACCTTTAACGATCTCAAGTAGTCGATATCCAGAAATATGTGCACTCCAGACTGCAGCATTCCGACAGCTTGTTGGTTTCTCTCGTTTTGTTTACTATTAGCAGCCGCTAAATCGATAAACTACAAAAATGAGGAGTGTTATCCGGTGAAACTATCGTAAACATGCAAAGAAATGTTAACCACTTATAACATACACGTACATAATACAACAATCATTAAACAACGAGGCTATTTAGTTGTTTGTTTTCAGTTATTTTGTGCTCTACATAGAGACTTTACTTTACAAAACGCGTTAATGTACATCGAAAAAAGTTCTGTGGCGAGCTCCATCACTTGTCAAAAGATGGCGCCACAAGTATCCTGAATCACGTTATCGAAGTTTTCTACATCGCTGGAATATACAGAACACTTCGAGATGAAGTAATCAGCTAGCAGCTGTGCACGCATTATCACTTTGAAATTACAATGGTCTTCTACGGAATTTTCCCAAAAATAAACAAACAATAGATCAGCTTCCACTTTCCAGCCTTTCTGCAGTATGCGAGAAACTACTTATCTAACAGAAAGGCCTAAGATGGACTCACCGTATCTGCCTGCACTACATTCACTCCGCTTGCATAATGTATTTGACGACGTCTCTACACAGATGCCTCTCTTGCAAGGCTATATTAATACTCGCGAAAAGACATTTTCAACTTGTTCCTACTAAGTTCTTAACTTGCAAGCCGTATACAACTTCTTTTAAGGTGTATTTATAGACCTATAAACCTATAAATAAATGTGATCTGCTGTCACTGTTAAGGGAAACATCGTGAGGAATCCTGCATGCGCAGACATTCTTTTTAGTGTTCTTAAAGACATGTTAAGTCCACCAATCCGCAGGCCAGCGTGGTGGACTAAAGCCTACATCAGTGTGCTGTTTTCATATGAAGAGACTCGACTGCAAAGTCGGGTGGTCTATCGAAATTTAAAACGTGGACTTTTTAAGCAAAACGCCGTATTCTTAGCACCTGATACATCAACTTAACGAACTACATTCCATATTTAAAAATGCAAAGCTCAACTCAAGGTCAAGACCAACTCAAACAAAGCTCTTCACAGCTCGACTTAAACTCTCAAGCCAACCATTATTTGTTCGTAAATCCATTTCCTATAGACTCTCACCTATAGATAAGTGGTAACTTATATTCGTAGCCATCTTTGTAGCTATCATACCTTTGTATATTGATAGAACCTCTCCAAGTATTAGCTGTCGTGTAGGTAGAAGTTGAGAGTTTTGAGGCATTTAAAAAGGACAGTAGGTTGTTAAAAATATTTTTGTTAAACGTTTAAGAGGTAACAAGTGATTATGCTACCTAATACTCAGTGCTCACTGCATCCCACGAAGCAAGAAAACCGGTATTTGTCGGAAAACTACTCTTGAAAACTAAGATACAGTATACCCCAGAAGAATCTCTGGCAACCTCACTTCTCCAACCAAAACTGTAGCTGTAATGTGTGTTTTGTAAAGGTGGCGAAACAAATGCAAATCTGTTCTGAAATAGAGATCGTGTACAAATACGAGCACCTCTCGCAAAGTAGATCTTTGTAGGCCACTAAGCCTTCAGAGTAACTAAGCGCACCGGATTACTGAACACTCTGCGAGCAGAGAGAGCAATGTCTGCTGAGACTTAGCATTAATATTTACATCTTTGCACTTTAGTCTTAGTTTTCTTTTATTTAAGGCTGCTGCAAGGCTAGGTCGACTGATAACCAGGATGCGAATAGGCCTATGTTTAGCAGTGGACATCAAAGACTTTTTTAAGGAATATCGCTGTGTTTTAGCCCCGCTGCTAAGAAGACCGCATGGCTCCGCTGCTTGAGCATTGCTGCTCGAAAAAGTTAGCAACGTCGGGTGCGGTCAATACCTGTATGGCTACTGCCAGTGGCGAATTAAATGTCCGCTTCTTTTCGGAGGGCATTCTAAACCGTCTGTCCCGGTTGTAATCTATACGAATAGCAGTCGTGAAACCTTGTAGGACGTCCTATGGGCAGTTTGAAAACATACCGTTTGTCCACCAATCTGTGGTGAAGTATGCGCCAGCCTCCCCCTGTTGTGGGGAGAGACCCGCGCCCAGCAGTGGGACATAAAAGAATTTCAGCTAGCCATCGCAAAGTTTTTTACTGGATGAAAGTTTGGCCGGTTGTAGTGTTGGGACAAGGTCACATAATAGACCAAAGATGTTAGTCCGCGAAAGTATATCTGAGGACGCAACTTCGCAAAATTGCTTGCGATTTACAAGCAGCGTGGCTATGCGCAATTGCAAACTTAATAATGCATAAAAATATACAAATAAATCAAACATCACTTGTAAGGAGACCTCTTTCTATAAGAGACTAAGGATCATGAGAGCAAGTTGGACCACCTTCGGACTACGTTTTCGTTTCCAAGATTTTGCGCAGTGGTTAAGACACTGACGACCTGAGTGGCGCAGTGTTTAAGACACTGGTGCGCTGCGCCGAGGGTCCTGGGTTCGATTCCCAGCAGAGCAGAGATTTGAATGATGAATTTGAATTTCTGTTTCTGGTCTGGGTGTGTTGTGTTCTTGTCTTGTGTGTGTCCATGGCACCCACGACACAGGGAATCCTAGTGTGGGGCTATGAGTGTGAAGCGTTATTATTATTATTATCAAGATCGTCCACATCCCCGGGTAACAGTGAGGTGTTGTTGCAGAGAGTCGGGCGTCGCGTGGGGGCGGCGCGGGCGCTCGGCACGCGCGGGCGGCGCGGCGGGCGGCGGGGGCGCGTGGCGGCGGCGCGAGCGCGCTGCGCAGCCCCGCAGGCCCATGGAGATCCTCACCAGCATCTACGCGCTGCTCTCCGGCGGGGTACTAACCTTGCTTGCTTACCTTTGAGGTGCAAGTTGGTAGCGGGCGACGTGTCGTCGCTTCATGTCGCCACGACACGTCGTTACGACCTGTCGCTGCAGTCATGATTTCGAGCCCGACTTCAGACGGCAACAGTAAGTTAGCGACACTAGATCTAGACATAGCTAGATCCGCGGTCGGGCGACATTGGCGTTCGCCGCTCGACGACGCGTAGCTAGCTTCGTGTCGCTAACTAAGGAGGGAATTTCATAGAAATACATAGAAACCAGTAGTGCCGCTGGCGACACGTCGTCCGCTGCCGCTTCATGTATTCTTCATATAATAAGGGGATGCCCTAAGGCTAGCCCACTTTTTGTTCCAATGCGGTTGACCAATAATGAATGTAGCATGTTTTCAAACCGCTAATAGCTTACCAAGGAAGCCGTGCAGCCCTGAAGTCGCTAATAGAGACCGACCAGGGTAGATATTTAGAATCACCGCAATCGACTGGAAGTAACATTCATGTCTTGTGTAGCGGTCAGTGCTCGTACCTAATTTATGGTTGCTGAAGTACAAATTTGAGGCGATAATCTTAGTCCACTGGTCTTACGTAGTTTTTACCCATGCTGCACAATGCATATGCATAGCTACTCGTACTTATAACAAAAGATTCTCCAGCATGCTAGTTAGCTCCTAGACAAAATTAACAACCTCCAAAGCTCAACAAACGTATTACATCACATTTATCCTCTCCAGCAGGGAATCAACCCTAAGATCGACTCGGTGGCGTTCAGGCTGCACTGCGGGGCGACCACCGCCGCGCTGCTGGCGGCCAGCGCCGCGCTCACCACGCGCCATCTCGTGGGCAACCCGATAGACTGCATCCACACGAGGTTCGTATCTAGGATGGTTTGTATCTAAGCACAGGTGGGTTCCGCGATCGCGTGATAGATGGCGCTGATTTCAGATCTAAATTTATTAGGTTTTTAGAGAATATAGTGTAGAGGGCAGAAAATTCAGGAGAAAATAATGAGAGTAATAAAATTTATTACTAATCTATTAAGTATAATTTGTTATGTTATAGACAAATTGTTAACTTCAATTTTGACCGAATGTGACCGAAAATCGTAACTAAGTTAGGGTTTGAATATTCCATTCATCTTTCGTTCACTGTTTAGTAATGAAGATTGGATACTGGATAAATACGCGAAAGAATAATACTATACGAAATTTGAACTCTTGTTATTCAATTTCTTTGATTTACTAAAGTGTTATTTTTACGGGTGTAAAAGAGGTGTAGGATAGGTCTACGTAGGAGTACCTACTCGTAGGTAGGCATCGCTACAGGCTTATTAAAGCTACGGTGTTCATAATAAATCTGTAGATCAATATATGGTTGAAAAACCGTTATAATTGGCTCGGATACTCCCATTTGATCATCAAGCACTAAATAAACTACTACCTACTACATTATCAAAAATATCGTTAGTAAATTTCTAAATTTCTCTTCGCCTACGACTCTATTTTATGGAATTCTTAACATTTAAATAAAACTAATTTACATAGAATGCTGGTTCTCCAAACGATTTTATAAATTTATTTCAAACGCACAAGCAATTAAACCTGCTTAAATTATCTCAAAATTTCGAAAATTTCGAAACATTTTCGGAGCTGTGGAATGTTAGTGTTAAACTGTCAGAATGATTCTCACACAGCGGTGAACGCACAGCCTATTTAGTGCTGTTTGTTTTTAGTTGTTTTGTACTCTACAGTCTCTACATAGAGACGCAACGGAGCCGTGTACCGAAACAATAGAGAAACCAACTAAAACAATGCTACTGAATCACGTATGAACGTACTTTTGTTGCTACGGTTTTTGAATATTATGAAAGCGAAGTAATAGTAATTCCTACTTGTAGATATTTTTCTGCAAAACATATTTTTTGTTAAACGAGCGAGTCAAATGACTAAGTTCCTAGAATTTCATAACGATTCAATAAAGTATATCTAACTGTAGCTGTCAAAAAATCTGTAAAACATGCGATTTTAAAATTTAAATTGAAATATTTCAGTATATTATGATCATTTATAATAAGTTCATATTTTATAATACTAAATATGAAAAAATACAATTATATATCACCATATAAATTCTGGTCATTTAAAACTTTTTGTAAATTCGTTAAAAATAAACCAGTCAATTAACAAATCTTATTTTAAATTTGGAACTTGAATTTTAATTTGAATTTGGAATTTGAAATTCATTTTTAAAAATTTAACAAGCCAAATTTTAAATTATAAACCCACTGAAACAGATTCAAAATTTAAATTCGGAACATTTTCGGAGCTGCGGATGCGAATGCTCGAAGTGCTAAACTGTCAGAATCATTCGCACACAACGGAGGCTATTTAGTTGTTTGTTTTCAGTTATTTTGTGCTCTACATAGAGACTGTAGAGACTAAAACAATAGAGAAACCAACTAAAAACAATGCTACTGAATCACGTATAAACGTACTTTTGTTGCTACGGTTTTTGAATATTGTAGAGCTGCATAAAAACCGCTAGAGGTAGGATTTTAATGTTAAACCGCCCGCCATTTAAATGTAACGAGTAAGCAGATATCTTTTAGCAATTGGGTTCCTACAATCGAAACGCTTGTTTTGATTAAATTAAATTATTACAGCCACAGACTATATTACGAGAAAGTTAAAGCGGGTTCAACTTTTTTAAACTTTTCAAAAATAAATTGAGCTCCAAGCGTTCTAAGGACATCAAAGTAAGAAAATAATATATAATAAGCAGTTCCCAACAAAATAAAAGCGACCTCAAATTGAAAAGACGGTTATTTTACATGTCCCAATTTTGATATCCTGGCATTACATCTTGATGTATAAAATCTTTGATTTTTTTTCGCCTAGGGACATCCCAGAAGACGTGCTGAACACGTACTGCTGGATCCACTCCACGTTCACGGTGGCGGGGGAGGCGGGCGCGTACCCCGGGGTGCGGGGCGCGGGGGACTCACCCCGCCGGTACGGGAAGTACTACCAGTGGGTCGCCTTCACGCTGTTCTTCCAGGTACGTCCCTATTGACCTCTAGAATATACCAGGAGTTCAGAAGTTGAGAAAGAAGATGTCGGGATGAGAGATGCTGCTGCTGGATCCACTCCACGTTTACGCCTTCACGCTGTTCTTCCAGGTACGTCCCAATTGACCTCTAGAATATACCAGGAGTTCAGAAGTTGAGAAAGAAGATGTTGGGATGAGAGATGCTACTGCTGGATCCACTCCACGTTACTACCAGTGGGTCGCCTTCACGCTGTTCTTCCAGGTACGTCCCAATTGACCTCTAGAATATACCAGGAGTTCAGAAGTTGAGAAAGAAGATGTTGGGATGAGAGATGCTACTGCTGGATCCACTCCACGTTACTACCAGTGGGTAGCATTCACGCTGTTTTTCCAGGTACGTCCCAATTGACCTCTAGAATATACCAGGAGTTCAGAAGTTGAGAAAGAAGATGTTGGGATGAGAGATGCTGCTGCTGGATCCACTCCACGTTTACGCCTTCACGCTGTTCTTCCAGGTACGTCTATATGTGATAAGTAAATGCACCAAACACTCTGAGCTCTAGTTAATAGCCTTTTTCTGCAGCTGATTAAAGGGACTAGAGCACCAAACATCAGCTCTCTGTCTACTCCTGCAACGAAAATATATTTGAACAACTACTTGTCTTATGAGGATGTAGCTTTTTGCGTGCCCCTAATTGTCATAATACTCGTAGAATATACCAGGGAGTGCAGAGAATGAAGATGTTCAGATGAAAGATGTCACACATGTGTGAACAGTGGTCTCGCATCCCCTACATAATAATATGTGCGTGCAGGGTATAGTATTTAGTAGGGAAGTATGCGGCGGAAACTACAAGTAGGGCTACAGGGCAGGATTATTGCTAGGATATTACAACCTCAACCCTATCATAACTCTTTTGACACTTTTAATTCAAACAAACCACTCCCTTAGTTACGTAAAGCTGTTTTGAATTGATTAAAAAAAATAAGAAATTACTTGTTCGTACTTGAAGCAGATGAGAAAGGCTGGGATTTATTCCCAGTGGTGTGCTGTGGGATAAGAGCCTGACGCTTTTATAAAAAATACAAATAAAAAACTAAAAATATCATACTTTATTATATTTTATACTATTATAAATGCGAATGTTTGTGAGTATGGATGGATGTTTGTTACTCTTTCACGCAAAAACGGCTGAACAGATTTGGATGAAATTTGGCACACAAGGATACTTTTTATCCTTCTCTGCACCAAACTGTAAAATCCACGCGGACTAAGCCGCGGGCACAGTCTAGTAACTGATAAAGAAAAGTTAAGAAAATAAAAGACTCCTTACGCTTTTATAAAAAAAAAACAAAGAACTAAAACTGAACTAAAAATTCGTGCTTACACTACCGAATCACTTATCGAAAACATTAGCGAATCTCTGATTGGAAAACAATCACCCCATTACTATATTGGAGGATGACGGGTTAATAAAACAACCGTAAACCGGGAATTCATCGCCACGAGCACGCAAATGGCTCTACGATGGGCCGCGATGGCCATGACGCATGGCGATAATGCAATATCATAAGACTCTGGTTAATTGGTTTCGGACGATAAATCACCTCAATGTACTTTTGATGTGATGGCTTGGCCGCTGAAGTATATCTAGATTTCGTGATGTTAATAGAATGATGATCGTCAAACTAGTGGGTATTTTAGATAGATGTGGGTGTGCTGGTGTATTTTATTATATGGAAGTATTCCTTCCAGCATTTGTCAAGAGAGGGCGCCACACGATCCTGAATCACGCTATCGAAGTTTTCTACATCGCTGGCATATATACAAAACTTCGACATGATGTTATCAGAACACAAAATGCTCCCAAGGCACGTCATCTAGCCTAGTTGGAGATCTCCATTTTCCAAGCAGCAATGAAAAAAAAGGCTTAAAAAGTTATGAACAATCAGTAATTTTAATACTTTGATGTATACTAGACGGCCTATGCGGGTTTTTGAAGAGTCAAATATTACAAGTTAAAGCACGGAATGCTAGTACTTTTCGATAGATTTAAAAGGTCTATTCTGTACAACACACGGCTACGAGTGCTACACCGTAGCTTGTAGCATGCAACTTAAATATTTAATAGTTTTGTTTATGTTTTGAGTGAGTTGTAAGTAGTACCAACATTTTCTTTATCTAGATAGAAATTTCGGACTTATTTGAAACCTCTACCCAATGTATATCACTACAATCTAAATAGCTTTTAACGGTTTGATCCTTGTTCACTTCGATTATTTATTATTATGCGTGGAGATTATTTTCCATTGGATTAAGTAGGCACAAAGACGTGTTGATGACGTAGCTAAAGTCTGTTAGTTAACTGGTTGCAATTGTTTTACATCCCACTGTTGGGCAGCTCTTAGCAGCTCTAGAACATTCTAAGTAAAAGACCCAAAAAGAACTACAAAAAACATTTTTTGTTTTGTGTTGGTATGTTCAATGTAGGTAATCTATGCAACAACGAATAATGTACCTATTGAAAATTTTGACCCTATTTTGGGCACGTTTCTCTCTCTTCAATGCGTTAATAATATACACATGCTCAGAAGCTCAAAAGCTTAAAATTTTTAAATCCATCGAAAAAACTGAAATTCATAAAAAATAATCATTTATTCTTTCAACGCAGTGCAGTTAATTTTCCGTCGACACTTTAGTCCTGTTTATTGTGTTGATACATGATATTGCGACCGCGTGTGTGGCCGCACCTGTTGCGAACTTTGTGGTCATTTATTTTGAACTTTTGAGTTGAGCTTTATTATCTGAATGAAGCTTCAGTGAAAGTTTAAGTTGTTCTTGGGATCGTTCATTTCTGAGGTCGTTAATTGGGTAAAATAAACCTGGCTGCAACCGTTGGGTCTCTTCTCAGAGGGAGGCCGGAAGTGCAATACGGATTCCGCGTCGGATGTTTTCAAAAGGCCCATAGGTCCTCCGACTGGGTTTGCGATTGCAATCATGTCGATAACAACCAGGACCGACGGCTTAACGTTGGCTACGAAGAACGGAAGAGCATTTAATTCGCTACCAGCGGTAATCCATCCAGGTGCTGACCGCGCCCGGAAACCACGGTTCTCTAGTCGAAAACTAAGACACCTCGCCTAGCCTAGGGTAGACCAATTCCAAAATAATATTCTGAACCGATTCGAAAATCTACACACTGCAGGAAACAATTAAAATTTTAATATTATAATGATCATAAATTTTCACGTTGCAAAAAACAATTAAAATGTTAAGATCGTAAACTTTCAACAATAACTACTTCACTCAATATATTGAGCTATAAAAATCGATTATAAACTCAATGATTAAATCGATCAATTAGCTCGGAACGAGTCCAGCGTGCCGGCTAGTTTGGCAAATTATGAAATCCTGGAGTGCACGCAGCTTTGTGCGCCATTATAATTTATTGTCTACTCACACGTGGCGACAAGGTTGTTCGACGCGGTGCAAATGTAGGCGTTAAGCGTATTTTGTCTATTTTACGAGCTTTTTTTTTATACGTTTATTATATTATATTTTTTTGTATCTTAAACTTAATAGCTGCAGAGTTTGTTTGTTTGTTCGAACGCGCTAATCGCAGGAACTACTGGTCCGATTTCAAAAAATCTTTCAGTGTTGGATAGTCAGTTCATCGAGGAAGGTATATTTTATTTTCAGGGATTCCAGGGATCCGTAAGAAAATTGCGATTATGTAACCCAAGGTGTAAAATCGAAAATCTATTAACATACTTATAAGATACTTTTTTCTCTGCACCAAGTTCTAAAATCCACGCGGGCGCAGTCTAGTACTGTATACATGTATTAAAATAGAATTTTTTTCACTATATGAGGTTAGATGCGGGCGTCCATGGGCTCCAGCGACCATTTAACATCAGGTGTTCTGCATACCCTTTTGCTTCTCAATTACTATTTAAAAAGAGACATTTTTTGTGTCTACGAGTACTTATGTCCATACTATAAACAAACAATTTATTGTAAACCCCGCTCAGTTCTCCCAACTCACACCGCAGCGAACATAATGCCGCGTGCGTTTACGACTGCAGTATGTGGGTCGGTGTGACATGCGCGATGGCCCTATTTTGGATATTCTCGGAAAACCAGCTAGCACCTGGACCGATATTCTAATGAATGTAAATTCCCAGTACCGATGCTGGAGGAAGATATGAAAATTCGAATATGTTGTCTGTAGTCTATTAATATTGGTGAGCGGTGATAGCCCAGTGGCTACGAAGCCGGCTTTTTATTTGAGGGATACGAGTTCGAATCCCAGTTCCACGCGCCAATGACTTTCATATATGGGTTAAGATCTTTATGATTCCTTCTTAAGAATTAATCAATTCACTTACAAAGGAAACCGTTAAAAGATATGTGCGCTTTTTAAAATTTAATATGACCTACTAACGGTAACGGTGATGGAAAACATCGAAAAGAAATGTTCTTAAAGGTATTTGAAGTCCACCAACCGGTTAAAAACAACCTATTAATGACTGCAGGATCGGGACTCTTCTTACATTGAGAAGGATGTAAGCCTTAGTCTTCCCATGCCTTTGAGTAGAATCAGCTCAATATACTCGTTTCTTGAACAGACCCGGCAGGCTTCGCTCTGCCACACACTTTGACTGTTCATCCAAGGTATTTCCAATAACTTTTTTTGGGTCAGAATCTTTCGCCAATATCTAAAACATGTGTAAATTCAAACATTGTTTAACCCATTTCTCTTCAGGGTCGGGTCTCTCTCATAATAAGGTCATAGTCCATTCATAGTCATAGTCCATTCATAGTCATAGTCCACTACACTGGCCACGGGTTGGAAGACAGTAAACAGTACAGAGTACTGTACATAGAGAACAATAACTGAAGCACTACTAACTACGTTTACTTGATTATATCAATCACTGTGCTGCTGCCTAGAGCGAACTCTGATGTATGAGTATAGCCTGTGCGCATAGATTGCCTTTGTTACGGCAAATTCAATTAACAATATGATCATAGGTATCTATTGAGTTCGATTATTAAATTTGACTAAATGTTTAAGTGACTGTTTCGCCTGATGGTTATTGCCTATATACAACGTCTTTACCTGACTAGACGGAGTGACACATAAAAGTAAAAGTGGGTGGTTATAACTTTTAAGAATTAAAAAGGCCAAGACGTTTAAAGGCTCTCCGCCATATAAAAAATAACTTTAACACTTGGGATTAATGTGTGTTTTACGTCACTGTGTCACTAAAAATTACATTTTTATCGTGACAGCGAGAATCTTAAAAATATAATAAGGGTTCCCATTTTTAAATCTTAATCGAATCGAATCCTTGAAACCTGAATCTTACCTCTATGAGGTCGTATGTGGATTCGTTACCATTCCTGAGGACTAAAGAATCCTCGCCTCAACTAAAGTATCTCTGGCAACCATAAACACTCAACCAAAACACGAGACATGAAAAACACGCTTCTTCACAACGGGTTAAGAGAAATGCGGTTAGGATGGCCAGCTATTATGGTTCTACCGTCTATCAAATGTTATGTTATATATAACAGATGATCTAACTAGGTAATAATCTAAGTTAGAACAAGCTATATACGATACATAGAGTTGGGCGCGCAAATTGCCTTTTGGTAAATTGAATTAAACGTAGAATTCTGTATTTTCAGAAACACCATTATATTATTATAATGGAAACACCATAGGTTAGGCTGGAATTTTTAATTTGGAATGTCAACAATTTTCGTTATTTTTATTCTTGAATAGAGAACACCAATTGGGGTGTTTATTTTTTTCTTTAGCGATGGTTTCATTATTCTGGGTGTCTTGCCAATAATTTACAATAAAATTAATTAAATAATTAATTGCATCATAAACAAGTGTTAACACTCACAGCGATTTTTATTAAAATTCAACAGAGAGATGATTTTGTTTATATTACGTTCATTAGTTGTTAGGGTTTTTTGGGTAACTTTAAATGTTGTTTACGGCGAAACTCAGTTTTTTATTGGAATTAATAATATTTTTTTCAGGTAATAATTGTCATATTATGGCTTCGGCTGCCAGATTTTTAAAACCTTTGTGGTTTAATTATTTTACTATGCTGTTTTTTAAAATAAGTATCCGCATTGAAACCAATCAGGACCCTGCCTTTTTTAATAGTAATAGTAACATAATTAGCATTTACGAAGTGTCTTATAAACATTTATCAACTAAACGTTTTTAAGTATTTTTCCGAGCGTTTTCAAGAGTATGTTGTCTGTGGCAAGAATGGGGCGAAACAAAGAACTAGTTTTGAAAGCGGACAACGCCGAGGGCGATCGCGAGTAAATAATTAAAAGTTAACTTTAACAAAAAGCCTCTTGCCTATTGTGGCCGTTTGTCCTTCCGCCTTTTATATTTTGTTGACTTAAATCAATATGACGTTTTGAAGGAAATTATTATTGTCTTTTAGGCAAGAAATCAAAGAAAGAAAAAAAGAAAGTTTGTGACGATGGATGGATGGATAGGTGTATGTTACTCATTCACGCAAAAACGGCTGAACAGATTTGATTTTATTATCAAATCGGTATGAACTATGACTACAGTTCTCGCCAAAATAAAAGTAGTGTAAAAATCCCCAATTTTAGGTGTTCCATTTCTGATATCCTGACGCTCCATCTTGAATTATTTCTGAGGATATATGGATGAGTGGATATTTGGGTCTTGGAATCAATAATGCCTGAACGAATTAGGATTAAGTATACTTTTGACGTTATCTATAAGTTTTATTACCTGGATTTAGGTAAAAAATATTTGGTGCTTTTAAAAATACAATTAAAAAGAGTGGCAATAAAAATATTAAAAAAATCCTTAAATTAATCATTCTTATTTAACGTCATTCCACTGAACGGTTTGAATAAAATGGCCGACAGATGACATAATGAGCTGACAGTTTTGACAGGTCTGTGGCTTGAAATCGTTCCGATGTAGTATTCGGTTACTGAATTTTTTGTTTTAAAATGAGAATGTCACTATACTAGAGTAAAATACAGATAAAAGTGATAAAAAAGAAATTATTTGGAATAGAACGTTTAACTTTCAATTACATTTTTTAAACAGTGTGAATACTTTACTCATTTATGAATAAGTTACGTATTTTATGCAAAAAAACATTTCGAGGCCGCCTAAGTCCCAAAAACCGTTTTATCCCTTTGTTTATGGAAAAATTAATATATTGAAAAACAAGCGCAAAAAATTTTATCAAGCAGAGTTGAAATTATTAAAGGTTTTGGCATTTGACTACAGAACCCTGTATAGAATTTTATTCACAGCTGCTCCGTTAACAGAACATTTAAAATTATATTGTTACGTAATAAAACAGTTCTATTCATGTAAAATAGAAATATACTCGTAGACTGCGCGGAAATAAAATTGTATTGCTAAACTAAAAATTTACAGCGCGAAAAGTTTGAGTTAGGCGCGTCATATTTCAGCTTTTTATTTAACAGGTTTTAGGGTTCCGTAGGAGTGCTAACGAGATAGCTACAACCCTTTCGTGGCATTGCTGGGCTGGGTTTTTCCCACAAGGGGAGGCCTGGAGCATCCTCCACCGCGCTGCTCCAATGCAAATTGGGGGAGAAAATTGTATCGGATGTCTTCAATCCGCACATAGGGCCTTCGACAAGGTTTTATTGTTATCTTTCCGACAACATCCGACGACGACCGGGACCGACGGCTTAACGTGAACTGCGAATTACTGCGTATTTTACTGCGTTATCATACGGTTAAACCGCCTGTGATAAGGCTATAGTAACCGTCATGAGTCGTGAGCACAGATTATCGGTGGTAGGGATATTGTATACTTTCCGCCAATGTACGTATAGCAGCCGAAAAAACGCGCTGGACCAATAGACGACGCACACTGACGAACTGACGTTTGTCGAACCAATCGTGTGAACCGCAGCGCAGTCAATGTCAAACCGACCAATGAAAGTACTGCTCACTACTCGTGACGGCAACTATACACGAACTTATTGTTCAGGCTTAGACGAAAGATGTAGGTCGTAGGTAAAAATAACTTTAAATAAAAGCTAAAATAATAGGTAAAATAATTTTAAATTAAAGAAGAATGCTCTCGTCACTGACCAATTCTTAATGTACCTGCTTCACGGCGGATTATAAAGGCAGTTGAAGGTCTTTCAGCCGTAGACAACATTAGTGTTGTGCTCTATCATGGACAGTTCCTTTTTAGTGTTTATTTGTAAAATGCAGCAGTGATAGCCCAGTGGCTTAGAATTCGACCTCGAATCGAGGGATCCGGGTTCGAATCCCAGTGGCACGCACCAATGACTTTGTAAATAAAAGTTATGTGCGATTTATGAAATTAAATATCACCTGCTGTTACGGTGAAGGAAAACATCGTGAGGAAACCTGCATGCCTGAGAGTTCACAAAAAAAAAATGTTCTCAAAGACATGCGAAGTCCACCAACCCGCAGTAGGCCAGCGTGGTGGACGGCGGCCTACATCCTTCTCATTGTGAAAGGAGACCCGACCTGTAGTGGGTCATTAATGGGTACTGATATGACATTTGTAAAATGAATTGTTTTTATTAAATTGTTACAGTACAATACTGCAATATATACCATCTTATACAAAACGCCGCGAGCCAAGTGGCGCAGTGGTTAAGACAACGGTGCGCTGCGCGGAAGGTCCTGGGTTCGATTCCCAGCAGAGCAGAGATTTCAATAATGAATTTGAATTTCTGTTTCTGGTCTGGGTGTGTTGTGTTGTTGTCTTGTGTGTGTCCGTGGCACCCACGCCACAGGGAATCCTAGTGTGGGGCTATGAGTGTGAAGCGTTACTACTATTACTATTACTATAGGTAGATATAATACATGTTAAACATAGGTGCCTATTCATGAATCTTACCTAACGTTCTGAATCTCCAGCTAATTCGCACGATACATCAATAAAGCGGGTTTGGCACAGACTCCAGAAGTGCTTTAATATTCAAGTGTATTTGAAATTATTTCCTGTTATGGGGTGGTCTTCTGATGTGTATTTACTGTAGGAACCTTTAAGATTCGAGAAAATGCATTTTAAAATAATTTAAGAGCAAATAAGTATGTAGGTACTTATAAAGAAGTGATAGCCCAGTGGCTAAGGATTCGACCTTTTAATCTACCCAATGAATTTGTAAAAAAGTTATGTGCGTTTTATAAAATTAAATATTACCTGCTGCTGCTCTAAGTCTTACTTTTCAGTCCACACGGAGGTCGTGGAAGCTAGATTAGAAATAAAGAAAAAAGAAAAAGAAAACGGAACTCTCCATTTGTGCGAATCATTGACTCTACCGGATATAGAGTATCCATCAACATTAGTCGTAAATAGCTTATGAGTGATAGGTAGGGTGCATTTATGGGGAGGTGAATTAATCGCTCATAAACCATTTATTGGCTACCGGTTAGACCTTGAATTATTATTGAATATAATCCTTTAACTCCCGACAAGGTTTGACGACTTAATGACTTAGTCAGGTGATGTTGCTCTTTTTTATATTTGTTTTAAGAAGATATGTACATAAGTAGCAATAATTTGAACGTAAAAGTCGACTTAATCAGACCTCAACGAATTTTATATTGGACTGGGGATAATTTTGGCTTTTTGTTCGAAAGATTTGGGCTTTCAAAGTTTTTGATTTTTAAATCTATTTATAACGAAGTTATGCTTCCGTCGCACAGTGGATAGTTCCGCAGGTCTTGGGTTCAATACCCAGCGGAGCATAAATTTGAATGATGAGTTTAATTTCTGTTTCTGTTTTAGGTGTGTGTCCATAGCACCCACAACTTAGAGAATCCTAGTGTGGGGCTTTGTTTGTAAAACGTTATTTTATCCATATGTATGTAAATGTCATGTCGGTCTGTCTGACATCTTCCTATACTAATGAAATACGTTAACTATACAAATGCTCTGACGACGTGTTCATGCTTGGGGCTCAGGAGAAAAAATCGGACAGAAAAAAATCTCGATACTCAAACGGGAAGGAACTCAAAACGCCGGAAGGTTCTTATAAATAAAAAAATCCATTTTGCCAACTATTCCAAACTATTCCGGAGTATCTTCTAAACGTCGCCAAATAAAAGTTTTGAAGGCTGCGCTGTTCTCGATGCACCTGTGATTCAAACACAAGTTTTGTAATATCGCTGCCAGTAGGAATATTGTAGGTATTCTTTCTATCTCTTATCTACTAGATATAGTTCGAGAAAACAGTCGAAGGCTTTTCGAGAAGTTTCTATAGATGCTGTTAGCTTAAAATCATATTTACCTATTGTTTTATTTCTTAAAGAACCTAACTATGACAAGAAGAACATGCTGCTTTAACTTATTATCAATGTGCTAATGTGGAACACTTCAAGTAAAACTATTAGCTTTTTAAATACCTTATTAACTAAATCAATTCTTCTAGACTTCTTTGTGTGATGTGTTTTATGTGGTCATTAGATATAAGGTAATTAAACCTGCATAAGTTATTTTGCCTATAAATGATTGATTTGATTGATTCATGCCTTCCTGAGTAACGTGGAAAAAACTTTATTCCGAGACATAACAGAGTAGAGTAGTCAGAAAAACGGCATATCGGGACAAATCTGACGATATAATTGCAGGCAACACCTAAACAACTAACTAACTAACTAGTTAAAGGATTCGTACAGTAAATGTCAGTCATAAGTATGTCACATGTCAGTCTGTCTGACATCTTCCCATAGTAATGGTAGCTCCATACGATAACTACTTATACGAAACTGCGTAAGTTTGTGCTCGAGGAACTGGAAAATTAGTTTCAAAATCAAATTTCATAAAACTAACAACGAAAAGAACAGATCTTTCATCATTCGCAATAGTTATTGTTTTTGTTATTGCGATGTCACTCAAACCATACGTTTAGAACATATAAGCTTAAAGTACATACATTACGTGGCCTGGCACCTGTCAACACATTAGCAAACATTATGTAAAATCTGAGTGTAAAATGTTAGCAAAAACTCATTAACAAGACGTCTCAGACATTTATTGTCAATGTACAATATTTGGCAGAACTGACGAATTGTTTTTCAAACCATACTACTACCCTGACAAAACTCTAGACGTTTTTAATACCTCAACACGTCGACAGGTCCTATAAAATGTATTATTAGTGACCTACTGGGTTGGATCTCAATGAGAAGAAACCTTATGTGAGGTTGAATGCTTTGCTACACATAAGAACTGTTGAGATGAAGTTACACGTGAGATGTTCGCCTCAAATAAAGATCTCCGGCAACCATACCTCTCCCACAACCGAAACACAAGACATTCAGAACATGCTGCTTTACGACGATTTAAGAACTTTTAAGTAGGTCTCCCCGGACGAGCTAGACGATTTAAGAAGCTGGCATTTAAGAACCTCCCTGGACGAGCTAGACGATTAAAGAAGGTTTAAGTACCTCCCTGGACGAGCTAGACGATTAAAGAAGGTTTAAGAACCTCCCCGGACGAGCTAGACGATTAAAGAAGGTTTAAGTACCTCCCTGGACGAGCTACTATTGCTTTATCACCTAAAACGACTTCTTCGTGTAAGTAACTCTTAGGATTCGCGTTTTTGAAAATTTTATCGATAGTTTTCGCTTCTTAGAAAATCATATTTTTTGATTTGATTATTTGATTAGGAAAACTCAATAACAGTATGCACGTCCATTGTCAATGTACAATATTTTGTCAGAAGTGACGGCTTGTTTGACAGATCCAACGCCGGGATCGCTGATCGCCGCACGCGAGCTTCCACTAATGCGCACCCATCAACTTTTATTACCCACACATCAAATTACTACACATAAATGTATTCCATTTCGATATTTATCGGCGGTTTGATAGCTCACAATTTCGTGTCTGTTATGTCTGTAAATAAAATAAAATCGTAACACACGCATGTCAAAACGGTTCACACGATCATCGTAAACGCAACGTCTCTATTATTGTTGGAGCCCTTCCAATATTGTAACTTACGGGCACCGCCGACCTCCTTAACACCGGTGCATAAACACCAGGGGCGTTTGTCGAGGGATTTAAGGCGTTAATTTCAATTGTCTCCCTTAGGGTAAGACCAGGTCGGGTTTCGTCAGCCGACCCAATAACTTCGTATATTACGATGCTACCGTACGCAGAGGCTGGACGCGTGCGAGCGTTGCACGCGCGTGCCGCACTCCAACTTAAGTTTATAAATAGATTGCACATCGGCTCTGTATGTATTTAACGTAAGGAGCTTTTTCAGTGAGGCCGCTGGCCGCCCAGTCGACGCGAACGTTCCGGCGCGCCGCTCGCGCCCGTCCCGAGTGCCGCGACTCCCGCCAAAACGACAACTCGGCAACTCGTAAGGCGCGGAACCGTTTTATTTTTTTAAATCAGTTTTTCCGCGAAGTTTCTCGGACTGTGCCGCCGATGTGGACGCTCGGGGACGCGGGGCCGGTGTTTTTGGCGAGACGTGACGACCGTCAGTGAGTTGTGCACTAATGCCGATTTCGGAACGTGTTAAACGTTTCGCCCGCTAATCACCGCGGCGTAACCGTGTTTCAAAAATAAAACGTTGCCGATTCGAAACCGGAGCACCTCGAAGGTTAATGACAAAATAAAAGCGTGCATTAAATTACCTATGTGTCCGATCGTCGGAGCCTGGATTCCTCCCTCTAGACGTCCACGCCGACTACTGAGTCTATTGTCAGACGCAGGGAATTTATAGCGGCTTCTATCTATAACGCGATCTGGTAAGATTTATGTATCACAACACGCACAGGTCATAGGCACATTATCCTAAAATCTAAGCTTATTATAATCAACCTAAATTTATTAATACGGGATGTAGAGTCGACCTAAACATCTCGATCGATTGTTTACGTTCTATACAATTTTACCTTGTTTAGTTCTCGTTAGGTAATATTTAGAAACAATCTGCGAAACTAGCTAAATAACTCAAAATATTGCGCTTTTTTCGAGTCTTCAATTACGAAAACTGCGTTTTCAATTACGAAAAGATAGGTCAGTGAGCAATAGTGGCAATGACAAGCAGTAGGTCATCAAAAATGTAATTATCAATGTTTAACCTATTTCCTACTTTGTCAGTGGCATTTGGGAGCAAATAAAATTTTGAGAATTGCCTACGTCGCTTGCCTAGTTGCGAAATAGGTACTTGCACATGTCCCAAAATCGTTTGAACGAAAGTATTACTGCATTCTGATTACTCGTGCTGAAATCAAAAGTAGGGGACACCGGTCACGTAGGAATATTTCAGACTTGAGCTTTTATATTTGTATCCATTTTCTGGGCCTAAGTTTAAAATTTAAACTTGGTTCAAAAATCTCTGGTTTTGTGTACATAAAGGGATAGAAGCCACTCACTATCAGGATTACAATCATTAGTCTTCTAGAGTACCAGTGAAATTATGAATCCTAAACTAACTTTCATTACTGATTTTAAGAGCCAATGCTATTCTTAAAATCAGTATCGGAACCGTAATGCAGCTTAATTAAAGTCGCTAGAGCAAGTTGAATGATTGAAATCAGATTGTTATAATGTAGTAATTTTGGTATCGTATTCCTAGCGATTAAAAACTATCAATAAATTATTGAAAAAAATTATTGTAATATGCCATTATATGTCATCTTATGATATAAATTAATAAACAAGTTACAAGTTACAAAATTACAAGTTAATAAACACACTAGTAAAAATCGATTTTTTTGACATATTGCATTCACCTAATCTATAATTTTATCATTTTTAATTTGAGCGCAATAAGTGCACGACTTTTAAAAATCCCTCTTGCAAAGGGCTCATAACCAAAAAGTTACATTAAAAAATTGCGTTCAGTTAAGGAAAGTTGCAATCTTTCTTGCAAGACAGTCCAGGAATTCGTTGCGAAAGCTCCGATATGCCGGCTGATCGGGCGTTTGGACAGTGTTGACCCACATCTCGGACGGATTACAATGTACCGCTAAACACCCACTAAATCATACTTGCCTGCTAAAATGCGATTTTCCTCACACAGTGACACTAAAAATGCATTTTGGAGGGAAAAACAGCAGGTTTAGAATTTTGTTTTTATTGAGATGGGCTGTTTTGAGTCTAGGCGGTGTTTCATTTTTGTACATTGTCTATGTTTAGTTGTATCGAACTATAAAGTTCACCTTTTAAATCTATTGCCTTAAAAGGCAAGGATAGAACTATAGACAATTTTATCCATAGACAATAGAGTAACGTAATTTAGAAGGATGAAAGCATTAGGAGTATATGCGACGCATAACTAACTTTAGACAGCGTTATAAAGTTATAACCATGCAACGTATAACAAAAAATGTAGGTACGACATGAAATAATTATCTACAAATCAATGAGATTTTTATTAGAGACTATATCATTTGTGTTTGCAACTATATTCTGTACCACAAAACTAGCGTTGAAAGTAACCTGGATTAAAAATATGAAAGTAACTGAATCATATTGTGATGAATAATTTTAGACAGGGTTATGAACGTGCAGTAACGTCACGCATTCGCCTACGTAGTCGTTAATAACCGTTTATTCATTCTGTTATAGAATGACCCACTGCAGGGTCGTGTCTCCTCTCACAATGAGAAGGATGTAGGCCGCCGTCCACCACGCTGGCTTAATGCTGTTTAGTGAAATTCATATGCCTTCGAGAACATATTTTTGTGAACTCGCAGGCATGCAGGTTTTTCCTCACGATGTTTTCCTTCACCGGCACCGTTACAGCTAGTGACTTTTATTTTTTTAAAGCGCAAATAACTTTATTTATTACTAGCTGACCCGGCAGACTTCGCTCTGCCAATTATTTTGACTGTTACCTAACCAAAGTTTTTACGCATGTTATATACATACAAACCTTACTGTTGAATCTCTCTATCTATTTAAAAAACTGCATCAAAATCCGTTCGGTAGTTTTAAAGATAATTATAGGGACAGACAGCGGGAAGCGACTTTGTTTTATACTATGTAGTGATGATGATTAAAATAATTTACATTAACACTATTTCGTCACGTAGTAAACTGTGTAACATTTTTCAGTTTATTAATTCGAAATATCAAAGAGTTTTGTTTGTGATAAAACAAGTTTATACATTCGTTTATTGGCCTAATCACTCGTTTCAACAGTTCGCATGTCCTTGTCTGTTTGATGGCGGCCGGAAAATTCTTGTCGATAAAGCTATTTCTCTAATTAATTTATTATCTGTGTACACCACATTACATTATCATACATGACACACATTTTATAGTCTGTGTAAGTTTAAAAAAAGAATTTAGGTTTCGCGCTTTTTTATTTACACATTCTGTGGAACTGTGAATAAATTGATATAACTAACATATACCTATGATACTTTTCATCACTCTCTAGACCAAGATTTAAAATCCACGCAGAGGAAGCCGCGGGCAAAGTCTTGTAGGTAATATTAAAAAAGATTTTCTGAAATCCAAAATGGCGCCTCTATCAGTGACCCTTGGAGTTTTCGCGCGCTTTTCTCTGTCACTAGTCATGTCGTCGATTGATACTCGTAGCTGGCGTTTACTGATTAAAACAAAACGAACGAACAGATACGCTTGGTGATGTTTGTATTAGCGCGTTGACAAATATACATAAAATATCACCCAGTGGAGATGTAACTTTTGTTTGGTTGATATGGAAGAAATTGTGTTGTGAATGATTCGGACTACGATAGTAATAAATGTTGTTACAAACTTAAATTTTTATTGTTTTGAGTTTTTGCAATTTTTCATTGGTTATTAAAAGTAAAATAATGTTGTACCTACATACTTTCGTACTAACAAATTTCATTTTAAGTATACTTTTTTGATGTCGGTTTAATTTTTTAAAATTACTTTTCTTTTTCTGAAATTACCATTAAGTATTGAATAAACAATTTAAGTAAAATACTAAAACATGGTTTTGAATACTTTCAAAAAAATATTAAAAAAGAAATAGATAGGTAGGTATCTAATGTTGTTCAAGTAATTCGTAAATTCATATTTGAAACAGAAATTGCAATTTTCCGGCTCATAGCACATTGCTTATGCAAATGAAAATAAATCCATCTCGGTTTTGCAAACTTTTACTTAGATTTGCATAAACACGAAAAATATGAAATTTTAAATCACCCGACCGCTTGAAACTAACCTGTTTTAGATGCACGTGACTGAAAATTTGATTTACGCACGTCATTTTTCGCTTTTTAAATTTATTCTCTTTTCAAAATCAAAATAAAACATGAGGCATAGACAATTCTAATATTCTTAAATTAAGATGGGGTTAACATTTATTGCCAGCTTTATGACAAACCATAGATAAATTTTACATTTTATTGCAATCAGCGTACCGTAGATAAATTTTACATTTTGCCTTCCAGTATACATCATGCTTTATTGGTTCGCTAATCATAGCAGTAGCGGCTTTACAAATAAACACGTCATACCAATAAAACTTGCATTTTATGAAAAAATACCATTTATGTCTTAATGATTGAACGCCGAATTTTTCTTACCTTTTTTAAAATATTTTCAATATCTTTATGTAAAACTGTGCTCACTTTTCTTTTTTAACACTTAGTTTTCTAAAGTCTAGTTTTCGATTATGCCATTTTTTGATTTGGATATGATTCAATGTTTAGTAAAAATAAGCACAAGGCTTGACTGAAACAAGGTCGCTGCATCAATGTTACACCAATACTTATTTTTTAACGATTTTTTAAATAAGGAGATAATTAAAACGTCTGTTCGTCTTATATTTTTAACTAAATAAGTCACCAGTGCACTTAGATATTCTTAGTCATATCTCATCCACTTTGGTATTGTCCGTTTAAAACACTTTAGCTCTTTCACTGAACTTCTATTTGAAGAATATCCCGAAATAAATCCGTCGTTTCAACTTATTGGAAGTCGCACTTCTAACTTGTAGTTGGAAATGCGATACGACAACCAGTCTTCTGCTGCTGTTAAAACTATTTATCCAATTTAACGATATATAAATAGATAAGGATTTAATTAATTAGACCTGAAAATATATTTTTTACTATTCAAATAAGTATAGGTGTGTTTGTTATTTTTTGACAGTGAAAAGAAACAAGGACTAAACTCTTAACTATTTTTAAGTAATGTTTTCTTTTAAGTTTAATGACCTATCTAACACACACACATACACACCCTGTATCTAATATAATCCCTATTTTTACCTTTATTATTAATCCGAGCTTTTTTACCAATATAAACTATTGAAAATGAAATACATAGTTTATCTATGATTGTTTAGGTTCGATTTTCAACATATTTCTGTTACCTACTAAAGACCCACTGCCGGGTCGGGTCTCCTCTTACAATGAGAAGGATGTAGGCCGCCGTCCACCACGCTGGCCTAATGATTACATCTACTAGTTAAACCTAGAAATCTAGAAGATAGACGACCAACCTATTTGGTCACCGTTCATTGATTATGGCTACTTTTTCTGATATGGCCAAATATGTATCTATCTTTGTAAAAGTTCAGGAAGGTTCGACAGGAAGCCAATATTCTAAAATAACTTGTTCATACAAATTGACCGGGAACAGTTTCGCAACTACAGTTCAATTGCTTCGTTCCTAAAATAAGGCGGCTAAATATGGTGCAGTTTCAACATACATCCTTTCGTATTTTCTACTGCTTATGTGTTTGGCTACTTTCTTCCCCTTTTCTCTTTTTTTAAATGCGCTAATACGCTTTTCTCACTTTCTCTTGTCGACCAATTTTTTGATTGTTCTGTCATCTCTTAGCCGACTAAGGCCTGGTTCTAATTGGTTGACATAACCGACGATACATAAAATAGTAATTTACATGCGATAAAATAATGCATTCACAACTTATGCGTGCGACATGGCAGTTAGTATACGGGATAATCCTAATAGTCTTAACTAAGAGACTGAATCTCTCCTCAATCACTTACCAAACTTCTAATTAGTTCAATAACCGTTACGAAAACTTGCTCACAAATGTTTGTTTTAGTTTCAAAGACTATTCCAATGCTTGCTTTGTAAATATCATTAACGCATCCGGAGTGCGTTCGGCGATTCGTTTCCTTGCAATTGCCTCTTAGTTAAATGGAGTTTATTTCAATATCAAAGGCTTACCTTTCATCCGTAATGCACCATGGATATTTTAGATGCTATTTTTGTCTAACATTGAGAAGTATTTAGATTGTGGCCATTGCCCTGTAGGTAGGCACAAAACTAAATGTAAATGTATCTAACGAGTCGCCGGCAGCAGTATATAGTTGTTAAATATTTTTTTTCCAATTAAAGTTAAATTTAAATTTCTGCATTCTTAGTGATGCTCCTGAATGATCTGATGGTGATGATCAATTCTGAAAGAACCGTCATCCGTCCAGGAAAATTTGTATTAAATCTAACTACTATTATAAATGCGAAAGTTTGTGAGGATGGATTGATGAATGTTTGTTACCTTTTCACGTAAAAACGGCTGAACGGATCCGAATAAAATTTGGTATACAGATAGTTTATATCTTGGATTAACATTTAGGATACTTTTTAACCCTCTCCGGGTCTAATTCTTCAGTCCACGCGAAGTCGAAGAATGTATCTCGTAAAAAATATAACGATCTATCCTAACACCAATCAAAGCTTATATAAAATATCATCCCTCCAGCTCCCCACACGCGCCTGTAATCGCATAGGTGGCGCATAGAACTAGCCCGCGGCGATTGGCAACGCATAAATCAAACGGTCGCTGTAATACCCACCGCGACCTTTGAACGTTTTTGTGGATCCACAAGGAATACGCTGGTTGTTATGCAAGTTAGTACTTGTCAGTAACCCATTAATGACCCACTACAGGGTCGGGTCTCCTCTCACAATGAGAGGGATGTAGGCCGCCGTCCACCACGCACCACTACTGCCCGTTGGTGGACGAACATGCCTTTGAGAACATTTTTTTTTTTTGAACTCAGGCATGCAGGTATCCTCACGATGTTTTCCTTCACCGTAACAGCAGGTGATATTTAATTTCATAAAGCGCACATAACTTTTTTACAAAGTCATTGGTGCGTGCCCCTGGGATTCGAACCCGGACCCCTCGATTCGAGGTCGAATTCTAAGCCACTGGGCTATCACCGCTTAAGTTAGTACTTATTGGCCCTAAACGGCGGGAAAGAGGCTCTTCCGAGCCGGCAATGCAGGCTATGAAACCTGTTATAAAAATAAACTCCCATTATTTCAAAAGTTTTAATAGAAATTTGTTTTCGGTAGTCGGTACCTAATTTAATAAGCTAAAAGGTCATCGAAGTTCATCCTTAAACGTCAAAGTGATAAATTAGCTCGGTTATCGATAACTATGCAAACACTGCAAGAGACGCCGTGTGAACCTAACATCCTAGTGTAAAAAAATTCATTTTGCAAAAAAAAACTACAGTTAATTTTTAATCTCTTGTCTTATTTGGTAAACAATCTTGGCACTACTTTTTATTGAAAAAAAATTTAAAATTGCTTTAAAATAAAATTATAGTTTCTAGAAATTTGTTTCTGTATTAAATGACAATTTGTTTTTATATTTTTATAATTTTATGTCTGCATTATTTTTTAATCGCAAATTAAAATAAAAAGACTTGCTAAGATTGTTTACCAAATATGACAAGAGAATAAAAATGGACTATACACACCTCACTATATTCCATTGAAAAAGAACAGACCCTTAAAATCTTCTGCCCTCCAGATATCTTATTTGGCGCATTTCAAGACGCTAAAAAGATTTTACTTAAACGAATTTAAATTATCATCTCCACGGGAGTCGCCTTTGTTCTAGAAGTTGGGGTAACACTAATTGCAACCATAATGAAACTTCTTGTTCAAATATTATTTCTCATTGTTGTGATATTTTCACAGTGGGCTGTTTGCTGGGAAGTAATGAAGTCAAAACAAAGTTTATATTACTTTATGGCGGTGATTTCCGGCTAGTTTGGTTGCTCGTTTGACTCCGGAAGTCCTGCGGTTTATTTTAATTCTATGGCGCGAGCGTTTGAATTTCGTACAGTTATAATTTTAATGACTTAATTATTTTAAATTCTATTTGAATACAATAAAATAAGTTATTTTTCGTTAAACAAAAACCATTCAAAGCTTCTATAAATTGCAATCTAATTTATCCACTTTGATTACATTTTTTTCTGATGCTGAAAGCATTACTGATAGTAAAATGATACATGATCGCGCTCACGAGAGGTTTTTGCCTATGTTCTTGCAAATCTTTGATTCTATGATGATTCAATCAATTTTAATATAAATTTCGATTTTGCTACTTATTTTCAAAAATTCACTTGAATGAGGAATACAATGTAGGTATTTTACATAAATAGGGAAAGTGAAATTAAAGAGTAAGGAGAATGTAAATTAAAATTGTTGTACATATTTTAAGTACACGAAAAAAAAGAAAAAAATCGATATTCAACTTCAAATCATATTTTTTAATTCATAAGTTTTAGCTACCTCTTTGAATTGAGTTTAAGACCCCAGTGCACACAGCCACACGTATATAATTTCGGAAAAGCATATAAAAAATCTGTTTCATTGAGAACAATAGAGAGTCAGGCTCTCTGCCAGAAGAGTCTCTACTCGCGTAGATTTATGGTCTTCCGGAAACGGGCCTCTCCACTGCTAACTTACTGAACTTGATTTAGGAGATATGGTCTTTTTTTCCTTGGCTTCTACCTTTTTATGTTCCACTATAGAGTTAAAGTCAAGAGAGGGAGAGAGAGAGGTTGGCGTACGTACCACGCTGCTCCAGAGAGATAAGGACTAAAAGTCAACGCATGAGGTTACCTAATAATATCGATCAATATTGGTCTATAAATAATGTTAGCACTTCACAGTAAATCAAAATTGGAAAGCCTGTGTTTAGAATGGAATACTTCAGAGTTTTGAGAGTTTTTTCCTCCGGCTTTTTCTCTCTTTACCCAGAAATGGGTGGCACATTGCATGGCCACCGATTTGATTAGGAAAAATATTAAAATAAATAAATAATTGGACTGCTAAACGAACACAACTTATTTTAACATAATTATAATATAAAATTTAGTTTTAGTTTTTTAAGATATAATTATTGTATGCCCGCATAGTAGACTGTTATTAACTTATAATAATTTTTGTAACATCTTTCTCGTGTAACAGTCAACAATAAACGCATTCTTTTCTTTTCTTTCTTTTTCTTCTTTTCAAAAAATTCAAAATTCAAAAGCATTTAATTCATTCATTATCAGGAACAATTTGTGCACATTTAATGAAAGTCATACATATTATAAATAATAGCATTGCATTATAAATTATAGATACGTTTACCCGCTTTGATCGCGCCTCAGGCAAAACGTAGACTGGGAAAAAAAAGCCGGCGGCAAAAAAGCTCCCAGCATTAAAAGTAAATAAGAGCGCCAATTTGAAAGCGCCATCTTTCAAATTGGCGCTCCAAGACTGACGTAATTGCTTTTGGTGTACTTATTTCTGCCCTTCCTTCATAAATATGACAATTTCTGGCTTGCCAAGGGCTCGGTTTCACTCCGTAAACCGGCATAAACAACAGCAGAGAGCTAACGATTTAATTTGTGCTTATCTGTGGTCTGTACGAGTATTTCTGCTTCATTGACTCTATGCAAATGGTGGCGATCAAGGGCCCGATTATCATAAAAATATTTGATTTATTCTCTCGCTTACCGATTTCGAATATTCATCGGTATTTTTTGTGTATTTATCAATTGTTTTCTGTATACATGTATATTCATGGGTACTACAAAAATGTCGCAATTAACAAGGATTTTGTGATTGATTCCGCAGTGCATAAGAGTTAAGACACACTACTTTGCCCGCGGCTTCGTCCGCGTTTATTTTAGAACTTGGCCATAAAGGCATAAAAGTATCCTATGTGTTAATCCAGGTTATAAACTACGTCCGTACCAAATCTGTTCTGCTGTTTTCGTGTGAAATAGTAATAAACATCCAATCATCCTCAAAAATTTTCGCCTTTATAATTGCGATGTGGACACCATTCATAAATTAATTACAAAATGTAATTCCCAAAAAAGAGGGCTTTCAAAACTCATCTCAACCTCCAATATCTTTAAAAAATGATTTTATTGCGTGCGCAGACAATAATAATTAAGTCAAGTGACTTAAAATATTGGTGACGTCACAAGCCGGGTCTTTTAGACAAGACATAGATTTCGTATGAAGAACCCGGATTATGACGTCAATCCCCGTTTTTAACAAGTTTTTAACAGTTCAATTAAATTATCTTAATTTGTCTTTGATCCCAATTGCAGTAGGATATGCAAGATGAAGACATTGGAAAATGCCTCGAATAATACCTTCTTTCACACGTGGCCCACGTGGCCCATAACCATGGGAATGCAACACCCACCACAGAAACCGTTTACCGTTTTATTTCTGCTCACCTTTTTAAAACTATAAAAACCCTTAGATAAACTTTAATTTTAGAACAATGTAGTAATTTTCTATTTTTAATCTGTTACGGATGTAGCATCGCGAGATCTGTCGTCCACTCATTAGTCCAATGCTGGGGAAACCTTGTGATAGTTACCAAGATCGAAATTATATTTTTACCTTTTACCTTAAAACGTTAATTTAAGCTTGTCAGTACCCATTAATGACCTACTACAGGGTCGGGTCTCCTCTCACAATGAGAAGGATGTAGGCCGCCGTCCACCACGCTGGCCTACTGCGGGTTGGTGGACTTCGCAGGCCTTTGAGAACATTTTTTTTTGTGAACTCTCAGGCATGCAGGTTTCCTCACGATGTTTTCCTTCACCGTAACAGCAGGTGATATTTAATTTCATAAATCGTTTAAGCTTAACAGTTAGCTAATGGTTACGTTATAGTACTAATACTTTAAAACCATTTTTTGATACTTTTCAAAAGTATAATTTGAAAAGTATGAAAAAAAATAGAAAAATAGAAAATAGAATATTTATGATTTGAATAATGCAAAGATAACTCATCCCTTGTCTTGATTGCCAAGTCGTTCGATGACAATATCGTCGCTCGCGACAACTTGTCGTACGACACCGTCATTGCGTACATTTGTCGCATGTCAGTGCGTAGTATCAGTAGGCGATTAACACACAGCCCCGCATCACGCAGCGTAGCGCGGGAATGCGTGATCTAGCGTTGTAGGTAAGTATTTCCATTTGTATGGAAAACACGCACAATCCCACACAGAAAACGCATCTGATTGTACGCGCGTGGATGCATTTTCTGTACAAATGGACGCGCACCCCCGCACTACGCTCCGTGATGCGGGGGCCAGTGTGTTAATCGCTTTAGGTTATATAAAAACCTGTGTTTGAATTTTGTCGCGTTGGTAGGCCACGGCCTTATAAGTATTCATAAATAAACAATGTGCAATCGTACAGCGCGACATCAGACGAGCCATCACTCAAAACGGGAAATCATAACTCCACTGCCTCACTTCCCATACCCAAACACATCATCCCGTGAACATGAAACGCCCAGCACCACACACGCCATATCTTAAATTGACAGCAAAACAAACCGTGGAAACTAAACGTTACCACGGAGACCTTGAACGGAAACCTTGATACCGACTCGTAGTAACAGAACCGATACGTGTTACAATTATTTACAATCGTAAATCGTCTCAACAAATGCTCGGTTTATTTTTCCTATTGGCCTCACATTGATAGAGTCGGCACATCTATTCTGAATACGCTATATAGTGGATATACGCTATTCGTCGATGAAAACAGTTAGCCAGAACAGCTATTTTCGGGTCTAGGAAGTAAGTATTTATTAGTCAAATGGTACGATTAGGCTCTTCGTACACTAGGCGACGTATGTCTTCGATACCCATCGACTTTCACTCCCAAGCATTTTATTGGTATGTTGTTTTAACCCATTATTGACCCACTACAGGGTCGGGTCTCCTCTCACAATGAGAGGGATGTAGATACTTAGATAGCCCGCATCACAGCGGTGATAGCCCAGTGGCTTAGAATTCGACCTCGAATCGAGGGGTCCGGGTTCGAATCCCAGTGGCACGCACCAATGACTTTGTAAAAAAGTTATGTGCGAATATCACCTGCTGTTACGGTGAAGGAAAAAATCGTGAGGAAACCTGCAAGCCTGAGAGTTCAAAAAAAAAATGTTCTCAAAGGCATGTGAAGTCTACCAACCCGCAGTAGGCCAGCGTGGTGAACTAAGGCCTACATCCCTCTCATTGTGAGAGGAGACCCGACCCTATTGGTATGTACGACCACAAAACCACACACCGCATATTATTATCATAGTTTCTACAAAAAAACAATTCAGCCAAAGCATTCGGGTGAGAGGGAGGGGGGAAAAGAAAAATAAAGTATCGTGATAAGTCAGTTCAAAATCTCGATATCTCATTTCGAACTAATGACCTGACCACTGTAAGAGCTCTAAAGAAAGGTAACAGCCATGTTCCTGCTGACATACTCGAATTAGTTTCGATCGGAAGAGATATACACGAGTCAAGGAAGTGGTCGGTAATAGCATAGATTTCACGCTCTATAAGAATTTAAGAAACTTACGACCAACCTTGACTGAAGAGGCACTTGAAGAATAAGAAGAAAAGGTATTATGGCCGCTAGAGGGGCGCCGATGAGTTACACCATTCTAGAGCGCTCTCAACAGTTAATCCGCCTGCTAATTATTGCTAACTGGAGATAGCCAAGTAGTCGAAATTCGACTATAGTTTACCCTGCAGGGTTGCGGGCTGTCCTTACCCTGCAGTGGGTCATAGCCATACAGCCAGACCAACGACTACATAGCCAAATAGACGCCTCATGGTAGGCAAACGCGTTCAAATACACTTATAATTCTTATCCACGATAAAGAGCGTGAAATATAATGTAAATGCTAGTACCGACCACTTCCTTGACCCGTGTACATCTACGATCGGACCTGATAGGGTATTTCGCACCATGCAAGGAAAAATCCAAAATTATGTAACATTGATAGATTTTGTTAAAAGGAAGTGAAAAATGGTGATTTTTGTTCTAAAAAACGTAGTATACATTTATTATTTCAATTTTAAAATTCAGGTTTTTTAATCTGTTTTTCAAATGTCAAAAACGCTATACGCCATGCAAGCTATCGGCGTGACGTCATTAGCAGTGTAAATAAACAATGGAGTATAACTTTTTTCCTTTACTGACATGTATTGTTTACAGTGCGAGTGACATCACAAGCATGGCGGCAGCGCCGAGACGGCCGAGACCGTGTTTTCGCGGCGATTTTTGAAATTTAAATTGAAAAGTCTTTTTTTACATAATATTTGTTTGCAAAAATTTTTTTTCAATTTTTTTATGGGCTTTTATGACTTAGGAATTCATATAAAAAGCTTTTAGACATAGGCCGTAATACCCTATTCAAATAAATATTATGTCGGTAGGAACATGACCGTAATCAAATTTATCACGCACATCTCTAGATCAAAACAAATTGAATATCACCTTTTTGAACTGACCAATCACGATGCTTTATTTTTCTTTTCCCCCCTCGCACTAACCTCAATCTATGTAATATCCTCAAGCTATGACATGCGGTGTCTATTGGGTTATGTGGTCAATGAGACCTGTCTGTGTAGTAAAGGCTTTAGATAACGTACGAGTACATACGTGTGCGGCTTGGTCGTCTTGGGCTGGGGCTCGCTGGATTGCAGTTATCGATTTCTGTATTACACCAAAGTTATTACACGGAAGGATGGGTCTGAGTCTAGATAATACCTAGGTCTTAAGTTCAAGCATTGTGGTGGACGAAAATTAAAATGCTCTACTTAATGCTTAGTCTTGAATTTGTAAGAATTGAAATCAACTAATATATCGCCTCTTTACAAGAGCAACGTGACATCCCAAGAAAAACGATTTTTTTATTATTTGATATTCAAAACCGCGATGTCGAATTTTATTTTCTACAAAAACGCGGCATTTTTAAAGTAAATGTTAGAGGAGTTATGAGTGAAAGAGACGACACGGCCGTGGCAAATGGCGTTATCACGTTGTCTCTTTCGTTAAGGCATTTGATTTCGAAAACGCGACGCATAATGTTGTCCCAGACGCGCGACGAGTGAAGTGCTCCCGCTTTTCACAATAAACGTGGCTTCACGAGTATACCATGTTTTCAGTGCAAAGGTATGTTTCTTGTTGTTATTTGCTTTAACATTAATGATGTGATATAGTTATTTAACTCGTTTTAGTTGTAAAACTCCTGAGCATTGAGAATGAGATAATTAATATTGTCACATCATTGATGAAAAAGTTACAAGTTTTCTATGTGATATCTTTGATTGTAACCATGTTGTTGATGAATCGTTTTCAAATACCATGGGTTATTTTATTTAACAACATTATTTTTGAAAACCTTTTAGTTTGGGTTTATTATTATACTAAAATGTCACATTATACATGCTAAAATAAACTAACTTTTACGAGTTTGTTTTTCAGATGTCATCGCGATCTAGGACGTTAGTTCAATTAGCTACAGGTGTTAAAAATAATTTAAATGTACAAGATTCAAATATTCTCAGATAGTTAGTTTAAAGCAAGATGAGAATGAAAATGCTAAAAGCTCGACCAATACTTTGCAGACATCAACAGAAGGTATTTTTTTACTTGTACTGATTATATTTTTTTCTAGTTATGTTCCTATAATTTCATTATTTCGCATTAGATTTCATCCGATGTTTCAGACAGCGACGACTCAGTAAAGGATCCTAGCTATGAAGCCCAATCAACAAAATGTGCTAAGTACTGCTAAGTACTGATACTGACGTGGAACTAAATGTTAGTGACATTTAGTTCCACGTGATAGTGTTTTTATGAGTATTAAGAGAATTTGTGATTCTATGTTTATGAAGGGTGATAGCAATGTTCCTGTTTTGTAATGTGTAACCCATAATTGTGTTAGAAGACTTTAATTACTACTTCCTTTCTTCCTTCCTTTCAGCCCTAGGTAGTCCACTGCTGGACATGGCCTCCCCTAATCGACGCCACTCCGCCCGGTCCTGGGCCCTCTGAATCCAACGTTTTCCCGCTGTATTCTTCAGGTCATCAGTCCTCCTGGTAGGAGGGCGGCCTGTGCTCCTTTTGCCTAAACGTGGTCGCCATTCGAGGACCTTTTTCCCCCATCGGTTGTCAGTCTTGAGAACGATTTGGCCAGCCCATTGCCACTTTAATTTGCAAACTTTGAGAGCTATGTTGGTTACCTTCGTTCTTCTAAGGATTTCGTCATTTCTGACTCTGTCACGTAGAGAAATACAGAGCATAGTTCTCTCCATTGCCCTTTGAGCGACTTTGAGCTTGTCAATTAGGCTCACAGATCGTTTGTCCTAGGTAAACTTACTTGTCTACAACTTCGAGAGCAGTGCCGTCAACAACCACCGGTACGGGTGTGACATGGACATTAGACATGATTTTCGTCTTGTCCATGTTCATCTTAAGACCCACCCGTTGTGAGGCACTATTGAGGTCGCTGAGCATGATGCTGAGTTCCTCCAGCGACTCCGCCAGGATCACTATGACATCGGCAAATCGGAGGTGTGAGAGGTGTTCGCCGTTGATGTTAATACCATTACTACTAGATAACTTTAAGTACAGTTAACTTTTTGATTTTTTTATTTGTATGAAAGTAAATTTTTAGTTACCTTATAATTTTAATTAAAGCAAGTACTTAGTAATATGTGATTAATTGATCTCTTGTTGATTATTGTGCCTTAAACTAATTTCATGGTGAAAGTTTTCGTATTTTTTCATTGTTTTCGTAAATTTGTATTTTTTAAAATACAATATATTTATTTTGACAGTGTGTTTTATTTTACTTATCACATAGCCTTACACCTAAATTTAACAGCTTCAACGTGATATAATCAATATGTTACAAGCATTTTGTGACATATTTTCATTAAGAACGTGACATGTGTTTCTGTGTTTTTTTAAATCAGTTTTTTTAGTTATTCCATATTGATCTGAGTTTTTTTTTGGTTATTTTCAGAAAGCACATTAATTACCGCAACCATTTAATTGTTTTCCCACTGTAAAATTATCAATATTTTAGAATTTATTGACGCTTAAATGTTTGAAATTGCTCTCCTGAAAAGTTGTGGTTTTCAAGATATCACGTTGTTCTTGTAAAGAGGCGATATATTCAATCTAGACTGTAGGAAACGAAAGTTACTTAGCAATAAACGTTGTAAGTACTTGCATTTTTACAAGAAGGTATTTTTTATTATTATTGCAGTTTTTATAAACAAAAAAAAAACACACACAACTGGATTCTTAGAATTCTTAGAATCCAGTTCTAGATTTCAATGTAAGGGAGGTAGATAAAGCTCTCCAAAAATCGATTTATTAACAATTTTTTATTTTAGCTTTTGTTGGACTGTACTTGAGTAAGTGTTTGAACCAGAAAGCGTTATAAACTATCTGTATACAAACTTACATCTTAATTCGTCAAACTATTTTGCGCGAAATAGTAACAATCATAATTATTATTATGTACATCCTCTTGATCTCTTGAATTTTTTTTTATTTAATGACTAAAAGATAAGCAATATCTCAAGTCACTGCACTGTTGTCTGACGAGCGATTGTCATCTCTCCACCACTGATTGCTTTATTTAAATCCGCGTTTCCTACGAATATTTTCCGTCCACGTTTGGTTTTACAGTAAATAAGTTTAAAAAAACTACAGTCGCGATAAAACGGTCGATATTAAAAGCGCATAAAACAGGCCCGTCGGCCGTTCGTTACGTAAAACATTCCAATACTGTATCTACAGTTTTAAAAGCAGTTACACCTATTGGGTACGTTTCAATGTTATACATACTGACCACAACACAAGCTTTCAGTAAAACCGCTGTAGTTTTAAATGATGCGGTAAAAAGGGTATTTTCGCATGAACATCGTGAAGGATTGAAGGTGTTACGGAAAACATCGCGAGGAAACCTGCATTCCGTATGCAGTAAAGTACACCAAACCGTAATTGGCCAGCGTGGTGTACTAATGTCTGTTTTATCCTTCTTATGCTTTTTTTCTTTTCTTTTCCTAATCCTTCTCAATCGTGGGTCACTAATAGGCAGCAGACGAAATAAGATATTTTGGAAATACGATAACTTGACATTCTGCAAAATGAGTATAAATAACCTCATCAAAATAGCCGTCAATATCCTGTCGATTTCTGCATTACTAAGTTTACTTCTGAACTACAAAAAGCAATATAGACCAACAGTCGCTGCATCTCAAATAATTTGGTTACTTTAGATCCCGCCAACCTATTGCGGTATATACTCCGTATTATGTAATCTGCATTGGAACAGAAAGGAAGATTTTCCAAGCCTCTTCCATTTCCTTCCTACTTGGGAAAAGGTAAAGTCTCAATGGGAATAGAATATCAGTTCATCTGACGTACCAAAGTTACTTACGTCACCACAAACCATGAAGGTATCAAGGGCCAAACAGTCTTAAAAATTATCCTGTTTAGACTGCCATGACCTTCCACTCTAAACAAAAATAAAAAAAGAAATGTAGCTGACATGTTTACTGTTTTGAGGTCTCCGCGCGTTAACTGTCCGTCTGTTTGTAAATTTGTATCTGTTTGCTCAGGCAGGGATAGAAAATTGAAATGGAACGGTAATTCGGTTATTTTAAACCTTTTTCACCGAAAGACATATTATTATTTACATGTAGATTTATTTGCATCATTCCGTTTTTTAAAGTGATGGAAAATCCAGTAGACGATGTCAGCGAATGTTTGAAAAACCTGGTAATGCAAAAAAAGTAGATTAAAAATTTCAGTACCTAACTCCACCTTCCTTTAAATGTCAACTGTTTTTTTTCTAGTTTTGTTTTACTAAGCAACTTTGAGGAGCAACTTTGAGGAGGTTTAATAAAGAAATTGTAAACAAGATAAAATTGTAATCCCATTCATCGTGCGTTTAGAATAGTTGATATTAGTTCAGTAATTTTTTTTTCGAGTTTCGTATCAACGTTTTTACAATTTTAATCTTTTTAATTAAAAAATTTGGGGACTTTCAATTTGAAGTCTCAATTGAAATTTTGGCGATATGTAATTATATTTTTCTTTTGAAATAAAAATTCAATGTCCGAAAACTGGGCAGTTTGTTATAATTAAAATCAAACTTTTTTTAAAGCACAGATAAATAATAGATCTCGTTCTGTTTGACATAATGGCGGGCATTTCTCAAGAGGCGGGAAAACGAATTATTATCGGATAATACGTACAAGAGTGCGTAGGAATGATTTAGAAGTCTTTCAGCGGTCCGTTTGGGCTATATAGGTCGGGTTTGCTTACGTTTTTCGACATACGCATATTTTATTATAACCTACAACAACTTTGACCAAGCCGTGCTTTCAATCTATTTTTTTTTTCATCCACAGAATAATTATTTTCGGTTGTAGCTATTATTTCGGTTTTTACGAAATGCTCACGGGAATGTCTATGTCGATACTCTGTTGTAATTTTCAGCGGAATATGTATTAAACAGATCAAAAATTGGGTGGGCACTAGGCCTATCCTAATTTTTATTCTATAATCCATCAATGACGCATTGCAGGTCTCACATTGAGAAGGATGTAGGCATTAATCCACCACGCTGGCCTAATGCGGGTTGGTGGATATCACATAGGTACTCTCAAGCATGCAGGTTTCCTCACGATGTTTTCCTTCACCGTTACAGCAGGTAACATTTCTTTTGTGAATCACCAAAACTAAGGAACGTTTTTGACACGTGCCCCTGGTGCTCGAACTCGGCAACGGTGCTCTCTATTAGGCAAATTGTTAACCACTGGGCCATCCCAATTTTTAGTACAGTAGAAAATAAAGCGGCGAATCGGTTATCTTGGAACAGTGGCGGATGTTGGCAACGTCCGCGACGCGAATATTAATCATTCCTAAGACAAATTTAATGCTCAATTAAGGGATTAAATTTTTTTCTGGCAAAGAACTAATGGCACATCATGCCAACTATCTGCTGCGGGCTTAAATGCTCTGCTATTTCGGGCTCCATTCATTACTTCCATTGTAAAGGTGGTATAAAAAGACGGATTTCGGAAGTGTTAATGTTGTTCTGGTTTGTATGTTGTACCGATTTGTACGTTCACTAACTACCAGGTATAACCAGTGTTATACCTGGTAGTTACCAGATTAGCTACAGGTAGAATAATGTATAGCGGTGATAGCCTAGGCTAAGAACTGGGCCTGTTTATCACAAGATCCGGGTTTGAACCCAGCGGCTGGCTTCGGACTTTTCGTAGTTATGAGCGTTTTTTTTTAATTAATGTGCAACGGTGAAGTCTCTCAGCCGGGCATGGAGAGAACTATGATTGGTAGTAAGTGATATATGTATTTTGAAATGGCGAAATACGTAGAAAACGAAGGTATTCGACGTAGCTCTCAAAGTGAGCATGTTAAAGTGACAACGAGCTGGCGACAAGGGTGAAAAACCGAACCGATAAGGAATAAGGAATCTCAAATAGTGAATATGTCCTGGAATAAGGAGTAAAAGCCGCCTACCGACCAAGTGGACGTCAGGAAGACAGTGGGAAACAGTTGTTGGATTCAGAGGGCCGAGGACCAAGTGAAGCGGTGTCGTTTAGTGCAGACCCGTCCATCAGAAAGCCAAGTAACCTATTTTGTATTTGAAATGCAACAGCTTCAAAAATTTCGTATTCACCCACGTTATATTTCAATTAAATTTGACAAAATTATATACAAACGCAGAATAAGCAAACAAGAAGGGTTCATATCCGCACTATCACGTAAGGTAACTCAACACTTACTAAGTTATTTATTTTCAATAGAATGTGGGCTACGATTCTAGCTAGTGAAACATTCATTCATACGCCAGTATTTTAGATTACCTACGTAAAATGCAAATAATTATAAACATTTGAAAATTTAGATTGCGTAAAACCCAAATAATTATAAACAATCGAGAAATTAAAAGGCAGTTTGTTGAATCGCATTATAATTTTATTTCTTGGATCAGAATAGGGTTGCCAATGCACTCTATATGTATTAGATTTCAATAACTTCAAACTCAAAAACGTTTATTCATTATGAGGTACAATTTGTGCTCAGGTACGTACGTACACTTAATGAACGTCATACATACCTATTGCATTATAAATTATAAATTCATCCGCTTTGATCGCCCACTAGTTCTAAAATCGAAGACGAAGCCTCTGGCGAATTTTAGTTAAATCATATATAATATAAGCAGTGATAGCCCAGTGGGTTAGAATTCGACCTCGAATCGAGGGGTCCGGGTTCGAATCCCAGTGGCATGCACCAATGACTTTGTAAAAAAGTTATGTGCAATTTATAAAATTAAATATCACCTGCCGTTACGGTGAAGGAAAACATCGTGAGGAAACCTGCATGCCTGAGAGTTCCCAAAAAAAATGTTCTCAAAGGCATGTGAAGTCCACCAACCCGCAGTAGGCCAGCGTGGTGGACTAAGGCCAATCCCTCTCATTGTGAGAGGAGACCCGACCCTGTAGTGGGTCATTAATGGGTTACTGACATAATTATATCGACAGCCAAAACAGCGGGCCACAACTAGTCCAGCCAATGAAATGAAGTACATTCGAAATTAAATTTAAAAATAAACACCGTTAGCGGTTCGCAAAAATACTCGCCTTGGCGCACATTCGAACAGCATTGATCAGTTCCAGACGTACTGATTTCACTCAATACAAGATTTATTGGGTAAACACTTAGGCTATTACTGTTTAATACACTATTAAGTGGCAAATAATCCACCGACGGCCTTATAGCTGGAGGGCCGACGACGGACATTTTTCGAGAAGCGTTTGAGGCAGCATAAAAGAATGTTAAATTTGAAAATTTGGGCAGCTTAACACTTATTTACATTAAAAAATAAATAAATTTGGAGATACCTGGCGAGGTTACAGACCCGTGTCAGTGTTCTGGCTTCTTGAATACTTTATTTAAAATTGTAAAAATTTTAAGACGCCACAAACACCTATTTCCAAAAAAGTTTTTCTCTATAGGGCTTCGCTAAATTCCATTACTCGCCAGCTCGGTCTGCATCTTTTGTATTCAAATATTACAAATAAGTTTCTCAAAATGCTTTTACGTATGATGCCCCAAACACTCCTCGAAAGATGTCTGACGGCTCTTGGGCTATAAGGTCGGGAGCGAACGTTTATCTGCTTCCTCGTTGGTAATGAACATTATCTTTGGCTGGTTTCGGGTCTATAGTCTGTTTTGTTTCTTATGGATTCATCATTGTGCCACTTTATTATGATTAAGGCGGAGTTACTTAGTAATGTTCAGAGATCAAGAATCATTCAGAAATGAAGGTCTCGGAAGCTATTCTACAACATGTTTTTGAGCTTTGTTTTCTGATAACATCTTAGTCAGTAACCCATTAATGACCCACTACAGGATCGAGTCTACTCTCACTCATGCGAGTTGGTGGACTTGACATGCCTCTGAGAACATTTATGTTTTTTTTTACTCTCAGGTTTCCTTCACCGTAACAGCACCGTAACTAACGTCTTAAGATTAGTAAGTTGCTTCATGGCTTAACGACTTCGCTGTCCTGTGAGTCGCATGTGATGTGTGATGAACCTTGGGTTTAACTATTGTGCCCGCTTGATGGACAGACAGTGTTAAGATATTAACGCGGATTTGAATTAGTCGTGATCTAGAATATAAAATTATTGAGATTTGAAGCATCAGGCAGTCTGCACGCTATTTTAACGTTTCTCTTCAAAACAATTTTGTAATATATTGTACCTCAATTACACATCTTTAGGGGTGTAGTAGGTCTAGTAGTATCTGACATATATCGTTATTAGCACGTGAGTGAGCAACTTTCGCTTTTCTAAATGTTTTTCCACTTTGCTTCCCTTTTCTTCTAGATTTCTTCATTTTTACGAAACATCAGAAGACATCTCCAAAATTTCCCAAAATTTCAACCGGACCAATCCCAAACAAAGCCGTCCCAAATTCGTGGTGCCCAGGTTTTCTGTAAACACCGCCGGCTTCACCAGACGTGCCATATAGGGGGTTGTTATGGAGCACCGGGCCCATTTCCTATCACAACACACAAAGCATTTCACCATGTCTGGTGCGTGGCAAAAAGTGACGGGCATTAACCCACTTATGGGCTATTTCGGTGCGGAGCGTACGTCGGCCTCGTTGCAGGGCGATCCCGTCTATACATCATTGATGTATCGCAAATGGATCGATATGAGCTCGCTCTTATCTCCTGACTGGAGACCTGGCGATGGAGCAACTCTGGGATATGTCTTTTTGGAATATAGAGGACTAGCTTTAGTAGACGATTTCGTCCGATTTGGCTATGGACTTATGTAGGTCCAGAGAGAAAAGTTACCAAATTTCATCTAAATCCGTTCGGTCGTTTTTTATGAAAGAGTTACAATCCAATGCCATCCATCCTTACAAATATTGGCATTTAAAGTAGGACAGTAAGTACAAAGAAGCAGTAGACAGTAGTAGGAAGCAGAACGGCTGATAGGCCCGTTGCAAATTCTTTTTCAAAAAAGCACTACACAACTTTACACCGATTTTTTTAATTGTCACGTCGCTCGCAATAGTTGCTTGTATGACGTCGTTTTGTACATTTTGTCGCATGCCTGAGCGTATTTCAACAGCAACAACAGGAGCTGTCCTGTGCTCTGATTAGAACTGTCCAATCAGAGCTCCGCAACTCCATACAGAGCCCTAAAATTTTTGGTTGGTCGGGCGATTATGTCAGTCTATTAGGACAAGGCCTAACTTCAGTTCTGCATTGTATTTCTTCTCTAATCCTTTCCCCTCCGACCTGTTGCTTCAGCATCTGCATCCTGATGTATCGATCCCATTCGGCACTTGGCAGGCGATCTGACGCCCGTAACGATGCCAGATCCGTCATAAGCTGTCAGATACGGTTTGTTTGTTCTCGTGTCTATAGTTAGAATACACAAACGTTTGCCTGGTTGACAGACGCTGTTGTCTAGCGATCTTTCGACTGATGTCCAAAGTTGTAATGTCCTAGAGGAAGTAAACGAGTGAATCTTGCTATGTTTCTTTAGAAAATAAAATAAATATGAATCATACTTAAAAACTGCAACTGCAACAAACAAGGTCGGGTCTCGGGTCTCGGGGCTTAGTCCACCACGCTAGCTACGCTACGCTAGCGGGTTGGTGGTCTTCACGTGCCTTTGAGAACATTTGTTTTTGTAAACTCTCATGCAGGCTTCCTCACGATATTTTCCTTCACCTTACAGCAGGTGATTTTGATTTCATAAAGCGCACATAACTTTTTACAAAGTCATTGGTGCGTGCCACTGGCTTTCGCACCCGGCCCCCTCGATTATCACTGTTTTTATATCACTAGCAATAAAAATACAGGTGTAACTAATACAAGCGTGCTAATATCGACATGTGAGTGCAGTCACGTCTGCATTTCCTGTAAACATTGCAATGATGCAACCGGATTACACGAACACATGTTTCTTACGTGCGCTTACAGAATCCGTAGAAGACGCTTCTTGTACCTTGATTTAAAAACGTCTTGTCTCGGCTTATGTGTTCCTGGTTACGGCAGCCTTGTTGCCATCTTGGTTATCCAATTTGTTGCATTCATAAGCCTTAACTGCGTCAGTAGGTACTATTATTTATTCAGACTACGAGTATGTTTATGGTAGCTCGCCTAGGCTAGCCTCTTAACCCGTTGCATATTCTTCATGTCTTGTGTTTCGGCTGGGGAAGCTTAGTAGAGATATACTATATCTATATATATCAAAACATAACTTGTAAAACAACCAAGTCTCATTCATAACTCACTTCTTCTACTGTAAAAAGTTGTGGGATCCATGTAACACCGAGTGCCTACTTAAGGGTCCTTTTGTCTTAAGTTGTAACGTAATTAGCTTATCTAACAACATCTTATAATGATCATATCAATGTTAAACATCTTTTATGTTAGACTCTATACTCTTGCAAATAATATTCGAGTACGGATTCGGATCAATTGTACTGTACGTTTATTCATGAACTACGAATAATCTGTTTTTTGTACTGCGCCTGTATGAATAAGTTCCTTAGCAGATGTGTTTAGCGTGTTTGTTTATATGAAATTGATTATTTGCGCCCGATATCGAGTAAAATGAGGTTATTAACAGCGCGCGTAAAAATATGATACAAGGATCGATAGATAGGGAGCTGGCGAGCTTTTAGGTATATGATTTGCTCGTACTCCGTATTGATAGGCATTAAAGTTGGGATCAATACGACAAAATTACTTCATGAATGAAGGTCTGTTCTGCAGGGCTTCAAATCTGTAAAAAATTGGTACTAAATCATTTGCTCGTGTCTGCCTTTGGGGTTAATGCTTAATACCATTTTGATAACGAAGAAAATCTATGAGGCTGACATCCAGGGCTCTGCATTATCACAGGAGGTGGATGCAAAAATGTTAAAAAAAAAACTCTACTAAATCATTTGCTCGAAGCTATAACTGGGTCCATACGATTAATTAGAACTCCCTGAATACAAAAAAATTTGGCAGACATTTTACTTACTGACTTTAACCGTTACAGGTGGTTTCAAAGTCTTAAGGCATAGTAAAAACAGGGTACATTTTTTATATCATAAAAAAATCTTTAAAAATTCATAACTTCAAAAATCAGAGTCCTAGATGTCTGCCTTTTTGATTTTGATTTTCTTCATTTTGACAAGATTTATAAACATCAGCCTTAGAGGCAGACACGAGCAAATGATATAGTATAGCTGTTTTTTTTTTAACATTTTTTAGGGGCTGTCAATTGACATCGCAGCGCTACCATGGTGACAGACGCGGTCCTTAATATTTCTTATCGTATAATTATCGCTATTAATAAAGTCTGCCACACGAGCCGATAATATAGATTTTTTGCTCGCCAGCTCCCTATCTACGACTCGCTTTGTTCAGTAAACTTCGGTAACGTAAATACCATATGCTAGGGAACTGACTTACTGTTGGCTGGAAGTGGAAATATATTGTTTTTAATCAGCTATAAAAAAATCTGGAAATTAAAGTTTGCGGGTACAATACAGAATTTAGTTGGATTTTTCAAAATCGAAATATCCCCTAACTATCAACATCCAACCTATTTCTTGCAATATATTCAGAAATAATTAACCAATTTATTTACGTTCAGTTTACAGCGTTCAATGTACAAATAAAAAATAAAATAATAAAAATAAAAATAAAATGAAACAATGAACGATATATTTTAGAGTTCTTCTGAGAGATTTTTCAATTGATGAAACAATGAACGATATATTATAGAGTTCTTCTGAGAGATTTTTCAATTGTTTGATCCATATATTTTGGTATTAATTGGTAAAGTACTTATTCGAATAATTTATCAAAACTGTAGAATTTATTCGGTGATACCTATCTACTGACATATTTTGTGAGTATTTTTGTAAGCAAAACTCAATTCATGGAATATCTTTCAAACGCTGTAGGTAAGGTATCCAATTTTTCGAAATATATTTTCGTACATTTACTAATAGGTATATAAGTATATTAAACTAGAGTTGAATATTGGTTGGTGTTACGAAATTCCTCGTATCTGAGCCCAACCACAACTGGCCAGTTTTTGTCGGATATTAATCGCTATAGTATTCAACTCTTGATCAGACAACTTGCGGTGTAAGATGCCGATAATTTCATTGGAACTCTTCCTGTTTTATATTATATGTTCCGTTTATTTATAAAGAATACTAACAGAGTAAACTCCTTTATAATCTGTTGAGTAAATGATGGATGTGAATTAAGGAATGAATGGTTTTGAATAGGTTTCGTGTACCTAACTAAAGTAATTTTATTGGTTACTTTTAGTAAAGAAAAACATTTTTACAACTAAAAAAATTACAAATATTACAATTTCACACACGAATACATTACATCCTTAAGCAGGAAGGCTTATATCTTCCGGAAATATGAACTTGCAGTAAAGCCGAGCCGTTGTAAACTTGTACCTAACCGCAGTTGTAACAAGATTATAACCAAATGCCATAACATAAGTCGGTTCTGAGGAAACCAAACAGTATTTAGAACGAGAAAATACCCAAGTAAAGAGATTTCCTACAAAGCCGGCTCTGCACTGGCGCCTTGCTTGAGTCAATAGGCGGTGACCTATGACTGATGATCAGCTTCTTGAGAGCATAAAAGGGTTAAGTTTGAAGCATCCACCTCATAACCTAATAGACACCGCATGTTATAGTTTCTACACATATTGTATAATGAAGTTACGACATGATAGTTACATACAATGAAGTTACGACTCTTTTTCATCGAAATACTAGTATTACAGCTACACAAAAATTAAGCCTTTCTAATTAATCCTTTTAAATAGTTGATGTCATAGATTTTTCCAATTTACTTACCTTATTTCTTTCATTGAGATACCTATGGTGTGGCTAGGTACTTTTTTGTGCATTTATGCCTCTGAAAAGAAAAAAGTCTGACCACTTGAGTTCCCAGTATGCGGGTTCCACTGTATGTGTGACCGTAACCCATCAAAACCTCAAGGTCCGTCTCAAAGCGAAATGTCAGGCGCTGGCCAGCCTCAAAGCTCAAACAACAATAGAAAAGTGCACAGTATCGGATATAAAAGTTTTAATAAGCGCCTCTAAAACGTGAATAATGAGAAAACTGAACGCGAATCAAACGAGTCTTGCGTCGTATTGTTTCTTTTTGTCCATCGCTAACAAAGGAACACATAAAGCTGGTATTACACGATGTTGGACACTTGTCTCATTGATGAAGATCTAGCGATGAACTGTAAACACGGTCCTGTAGCGACTATAGTCCATTCTTATTCCCTTGTTATATTTGGTAAACAATCTTAGCATGTCTTTTTATTTTAATTTGCGATTAAACAATAATGCAAACACAAAATTATAAAAATGAAAAAAATAGTCATTTAATACTGAAATATTTTATAGTTTCAAGTAAATATCATTTATTTTTTAAAGCAAATTTAATCTTTTTTGTTCAATAAAAAGTAGTGTTACAACGGACTGAATGACGGTTTATTACGAACATTTCAAAAGGATTTAAAAGTCGTCCGTAGGCTACAGAGGTGCATCTTTACATCTTTAGTTATTTCTTGGATTACTCTGAAGTAATAAAAGAAAGGTATTTCACTCATCATACCTAATCCGATTCAAACTTATTCAGTTTTACCTGGGTACCTTGTAAAACACCACTACTATAACATCTGGTGACGGGTTCATTGACTCACCTGACCAGCCTGGTTCAACCAACTTTTGGCAGCCTACACTATGCAAATTAGTTGACTTTGGCTACAGGTACAGCCCACTCGCAGTTGGAACAGCACAGATAATAGCGTTTCTTAAACAATTATAATTGTTTATAGACCAGTTATACCCGTATTTCCTTTCGTATCGTGTCGTTTAACAGAATCATAATACGCAAAAGTGGAATCGTGAAAAATCGCAGAGCCATTTGAAACTTAGTTTAGTAGTTATAATTATTTTTGTAAAATACAAATTGTGCGTGTCAAAGTAGGTACTCAAACTTATGGTAGTGTACACCACGCACACTTTGTTTTTTGAAGCATTTCATGTATTTCTAATGAATTTTATTTTAAAATATTGGAATTCATGCATTCTTCTCTAGAGCCAAATTTCAAACTGTAAATTGTACCCAAAATTTTCGCTTTACGTATTCACATATAAGATAAGACTTTGTCATTAAATCTAGTTTAATACAACAGCTGCTTCATGTCGAAATTGACCGCTAAACCCGGGTAATGAAATATAAGGCGTTAGTAAGCAAGCAGGCATGAAGGCTAGTGGAAATTGTCCGGGAATCAAATGGGGCGGGTAAAGGGCCTCCCAATTTCCGGGTGAGGAGGGCCGTGTGAAGGTCGATAGCCTTCGATGTTTCGTTTACGACCAGCTTTATCTGAATTTTTGAAGTGAAAACTTCTTTAGAGGCGCTGTGTGGCGACGCCGACGGTGACTTTTTTGGGTACCGAAACTTTTTGGTAGGTCATTTGTTAGTATCGTCAAAATACAAAGATTTAATTCAGACATTAGGTCCTAAGTCAATTTTTAAACAAGATGCCTGCAAGTAACGTTGTAGTCACGGTATAGTCACTATTTTTTTAGGATAAAGTTATTGACATTAAGCATCCCACGAACGAATAAATAACCGAATATACTTTTGGAAATTCTACTACTTAATCCTACTACCTACAACGATGTCCTTAAACAGAATGCTTAATGTGCCAGATTGGAATCAACCACCATTTTTGTATACAAAATACCTACTATTAATTGCATATGCACACATAGACAAACACGACGTGTTACGAATATTAAATATCGATATTATAGTATACCTATGTATCGTTATTTAATTTTATGATCGAGATACATATTATAATCGAAAATCGATAACAAAAAGTAACAAAAATACTCTAAATGCACACTGAATGAAACATCCTGTTTCACACTATATTTCCCAGATACATATAGGAAGAACCTACATAAATTGCCTATTTTAGAATATCGTAGGTCTTTAAATTAATATATTTGAAAACGTTGAATCTTTTGAGAGATATTTGTTACTACCATTAGTATTAATCATGGTTATATCTCAATCATCTTTATAGGATTGAATACACTTCAAACATAATTCGCGGGATGTAATATAATATTTCTGGCAGCGATTCGAGAGCGGAAGAGCGCGGTACAGCGGCGGAACATTCACTGTTAGTCATCTTTGACAGGAAGCCGAGATATTTGGAAGACGAAATTTAAATATATTTTGTTTCTTGGTTAAGAAAAGCGTGGTAGTTTTGATGGAAATTCCTTCCTTCCTTTCAGCCATTGGCAGTCCACTGCTGAACATGGGCCTCGCCTAATCGACGCCACTCCACCCGGCCCTGGGCCCTCTGAAACCAACCATTAACCGCTGTCTTCTTCAGGTCTTCAGTCCACCTGGTAGGAGGGCGGCCTGTGCTCCTTTTACCTAAACGTGGTCGTCTTTCGAGGTCCTTTTCCCCCTCGGTTGTCAGTCCAGCGAGCGATATGGCAACTTTTTTGCAAACTTTGAGAGCTATGTCGATCACCTTCGTTCTTCTACGGATTTCATCATTTTTGACTCTGTCACATAGAGAAATATCGAGAGTAGCTCTCTCCATTGCCCTCTGAGCGACTCTGAGCTTGTGGATTAGGCCCACAGTAAAGAACCACGTCTCGGCACCGTAGGTCATCGTAGTAGGTCATAGGTCAATGGAAATAAACCTATGTAATTACTTATGTATCGGATATTATTATCGCTGCATTTTTAATCAAGACGGTTTTTAATCAAGACGATTTTTTAATTTTTATCGGTGATAGAGTCACTTGTCCGTTCGAGGATAGCCCGAATGACTCATACTGACACACTCTTTACCAGCTGTAAAGCAGCATGTTCTAAATTATCTAAGCTTTTCAATGTCTTGCTTTTCAGTTGCCGCATTTCTTCCTTAGGGTTCAATTGTTCAATTTGAAAATCCCTTGAGAATCAGTCAAAATTTGCTCCCATCGCGCACTTTACCCACCAGCTTATTTGCAACTTTTCTTAATATAATGACAGACAAATAGAAACTTTCTATATTCCCCTTGTTACTCATTAGTCTCGTTTATGAATCATCAGAGTCATTACCAGCAGGAAGGAGCGGTATTTAAAATGCAGACTTCCAATAAATAGTCTAGAACACCTTGTAACAGATTTATTTAAGAAATGTGTGCCAAAGTCAGCTTTCAGAAACACAAGAAAAAACGGAAGTTTTTGTAAATACAGAATTAAATATTCGCCTTCAATTCACAGCATCGGTTTCAACGCACTTTTGAGCTTGAAATTCGGTGCTGTGGAAAAGTGCGCATAGCCCCGCTGCTTGAGTAGATCGCAGCAATCGAAAAAGTTAAGCAACGTCGGGCGCGGTCAGTACCTGGATGGGTGACCGCTAGTGGTGAAGCAAATGCGCGCTTCCGTGCTTCGGATGGCACGATTAGCCGTCGGTCTCGATTGTCATCGATACGACAGCAGTCGTTAGGCCTAGTCGGAACTTACGCAGTCTCAGCTGTCATAGTATGATAAGATGTCAAGACAAACTGACATTAGACATACAATGACTGACGTTTACTACACGAATACTTTGACGTTAGTGTTCATGGCACTGGACTCTTCTCTTCTGTATTTCCGCGTTCTAGGGGAAAATTCACGCCGAACCGTGAAATTTGAAAAATGCTTGTACGTTATTTTATTACCTAATCATCCAATGAGGTATGTCTAATGAATGGTCCAGGTTCCAATTAAGGGTAAATATCGTTAAACGTACTCGTAACTTAATTAAATCTTTCCGTAAAACATTTTCATGTTTTCGTCTGTTCGAAAACCGAAAATCTGGATCGATTTTAACGAGATACAATCAAAGTGATGTTAAAAATATAATGCAAACGGTGTTATTTGTTTGAACCCACAGATAGTTAAGTGCGACTTGACTCCTCTGTAAAGAGATTTTACGCTCTCAATGCAGTAGGTTGTATAAATTGATTTATACTTTTCTATTTGACGTTTTTAAAGCTCCAGGAATACGAAACAAATGAACTTATGGTCCGTAGGCTAACGACAGAAAAAAAGGCAGTACTTTGCGGATATCCATTGCTTTTCGATTACAATTAGTTTGGTAGACTACTCATAGTAATTAATACTTTGGTAGACTAATACCCCTAGTATTAGTATAGCTGCTCGGCAAAAACAAGGGAATTCGTGGCGGAATTTAGTTGTTAATATTATATTTAAATTCAGTTGGCAGCATTGCCCAGCGCTGCGCTAAGCCGAGGCTCTCCGTTGTCGGGTCTCCACACGATATCAATTAGAGCGTGCTTCACTTAACGGGACGTTTACTAAGTCTTATGTTGTCCTAATTTTGTCTGAATTTCATTCATGTATATAACGCTGATTTATTCACGGAATGAAAAGTCTAAACACATGCTTTGGGAATACATTAGTTGATAATGATTTAGTAAAAGTTTTTTATTGTTAAAATAATAAGTGGATATTTGTTACGAATTTTAAATACTGCTTAATGTTCTATATTTACACATTTAAGCTAAATTTTATCCTCAAACAATATCGTCTACGAGAAATTTGCTACGCCTATGACTACTAAATCTTTGACCACAAAACTTTTAAGATTTTTTTAGAATGTGGATTAAAGTTACCAATTCAAACTCGACCATAGACAAATTGTTTAAACTAAAGATAATCCGGTGTTCAGCTTTTACCGTCACTTCCGTTACTTACTTAATATTACTTTTTCTTATATTTTAAACTGAATCAAAAAAAATGAAATTTTACTGCTATGTAAAATTCCAAATGCTTACAATTTATGAACGAAATAGTAACATTCATTCAGTGTGTGCTTTATCTATCAGCGGCGGCTCTGAATCAAATATCTTTGCATTAATCGATACTCTGTTTACAGATAAAATATCCAATCACGAACTTTTTCCACGCTTTCCAATACAAATAAATAAACTATTTGGTCTGCGAAGAGTAAGAGCTAATCTTATTTACTTGAAAGTTGTTGTTTTAACCCATTAGTGACCCACTACAGGGTCGGGTCTCCTCTCACAATGAGAGGGATGTAGGCCTTAGTCCACCACGCTGGCCTACTGCGGGTTGGTGGACTTCACATGCCTTTGAGAACATTTTTTTTTGTGAACTCTCAGGCATGCAGGTTTCCTCACGATGTTTTCCTTCACCGTAACAGTAGGTGATATTTAATTTTATAAATCGCACATAACTTTTTTACAAAGTCATTGGTGCGTGCCACTGGGATTCGAACCCGGACCCCTCGATTCAAGGTCGAATTCTAAGCCACTGGGCTATCACCGCTGTACACTTTGAATTTACTTGAAAGTATTGATTTAAATTTGGAATGAAAATTATAGAAGAAATTAGCAGCCATTATGCCTTACAGCTCCTAGCTATCCTTTAAAAATAGCTATCTTCTCAAATTCGATTCTACAACAACTATTTAAATAATGGCATGTGTGTCAATATTTTCACTATAACTTCTTGAAATCGGTAAGAATATGAAAAATTCCATTACATTGATACAATACATACCTACAGGTTAAGGTCACAGAATCTGCACAACCTGCCTATTTTCAATGTTTAATTACAATCTTTACATCAATAAGATCAAAAATGTAGCAATAAAGCAATTGCGAATTTCAAAAATAGAACCCGAATGCAACATGCATTCGCAGCTGCAAAACCTTTCAAGGAGCCGTTAGCTCCATAAATCGCGCGCTTCTCTTCGGAAACGCATGTAAAGGAGTCAATGACACGCACCGGTATTTATTCGGAAAGTTATGGCAACACTGGCATTTTTATTGCTTTTTAAATATACCGTCCTGGAAGCCAGGGTTCAGCTGCATTCATTGTCCTGGTGAAGAATAAATGAGGCGTAGCACCAATGTTATCGTATTTCAACAAGCAAATTCTATCAAGAATAAATTTTATTTGAACGTTCGATTTTTAAACTAAATTCATGGGATGTTTATTTTCTTTTTAAATAAAAAACAAGGTGGTGTGTATAAAGTATATGCTTTTAATTTTGGCGGTAATATTAATTTGAAATTTAATTTACCTACTTACATGTATTTATGTCTAAAAACAGTATTTTGAAATACGATAATGTTATGAGCTTAATGATGATGATTGTCATTACTATCGTATCGTCATTGATAATTTCGTATCTCAAATTAGATTCCCGCCTTTATTTGACCACAGATAACATACATCTTCCCGCAAGGACAGACCACGATTACAAGATTCATACGGCCAGTCCCAAAAGTATACTCGGAAACCGTACTCTATCTAAATAATGTATGTGTATTTCTCCAAAATAATAAATTATGCTTGCTTTGTGAGTTAGACAAATGTGTTTGAAATTAATCTACGTAAGAACTTTCTTGGTAATGTAGATAGATATATTCTGTTTATTCTTTAAATAATTAAATGATAACAAGATGGATGGACGAAAAAAGAATTATCTAAGGAAAGTGACTTTTCTAAATCCTGTGCATTTTATAGAATAAAATCACTGCTGTAACGGTGAAGGAAAACAACTTGAGGAAACTTGCATTTTTAAGACATATCCATAATGTTCTCAAAGACCTAACACGCGTTAGTTTATCGTGGTACTCTAAGAGCTATTATTATGCATAATATCATTATGAGGTCACCCAAACCTTTGGTCATTCATAGGTTGTTGGCTACGTGAATGTTGCAATGGTTAAGACACTGGTGCACTGCGTGGCGGGTCCTGGGTTCGATTCTCAGCGGAGCTTTTGTTCGTGGCACCCACGTTAGATTGTTGGTGTTATGCGTTATTCAAAGCGGCTATTGTTATTCATTGATCATATAAATATGACCCATAGCGAATTTGATCGACAAATTCGCAGCTATCGCCCTAATTATAGTAGTCGTGTGGCGCGGTATCGTCGGGTTTGTGAATGAATAATACAATCTAATTAAAGAGCGCGACGTGGCGGACGGTGCCAAGACGTAGTGCTGTTTCTGTGTTTCTGCGGTTACAGGGGATTGGGCATGTTTCTGCGGGTAAAGAGTAGGAATTTATTTTAAAATAGGAACACAATTAAAAAAAGATAAGAAAACGTTTACGACATACAGTGCCCCATGCTCGGGGCACAACACTATAATCTACAAAGTATTCGTATAGTTACGTATGCCAAGTGTGGAAGGATGTCAGACAGATTGACAAATGTCATTCTAATGACTGACGTTTACTGAAGATATAAAGTTGTATGCAAATAATAATATATCCTCTAACATCCTAATATTGGATACTCTGAAGCAAATTTGAAAGTTCACACGAACATAGAAGCTAACTTAGTATTATTAACCATAATAAAATTATTTATCTGTGCCACAGAATACATAATAGTACAACCTATGCTAATAATAAAGTACTATCTATATTCTATGCTTCCATAACTTCGAATTTAGAATACGTTTAATTAAAATTACGAATTCACGCTCACACGAATGATTCACTAGTTTCAAATTCCTATACCGGATATATTCAATCTATTCCCTTCCGATAAATTGAATGATTTATTGTTGAATATTAGAAAATCTGTGTTCAATTTGTTATTCTATTTTATGAAAATATTTTTATTTGAAATCGGATGAAGGTTTTAAGAAAATAAAGCGTTCGAATTTGAAAATATATCGATTGCTTTTTTTGAAATAAGCGTTATTGACCACAGATTTAAAAAAACATAATATTGCCGTAATAATTCAAATCACTTCTATCAAAAACCGTGGCATCTATGGAATTAAATGCTTGTCTGCTAAGTAGGTACTTATTGTTATGAAAATGGATTTTTTTACATACAGTCCGTTTTCTGCTCTTGTCCAATTTGGTAAATAATCTTGGCACTACTTTTTATTGAAAACAGGGTTAAAAATAAAAAAAAACTTTTAGTTGATAGTACTTAATAGTTTCAGTATTGACATGATTGTATGTAATGACTATTTGTTTTTAAATTTTTATAATTTTCTTGTCTGCGGTATTTTTAAATCGCAGATTAAAATAAAAAGACATGCAAATATTGTTTATCAAATTGGACAAGTTTAAAAATGGAGTAGCTATTTACTCCTTTGTTTCTATGGTTACTCAAATACGTCAGCATTTGTTTAATTTAAGCCGTTGATTAAATACAATACAATACAATATACACCAAAGTCACAATACAATCCCTCTTGTCTTCTTTTGTTGGATAGTACCTATAGTCTCAAAGAATTTCGTATGATTATAACAGATCAGTCGAGATTATTGCCCTTCAAATGATATTATGACGTCGGATTACATCTACTGCGTATTCCAGACTGAATAATAATGTCATTTCGACTGATTACATATATAGGGAGTCCTTATTTGTTTAGTTATTTTGAAAATGTTTATCCTCCTCTGACAACGCTAAAAACAGCTACTACTTAGATATTTAACCGTATTTCAGTCAAATTTCCGTATTTAATAGTCCTTTGACTACCAAAATCTAACGTCAAACAAAAAAGCTTAAATATAAAAGCAAAAAAAGTTAAAAGTGAAATTTTTAAACAAAGGTTAAAGTGAAAGAATAAAAGTAAAACCAAGCATTGTAGACCACAATTTATTTTCTTTTCTATTTTTAATGTAAATATCAAACATACATTTAATACTGATTTTTTATTGCTTACCAACTTACTGATAAGTTAATTGATAACAAAATAATGTTCGTCATACGGAATCTAAAACGACAATTTCATAAAACACTTAGGTAAGTACCTAAAAATACGTAAGTACCTAATTTTGTAAATAAAAAAATACCTACCTAATTTTGTAAGTTTACTTATAAACCTTTAGATATACCAACGTTCTAATTTTTTCATTTCGTCAAATTATCACCTCACTGCGCCCACGAAAAGAAAATGTGTCCAATGAAAGGCCCCGTCGTCCCGTAAGAGGCCTCCGTGACATATCGGTCGTTAGGCCCTGGGCTCCGCCATTTAGCGCTGACGTATCGCCGGGGGCAAGAACATTCATTTTAACGTAATTTTTACTACCTAATTTTAGAATTTTTAAGATTTTATTAGGGGTTTGACTTATGTCCGCGAAGATATAGTGTAAGAAGATTACCTTGCTAGTAGGTATTTATAGTATGGTGTTTTTTTTTTTAATTTATTGATAGGTATACACACATTAAGAGTAAATAGATATAATAAATAGTTAGAATAGTCACTGCTTAGTGCTTATCCCTGTATGGGAATTTAAGGTTATTATTTATTGGATCTTGTAAAATGTTCACGTAAAAATTTTAAAATTGACGAAATTTGTTGAACAGATAGAAGCCTTTGTGGTTATGGTAGCAAATAAATACCGAATATGTATAAGGTTCGTAGTTTCGTGACTTATAGAAAATCTTTTGACTATTCCCACTAACCCTATTGGTACCATAACCCTAAAAACGACTTTATGAGCTCAACAAATATTAGCGCTTAAACGTCTAAATCAAACTATTAAACGATCGCCTCACAAACAGAACACAACATTTTCAACAGAATTAATGTTGAGATAATAGACAACATCATAGGTAGCGCACACAAACACAACGATTTATTATCGATAAAACACACGAGTATCAACATCAAAGGTCGTTTGAAGTTGCATTAAATCAAGATAAATGACAAAAAACACTGGAATTTTATTATGAGACCACCATTTTGCAGTTGTAAAAAATTACACCTTGCAAACCGTTTTGGATCAAAGTTACGTTTGAAAATTCTACGAAATAAACCTAATTAGACGCCGTGTAGATTCAATCGTCAACAATAACACCTTTATTACCAAGAAAATACGGTTGCAATTATCTGTCGTATTCATATTAAAATTCGTGTAGGTTATAATGAGTCTAGTCTATGATTTATAAGGCTATGACACACGCAATTTATGCGCGAGAAATATTATTTACACGCTTAACGTCTCTTTTGAAAAGTATTTTTGTGAGTTTTGACACACGTGATGATGTCTTGTTATGCGTGAATTGTCACCCAATTTATTATTTTGAATTTATTTCGTGAAAATATTCACAAATGCCGTTACCCTAGTTAAAAAGTCTAAATTAATTGGATGACGAACAATAGTGACGAAATAATCTTGTTTCAATACTCCAAAGGAAATTTTTATATACCATTTATGGGCTCATAACCTATAAAATCGCGTTTGCTAGTTAAAAATGTTTACACTTTCAATCACACTCCGGGGGATTCCCTTAAAATACTATTCCAAAAACCACATAATACATTCAAAGGAAGTGAACACAAACTCATGTCTCAAATGTCAAAGCTAGTTATTCGTCGCCAGCATCTCAAATGCTCTCAAGTTGATCTTGAAATTCGACGCGTTCCAAAAATAAAGTTAGGTGTTCCTTGGCACTCTATGTCTGAATTAAGAACGGGATGAAATAAATTAAATACACGAACATTGAAACTGGCTGAATGCGACATGTGACTGTGCTCATTCACTTAAATAGAAATAGTTTTTACAGCAGAACAAGAAGTAACAAGCACTAAAAATAAGGGACAATTACATTACATAGAAAGAAGAATATAAAATACAGCGATAGTATATTTTAGATGAGTCCTTGAAGACTTCTACTTATTCCTTTTATAGTTTGGATGTTGTTAATTCCATGGTTTGCAGGTTTCCATTCCATGATTTACAATGATCGAGCGTATGCATCAGCTCTTTTATTACTTACTGTTCTTTGAAAAATAATTTTAGGCAAATTTTGTTTAATTCTGTTTAATTCACCTTTTATCTTTAAAACTGATAAACTCCCCGCTACACGAACTGTTGGGTAATCTGAGACTGTTATTTGTTTGACCTAGACTGCCTAAACTTAACATTGTCAAACTTATTGAAATTAATACTTTGCTAACAAAAATTGTAAGAAATGTCTAGAAAAACCGCCAGAAATATTTTCATTATAAATTGGAATAAAATATCGTAAACGTGTTTACGTTTTATACACGTTTTCTTTGTTTGTCTGTGCAATTTCTTAATCAAACTTTTAAAGTCCGAATCGGCTTTTCTACGCACCTTCAACAGTTGACAATTGTTCATTTAATTTTTATTAAAACCGTAGAAGAAACCGTTTTAGCTATAATTATTGTATTGTGACGTGAATGAATGAATAATTTAGACCTTGTTTGAAGGAAAAAATATTTATCAAATATATTTTACACAAATTACAATAATGACGCAACTCAGGAACAATAGCAACGAACAAAAATAGGTACATATATACAAGATTTGTCCAGTTAAATAATAATTTGTTTATAGCCGTCAAGCATTTGTCAAGTGTGACACTAAGGTCATTTAGCTAAGAACGACAGGTAAATGGCTGATTCTGACAGTGTTAATTATTGTGCTATCAGCTGACAAACCGTGGTCAATCTATTGAGTTATGTATATCTGCATAATTCACTTCAACAATAACTACGTCATTGTCCTATCCTATACAATGCTCTTACATTTTGACGTTTGGTGTGCTGAGTCTACATAATACATTCTTGTTTACTATTAGTTACATGGATTATATCTCTTATGAAAATTAAATGTCTTTTGATGAAAGAAAAAAAACAGTGATAAAAGGATAGGGAGTTTATAAGTAGAGACTCAAGATTAAGCGTTTTGTGAACACTAATGTTTGTGCGTTAACATGAAAACATTCCGTACAATTCTACAATGTATTTTTATTTATTCAAATATACGTAGCATAATGTGCGCTAGAAAACAACAACGAAAAACTATTAAAACCGATTATAATATCTAGGTAAATTAAAAATCAAAGCTAAAACACTTTAATAAATACCTTCTTAAAAACTTCGTTAAACAACGTGTTCTAAGACGCTGTGCTCATGACATTGCCGCGCGGCGCTCCGGTTACGAACGCGTAAATCTCACCGGCCCCATGCTCCACTTAGCGTGATTATCCGCAGCATCCTCATATATCTCAGCTATCTTACAGTTACTCACCACGACCGCTCCATGACTCAACACCACCCCAGTTGAGAATAGCATGGAACGATCCCACAAGCAAAAATTATGAAACGTAGAAAATATGACACGATGGTATCCTTCCTAAAGTTCATAAAGATACCAAAAAAACTACACCAGCGGCCCCTGTGACGATGTCGCGGACCCACTGCCAAAGCAAAGCAAAAAAGTGCCTTACGAACAACGAAATGTAATCGTAATTTATAATTGAACTGTAATTGTGGTGCTTCGAAACAATAATAGAGTTACGATCGAAAATAATGTTAGTGAATGGGACGAAAGTGTCAAAGAAGGTGATGGGACAAAAAGTGCGCGCTGAGGACTCGAACCGTTTAAGATGTTAGACGTGTTCCGCGGGTTAAAGAATCTGATAAAGGTGAACTATATACAGATCGATTCACCAGTATTCAGGCTGCATTACTCGATAACCGTGATACTGCTGATGTCGTTCAGCTTGATAGTGACGACGCGACAGTACGTAGGGAATCCTATAGACTGCATCCACACGAAGGACATTCCGGAGGACGTCCTGAACACGTACTGCTGGATCCACTCCACGTATACGCTGAAGAGTTTCTTCAACAAGAAGGTGGGCGTGGAGGTGCCCTACCCGGGCATCGGGAACAGCAGAGAGAAAGGCAAGGAGGACATGGCTGACATCAAAATCTACAAGTACTACCAGTGGGTGTGCTTTTGCCTTTTCTTTCAGGTGAGTGCTAGTATTTAAGTCATTAATGTTTTACTTATATTGGTTATAAACACCAGAAACTTGGTGTTGAAGGAGCTGATATATCCAAACATCTTTCTGCTCCTTATAGTTCACGGCTGACCAAAGGTACTACTCCTCGTTTTGGGTTTTCTAAATTCAACGAAGTTCCCTTGTCGTCTTCAGGTTGCCTTCTGAATCCATCGGATTTTTATTATGTTCTTCAGGTTACCGATACACCTGGTCGAAAGACAACCGCTAGGTAGTTTTACTTAGACGAAGTGGCCATTCGATCAACAGATTGCCACCTAGTCTTAGGGACAGTATCCGACAGTATAGACGGGGACACTACGGACTACCATGCTGCATAGACTAATATTACAGATAATTTAATTTGACCTTGTGTATTAGGCTAACAGGAATGATTCTGTCTTATGCTGGAAATTAATCGATCTTCGGATAATGGATAGCCCTAATATAATGACATTTGGTTGCGACGTTCATGCGACGTCTGTTATTTCAATTATTATTATGGAGTATTTACGAGTATTTTAGCAACTAAACAATATCGATACCAATCCATATCCGAAAATCGGTTAGTAATTTCGGGCGTTAGATCATTAATCTCTATTATATAATTTAAACTATGATAACATTCACTAAAGCATCAATATTTCTTCTCCTAAACAATCATACTGTACACGTGTTATCCAAAGGGTATATTTAGTGGCAACTCCATCTAGGTTGTTATTAATAAATGGCAGTGTTGGCAGCTAAAAAAGGCAGGTGAGTGTCGCAAGCGTTCCGACTAAGCGCAAACGGGTAACTATAACAACGGCCAATATTAGATCCCAGTTTACGTCGCGACCCGAATCGCATTTTTTATTATCTGTGCTGTTTTAATGATCCGTTAAATTCATGTTAATCTGGATCGTTAATCAAAACGGATTCCGGTATTTTGGGTAGTCAAAATATTACGCGTTGTCTATGGTATGCATTGTAATGAACACGGAATATAAAAAAAGGAAACGGTTGAGTGGGCGTGGCGCACCGACCAATTAAGCGGAGCGCTGCCTAACCAAGTCGTGACACGTAGAGTCGAATAGCAAAAATAATTATTAATTTGGATCAAATTGCAATCAAAAAAGTCAATTTTTTTGCAAGTTTATTTTATTTTCAATTGTTGACTTTCAAATATGGTGTGCTAATTTCGGCTACTATGATAAGCCGACACGTAACATCCAAAAAGAATGTAAGTTTCTAAGCTGTTAATACGATTATTGCTTTACTTGTGCTATACCCATTCCACTGTTTCATAGTTCCATGGTAATGAACGTTTGTCTTGCGATTATCAGGTTACCTCACTGAACACACGAATCAGGCTCTGTCTTGTGTAAAATACGATAATGATAGTGTTTTAGTATTAACAGTCCAGTTACCTGCATTCTAAATTTACTGTCCGTTTCCTAGTTTTTCGACGATTGTTTCAGTATTTCGTAGGCTTTGGGTATGATTATGTTGAAGGAAATCATTTAGCATTAAAAACAATGCTTAACAAATAGATACTTCACACCTATACATAGTTTTATTAGATCTCCATCAAAATCTTGGAAAATTACGAATGATATGAAATGAAAAAATTAAAAAAAATTCATGAATAGGTACCTGACATGATAAAATAAACATTGCCAGAGATAGTAAGCAACGCAAAAAAGCTATCTGGTTGCTTCGAGAACTAAGAAGATCGCCTCAAATATATTTTTCTCCGTCCGATCTTTCATGACATGAAAGAAATCGAACTCTTTTGGTTCTGCCATTATTACTTTAGATAGCATTCTTCAATTTTACTTAGTTCACAGAAGGATAGAAATACCACTACTCTGCTATGATCTACTTTTATAAAACTAATAGATATTCAAAATCATTCAGTTTCCAATATCTGCTGATTCCAAATGTTCATTGAACAAAAACAATGAAAGCGAAAAATTCTGAAGAGAAGAGAATCTTTTAACAAGCCGTTAAGAATATTAACCTAAGAGTCGCCCTAGTTGCGAATTTCCCAATGTTTTCATTTGGGGGACGCGACGTAGGAAGCGATTCTATGCAAATTGTAACAACATGCTAATATTCAAGACATTTGCTGATTAAACTATGCTTTTAGTGCAACGGTTTTGCGATTTTTAAGTCGCAAAGTGATCTGTAGCAAAATACTTTTGACACCTTAATTTTTAGACATTACGCCTTGGCCCAAATAAGGTATCTCTTGTGGATTGTCCACAAGTATACAATGTCATGTCCAGAACAGGAAGATATGAGGTTGTTCTTGGAGAAATATAATTTCAGATGATCATTTCCTTAATATCAGGTCGTCTGCATGGCCGTCATTACTCATTTTCTGCAATAAAATCACCCTCATTCCTAAATCCAAAGAACATCCATAATTAAATATTGTTTAACAGTGACGATTTGTATACTCTATACGATTTTTTTACGCAAAATTCAGTGACTTCTATCTTTACAATTAAAAACACATAAAGATTCCTCTGAGCCTACCTTGACTCTATTTTCGTTACAAAGACATTTGCGGCTACTTAATTGGTTTATCTTTTTTACGAGCGCTAACGTCATTCTTGATGTTCGCTAAGTCTGTGTTTATGGATTTTTGGAGTTTAAAGAGCGTTTTCTAGTCTAAAATTAACTTTATGTTCAATGGGGAAATCATTGGCATAAAAAACGTATGCTATAACTATCCCCGTACGCATCGTGGGGAGTCAATTTTAGTAAGTAAAAAATTTCGAAAAATTACTACCTATAAATTATAATTTATTTTAACGTATAAAACATAGGTGCTGAGATACAGCTTAGCCAGTTGTAAAGCAGCAGGTTCCTCATAACTTGTGTTTCAGCTGGGGAGGTATGCCAGTTGCCAGAGATACTTTATTTCAGGCGAACATCTTAGTCCTTATGAGTAGTAAAGCACATATAAAGCACGTTAAAGGGACGTTAAAGCACATTTAAAGCAGGATAGGATTTATTATGTATTTATAAAGGTGTCCATGGGCTACAGTAACCACTTAACACCATGGCCTGCATGCCCGTTTACTCTTCAATTACTATTAAAAAATATGCTAGGCCACATGTCATGTGCTGACACTTAATTACTTATAGATTTTCACCTGAGCGATTTTCATAAAAGATGACTACAAGTTTTAAAATTTTAAAAATCGCACAGTCGCATCCTTTGCGCTGTGTCTTAAATTATAAGACTTGTAAAAACGTAAACGAAGTATGCTCCGCTTAATGCCGAGTGCTTAGCATTCGTCTGGCGGTCGCCAGTCGACCCGATTTCACTTTATTAACTCCTTTAATGGACATTTTAGTTTTGTCTCTAATGTTTACAATGTTGGTGGAATGAATGAAAAAGGTTCGATTTTAGAGGAAATTCTAGAAAATTCTTAAGAGCGGTGATAGCCCAGTAGCTTAGAATTCGATCCCGAATCAAGTTCTTAACCACCAGCCCGCAGTAGGCCAGCGTGGTGGACGGCGGCCTACATCCCTCTCATTGTGAGGGGAGACCCGACCCTGTAGTGGGTCATTAATGGGTTACTGCAATTCAAATCTCTGCTCTACTAGGAATCAAACCCAGGACTCTCGTCCGGTGTCTTAGCCACTGCCCTTCTTGGGTTAAACATAGTAACACCATCCATTCTAAATTAGTAGCCACAGAACTTCAAAGTTCCAATAGTTCAATCTGATTTCGACATGATTTTAACGCCTCTTATAAAATGTAACGAAGATCCTATCTCAAAAGGACTGTTTGGGCGGGAGGCCCTTTGGGCGGCGAGAAGCGTGATCAAGTGGGCACTACAGCCTTCAAAAAATCTCGTTTAATTAGCTATTTTTAGAAATTGATCCTGTGGGGACGGATCTATGTAGGTCTGAAGCTAATGTCTTCAAAAAAATAATTTAAAAAATTAAACCGACACCAAGTGCGGGTTGGTTACTTGCATTATGTGCACCAATATCACTTGCCCTGTCTGTCGGTGAAGTAAACATCGTGACGAAGCTGCATGCAAGAAAGTTCTATATAATGCCATCAAAAGCTAACTCATCCAATCCGCATTAGGTCAGCGTAGTGGACTAAGGTCTACGTCCTTTTCACTGTGAGAGGAGGCCCGACCGTACGGGCACTTATAGGTTCCATAGATTGTAAAACACAGGGAGATCCATAGAGCGCACTTCGAATAATATTCTCTTCACTATAAGACAGAAAGTATGTTAACAATCAGACACGCGTTCTAGATTTTAAGCTAAACGTTGTTACGTTCTTTGCAGGCTTCGTTTTGAACGCATATTTTATGGACTTCTATTTATTCCGACCGAATGAGACCGTCTCGAGCCTGAAGGGTTCCGTAAGTAGTCTTCCCTTAACGACCACAGAACCTAATAGACACCGCCTTGTACTATGTAATACCTTTTATTATGTAATCTGTGACACCGCACGTCATAGGGTCTGCGCAACCACACCACAACCACACCACGTGGTCGGGTGTCAAATAGTATGAAAACTGTCACTTCCATTCACACGCCCGACATTTACCGACGTGTGCTATTCATATGAGACCATAAACTGACTGCATTTTGTCACGTGGTTGTGGTGTGGTTGTGGGGAAAAAGAAAAATAAAGCATCATGATTGGTCGGTTCAAAATCGCGATACCCCATTTGTTTCGAACTAGGGACCTGAATTCAATTGTCAGTCACCCATTAATGACCCACTGCAGGGTTGGGTCTCCTCTCACAATGAGAGGGATGTAGGCCGCCGTCCACCACGTACCACTACTGCCCGTTGGTGGAAGAACATACCTTCGAGAAAATTTTTTGTGAACTCTCAGGCATGCAGGTAACAGCAGGTGATATTTAATTTTATAAAGCGCACATATCTTTTTACAGTCTGTGGTGCGTGCTACTGGGATTCGAACCCCTCGATTCAAGGTCGAATACTAAGCCACTGGGCTATCACCGCTTGTTCAATTACGACAGCTCAATACCTGTGTTAATTCTGACGTGTTGGTTGTCGGTCGGTCATGTCAGCCAATCATTTACTCTTGAAATCAATTCCGATCGATCGTCATTGGAATGCACACTAGCGCCTTATTTTTCCAATATTGAACGGATTTGCAAAACTAAATGAAGTTGTGTAATTTCGTTGCAATCTTCTTAATGCCAAAGAGAACTAAACCCTATGGACGCAGTTATTGACAAATTGCGTTCAAGAGTACCAAATCATGTGACGGTTCAGATAGAATCGGAATCGGAATTGAAATTGAGATTGTTTTCAAGAGTAACCCCACAGGACAAGGACAAAGATTGGAATATCCAGGGGTTTCTAAACAGAGATACAGGTACCTTTGGGTGCGCAATTACATTTTAGCGGTGGCATTTGCATAATGTCGGTTGCTTAGTCAGTACGCAGTTATGGAACGCGCGATAGACATTGGAAAGAGTCAGCATCTCTTATTGTCTAATGGCTGGTTTCATTAACAAACCGTCAGGTATGGATAGATTATCTCATATATTAATACTCATACGTGAAGCGAAATTTTTGGATAGTAATTTACAGCGCACCACAAGTAGGTAATGAGAATAAGTCGAGAAGTTTCACTATTACATGATGGCTTGGCTGCAACCCTTTTATGGACCACTGTCCCTCCACCACGCTGCTCCAATACGGATCGGTGGAGATACGGGCTAGTGGCCAACCCTTATCGGATGTTTCAAAGCGCTCATAGTGCCTCCGAAAAGATAAACGACTGCTATTGTATCGATAACAACCGGCAGAAAGGGACCGGGACATAATTATAATATAAAATTTAGTTTTAGTTATTTAAGATATAATTATTGTATGCCCGCATAGGGTAGACTGTTCTTAACTTATTATAATTTTTGTTACATCTTTCTCGTGTAACAGTCAACAATAGACGCATTCTTTTCTTTTCTTTTCTTTAAAGCACGGAAGCGCGAAAATTTCGCCACCAGCAGTCACCCATCCAAGTACTGACCGCGCCCGACGTTGCTTAACTTTTTCGATCGCTTGCGATCTACTCCAGCAGCGGGGCTATGCGAACTTCCATGATACCCCATCAAATTCTAACTACTACTACTAGCGTAGGTACTTGGAGTGTATCATTACATTAGATCATGCTCGCTGATCAGATACATCGCGCTATGATGTCCATTGTTCGCTGTAGTGAATTATTCCCGAGAGATCCGCGTTCCGATCCCGGGTAGTGCCGTGTGCTAATAACGGGAAAGATGCAGTTATCAAGGTCTGGAGTCTGTATAAGTAAAAAGTAAGTTGATCGTTAAAGTAAAGTAAGAACGATCAGGATCGAAAACAGTCTTCATTCATTATTATGGAACGATAAAGATTACTTTTTGCTTTATCTTTCAAAGAAGTATAAGCAATTAAGCACCGTTTTGATTGCGTTGATACTTTTAGGTACACATTTTTTATTACTTTTTGAAACATGATTATGATTAAGAAATCACAAACAAATTTTAAAATTGAAAAAATCTACATCCTGTAATGTTAATCTCACGCTCTTCACAAATCCTTACTTTTCTTATTTAATTTTTAATTATGTCTGTCTGTTTGTTTACTTATTTCTTTTAAAATAACCTTAAAATTAAAATAACATTAGTGCATTTAAGACCATCAGTTTGTTTGATGTGCTGTCAAATAAAGCAAACGCGTGTTTGGGCGCATTGCAAACAAATTATTTTTACGTCTGTCCTGAATACAGACAGACAATAAAATTATTGCCGTGAACAGCACAGCGTGTACTCGGACAAATAAACATCGCACGTGGAAACGAACATTACATTAGCTTTAAACGTTGTTTTAAGAAAATGAAGAACGACCACAGTATGGTTTTTGGACGGATTCTTTTTGTTGTTTACAAGTGTAATTTTCGAACGGTATTTTTAACGTTGAAAATACGGTTTTTATTGTTTATTTTTTAAATTTTTTCTCGTGTTTTTAGTGTAGTATATTAATAGTTAGGTTTATACGTTTAGTTCGAAACTAAACTCTAAAGTCCACAGTAACAGTAACGGCTCAATCGCGGCTCAATATTTATACAATAAGCGCATTTGGCAGACGCGGCCTCAGGAACCAACGCGCCCGGTAATAGCAGAGCTTGCACACATGTAGGGGTGTTGCTAAGAGGAAATCTTTTAAACAAAATATAGCAATTAGCAAGCTATAGCAATAGCTATGTAGCAATTAACAATTATAGCATTTAACAAAATATAGCAATTAACAAAATATAGGAATTAACAAAATATAGCATTTAACAAAATATAGCAATTAACAAAATATAGCAATTAACAAAATATAGCAATTAACAAAATATAGCAATATAGCAATTAATTTATTTAAGAAACAAAACATGGTAAACGAAACGAAAACTTTGCATCGAACAAGAGTGGGGTCGCCGTAATCAACTAATCACAATAGAGTTGCTCAAAGAGGCCTGCATGCCGAAAGGCATGTGGAATAGGAATTCTATTTACCTTCTAGGTACTTCTATGAGGACCCGCTATTATACTGCTGTACTACTTATCCCTACTAATATTATAAATGTGAATGTAAGTTTGTTTGTTAGGTACGCTTTCATGCTATCACTCTCATTGCGACTACACGCGTAAAACCGTCGGTCCCGGTTGTTATCGATGCCAAGGCAGTCGTTGAACCTTATCGGAGGCCCTATGAGCGGTTGTTATCGATGCCAAGGCAGTCGTTGAACCTTGTCGGACCTATGAGCGGTTTGAAGACATCCGACATTCGCTCGGGCCCGTTCCTCCACCAATCCGCATTGGAGCAGCTTCGACAAAAGTAAGTAGTGTGGCTATGAGCGTGAAGCTTATTAATCTTATTACCTATTTGATTTATTTGTCTTTCTAACATCCAGCATCCTAAAATCTGGCAACCCTAGACGGGATGAGAGCGCAGTTCGGAACACCTTGCAACAATATTCGCGCTATTGATTCCGCGTTAGCTAATGTTGTTGCAGCCTCGTTCTGCGCTCGTTTGATACCGGCAGAGACTTTTATGTGTCAAGATGGAGTCGTAAAATTAGGGGACTTTCATTTTTAGGTCGCTTTTATTTTGGCGGCAACTGCTCATGTCAGTTTTAATGTTACATAAGCTCTACCAGCGGTTATAGGCCAGTGGATAAGAATTAGCCTCTTACTGGGGGGGGGGGTCTGGGTTTGAATCCCAGTGGCACGCATGAATAATTAAAAAAAGTTATGTGCGGTTTATAAAAGTAAATGTGTAACATGCTGTATCGGCGAAGGAAAACATCGTGCGGAAACCTGCATGCCTGAGATTTCACAAATAAATCTTAAAGGCATGTGAAGTCCACCAACCCCCATTAAGCCAGCGTGGTGGAAACCACAGCCCCACATCCTTCTCATTGTGAGAGGAGACCCGACCCATCAGTGGGTCATTAATGGATTACAGACAGTATATCTCTCATGCCAGTAAATACTAACCGAACAAACACATCGTATTGGGCCGGCGCCGGCGCATTTCCGTTATTGAGCTTCCAAACTAAAGCTTTCAGCATCGCCTGAGAGCTCCGTAAATACACACTGGGATTTCCTCTTGACTTGTGGGGTCAATATTCTGTAGAGCATTAACAATCATTTTTCATTCTTTTTTGATATTCTGACACTCCATCTTTACTTAAAAATCTTTAAGTAAAATATAAAGAAATAGCAATATTTTCGTTACGCTGAATATTTGGCATTTTCAACGCTGAACAGTAAATACAGCAGTATATTTAGCGCTAATCGCAGCAAAGAAACACTACACTCATTTATATTTTAAAAATAATCGTAAATCGCATTATTAAATATTCTTTGTTATTATGTTTCCATGGAAAAATAACGCGTACAAATCCCCCACAAATATATTGCACGAACGCTCAATAACTATAAATTCGGCATATAAAATCGAGTTCAATAAATGTGTTAATAAAACTGTATGGAAAACTAAGACGCTGAAAGGCGGACACATTCATCACATATAGCGCTTCAGCCGAAACATTGTTCACGACGCGCACGTTTCCGCTTGCGAGCGCCACTTTGAATGTGGAACAATGTGTTTGAATTCAAATTTAAATTTGGATTAAAAATATCATCCTATTGGTGGATTTAATTTGTGCAAATGAAAATAATTATTATTGTGAGAAGGAAATTAGGATGTGTGTTCACTGTTATTGGTTCAGCGAGATATTTCGCTTCTTAGATATATATTATTTAATGGTTATCGTAGAGAAATTAAATGTAGCTTTTTTTATGTAACGTTAGAAGATCACCTAATGTTAAATGGCCAACGCAGCCTAAGAACATCAACCGCAAACAAAATAAATGCTATATAAAGGTCATAAATTGATCCATTGCTATTCAAAAGAACCTTTAATGATGCACCAAAAAAATGTCTAATCCTGGTCACAAGTGGGTGTGTTTCATATTAAGGACTCTTAAGATGCGTCTAAATTTCTAAAATAATGTAGTAATGTAGTATGTCCAGTCATTCAGTCCAGTAGGAAGTTACTTCGATACCTATCAATGGCTTCTGTTCATACACAAAAGTATCAGCATGCTCATTTGCTCTTTCCTTATGTGAGGTAGATATAATAATAGTTTAAATAGGGAAGACATAAGTTGACAACACTACCTATTATTATTATAATGAAGAGAAAGACTATTCGCTGAAGACCGGACGCGTCCGTCACATTATATCGCGTTCGGCAGAATCGCTGTGTTTACGACGCGGGCTCATCCGCCGCCGAGACATTTCGAATGTGGCATAATATTTAAATAGAACGATGCATTTCAATTTTAATTTCAAATTAGGAACACGGAAGAACGATTGAATGATTTTCTTTATCTTAAGCAAAGGACAGATTGATTTCATTCTTAATTTTTTTTCGATAGCAATAATCCTTTGTAAATATTTTATAACTAAAACTTATTTATAGATATTATATTATGTACCATTATTTATTATTTTTATCTAAAATGTTTAATACTAATTTGATACAAAATGGAGTATCCAGTAGAGTATAAAGGGCCTTCCTAATACTTCAGAAGTTTCGTCAAACCAGTGTACATTACAGAGCAATGCTAATAAGTGAACATGCTCGTACGTTGAAGTGAAGTTTCGCAACACCGCGGGAACGTCCCAATTACACCGACCTCAATAGATCCCTTTAATTGTACCTCTCATTAGGCTTTTCCGAGCCGATTTCGAAAAATGATTATTAGTTGTGCCACATTGCGATGCGATTCTCACAGTACCTACGGTGAAGGTAGATTAACTTTGTGTTTACTAAGAACAAGCAATGTTTGGGATTTTAGAACTGATATAGTAAGTAAAATAATCTGTAACCAGTCATCACTTACCAGTCTTAGTTATGAGTCATCACTAGTATTACGTGCGGCAGGGTCGGGTCGCCAGTCCACACCCGAGTAGTCCAGTAGTCCACCACGCTGGCCTAACACGCTGGCTGTGGTCTTCACATGCATTTGAGAAAGTAACGGAGAACACTTTCAGTCATGTAACTTTCCTCACGATGTTTTCCTTCACCGATACAGCAGGTGATGTTAAGTTTTATAAAGCACACGTGACTTTTAAAGTCAAAAGTCGAAAGTCATTGGTGCGTGCCATTGGGATTCGATCCAGTATCCATGGAGTAATAGGCTGAATTCTTAGCCACTGATCTATAGCAGTGATAGCCCCCTGGCTAAGTTAAGTACATATTACTTAGTTTAGAGAAGAGATGCGACGAATAGTGATAGCTGAATACCGAATATCGAATTTTCATACATGACTTTGTCCGGAGCCCTGAACATTCGGCGACGGGGAGATTGGTAAAAGATGAGTATGGTCCGAGGTCCTTTGCATCGTTCAGTTTACAGCTGCCTTCTTTAGGTATTCTTTCCACCAAGTGAGATGGCTGCTTAAAGAAATACCTTTGTCTAGAAACCAAGAAACTCACTCCGTTTCAACCTCGACTCTAAAATAGTTAATGCAAAACAAATTTTCATATTCACCACCACAATTTGCGTTCCGTTTTATTTATTCCGCGCGATTACACGCTGCGGCTTGGCATATTGAGTCATTGTGCAAATCCGATCGCTTCCAATTTCACATTTTATGAACAGCGAACTCGGCCAAAGATCGAAATTTAATTACTGCCAACATTTTGGAGGCAGTTAAACGCGAACGGCTCAATGTTGCCAGGTCGGGCAGTAAACCGCCACTTACAATAAACTGCGACAATAACTCATTGGCTGAATACTGAATGGTTGGCGTGGCCCTGAAAAAGCACGTGTCATATCAAAACGTCGTTCGGAATTTGAAAATTACTTCTCAATTATTACTGGCTGTAAATATTTTGGCTTAGAACGAGAGTTGTAAAGTTTTATTTGTTGGGGAACAGGAGTGGTGTACGTATGTGTTTTTGTTATGCTGAATTTGTTTCTTGTTTTGATTATTTGTAAACGATTCTTGGATAATTTCATCCATTAGCCGTTAAGTGAAGTATTCATACACATACATTGTCAGTAATCCATTAATGACCCACTACAGGGTCGGGTTTCCTCTCACAATGAGAGGGAGCCTTAATCCACTACGCTGGCCTACTGTGCGTTGATGGACTTCACATACCGTTGAGAACATTTTTGTGAACTCAGGCATGCAGGTTTCACGATGTTTTCCTTCACCGTTACTGTGGCAGGATCTACTGTACGGCAACATTTCCGTTCATTCACTCGTTCATCCGCAGGTGCGCTATCTTCACACGCGAGCAAGCTCTCAATTCGCCTGTGAATATCACTTGTCGCGGAATTGAAGAATGACATTATCTTAACATGAACCTGATATTACAATCATTGGGTAGATATGCCACAATATCTTAAAAAGGCATAATTATGACGATTAAAAAGGTAAAATTAAATAATTCATCCTATCAAAACGATTTAAAGATTAGCCAAAACACCACAAAGGGAGAGAAAACAGATTTTTGAAATAACAGCACCGAGGGTAATTTTGAAATTTAGACACTCCAGTTTCAGATGTATTTTTAAATTATTATAACATGCAAAGATTGTTTACCAAATATGACAAGAAAGTGTGTGTTGCCTACAATGTTGTCACAAAAAATATCTAAAAGTAATGTTCCACTAACAAAAAGATCTCGTTCCCATTTATTCATTCACTCTTCCGGCCGCCGCCGCTATCTCCACACACGAGTGATTCGACTCGTGAAGAGTTCTACTTGTTGCTTCGTATCGAGATACGGATATTTTGCAGAACACAAAAGCTCACGTTACAGCAAGCGATTCCCGCTTGCAGAAGTTTTAAATGGATTTAAGCCTTTTTTTATTTAAAATTTGTGTTCAGTAAATGCATTTTTGTTACAGTGAAAATCTGTACGTTACGTTACGTCAAAAAACGGTAAGGTAGCAGTCGACAAATGCACATTCGGATGTAGGCCATAGTCCACCGCGCTAGCCTAATGCGGGTTGTTGGTCTCCACTTGCCTTTGACATCATTTCTTCACAATTTTTACGGTTTACCTTCACCGTTACAGCGGGTGATATTTGATTTTATAAAGCTCATAACTTTTTAAGACAATCATTGGTAGAACCGAATTATAGATCGAATAAGAGGCCGGATTCTTAACCACTGGGTTATCACTGCTTACCTGTTTTAATAATTAACAAATATCAGCATTTATTCACTATAAGACAGGTACCAATACATTGTTACTGTTAATTGTGCAAATGTAACAAACGTAAGAATTAGGCTATGAATATTTCAACTTCTTTTATCTTAAACAACAGTGCCTAAGTAGAGCGTGCAAAAGGAAATTGTTAAAACAAAATGGCTGAATGCTGTTTGCAGGGAGCGTGTGATAAGTCTGAGGACCTCTGAGGACCTCTGAGGACCTCTGAGGACCCTCGCGACGTGAGGAAGAGCCTTTAGGACTGTCCTAACATAATCTTGTGTCCTAGAAACACGAGGTTTCTTTAAGTACTGTGTTTACATCACATTGTTTACCAAATAGTAGCTTTAAACCTTTCGCAATGAATAATTTTAAGAAATAATTAAGAATAATAATAAAATGACAATATGTTATCTTGGCGGCAATTTCGCCGAATCGATTGTGAAAATTCAAATATGATAAGTGGTGACCTACGTGGCACTTATTGATAAGTTATGAAATGCGTAGTAAGCGATAAAAAGTATTTATCATTTTCCGACTTAAATTATTATTATTATTTCTATGGGTAAAATTTTGACCAATGCAATGGATTTTTTTCAAATAAAATACCTTAAACGTACTTTTTTTATACGTCCATGCTTTTAAACGATTACAAAACCTCCTATAATAACTAATAGTTATAGGACTTTTAAGTCAATTGATATACTTTGAATGAACTGTCAAAACGCAAATATTGCTTAAAAATACCAAAGGAAAGTGACGCTACGCGTTTTCGATACGCTAAATTGCGTGCTGCTATAGGTATATTTGTAACAAAAAAAACATCTTTCATTCTTCATAATTTTATATGTCGACTAACAACTTTAATATTTGTTTTCTAATAAAATAAATAGAATAAAATCATAATTCAATTGTATTAGATGGCAGTCAAGGTTTTAAGACATTCTACAGTGCAATATTTTACAGCTGATATCATCACTATTCTTATCAAATTCACCCGGACACCGAAATAATTGCACTAGCATCTCAACTGACTGACCAATAGCCGTTACAACGCCATCTATCGGCACCTCCATTAATCTTCACGATCAAGATGTCCATCGGTAGTTGAAATCAGAGGCCAGAGTGCTACCGAAAATAAACAACATTCAACATTCGCGATGAAAGCTGCAATAATAGTTCATATCGTAAAAAGGTTTTAGCATTTTACGATACCGTCTAGCCAGATGAATTTATGGACCTAATCTTGGATCCACTTGGATTTTGAACCTTATTGTGGGCTAATAAGGGTTATTAAAGGGTTACTTTTACATTCAGGTTGAAAAACTTTCAGCAGTGATTTACGCGTGTCCGACTGTTCGTTTTATAGCGAAACTTGATAGCCGTGTGAGCTTTTAAAAGTATGCTTGATTGGTCAATACATTTATTGAGAGACTAGCTCGTAACTGCAACGTCGTCCGCGAAAATTTTTGGTCCAGAAGGATTAATAAAAGTTACTATAATGCCAAGGGAGTTATACTACGCATCCAATACAGCCATCCATCTCTATTTGATAGAGAAAAATATGCTATCTGAGGTTGCATGCGGGTGCTTTGCTACGCATGAGGACTAAGATATTCGCGTCAAGTAAAGTATCCCCGTAAAAAGTAAAATTAAATATTACCTGCTGTTACGGTGAAGGAAAACATCGTGAGGAAACCTGCATGCCTGAGAGTTCACAAAAAAATGTTCTCAAAGGCATGTGAAGTCCACCAACCCGCAGTAGTGGTGCGTGGTGGACGGCGGCCTACATCCCTCTCATTGTGAGAGGAGACTCGACCCTGTAGTGGATACCAGTACCTCCCCAGCCGAAACATGACATGGAAAACGTCCTGTTTTTCGACGGGTCAACGGCAAGATACCTCCCTCGACGAGCGACTATGACTTCATCATTATCATCATCATTTCAGACCTTCGTAGGCCGGGATAGGCCTCTAATCTACTATTCTACCTACTTTTATATTCACTTAATACTAGAACATGCGGTAATAAAATGGGACACAATTATTTAATTTCTTAACCAGCTGACAATAATATTGTTACAGGCTTATTCCATTCTTATTTCTTATAATAAACAATTGTGTCCTACATGATACATTTGTATTATAAGCTAAGACTTATTTGTGCCATGAAAGGTTACCAGCTAGGTGGCAATGAACGTAACTCCCTCTCGTTCCAGGCAATGTTGTTCTACGCGCCGCGCTGGCTGTGGAAGTCGTGGGAGGGCGGCAAGATCCGCGCCCTCATGATGGACCTGGACGTGGGCGTGTGCACCGAGATCGAGAAGAAGACCAAGAAGAAGCTGATCCTGGACTACCTGTGGGAGAACCTGCGCTACCACAACTGGTGGGCGTACCGGTACTACACCTGCGAGGCGCTCGCTCTTATCAACGTCATAGGTGCGTTCATTTCACTGTCTTCGTAACTAAGTTAGGCATACGGTATTAAGTCCGAGCGATGAGCTAGCGACAATGACCACTCTGGCAAGAGTGCACGACTAAAAAGAGAGGGAGAGATAAACGAGCTAACGTTTTTCCGTACCGACACCAGTGTAGTGTAGTGTGTACACGCCGGGCGCTGGAATAGGATTATGAGTTCGATCTACGCGCTAACGTTTTTCCGTACTGAAATCAGTGTGAACATAGGCATGAAACAGTATATATAATATACGTCTCGCGCACTGGAATAGTAGGATATTGAGTTCGATCTACGAACTAACGTTTTTCCGTACCGACACCAGTGTGAACTTAAACATGAAACATCGCGCTATGTAACAGTAAGTATTCGCCGCGCTCTGAAGTAGGATATTGAATTCAATCTACGAGCTAACGTAACCGACACCGTGACGGGACTGACGATCTAACGATTTTCCGCATCGACACCAGTCTGAACATAGGCATGAAACGCCGTAGATAGTTCAATCTACAAGCGAAAGCAAAGCTGAAGCGCGCATTGATATCCGGACACAAAGCGTGTAAAATAGACCTGGCTGGAAAAAAATCAAAACTTTACCATCACCCAGAGGTGAGACTGGTGAAGAATGTGGTGGAGTATTATCTATAACGCATTAATGACCCACTGCACTGGGTCTCCTATCAAAATGAGAAGGAGGCACGTCCACCACGCTGGCCTAAAACGGGTTGGTGGACTTCACATGTCTTTTGAGAAAATTATTGACAAGTCTCAGGCACGATCTCAAAGTCTGAGTAATAAATTATGCAATCCTGTTCAGTTTGAAAGACAATCCGGTGTGCTGTCAGCTTTTTATTCCAGCGTGAGACGGCACCAATAACAAAAACTGTCCACGAATCAAACATAGCGCCAGGAAACCAGCGTTTTCTGGAACAAGCGGGAAAATATGGAAGAAGCACTGGCCACGTTTCCCCTAGTCTTTATTAAATTATCTATTAGTACGCTGTGTTTTAAGTTTATTATGTTTTATTAAATTTATGATGACAATTCGTACCGCCATTTTTAAATACAGTAAAAAACAAAAAAAGAAATATCGTTTAGAACTATTGTTGAATGATGATCCTTTAGACAGAGAAATCAATTATCTGTAAATACTTCAATTCAAGCGTCAAAACATTGGAAGCTATTGGTAGCTTTTTCTTAGCCTACTTTCGGCTCCTTTCCTGGCATGATGAAACAAAAACGGATAGTTATGAAACTGAATTTGACAAGAGTTTCGGCCTTTTTTCTTATAAGCGTAAAACATAATATGCATTGCTTATCATGAAGAAGTGTTCGCTTATAATTAATCCACTAAAAGTAAAATATCTCCAGAAATCATTCCTCCGTAATGGAAGCATAAAACATGAAGAAAATCCTACTTCCCAGTGGTTTAACATTATGGCCATTTTAATCCTTATAAAATCCTACATTTCCCGCTCATTTCACGGCGTCACCCCCAAGAGACACCCTCGCGGCATGTGGCGGGCGCGTCCTGAATCCGCAACTAGTGCGTGCGCTGCGTGGCGCGATATTGAATTAAATACAAACATAAAAGCTGCCTTTACAGCCGGCTCATATTGGCTCCGCGCGGCCTTTGCATGAACTATGGCGCTCATGTGCCGGTTTCAACTTGGAATACGGATTGGCTTTTGTTTTTAAACTTACCTACGAGAAATCTATGACTATATTCGTGGTGACGGCATGTATTGTGCATCTACATTTACCTCGATCAGTACGAAAAATAAAAAAGGTTACCCTAGTAAAAAAATAAAATATATTCAAAGGTGATTGATATTTGCTAGGCATATTGATTTTTGAAAAATCAATATGCAACTAGTGCGTGCGCTGAGTGTCGCGATATTGAATTAAATACAAACATAAAAGCTGCCTTTACAGCCGGCTTATATTGGCTCCGCGCGGCCTATTGGCATATTGATTTTTGAAAAATCAATATGCCTAACCGGGAATCGAACCCACTGATTATGAAAAACGAAATCACACTTGAAAAATTCACCTCGGTAACACACTGTCATGTTTCTGGAACAGCAATGATGTTTTGTTTTAAATTAAAACAAACATCATTGCTTTATGATGGTTTTAGGAGTTTGTAGTAACCGCCCTGGTGTTTGACCAACAGGGCAAATGTTCCTCATGAACCGGTTCTTCGACGGGGAGTTCCTGACCTTCGGGCTCGACGTGATCGCCTACATGGAGTCCGACCAGGAGGACCGAGTCGACCCCATGATCTATATCTTTCCGAGGTTGGTAATCTTTCCATATCTTTTTATGGAATTAAGTAGCATTAAGAGATCTTCAGAGCCGGCAGCGCTGGCGACCCCCTGGTGTTGCACGTGTCAGTAGGCGACGATGAACACTTACCATCAGGTGGCCCGTCCGTCTGTTTGCTTGCTAAACTTATTAGAAAAAGTCATACCCACGTCACATACATTACCCTATTGACACCCACGTCCACCCTCAAAATTTCTCAATTTAAATTTTCACGCGAGCAAACCAGCTTGAAAAAAAACACTCGCGAAACGTGAAAATGGATTATTGTGCAAATGAAAATGCATAATTGTATTCGCATTATGAACAGAATTTAGTAATGCTTAGATTGTGTTGTCTGGTGAAGTGGTGACCTCGTTTGCTGTGTACATACTCGTAGTGACTCGCACCGTGCAGCGGTTAGTATTGGCGCCAGTTTTGAGCCTTATAATCTTAAACTTGCCAAAACAAACATTAACGTGCCGAAATTGCTTTCGATGCCAAATATCCTTTCAAAACCCTTTTTGCGAATAATCATTTTAACCAATTTAAAAAAAAGGAGGAGTACTGTCCATAAATTTGCTCACATCACCTTCAGGTGTCTAAAGAGTATTAATATAAATTGCTCACATCACCTTCAGAAGGTGTCTAAAGAGTATTAATATAAATTGCTCACATCACCTTCAGAAGGTGTCTAAAGAGTATTAATATAAATTGCTCACATCACCTTCAGAAGGTGTAAGGTGTCTAAAGAGTAATATAAAATTTTTCTACAAAATTGTTGAGTTGTTTCGGCGGATTAAGTGACAAACATCCAAGCTGATTAAGATGATTCTGGTTAATGGATAATCAGTAGGAAAATGTTTATCCATTACGAATTTACGTCTTGAAGTATTTTAGTTACACCTGGTTTAGGTGATTGCGATACCACCCTTTCAAGAACTTATAGCCAGTGCAAAAGGGCAGAATTACTTGTATCAGCTATTATTATTATGGTGTAGCGAATTCACTCTTCCAAGAACTGATTGGGCCAACAGTGCAGGGCAGGAATTACTTGTATCAGCTATTTATTATTGTTGTGTTGTAGTTTCGTACTTATTTAAATGAAAGTTTCGTTCTCGTTTGCAGGATGGTGAAATGCACTCTGTTCAACAAGTTCGGGTCCTCGGGGGAGGTGGAGAGGCACGACGCCCTCTGCATCCTCCCGCTCAACGTGGTCAACGAGAAGATCTACGTGTTCCTGTGGTTCTGGTTCGTGATCCTGGGCATCCTCACCTTCATCACCCTGGTATACCGGCTGGTGATAATTTTCTCGCCCAGAATGCGAGTCTACATGATGAGGATGCGGTTCCGGCTCGTCAGACGCGACAATGTGGACACCATCGTCAGGAGAAGCAAGATGGGCGACTGGTACCTCCTCTACATCCTCGGGGAGAATCTAGACTCGGTGATCTTCAGAGACATCATGCACGAGTTCGCCAACAAGCTCAATCACAACTACCAGCACCACATCCACGGCGTCCCGGACGCGTGACCTCCGATCCCAGGGTGGGTGTTCCACACGTGACTGACGTCGTTGCAGCGCGACATGGACCCGCCCGTCTAGAGTGCGCTGAAACACAAGTGTGCAAAGACTTTAACGCTATGCGTTTTTTCGCACTTATAAACAAAGTGGGCCCAGTCGGCTGCCTTGAGGCACCCCTCGCCCGCGCTGGACCGTATCGACCACGCGGAGTGTAGCAGTTATATCAAAGACTTCTCTTATCGATTTGTAATCGTATCTGTGCAATTAAAACACGCAATAATAGATTGTACTTAATCTTTAAGAACGTGATCTCAGGATGAATCCTATCGAAAGCCTTTTTGAAGTCCACGGCGACGGCTATCCCGTTAGAATATCTAGTGTTCAATTTTAGAAGTATTTTTACTTATAAATTCGCAGCTCGTAGTGACCGTTGATCGAGACCGCTTCGTTTATTTTACTCTAGCTATTAATAAATCGAAGATAAGCACACAGAGAGCACACAACTTATCTTTTTACACGATTTCTCACTCGCCAGGGATTTGACAGACCAAATTATTAAAATTAAAGCAATAATTATTGATCTAATAAGTATTCTAGAATTAGTAATTATATGGGGGATAAAGTTTGGAGAAATATTTATAAAATTAAAGATAAATCAAATTTATTCGAGCATCCCTCGTGATGGTCACTTTCACTGATGTACTTAGCTTTTGCGCGCCAAAAGACATTTTACTATAAATTAAAAGGCGCGCTTAAATGAGCAATATGCTAGATTATATTGGATAATAAATAAGTTGGATAAGGGTCGTTTTCAAATGGTATAAGTATAAGTCGATTATAAGCGTAAAATTATTACATCTTCTCAATAAATGCACATATGGAATACGGTTTGTCTTGTTCATTTAAGCGAGCTTCCAACTAGTAAAATATATATTTGTACACAGAATACTACATCTTTGTAATTATTTTGTTGTTACTGGAATATTGAGATGTTCTAAAATGTCTAAATCTAGACCATTCCTGAGTTTTGAGCTGATTTTTCATTCATTTGCAAGCAGCAAGTAATCGAAATTATTTACTTAATGTATCTTACTTGATAATAAACAAATGACGAATATAGATGAACGAACACAAAATGATTCTTAACTCAGGGTGGAAATGGTCTGGAATTTTAAAACATCAATAAACGAGATTAAACTTAGTTGTGACTAATACGTTGCCTCGTATTATAGAATTATGGGATCGTTGGAGAAACTGTTGTGTTTATTAGTAGATAATATTGTAAATGTGAAAAGGTTATTTGTCTGTAACAATGTGAGTAACATTTAGTGATGCGACGTTTTACATTAATCAGAAATAATTTAGCTGAACGGAAAAGAATTGGCAATTGTAGATAGAATAAACTTGCCAGGACTCGACAAGTTACTTAGAGTATTATTAAAAACTTACTCATTTCTACGGGTCCCCGATATAGAGAGGAATGTTAAAGAGATTGTTTCCATTAGAATGTTAAAAATTAGTCAATTAATAGCATGAGTCCTGGTTACGTTTAAAATAACAATACTAAATATTTTCATCGAACTTTGCATACGAGGTTCAGTTGTTAACTCGATATAAATAAAATAAAATAACGTAAATAAACTGAACATCTGAAGTCGTATGCAAAGCTGACAGAATTCACACCAGCATCAGCATTTATAGCTTTGAAAGTGACGAAATAAATGTAAACAATTCAGATACTAACGACCATGACATCGAAGTGCGAGTAAATATGAGAAAGGAACAGACTGTGAAGAATATCAGCCTCACTGCCATTCGTGTTAAACTTGTTGAAATAAAGAAGTATGTAAATAGTAGTGGAATGATTAAATAATATCTGGCTTCGAATGTGAATGCGTTTAAATACGTTAACGAATGTTTGGTTCAAATGATTCTTGAGACGTTACGAACACATATTGTGGTTGACACAACAAACTTTAATGCGATTACTTGCGATTATTCGCATAGGTATAGTTGTTGAGGAAAGTTCATTTTAAGACGTTTCCGTAGAATTCCGATGTTCCTGAATGTCCCCTTTTAAGAGAAATTGCTTGCGAAATGATATCGAATTTTGGTTAAATCCTTATCATAAAATATCTCACGACTAAACTGTTAAGTTATGTTTGTGCATTGAAAAGAAAAGAAAATCGCAATCCAATCGCAAGTATGTCGACGCAATGTCTTAAGCAGCGATAAAGATCTAAATAGATAACGCAAGTTAGAGCCCATCACACGACAAGCGTTAAAATGAATAATACTTATGAATTTTTCATTTAATTATCCATTATCATTCGGATCGATTTGAACTCGTCAGAATAGTACTGAGTAGTAATCAAATCGATCTTATTTGAGTTATTGAATTGAAGGAATAATAATACTGACCTCAAATATTTTGACACGAGGAGTAAGTGCGCGATCTATTTAGATCTATATCTGTGGTCTTACAATATTAAAACCATATGAAGCAAAGAATTGTTTACATTTATTTTGAAGGATAACACAGTATAGTTTATTTACAATTGTATCGCAGGCGTAAAGCAGTATTGTAATAAATATGTAGTTGAGTTGTAAACGCCAAAAATCGTGCCAAAGTGTTATGAAATACTCTAGTGGAGGGGGTGGGGGAGGGTGGGGGTTACCACGAAAGATATGAAAATAAATAATGGAAACTATATGCTATTGTATTTATTTTTTTATTTTATACCTGATTACTGGACAGGAGTTCTCCCTTTCTGAAACCCATTAGCATGACCCCGTGAGCCGAATCCACAAGCTCAGAGTCGCTCAGAGGGCAATGGAGAGAGCTATGCTCGGTATTTCTCTACGTGACAGAGTCAGAAACGATTAAATCCGTAGAAAAACGTAGATAATCGATATAGCTCTCAAAGTTTGCAAATTAAAGTGGGTATGGGCTGGCCACATCGTTCGCAGGACTGACCACCGATGGGGAAAAAGGTTCTGGAATGGCGACCACGTTTAGGCAAAAAGAGCACAGGCCGCCCTCCGACCAGGTGGACTGACGACCTGAAGAAGACAGCGGGAAACCGTTGGATTCAGAGGGCCCAGGACCGGGCGGAGTGGCGTCTATTAGGGGAGGCCCGTATCCAGCAGTGGACTGCCAACGGCTGAGAGGAAGGAAGGAAACCCATTAGAGACCCGCCGCAGTTTCGGTTTTCCTTTCACAACGAGAAGCAGTAGACTTAAGTCACGACTGACCACGACGCCTAGCCTAAGGCCGCGCTAACTTTGGAAACGTGTTCGTACGAATTCAACTCGTGCTTATACGTACGTTCACGCACGAACAATCCCGATCTTAGAAATACTACCCCTCAAACATAACGGAAACGCTATAATCAAAATCAGAAAAAATATCACCATCATTTTAAATTAACTCACAAATATTTGTCTTCTAATTTCTCTCTATTTATACATCGTTATTTAGTTCTCAACACTTCGCTGTCTCTAGAGGTACCTAATGATGCTCGTCTACCAATTTATGGTCACTTTTATTAGCTATTGACAGTTCATGGCTGGGAAATGGTCACCAGCTGAAACATACATAGCTCGTTTGACAGATGTAACCACCTAAATTGAAAATTCGGAAGTAAATATAATTTTGTTACGAAATTAGTTATTTAGGTTACAAAATTCTCTTTTTTATAAATCACTCATTTAATTCTAAAACTAATTTGGATAAACTATTACTTATTTTTAAAGTTTTTAACCGTTTCCTAACAAGACAAAGGGAAATGTTAAACTAAGCGGATATACATAAATACTTTGTATTTTTTTACACTGGCCCTGTTTGGTAAACTATCTTAACATGTCTTTTTATTTTAATTTGCGATTTAAAAATAATGCAGACACAAAATAAAGTTTCGGAAACGAATTGTTATTTAATACTGAAACAAATTTGTAGTAGATAACAATTTTTTTTTGCAATTTTATACATTTTTTATTAAAAGTAGTGCCAAAACTGTAAACCAAATAGGGCACGAGCAAAAAACCGACTGTAAGTATTATGAAATTTTATTTCCAGTCCAAAACCACAAAACCATAAATTCCAAAATATAATTATTTCCAAATAAAGTAGACAGTTTCATAAGTTTAGTTACCTCCATTGACTGTAAGTAGATAACCTTTACATTACTTACATTACAATATGATAAGGTAATTTAAAACAAAAACATCTTAACAATAGCTTTCTTGTATTAGCTTAATGCCTATAGTCCCTTTTTTTCCACCTTCCGATTTGGTACCTAAACAACCTTAGCGAGTTTTTTTATTTCAATTTGCGATTTAAAAATACCGGAGACCCCTAATTTTAAAAAATTAAAAACGAATTGTCATTTAATGCTGAAACAAATTTCTAGTATTTCTAACTTTTTTTAATAAAAAGTAGTGTTAGACACAAAGATAATATATGGCCCTACCACCTACACAAATTTACAAACAAAAACTACACACGAAGCGATAACACAGTATAGTTTATTTACAATTGTATCGCAGGCGTAAAGTAGTATTGTAATAAATATGTAGTTGAGTTGTAAACGCCAAAAATCGTGCCAAAGTGTTATGAAATATTAAAAAGTAGTGTTAGACACAAAGATAATATATGGCCCTACCACCTACACAAATTTACAAACAAAAACTACACACAAAGACAAACAAACATAAAGTGAACATTGTGAGAACAGTAGAAATTTCTAAAAAGAAACAAAATGCACAACGCATTTAAACAACGAATCAAATAAATTAGACCTCATATGCAGCGCGGTTGTTCAACATTTAGCAGTTTGTATCACCGTTCCAGTAATAAATACAGCATCTTCTGTTGGCACCGAGGAGGTTCTAAACAACTAGCCATGCAGATGAAATCACGAAGCGTTTTGCCGTTTTTTTCTTTTAATTATATTCGTTGTGAAGTTTGGAAGTTTGCCGGTCTAGAATAGTTATTACTGTTACATGTTCTGAATGTAAAGATACGAATCTTTATTACTGAGTACTGACTTATTTTAAGAGGATGTTACTGTTTTTTTGTTTTGTTTAAAATGGCGTATGCAGGCTTACAATGTTCATAGCTTGGTATAACTTTTTATACAATACGTGAAGGGAATACTTTAGTTGTTTTTAAGAATATCGTGTAATAGATTCGTGCATTTCACATGCCTTTGAGAACATTATGATGATTTTTTTACAAAGCGCACGAACCTTTTTAAGAAAATCATTGGCCACAGAGATTCGAACCCGGATCAGTCGAGTAAGCCTTATTTTAAGCCACTGGCCTATCACGGCTCCTGTCGCTATCGCTACGGTAGTTTATTGGAATAAAAACTGGGAAAATTTATCAGACGTAGATACCGAGAAAAAACTTTCCTCGATCAATAAAATTCTTACGTGTGCATAGATACTGCCTATTATCAACAATGATTTGAACAGAAAAAAATAAAACACAGCTGTAATACAGAACTAGATAGCACCTTTATTTGTACACGTTATTATAAATGGTAATTGTAACTATTAATTCACGGACATTTAATTTTGGGGCAGCAGTCCGGGTAAGGCTTGCTGTGATCTTCTGTCAACACGCATGGAGGCCCAGTTGAGGCGACGCCGCATCTGAAACAAACCCAGAGTTATAGCTTTCCAAAGTTCAGCGGTCCACGATTTCTCAATCTTATCGTTCCACGTAGATATACACGGCTGCAACCCTTTTATGGCCCACTGTTGTAAACGGGTCTCCCCACACCAGGGGGACGCCTGGAGCGAACTGCACCACGCTGCTCCAATGCGAGTTGACGGAAAAACGGGGTAGTGGGCAACTCGCGTCGGATGTCGGACGCCCATAGTGCCTCCGACAAGGTTTAACGACTACTGTCTAGTCGCTAACAACCGGGGCCGACGTCACGCATTTAATCCACCACTAGCGGTCACCCATCCAGGTACTGACCGCGTCCGACATTGCCTACCTTTTTCGATCGCTTGCGATCTACTCAAGCAGCGGTGCTATGGCGCTTCATGATTGATTACTTAAAATGATAGAAATGAAAAAAAAAGTGTATTTCTTTAAAAAGTCAATGTCATACGTTAATAATTACCTAATATTTGCTCAATTAATAATTTTATCGAAAGTGTATGAATGTCAATTAGTATTTAATAATGCCTGCAGCAAAAAGCGAACACCTAGGCTATCTCATTTGTTTAATGTCAAAGGTTAATAATTATCACTGGTTAGCAAATAATAAAAGTGGAATACCTACTACGGGCTAATCTATGTTGATATTAAATAAAACTTTTTCGGGTTGCTGTCGTAAAAATATGATTGTCACTCGCCACTGTAAGGAGGAGTTTCAAAGAAATAAATTTTATTTGAATAATTAGACAAATTAGACAAAATGGATGATAAATCTAACAACCTGTGTCAAGAATGGTGGACATCAACGACTAAATTAACCAGGACGATGGCTGTGCATTGCGCAATATTTTCAAATAACAAAGTATTTTTGCGTGATCTATTTAGATCTATATCTGTGGGTTAAGCTTATTAAACGAATCAAATGTTGAACCCTTACGTTACGATCTGAACACTGTCACCCATGCAGCGGTACTCCATGCAGTGGTGCGGGCATGGCGCCGACTGCCCGAACGGCAGGACCTTGCCTAGGTCCCCAATGTAACAGCCCTCTACATCCTCTGCAAAGAACAACGTATATTTATTTCTAATTTTTGTACTAAATAACTGGTGTATCTATTTTGTATCATGTCTGTGTTACTGTTATTTTGAATAGTGTGTTTTATCGTATTTACTGTTATCTTTTTTTCAACTTTTGTCCGATAAGAACGCATAAAGGTCGATTTATATCTACAGACATTGAGTGTGGCAGACACGTGCCGTGGCAGACACCGACAGACACCATTTATTTATATGTAACGTATAGACGTATAACGTATACGTCATCGGCGTCCGCTCTCACTGGCAGTTACTGCATAGCTTTAGCTATTCACACTGCCCGGCAAGGAGCCACAGACACGTACATACACGAACCGCGCAGACAAAATATTCTTTCCGAGAATACTGGCCGGGCACGACACGTGTCTGTAAGCGTCTGTACGGCCGTGTTACGATAGATATAAATACGTTAATAGTTACTGTATGGAAGAATATCATTTTGTCTGCCACGGCACGTGTCTGCCACACTCAATGTCTGTAGATATAAATCGACCTTAATAGGTACCTACATCTAAATAGCGGATATTTGTCTGTAAGTCAAGCCTCGAGTCTCCGCTCAAAACGAGAAGGCAGGCCTTAGTATACCTACCAGGCTGGCCGAATGCGGGTTGGTGGACTTCAGATGCCTTTGAGAACATGATAGAGAACTCAGTCATGTTTGTACACACACATATACCTATGATTTAATATATTATAGAAGGGTTTTTATCCGAGTAAAGCTCAGTTGCCCAGGTACTGATGGAAAAGTACTCACTGAATTTGTCAGGTTTGGGCTCCAATTTCGCCATTGCCAGCCCGGCGTAGGCGACAGACACCAGAGCGAGTAACACGACTAGTTGACGCAACATTCTGGCCGATATTGACCACTGAATGTACTCCCAGTAGATATTAAACACTAGGTATGATTACGAGGAGATGACCACTCGCGACACAGTCGCTAACAAGACACATTCGCATTTGAAATTTGTACCTACAGTGTGAACTTTACAAGTGTGCGTGGATGGGGATTTCCGAAACTATGAGGAAAAAAATACTCAAATGAAATGTATGAAATGAATGAATAGATAAAACGTAACATAATGAGCTCTATCCTTTAGTTTTCCGTATGTCTATCCTTACCAGAATTTGTTTCTTATGAGTGAAACTATCTGGGGTATATAATATAATATAATAAATACAACATACAGGTTGTGATTTTTTTCAAAATCAACGAGTTCCATTCCTGGCTAGGCATATTGATTTTTCAAAAATCCAATGATGTTTAGTTTTATTATAAATATTTTTCGCTATACGGCTTTACCCACAGATAACCTGAATATCTCTGGGCACCTACGTCGAGATAACAGAGACATGAAATGCTTTGTAGGACTAGTGTCCGTTTGTCCGGTTCTCCATCAGAACAATATCTGTGGATGCGTTGCTACTCGCAAGCATTGAGATGGTGAGATGTTCGCCACAAATAAAGTTTGACGACCTGAGTGGCCGGTGGGCTACACGGAGGGTCCTGGATTCGATTCCCAGCAGAGCAGAAATTAGAATGATGAGATGAAATTTCTGTTTCTAGTCTGGGTGTGTGTGTTCTTATGTGTGTCCATGGCACCCACGACACAGGGAATTCTAGCGTTGGGCTATGAATGTAAAGTGAAGTTCAGAAGTTATGAGGCACCACGTCACCCGACCGAAACACAAGACATGCAGAATATGCTGCTTCACGAAGGGTTATGGGTGACGCTAAGCTTCTATGGCTCTGCCTATTATACACCTATAAATAAACGTTATTTACTTGATCCAAATTGTCGGTCAGCCATAATTAAATTAATTAATATTACTGTAGCGGCGCGATACCTCCAGTAAGCGCGCGCCTCACATGAAATGCTGACCACGCATAACGTAACGACGCAAGCAGCGCATGTATTAAACAAGAACACGTCACACGCGTCATACCGAACTGGACAATCGGAACACGTATCCTTAAACGCGCTATCAATGTTCCATAGAATCTCTGCATATACAAACGGTCTCTGCATATATAAAACGAAGTTAACATTCGGACGCAGTCCCCAGGCAGTGACATCGCCTGGCGGGAGATCTGCCCATTTTCCTCCAAATTGGTGCACGATGGTCGGCGGTATCTGTTTTTGCGCTTTCGCTACATTACATTTGAAGTGGCGCTATTTTTTTCCGTATTCTTTCAGCAAGTTTTTATTTAATGCCTCGATGCATAATTAAGTATAACTAGTAAGCCGTGTTGGGCAGCACGCCATTTAAAAAAAAAAGTATTTGCTCTATGAATTGCCAAATCACGTCCATATTTTGTTGCAATGCCACTTCATAAAGTTATTAAATATTAAGTGAGACCTCGTCCAAAGCATACTTTGTTTTGTTCGTGTAGAAATGTAGCTGAAGTTTTAGATTTTGCCTTAGTAGGTAGGTACCTACACTGATTCTTTTATCCTTTTGAGTTTTCTTTCCTTCTTTTCAGTCCTTGTTAGTCCACTACTGGGCATGGGCCTCCCAACTGCGCCTGGTCCTGGGCCCTCTGTATTAACTTAGCAACAGACCAAGGTTACGTAAATATCTCTTTGAGTTTCAATTTTACCAAATGAATAGTGTAATTATCGATCTATATACAATGTGGGTCTCAGCACCTGTTTCAATAATAGAAGTAGAATAGAACACAATTTTAGCAATTTATATACGTTTACATACATTATGTACAGTATGGCAGCTGTTTCCAGCAGGGATTTGGAGGCCATACCCGACGAATTTGGTAAGTTTTTTTGTGGTGTTTGTTAGACTGAATAGTCTCGCTGCTTGAGTACGCAGCGAGGCTGTGCATTATTCCATAATGTTCCGTTTCTAAACCGTTCTCAACCTTACAGCTGGCAAGGAAGGTTGCTACATCAGAGAAATTCCGGATGTAATTCCTTTTGGATCCAGGGCCCCCGATCCAAAAGCTTGTCAAGAGTACATTTGCTCTAAGGATTATGTTCAAATTGCTACGTAAGTTGATAAATAAATATCTTGTTACGTCCCATTAATCACCCACTTCATTGTCGGGACAACTCTGACAGTAAGAAGGATGTAGGCCATAGTCCACCTGTAGACAATCTCAATTTCACTCTCTTGAAAACAATCTCAAATTCAATTCCGATTCCGATCCAATCTGAACTGTCACATGATTTGGTACTCTTGAACGCAATTGACATTACTCTTTGGCATTAAGAAGATTGCAACGAAATGACACAATTTCATTTGATTCTGCAATATCCGTTCAATATTGAAAAATAAGGCGCTAGTGTGCAACAATTCCAATGACGATCGATCGGAATTGATTTCAAGATTGATTGATTGATTTCACTGGTCTAATGCGGATGGTTCACGTACTTTTGAGAAGATAACGGAGAACTCTCTAGGATGCAGATCGCGTCACGGTGTCTTCCAATACCTTTACCGCTGGTGATATTTTATTTTTATCTAGCTGACCCAGCACACATCGTTCTGCCAAATATTATGGGAAAATTAAATTGTTTTACTATGTTTCTCCAAATTTCTTTCAAATTTTCTCACTGTTTAAACTTTCTATGGATTTACACGAACATTTTAAACCTGGAATTAGCCAAATCGGTCCAGCCCTTCTCGAGTTTTAGCGAGACTAACGAACAGCAATTCATTTTTAGATAGATTTCAGTGTGAAACAATATCTATTTATATATATTTTTATAATAATCATATATTTCAGTTGCGGTGCTGTGAGTGCCCAGTCGCCCTACAAAGTCGTGCCTGGGGACCCAACCGCGCCTTACAACCAGTGCTGTGACCAAATTGTTCAAGATGATCAAGAAGACGAAAGTGTAACAGAGAGAAACTTGGACGAGATGACAGAATAAGAATTTGTTCTGTGGGCTAATTCTGTATGACCATTCAGATTTAGTGCCGATATCGTGCGTCGTCAAACCGTACGTCACTTCATAACTCGGCACGACATGGAGCCTTAATGTCTATTCTATAAGGCACCATATATTGTCACGATATTTATTGACTTTTAACCTTTTTTTGACTTTATCACGGTTAAGACACGACATTGCCGCGATACGAGTGTGACTGGTCATACAGAATCAGGGCCCACGATATCTATCTACGGCCCCGCAATTTATTCTTCATCTTTTTACATGAACCTTTTACATTTTCATTATGGATACTAATTTAATTTTTCAAAAGAGTAATAAATTCTGTGCAGTAAATAAATGATTTTTCTTTTTTTCAATGTGCGGGGGTGAGGGGCTAAAATTCCAGCCATAAAATGGAGCATTCCTAATGTTTATATTAAAATTAGCACAAAAACAACCCCAATCGGAGATTATGCACGAGTCGAATTCGTACGAATTCAACTCGTGCATAATACGTAAACGAAATTCGTTTTCCGTGCGCAAAGTTGTTCTTCTTTCTTAAACGATACTCGTTCTAAATGCTAACTTCACGCCGTGCAATAATAGGCTGCTTAAGCAACACGTATGTTCCGGTTTCGTTATGTTATGACTGCAGCACATTCTTCGACCAAAGAAAAACCTAACGTTAGTTTATTATAATACATCTAAAGAAAAATCGATGCGGGATTAAGGAAGAAACATCCAGGATTTCACTCATAGATAAATACTAAGATTTCACTGCACTTTTGATAGACAGCTCAATACTGTGTTGTCAACAAAAAAACACAAAGTAAAAAATCAAAATCGTATATTTCACTTATACCTTAATCACTTACGCAATTTTAAAAAATATCCTCTCGTAATACGAATACATTAACCGTAATGACAATAGTTCTTTAATAAATAACTAAAATAAAAAATTCACTAATTCGTTAAAACTATAACAGTTTGAGGCTTAGACAAAATCTTTTTATCACCAACGATTTGTAAAATGAACTAATTGACAAAATGTTATTTTAATCAATATAATCTTCAAATGATTGGACGAATATCTATACAAGATATTAATATAACGGCAAACTCAATAAAATTATCAAGAATTTTGTTGTTTGCTATTTATACGTCATATCATCTAAATACCCAAACTGCAACATTACAAAACTAGTATAAATGCAAAAATACAAATTCATAGAAAGAATAATTGAAACACTTTGATCCAGTGTGACAATCTGAAGATTTCGAAACGAAATTGTATTTGTAAAGTGTCTTTTAAATGTGTCTTAATAGGAATATATTTGTAGGAAATAGGAAAAAAGGAAGGAAGGAAGGAACCCGGCAAGCGTACTACGTCCTATTTTTATATGCATTTTATATTAATGTTTAATTATGCAATTGGTGTGGTTTGGACTCATTATTTTATTTTTATTTTTATTTTTACTTTAAACTACATAATTATTAATTTGATTTATTTATAGAATTATATGCATGTTATATTAATGTTTAATTATAAAATTATTTTCATCTAGTAGGTAACAGCATAGGAAATAGCATAACAATTAAAGGTAGGAAAATGTAGTTTTTTCTTTAGCTTTTTTAAGCCTCTGCATAAAATAATGTCAATCTTGTTTCAAAAATATATCGTTAAAAAAATTTATTAGGTATATTCCTATCAACACACATTTTTAGCTTAATATACAACATAAACCTCAAACAATACATACAATACAATACACAACGTAAAGAGTAAACGTTTCACAAACCTTTGCTACATACCTACATATACAGATAGTCTAACTTACATTTTATGTCGGAATACATTCGGAACTGTAACATTCGTTCATTAATAGCCTTTTTATTGTCTATCTATGTTATTGTAGTTATTACTTTACACACTATTTTAGGTTTTTGGAGGAAGAGGGGAGATCTCCCGCCAGGCGATGTCACTGCAATGTTAACTTCGGACCATTTGTATATATGCAGAGATTCTATGGAACTTCGATAGCGCGTTCGAGGATACGTGTTCCGATTGGCCAGTTCGGTATGATGCGTGTGACGTGTTCTATTGTTTACTACATGCGCTGCTTGCGTCGTGACGCGTGGTCAGCTTCATGTGAGGCGCGCGCTCATATCACTGTATGTACCCTGAATCACACTATCAAAGTTTTCTAAATTTATTAATTATTTATTACGTTCTACAGCACTAGGATACATTATGTATAATGTCTTCGAGATGACGCAATCGGAGCACGGCGGCTCCCCGGGCGCCATCGCCTAGCGTGGTGGGAGATCTCTTTGCCAAGAAAGCTGTACAGAAACAGGATTTTAACTTTTATGACACACTTTATTTGACCACAACAGACTCCCAATAGCAAGAATCTCGCAGCAACAACCAACATCAACAAGATGAAAACGCATTTACGAAGTAAATTCAACAAAGTGAACGTCAGTCAACATCCTAACATTATAATGAAAATTGTAAAAACATCAAAAATCTCCAATCGAGGCGAATGTATATAAAAGATGAACACATTTGAAAATATAAGACACGTTTTTGGATTACAATAATTATTTGATAGCATAATACATTTTGGGAAAATTTCATTGGATAAAATCATAAGCGTTAGAATAGATCATTCTTCACATATAAATGTTCTCTATTGAACATTCTTTCATATACAATGTATGATGTAATAAACTTACGATTGTAAGTAGGCAATTGCTAACATAATGGGAAATAAAAAAAATATATAGTTATACATCGCAGTGTCGAGCAAATCCACGTTTAAATATTGAACAGTATTGACATTTTTTGTTTTGTAAAATATTCGAGATTCTATATCATTGATTTATAGGGAATAAAATGCACGTTATTATATTTAACCGTATATAATACAGTCAACCGATACACAAATATATAATTTAAAAAGGACCAATAGTTTTCTTTCAGTGTAACACAATTAAATGTATAGCGGAGATTTTATTTTGATGATTAATTTGTTAAATAGTATCATGACATGCTTTCCGCTCATAGATCATTATGTAAACTGATTACGATAAAGGTTTAATCAACTCAATACAATACCCATTGTTTAGGCATCAAACGGAACGCAAGTTACGTCGCGGGCTCCTATTGGGTCACGTAGAATAACGGATATGTAGATTGTCATTATGACAGCGGTTAATTTTCAATATATTGTACAATTGCACAGCAGTTACCATCTAACGTTTAAAATTTGTAAAATTTGAACCTGAAATAAAAGTGTAGACAGTACAATCGCTTTTATTCATGCAAACCTAAGCGCAAACATAAAAATTTGGTCCTTCTGAACCGAATACATACGCAAACTACGACCTGTGGATAATCCGATCATCGGGACGAGGGCTCAAGGACTTGGTCTGGATCTGGAAGACAGCCGACACCAAGACACGCATTTCGGTACGGTCAACCTATCCACGAACCATCCATCCCTTATTTCGCAAGTCTAATATTGTGCTGTTCAAATTTCAGTGTTCGCTTTGTGAGTTACCGCGCAAGAACCCGTCGAAAACGAGACGTGATAACGTAAGTACGCTTGATTTTTACATTCCTCCAAAATGGCAAGCCGTGATAAATCTCCACAATTAACGCTATGTGATGAAAAATCTGAATTATTAGTACGCGAACTAGCAAAAAAAACGTGGCACCCTCAAGGGTAGATTGACGAAATTCGGTACTTACGTCAATAATTTTAATGTAAATGTCGCAACACCTCAAAATAAGTTAGATTTAAAACTACGCATTGAAGGCGCCACGAATCTATATCGCGAATTCAATAATATTCAGTCGAGAATAGAGGAGTGTGTTAATGAATCTGATCTCGATGATCAATTGACACAAAGAGAGCAGTTCGAGGACTGCTACTATAGTTTAGTGTCGCAGGCTGAATTATTATTGAATAAGGGTGGTAGTAGTGGTGGTGAGGTCAAAACTTGTTCAGGAACTTGTGCTAATAGTCAATTACGATCTATCAAATTACCTACCATCACATTGCCATCATTTGATGGGGCATACGAGCACTGGTTGGAATTTCGGGATACATTTCAATCATTGGTACATGATTCTAATGAAATCACAAGTATCCAGAAATTCCACTACCTTAAATCTTCGCTAAAGGGTAGCGCCGAGCTAGTGATAGACGCATTAGAATTCACGTCTGATAATTATTCCGTAGCATGGGATCTTCTACTAAACCGATACAACAATAACCGGTTGTTAGTGCACAATCACATTAAAACCATATTTAATATTCAACCGTTAAGCAAAGAATCCTATGTCTCAATTCGAACACTTTGTGACACTATTCTTAAAAATTTACGTGCACTAAAAATCCTAGGGGAGCCTGTGGACTCCTGGGATACGCTAATAATTTACATCACTGTGTCTAAACTTGATAAAATCACTGAACGTGAATGGGAGCAGTATAGGGGAGCCTTAATTTCTAGTAATAACGATCCTAAATTAAAGTTGAGGGTTAACGATTTAATCAACTTCCTTAAAGGTCGGGCGGACGTACTAGAAACATTGCAAAGTTCACATCACTCACTACTTAATAAAGATTCAAAAGAATCGAAAAACAACACGAAGTCATACTCAAAATGCAACGTTTCCACTACCAGACCGCACGAACGTCACTCCGTTCCTAAGAAGACGTGTATGTTATGTAAGGGAGACCATCAACTGTACGCCTGTTCAAAATTTATTAACTTTGATTTGGGCTCGAAACTAAAATTCTTACGCGACAACAAATTGTGTGAAAACTGCATGAAAACAAACAATCACACTGCTGAATCATGCAAATTTGGAGGCTGCCGTATGTGTTCTAAGAAACATAATTCTTTAATTCACCCGTCAGATTATTTAAATCAGTCCATAACGCATACAAAAACAACAGCGAGCTGTAGCGGTTCCCGTACGTTGCACTCAACACTCGATAATGATCAGCATGCACTGACGATCGGCGCGCGCGCTGGCTTGGCGACATCTGAACCCGCGTCACTCGCGTCCCCCGGAGATGCAGTAAGCTATGTACATAATGCACACTTGAATGATAAACGCACACATCGTTCACTGCGACCGGTTTTATTATCCACTGCACTAGTTGAAGTACGGAATCAGTGTAATGATTATTTACTTGCAAATGCGTTGTTAGATAGCGGGAGCGAACGTAGTTTTATAAGCGACTCCTTTAGTAAAAAATTAGGAATAGAATTATTACAGTCCACTCACGAGATTAGAGGTGTAGGTAACGCTGTGACGCAATGTACCAAATCATGCGAAATTGTAATAAAATCGCGCATATCTTTTTACACTACAAATCTGCATTGTTTTGTATTATCTGAGATATCGTCGACATTGCCCGCTGTAAATTATGAACGCGCTAAATTTCGTATACCTAATAGTTTACAGCTGGCAGATCCGCAGTTTCTTAATTCCCGAACGATTGATATTTTGATTGGCGCAGACAAATTTTGGGAGTTATTAAACGACGGTAATATAAGGTTACCTAACGGGCCTTATTTACAAAATACATATTTAGGCTGGATAATATCGGGACCTATCGTATTTAACACGCGCAACGATAGCATTATTCAGTGTAATTTTTCACAATCCATAGACACGCAATTACGTAAATTTTGGGAGATCGAAGAGATGCCTCGGGATCGGGATACGCGCACAGAGGCTGAGCGTGCTTGCGAAGAACTGTTTATTCGTACGACAACGCGCAATGCCGAAGGACGGTTCTTAGTTAGCATACCTCTTAAGTCCTCACCCGATCTCTTAGGCGAAACTTTCGTACAGGCTGAACGTCGCTTTCTAGCATTAGAAAAGCGATTAGAACGCACGCCAGCTTACAAGAAGCTATATGCTGACTTCCTGCGTGAATATGAGAACCTAGGTCATATGACTCGCGTGTCGACCTACGGAACCCCTCATTATTTTATGCCGCATCACGGTGTATTCCGCAAACATAGTTCGACGACCAAGCTTAGGGTTGTTTTCGATGCTGGAGCCGTGTCAAGTACAGGCATCAGTTATAATGATCTTCAGCTGGTGGGCCCGTCTATCCAAGGCGATCTGATTTCTATTATTTTGCGCTTCAGGCAACATCGGTACGTCGCATGCGCAGACATCGAAAAGATGTACCGACAGTGCCTCATTAACGACCAGCAGCGCGACCTTCAGCTGATCCTCTGGCGCGACGAACCCACACAACCACTCAGCATCTATCGCCTTAACACCGTCACATACGGAACTGCTTCCGCACCGTTTTTAAGTTGTCGATGCCTAAAACAACTCGCAATCGAATCGTCTAATACCGAGGTATCGAGAATAATCAATGAAGATTTTTATGTGGACGACATGATCACGGGCTCGGATGACAAAGAAACGTTGATCAAATTATGCGAAGAAACAACTAAAACTTTGCAATCTGGTTGCTTCCCACTACGCAAGTGGATGTTTAATTTTACATGCGAATCTGCGACCACGTCGTCTACATGCAGTTCTAAACAAATACTCGGCGAGAACACAACCCAGAAAACATTAGGCATAGGTTGGCTTAATGACAGCGATGAGTTTTATTTTAAAACGCAATTTGAGTCCGATAGTAATCAACTTATAACTAAACGCATAATTCTTTCGTACGCATCTCAAATCTTTGACCCGTTGGGTATTTTAAGTCCATTTATTTTAACTGCGAAAATGTTATTACAACAACTGTGGTTATTAAAATTACAGTGGGACGACGCCGTACCTACTGATATCGCGCGTAAATGGAATCGGTTTCTAACTTCACTGTCGTTCCTGGAAACAATACGCGTACCTCGTTATGTTATGGATAATGAGTCTATATATACAGAGATGCATATATTTACGGATGCCTCGCAAACAGCGTACGGCGCGTGCGCTTATATTCGAACAGCAAACGTTAATAATCATACCGTCAAAGTACGTTTACTTTGTTCTAAAGGGAAGGTCGCGCCGCTAAAAACCATCAGTGTACCTCGGTTAGAACTTCTAGGGGCCCTCGTTGGTGCTCGACTGTATGATAAAATTCGAACGTCACTTCATTGCAAGTTTGATCACATAATGTTTTGGACAGACTCCACCATAGTCTTAGGTTGGCTGCGCATGCCGCCAAGGTTATTAAAAACCTTCGTTCAAAATAGAACGATAGAAATTCACGAGCTGACTAAGGAGCTCCCTTGGCGTCATGTCAGCGGAAAACAGAATCCAGCTGACTTAGTATCGCGCGGGGTTGCTAATCTGGAGGAGCTCTCTTTTTCAAACTTATGGTGGGAAGGGCCAGATTTTCTTCGCGACATAGATTTTCACTGCGAAAACGTACCTCCATTTTATACGCATGAAAATCAGTCAAATGATTTGCCGGAAACTAGGGGTAGTGATGTAACTGTATTAGTAGCCCAAGATAAGTCGAACGTCGAAGATAGGTCTATTATCAGTTTCGAACGGTTCTCTCAGTTCAGCCGGCTAAGACGCTCAACTGCATATGTTTTACGGTTCTTGCATAACACGCGATATAAATTAAATAAGCGTTTGGGTATTCTTACCGTTGATGAACTGAGAGACGCCGACAAATTGTTAATTAGACTGTCTCAGCTGGACTCGTTCCCAACTGAGTACAAGTCGATAGTCAATAATCGCACGTTAAACGATAAACATAATTTAAGTAAATTAAATTTGTTTATTGATGACGATAACCTTCTGCGAGTCGGCGGCAGGCTAGACAACTCTTCCATGTTTGACTACAACAAAAAACACCCTATTTTACTATCAAGTAAACATTATTTCACGCAGCTTCTTTTTCGCCATGAACATAAAGCATTGCTACATGCTGCTCCACAGGCGCTTCTATTTCACCTTCGTGAAACTTGGTGGCCGCTCGCAGGCAGAAATCTCGCCAGAAAAATAGTTCACGATTGTGTTGTATGTAAGCGATTACGAGGTCGGACGCTTACTCCTCTTATGGGACATCTTCCTAGCGAAAGGATAACGCCTAGCTTTCCATTCTATCGATGCGGCGTGGACTATGCTGGCCCAGTGCTCGTTTCAACCAGAAAAGGTAGGGGCGCTAAGACTTCTAAGGCATATATTTGTATATTTATTTGTTTTGTGACGCGCGCTGTTCACTTAGAACTAGTTACTGACCTTACTACCAAAGCCTACTGTCTCACGCTAAATAGGTTCATCTCGCGCAGGGCCAAACCGGCCGAAATTTGGTCTGATAACGGTCGGAATTTGGTCGGACTTAAGAATGAATTCGCACAATTTTTAGAGAACTGTAGCTCTGAAATTATTGATTACGCTAATCAACAAAATATTAAATTTAAATTGATTGTACCATACGCTGCTCATTTTGGAGGATTGTGGGAAGCAGGAGTACGCTCTTGTAAATACCACCTTCGCCGTGTGGTGGGAAACGCTCATCTTACTTACGAAGAGTTCAGCACGGTATTAGCCCAAGTCGAAGCCGTCCTAAATTCGCGGCCTCTCACCCCAATGTCATCCGATCCTAACGATTTCCTTCCGCTTAGTCCTGCTCACTTCCTGGTTGGCCGTACGCTCACAGCGCCAGTCTGCGACGACCTGACGGATACGCCCACGCATAGACTCGACCGGTACCAGAGGGTTGAAGAAATCAGACAGCATTTTTGGCGACGCTGGTCAAAGGAATATATATCCGAGATGCAAACACGGACAAAGTGGAGGCAGAACACGCAAGATCTTAAACCCAACACTTTGGTAATCATCAAAGAGGACAATTTCCCTCCACTACGATGGCACCTTGGACGAGTCGTCAGAAACATCCCGGGAAAGGATGGCATAGCAAGAGTGGCCGAGCTGCAAACTGCATCCGGGCTTGTGAGGCGAGCTTACACGAAGATCTGCCCATTAGTCGACCCTGACGAATTCAATCTTGGAAGCCAAGGGTTCCAAGGCCGGGGGCATGTTTAGGCATCAAACGGAACGCAAGTTACGTCGCGGGCTCCTATTGGGTCACGTAGAATAACGGATATGTAGATTGTCATTATGACAGCGGTTAATTTTCAATATATTGTACAATTGCACAGCAGTTACCATCTAACGTTTAAAATTTGTAAAATTTGAACCTGAAATAAAAGTGTAGACAGTACAATCGCTTTTATTCATGCAAACCTAAGCGCAAACACCCATACATAATTACATACATACATATAGTTCTTATTTCATACTAAACTGTCATTATTCTTAAATAATATCATATGATTGTCAAGAAATTAAAATATAAACACTTCATCATATACTTACATTTTAATAACAATGTAATTTAAAATTTTATGGATGGTTGTATTTCGACGGCTAACACTGAAACGAATAGGTCAAATCTTATGCTAATAATAAATAGTAATCTATTTCATTTTTTACGTCATAGTTTAAAGTTTCAAAATCTTCAAACAATTCAATTCTTGTATTGATTATCATGAACTGAAACTATTTTGGCGAAATAGTAAGGAAAATATATAATAGTAAGTAATGATGATATATTCGGAATATTTTGAACATTTATTTATCTACTGATGTGGTTTAGAATGTTATAACTTACATAGAATTTTATCGTTTAACATCTGCATAATAATATACAAGGCTTGTTGGAAAGATAACATAATATAATATATGTCAGCTTATACATATTTGTTAGGTTGTGACTCAGAGATGTTTGTGCTGAATATTTTCAAAAAGAAACGAAACACAAACTGCTAAAAATCGAAATACATATATCAGTATACACTTATGTACAGAGTAACTAACTATAGATGATATGAATCTAATGTAAATTATCAAATATACTTATATATAAATGTCTTTTTGTCAGTTCCGCAACAATATAAAACATGTATAATATTATGTATAAATATAGTCCAGGAAAGAAAATAAAAAAGTACCTAACGTTAATACTTTTTTACATAGCAACACTTATGTATATATTTCTTAATATATAATTATATTTCCACAAAACTGTAATGAGAAAGACATATTACAACATTGATATCGCTTCCAACATTGCCAGTGAAACAGATAATTTGTAAATTTTATTACAAGAGGCACTCACATTTTCATCGTTCTTAATCAGTTACGATTCACAATTAGCACAGCTACTGTCTAGCATATAAAACACGTTCAACAGTTCAAATTGGCACGATTATTTATTGTACAAAACTGTAAAATTTAAATGAAAGTGTCGTGCCGGGGCAGTAATTGAGACAACTATTCTTACTCTAAGCTAGCAACACGTAAACCTACGTTTATTTTAGAAGGCAACACCGGAAATCACTTACGTCGGAGGTTATATTCACAACCGAAGCATCTAAACGACATAACTGGCAACTTACAATGCGAACGTGTAAAGATTTAACGAATTTTGTAAATCAGTACTTTTGTTGCTTCATGGCAACACATAGGCCACTTTTTAATATCTAAATTCGACATTTTTGACTGACATAGTTGCCTTTTAATTTAATTTTACGTTATTACCAGAAAGGTTAACGTTTTTGTTTACTTCAATAAAAGTTTAAGATTACACTTTTAACTTATGATTTCAAATAGATTTTTTTAATATAATGCATCAGGTCCCAAATAATTTCGAGATTATTAAAACATAACGACCGAAGTATAAAATCGAATTAAGAAGGTAGTGTGTAGATATATGTATAAGTAGGATTTTAAAAAGTATAATGAACACTTACTAACAGGTAAAATAATGTCACCGTGCAAATAAAAGTGTAAAAAAATTTCATTATGATAAATATTTGAACAGTCAATACAAATGGCGAAAATTCGACGAAATATTTCAAATACCGCTAATAACTGGAGATTCTATGTTTACTATTTATACGCACTAAATATTTATAGGTAGGTAGTATAGGTACCTAGAAGGTTCGTCAGGCGTTAAAAACATTTGGTAGATTTTGTTTAAGCATGCAAAATCTAAGATATGTATGTTAAATACAATCAACAAACATAATTTAAACAATTTTATGTAAAGTTTAAAAACAAAATTGTCTTTTTTATAAAATTAAGGATTAGTTAAAGAGTATGCATGCATCTGTGTGTCGTCACTGCAGCTATCACACTATAGACAGTCACATCCGACCTCAAACGCGACCGAAACACTGTTTACTTCAGGTCTAAGATGTCTTCAAATGGTGGTAGACGTAGAACTATAGCAGCCTATAGAAGGTACATCACTGGAATCCTTTTAATCCGCCGAGAAGTAGCATGTATCTTATACCTGTTTTCGGTTGATGTAGTGTGATTGCTAGAGATACTTTAGTTTGAGCCTCGAATAGCGTAACGTTTAATAAATAACGCTTCACACTCATAGCCCCACACTAGGATACCCTGTGTCGAGGGTGCCATGGACACACACAAGACAACAACACAACACACCCAGACCAGAAACAGAAATTCAAATTCATCACTCAAATCTCTGCACTGCTGGGAATCGAACCCAGGACCCTCCGCGCGGCGCACCGCTGTCTTAACCACTGCGCCACAGGTCGTCATATAGCTCCTACAAAGTCTACAAACTCAGATAGAATATCTATTCTATTTGAGGTAAGACAATCCATGGGTTGCAGTGACCACTAACATCGGCAGCCTACATGTCCACTGCTATTCATATGCAGTAACAATTCGTTTCTCAGCCAATCACCCTCCAGAAACAAGCCAAGGAACATGCTTTACGGCGGGTTACGAGCACGTCGGTAGGCACCACCTACAAATGTCATGTCAAATTGGCAGTGAGTATTACTTACAATAACGTTACAACGAGCCAGTACTCACAAATCGTATAAAACTTTCACACTTAACCTAGCGACCGACCGTTGTAAGCGCGGCTCTCTACATGCGCTACAGGGCGCGGGAGGGGAAAGAAACCGACCAATCAGCTAGCCTCGTGCTGGCCGTACAGATTTTGAAATAAGAACTCGCGCGCTTTTTTGTGATTGCTACATATGGGAACAAAATTAAGTAATATCTGTGGAAGTCGGTTTTTTGTACGTTTTTATATGGATAAAAAAAAGTATATTTATTAAAACATTCTTTTAACATAAAATATTATAAATTGATATATTTTTAAATGCTGATGAAAAGATAAGGATTATCTACTCATAAAGTCTGGAAGAAAAATTAACTGTCAATCAAAAGTAACGCATATAACAATAAATCTGATATCTACGGGGATTTCGCCGCGATGCATTTAGTATTCAATGCAGTTCCAATCGTTTCGTATTCGATGCTATCCTGATATTGAGATGCAGTTTTATGTACCGTGTTCCCAAATTCAATGAAAAACCGCGAAAATTTAATACAATGTTTAAAAATAACAATTTAACGCGTAATGTGTAAATGCGTAGTCTTAAGATGATACGATTAAATTACACATATCGTCCTATATTCCTTCTAAATATATTCCTTCTATCTTGTTTCCGTGCGAACATACCTTCCCACTGGGCCGTCTTTAACCTATTGGAGGCCCAGGGCAATACTGGGCAATACATATTAGGATAATGGGGCCCCTATTATAGTCAGTAATTAAGGTTCGATTTCTTCGAATTATATAAGTTTTTCGGTAATAAATTTTGGTTATCGTTTGGTGATCTGACAGGAACTAGGGACTTTGTATTTGATCTGAGGGCCCCAATCGATCGCGGGCCCCTGGGCACTTGCCCAAAGTAGGAGCAAAGGAAAGAGGGGTATGCCTTCCCGCACACAATGGGAGAGCCGCGCCTATATCGGTCGACTGATAATCACATAAGATTCAAATAACATTCGAGCTTATGGCAACTACTTTAGGAATATAATCGCGTGTCACGATGTCTTTGTATGTCTCTATACACTAGTCGAACATAATTCTTACGTCTAAAAGGCGAATACACTTTACAATCTTTCCGTCAAACAATCAAGTTATCCGCATCGAATTTGAGCGCCAAAAGTTTGCACCTGACCACGTTTATTGGGACATCGTACCGTTTAAAAGCTCTGTGACATTAAAATAACACATTAATTCCCATTTTAGTTTACATTTCCATCAATTGCGACCAAAATGACAAATACACATACTCGGTTTCCAATGTTTTCTTCTCTTTACTGGACATAACTTCAGATCATCAATGCTTTTTGAGTGAGTGATGTCCGATGTCTCGTCAGATGTCAGAAACCCATTGTCCGATGTCACATGCCCCATGACATGACCGATGCCCCTTTTTTCCGTGTCACTACCCGACGCCCAATCAGATGTCAGATACCCGAGATGTCCGATGTCCCCGTCCGATGTGAGATGTCCCCGTGATGTGCGCGGCCCCGATGTGTGACGTCAGCCGCCCACGACGGCGACGGTGGGCGGCTGCCCGGGGGAGGGGGGTCGTCACGCCCGCGGCCCGCTCTTCTCACCCATGCGCTTGATAAGCTCCGTTATTAGTTCCCTGTAAGGAAAAAACAATAATAGTTTATAGAAAAAGGTGTGTTATTAAAACATTAATTATCTATCTCTCAGTTGGAAACAGGTTTATGCTCAACATAAAGTGATAAATAATAAAGATAATTGCGTCGCGATAGAGACGCGGAGCGCTGCACGGAGGGCTTCGATATACAACAAAGATTTGAATGATGAGTTTAAATTTCTGTTTCTGGTCTGGTTATATACTACTACTACGGGTCAATCAACGTCGATACTGACCTGTATATGAGCGGGTCCATGTTCCGCGCGAGCATGTACAGCAGCCACCAGTCGCCGACGTCGGTGCGACGCGACACGATCACCGCCATCTCCATCGCGATCGTGCGCGACCGGGCGTGTAACAGTCGCGGACGGACGGACGGCACGAAGATTATCACTAGCCTGGAAAATGTAATGTTATATACATAGTTATTAGCGAATACAACAACTGTATATTTACAAGGGCACTTACACATAGTGCGCATGCGTTAGTAGAGAGACAGATGGGGTACCATAATCTTATATCTCTGTCTTAGTGTCGGACATTTCCACTTACAGGCAGCCGTATGTCTCCCCTACTCTAGTATAATACCTCTATATTATAAACACGAGGTTTGTACGAATAATTTACATGATTTGAATGTGACACAAAGACGAACACCTGTCTAGGCTAGTGATGCCGATTACGACTGGGTCTTAAAGTGCGTTTAATGTGTTTAGAATGTAATTTTACATACAACATAGTATGAATGAAAAGAAATGTACAATCTATTAACATTGTCAAGTTACGTAAAGAATAACTCATGGTTTTATTGTTTTTGAGATGATCATGCAATTAGCGTATCTTTAACGTTTTGTTCACTATGCCATCTGGTAAGATAATGTGTGCCATTGCGCTTACAACAACAGCTGTGTATGTCACGTTCTGTGATGCAATTTGTGCGGGTGACATAATAAATAAACAGTGATAAGACATAAGAGAAATAATAAATAAACATATTTTAATGGAGGAAAAATTTATTATATTTTAATGGATAATTGGAGCGGTGATAACCCAGTGGCATAGAATTCGATCTCGAATCGAGGGGTCCGCTAAAGATCTAGAAGATGTAAAGCTACCAACAGAAAATCAAGGATCGCGATGAATATGATGAATGACAGACAAAGGCAATAAAAATGATGTCCAAATGCAAAGTATAGTGATGAACCTGCTTTGAGTTAATTAGTCACAAAACTAAGAAACGAATACGAAAGGGAAGATATACACGGTGATCGTCACTAAAATTTAAGAAACGACCAGATAGAAACTGATAATCGAAGCGACGATAAACACGGTGAACACACGAATCGTTAGATTGCATACAAGTGTTCTGTTAGTACCTGTAAATGACGAGTAGTACGAGCACCGCGGCGAGGATGATGTACCAGAACCAGAGGAAGATGTAGGTCTTCTCGTTGACGATGTTCAGCGGCAGGATGCACAGGCTGTCGTGCGTCTGGATGCTGCCCGACGGACCGAACTTGTGGAACGTGCACTTGGTGACCCTCGGGAACACGTAGATCATCGGGTCGTAGCTGGAAATTCAATTAAACATGCTCATTAATAAGTGTTAAAGCAAGCTATTCGCAAACGAGCCGGTGAATGAACTATTTAAAACTTTTGGAACTTTTCAAGGTTAACATTACAGTCGCCATAATTCGATAACGCTAATCTGACTACTGCCAGTAACCCATTAATAACCCACTACAGGGTCGGGTCTCCTCGTAATGAGAGGAATGTAGGCCTTAGTCCACCACGCTGGCCTAGTGCGGGTTGGTGGACTTCACATACCTTTGAGAACATTTTTTTTGTGAACTCTCAGGCAAACAGGTTTCCTCACGATGTTTTCCTTCACCGTAACAGCAGGTGATATTTGATTTTATAAAACTGACTACTGACGACGATGCTATTATTCAGAGCAGCTGCAAACACTGACAGGCCAGAAGTCTCACCGTTCCTCCTGCGGCACCTCGCTGTAGCCCAGCACGCGGGTGCCGTACGAGAAGAACTCGCCGTTGAAGAAGCTGTCCATCATCCACAGCTGGAGCACGATGTTCACCAGGCACAGCAGCTCGCAGCCCCAGTAACGGAACGCGTACAGCTTGTGCGTCTGACGACAAGAGAGTGAGTTTTTGATCTGGAGCCGTAAAAGTCGAAACGGTTTCCCACGATGTTTCATCGCGCTGAGACGAAAGGAAAAAGATGGAAGAAATGAACGACACCAATAATATGATAATTTCAAGGGCTCAAAAATACGTTTTGTTGAATTTATATTATTTTTAACGCTAGAAGGGGAAAATGAACATAATATAAATGATACATAGGACGAAGATGAAAGAAAGAAAAGAAATGAAGAACACCAATAATAAGCTGAAAATTTCAATATCTCAAAAAAATAGGTTCGGTTAGGACATCAACATCACATTTAACGAAAGAATGATCATGGGTAAAACATGACTAATAAAATGGAACACACTGATTAAAGACGAATATGAGCAGAGAAGAAAAGTAATGCTGGCAAATAATTTGCATACCTACTGATATAAGAATTATGGCATCTATGAGTTAAGCAATATACATCCCATATATCTATAGCAAAATATTTGAAGTGGGATTCATAATCTTAGAATTAATTAATTTGCTTATTTCTCCGGAGACCACACCACTACTAATAGAACGCAATCGGCCACTACCAGCTTCTAAAATATTTCTTATTAAGAAACTAAAACGCATAAGATACTCTTACTTCAGAAATGGAACCATAATCGTCTCGAAAGCATTAAACACTACATTTATCTTGGAGACATTAACTGAATACTCGAGAGCCCAGTTATCTACTGTGGGACATTATTCATCTGCATTATGAGATTCCTTGGGGGACATCTCCTAATGACCGTTCAGACGAGAGGTCAGGCATGTGACCCAATTGAGACCACACCACACCGCATTCTTTTGATTATACGTGCATCGGATAAGTCACATTTCACTGTTGATTGTTTTATAGAAAGCCTCTTTGATGCATATACGATAAGGAAAGTAACATCAATAGGTAGTAAAAATAATAGTAATGAACTTTCACATTAAGAAACTGTTGCTAACATACTTTTTGTCTTCGAAATTCGAAGATACGCATGACAGAAACGGCAAATAGTTTTAACGACAGACGTTGATCTGGCGAATTGTGGAACCGAAGAGTTCTAGAGAGAAGACCAAGAGAATATAGGAATAATAACTTGAAGACGCAAAAAAACGGTTTCCTTCAACTTTTTGTGTAATAAAGATCCATAAAGATTAGTTGTAGCAAGATAATTAAGGTAACGTCGCTGTCTTCTGCACACATTTCAAAAGCGCGTTTCAAAAGTTTAAAGCTCCAGTGCAAAATTCCGCAACATATCTCAGAATCTGTGCCAAGAAATTGTCAAGTTTACGGTGGTGACTTAAAAAGATAATTTGTCATTCTGAGAACACATAATTTAACTTTCGTTGGTAATAATTTTCTTGCATTTTAACCAACGAAAAACCGGGCAGACTTAATTTTGAAACGCGAATAAAGGTTTCAGTAAATCGAATCAAACTAGGAGTTTGTTTTATATCATTGCAACAAACATTATAACTAATTAAGCATTATATTTAACTAAGTAACTAATTATCAATTTATATAATTCATCAAGTAAATTTGTAACTTCAACGTTATACAAATAACCAAAATCATCAAAATTTGTTTGCAGGTCCTACATTAAATCTTTGCGGTATTTCATGTTTTAGGTACTTAAAAACTGATTGTTTTCTTACTTAGCAACTCTTATGATAATTACCTTAGCGGCTGGTCGCTAGATGGCATAGCTCACACAAAGTACAGAAGGTTGAAAAAATGCATGCTTGAGCAACGTACGCTTAGACGTCTGTTACCATCCGAAGTGAGGAAACACTGCCTAATGTTGTAACAGGAAGCGTTACTACTTGCTACTACAGAGAATTAGGATTGTCTGTAACACATTAACTTCTCACATCTCATTTCTCTCATGAGACGGATGTAGGCTTCAATCTACCACGCTAGCATAATGACTAGGATGGTCACCAAATTTGTTTCCCCAACAACCACACCTCCCAAAGCTTTCGCTTTATTCGCGATAAGTATGTTCCTGGGCGAAATGCAGTGGTTCTGTTACAGTCTGGTTTTGTTATAATATCCTTCATATAGTTTGCCTTCTGTACTCTCCGTATTATTTGTTAGCTGATAAATATTTGTACAGCTTTATCATCAGGAGACGCTAATTTTTCAATACCTACTAATAATAATACTGGTTTCATCTGTTTAACTTCCTCGTATAATATAATATTCGGTACTTGGCATCGAGGTGTTATTTTTCATTTGTGGTACTAAATTTTACATTAAATCGTCAACGATGCTTACTGAATGGAGTATGTACTTAGTATGGAGCTATGAGTGTGAAGCATTGTGTATTACATATTTTACTAAACGTAAATCTAAATATGGACCGATCAAATGACCCCGTAAAGTTTGAAACGCATACATATATTCATGCAAATGAACCTATTTCGTTTAATTTTTTTGACAGCAATAATGCTACCAACCACAAAATAAACAAAATTAGCTTCGACCTACAACGACAAAAAGTAGTAGCGAACACTTATAATAGGGTACATCTTATCGTAGGGCAGAGGGGTGACGCCAGGTGCGAGTCAGCCCCACGACACGACGCATCTGTCCATCACTACACTCCACAGAGTACTTTATAATATACCTACACTCGTTGCAATGGAGGGATGACGGTCTATGAGTGTAACTTGACGCTTGACGTGCGGGGTTGGTAGTTTGTAGTTTGTAGATGTAGTTTGGTTGAATGCGGTGGCGTGTCAATAGTTCCCGCACAACGTGGTAGGGACATGGTCTACAGGGGTGTGTTATATCGTCAGGTTTGTTTTAAGCTAACAAGTTGGACAGTTTTATTATATTTTAATTGAATTGGATTAATGTTTTTGTTTTTTATATTACCTATTCAAAGAGATGTTGAAGGTTTTATTAAAACTAATATAATTTTTAAGCGACTTCATTCGAGTTACAAATATACTCGTATCTCGATTTTATGAGGTGTTACAACTACTGAAACACTCATTATCAATTCTTAGCATAAAGTAATAGAAATCATGAATATTTTAATAGGCATTCATGAAGTCCTTACAATAGGTAGACATGGATTTCGACTCCTAACGTCTTTAATGTGACAAATGGCATAGGTGACCACTTTCCAGTGGATAATCCGACTGTTTAGCTTGGATATATAAAAACAGCAATACATCCGTATCATATGATCAAAGTATCAATTGACCACCACCACTGGTCTAAACTACAGACATTGAGTAATGATAGACCACGCCCGTTAATCTCATAGTAAAGGAAAGGCCGCTGAAGCCTGTCGAAATGTTTCGGTTGAACAGACAATAGCAACGAGAGAGATCGACTTAGAAACTTTTTGCCAGTCTGCTCCCAAAAAAGATCTAAGCAACAATTTAGGTGGAGTCAATGTTAAACTCAATAAGTGCAGTGCCTTGATGCTTGGCATTTTTGGGGGCGCTTTAGCGATGCCGCCTGTATCCTTCCTTCCTTTCAGCCCTTGGTAGTCCACAGCTGGATGGGTCTCCCCTAATCGACGACACTCCACCCGGTCCTGGGCCCTCTGAATCCAACGGTTTCCCGCTGTCTTCTTGAAGTCGTCAGTCCACCTGGTAGGAGGGCAACCTGTGCTCCTTTTACCTAAACCTGGTCGCCATTCGAGGAACTTTATTTCCCATCGATAGTCAGTCTTGCGAACGATGTGGCGAGCCCATTGCCACTTTAATTTGCAAACTTTGAGAACTATATCGGTTACAGAATTCGACATCGTGAGGAAATTGCTAATTAGTGACCTACGAGTAGACAAGCCGAGTAGTTGTCTACTGGCCAGGCAGCTGCACGTACTGTGTAAACGTGCGTGCATGACATCGTGACGTCACGCCTTCTTTACATGCTTTGACGACAATGGCGACACGCGTATTCAAAGCCTACAATCAATGCGGCATCAATGTGCACGCACCGTGACCTGTGATAAAGCACCTCAGAAATTATAATTGAAACTAGCTGTGCCCTCGACTTCGTCCGCGTGGTATTCTACAATAAAAGTTACTCCTTATTACATCAGCTATCTGCCAGTGAAAGTCCCGTCAAAATCGGTCAAGCCGTTCCAGAGATTAGCCGGAGCAAACAGACAGACAGACGGACAGACAGACAATGATAGAGCGATTCCAGATCATTTAACCTGAAACCCGCTTCTTGCTGTCCATTAGCTCTTCGTCGTCCACTGGACATGGGTCTCCCCTAATCGATGCCATTCGGCACAGTCCTGGGCCTTTTGAATCCGACGGCTTCCCGTTGTCTTTTAACTACTAAGCAACAAATCAATCGGGTCGTTCACATAAATACCAGGAAAAGGTTCTGACACCTTCCTTAAGAAGACGGCTAGAACGTAAGGCCACGTCCTAACTGGCTGTCACAAACCGACACAACCGACCGACCGACCAACGTTATCCTACGACAAACTCGACACGAGCGACGAATATTGCCGTCGCAACAAGGACAAGGGAAGAGAATTTTAAACTAACTCTAATTTTACTGACTCTAACACCTAAGCTATCATCTTTAGTAGTCATATATCCTATTGTTGAACCGACTTATCTGAATACGTAAGCATGACACAGTTTGATGGACGGCGTCCTCCAAGTCTAATTGTCGCAATTAGTGCCAGGACTTCTCTAGTATCTAATCACCGCTCTTGTATTGTGAATTTATTAAAATCAATTTGCATCTTATTAATTATCGATCCGTGACACGCACTCACCCCAGAAATCATGCTATTGTGCAATGATGAGTTTGCATGGTCGTCGACATCATTTACTGGTCAAGGTTCGATAGCTTTTTCACGTGTACAACCAGCAGCGCCGTGAACATGAACGCTATTGTCAAAGTATTCGTGTCATATGACAGTCCAGTCTGTCTTGACATCGTCCTATACTAATGGCAGCTCGATACGGTAGCTATACGAATCTGCGTTAGTTCATGGTCGAAGCATGTTAGGTCTACCAATTTTGCTTCATTTACCTAGCCTCGCTTAGCACAGCTCTGGTGGAAACGGCTTAGCGGAGCGAGGCTACGTAAATGAAGCAATTCTATTGGTTGTTCAAAAACGCATCCCTCGCTACGCATCCTCGCACATCTCTGGTGGAATAGCAGCCTTACCCTGGAGTGGACCAGTAATGAGTTGCGGGCCATCTCATGAAGAGCGATGTGTGTTTATGAAACACAATGTCTCATATTTTACTTAAGAAGAAATTAAATTTGCAATCGGTGTACGAAAGAATCGCGGTTGAAACTGTAAAAAGTGCTAAAGGAAATAGAAAGTAGTTCTCGCTAATTTGTGGGTTAAGTCGAACCCGAGGCATTAATAGCATCTTTACTGCTAATTCTTTTCCGTTTTATTACCTCTTTGTTTTCTCATTTTAAATATTTTACAATTCTGGCGAAGCTGACGTGAAAAATATCTCATAGGTAGCTCGTTCAAAAAGATTAAAAAAAACGTAGACAGTAGAAACGTTTTGCAGTTTCTGGATTTTTGTTAACTTTTTGGGATATCGTCGTGAATATCGTTTGTGTCAGAGCTTTACGAAGACTGAAAACTTAGACGCAGCTTTCAGAAGTTTGACCAAAATTGATAGGAAACTTCTTTTTTATTGCAATTCTCAGACTAAATTAAAACCACGGCGATTCAAAACAATATCTACTAACAATGGATTTCCCCAAAGTAACGCCTGATACAATAAATAAGTACCTACTTCAAAATCAGCGAGCGCCAAAACCAAAAGATGCCAAGTCAAAAACACCGCGGGATCACAAGTAACACTGAAGTACTAGACGCGTACTCATTCATGCGTACTCAATTCGGAGAGCGTGTCAGCTCCAACCCTCGACGATGAAACAATGGACGACACGTGGAAGCAAGCGCTATCCACCAAAAATTCCCTACGACGGTGCTTACTGGCTTTTCACACTGCGAACGATGAATGAAAATTTTTAATCAGCTAGACAGGGTTCAATAGTTTAATTCAAATTATTGAGAGTGAAAAGTTGAGAACAATAATTTAGAATAACAAGCCACCTTTCAAACAATTGGAGTGCAAATATTATTTATCAAGAGACTTCATCGCGCATACAGAGTGACTTAAGTCTGTAAACTAAACTATACTGATTCAGAGAACAAAATAAAAAGGTTAAACTTTTATTAAATGTCCAGATCTCCTGATTTTATTTACTTAAGACGAGAGTAAATACTAAATATGCATGATAAAGAGCATAGAGGCATCTCCTAGGCATGCGTGCACCCCCGTAGTCCATACCTAGCTTTACACCAGGCGATATTACGGCGATACGCTAGCCTATTTCTAGTAAAAAAAACGAAAGGCTCTACCATACCAAATTTACATCGAGTAACTTTAACTTACCCGTACCATATGAGTACGTGTAAAAGTACCCATCAGCAAGTACCATGCATATCTCGAGAGTCGGCTAGACAGACAGCCTCTTCAATTATGAATAAGCCACGTGCCACAGATCATAAGAACGCCACAATGGCTGAACGACATGATATGTTCTACATGTATGATATCTAGTTACTAGACATCGGATATCCGTACTGTGGTAAAGACCTTGCTACTTTCAAACAGTAGTTAGAGATAACTGATTTTCGTATTTATGGAATGGCTATAATATCTATGCTTTTTAGGTAAGACATCTTGAAATAAAGTTATCAAAAACAAATCAATCGGCTAAATTTAATCTGAAACGTTCAATGCCTTGATCATGAATTTACGCAATTTTGAATAGATAGATGTCGTATCGAGCTGCCATTAGTATGGGCAGATGTCAAGAGAGACTGACTGATTATGACGTACTAATGTCTGATGGTCACTATACCAATACATTGATGGTAGTGTTCATGTTCACCGCACAGATCAAGACGCCACCAATCACAACTAATCACCAACAAGATGACCCAGTAAAAACAATAACAATATCAAATACAAATACAATTACGCATATCAGAATTTGTTCGTAACCTTCAAAACCTCAAAAAAATAACTAACAAATAGAGTCTAAAAACACTTAGATAAAAAGTGTGAAGGATACTCTAACGCAGCGTCTCAAAAATGACTTCGGCGTTGCGACGTTCCTTAATTTGTTCCCCCTTCTTGAAACAAACATTTGAGTGGGCTTCTCACCGAACCCCTGCTTTTGGAACCACTCTGATGTACTCTGAGCCATCAAGAACTCCTTATGTATATTTACACTGCGCTTCAATGTGCGTAAGAGCTAAGTCAACTTTCCGAGTAAAATTAGGCAACCTTGAAATTCTGAACTTGAATTTTTGGCCCTGTTTATTATCTGAATTTTCGGCCCTGCTTATTATTTGAAGATTGCTTGGAGAGGATGTAATGCTTTTTTCTTTACGTCACTGGTGCTTTTCTACTTACTTGTTTCTTCTGTGGCATAACCGACCATTGTACGCCATTCGCCCCATTCAAATGCGAACGGTGATTCTTGCTAGCTAAGAATAATGAACGAGTTAGCAGTTAGTTCGCGGCAAAAACTGGTGGATGTGGCGGGGACTGTGCCATCTGCGCGTCCGAGAATCGTTGTTTTTGTCGGGTATTTGTGTGCCGTGTGTTTTGCCTTTAATTTTGTATGGAACTTCCACGAATCGCTTTGGTAAATGGTTATATGTCAATGTCAATAGCTCATACGTTGGAGGTGGGGAGAGTTACGATTAAGCTGCGATAAAACATAAGTTTTTCCACTATAATATTATCTGGCCTGACCTTTTGACCGATTAAAAGGCTTAATTCTTAGCCACTGGACTGTCACCCACCACTTTTAATGACACCGCATTAACGACATTTTGTTCCGCATCTACTGTAGCTAGTTCAGCTACCAGCGTTCACGCCCCAAAACTCATTCTATCACTCTCACTGACAATCGCGATGAGAGTGACAGAATGAGTTAACATGCGAACAGTTAAGCAGAATCTAAGGTACGCTGGCCGTTCTACTTCTTCATATTTCTATGGGACAAAGCAATGGCGCACAATGGTAATGCCCACCCTCGAACGAAGCGTCGGGTTTCAAAGTCCTCCGATCCTACACAAAAGGTTGTAAGGGCTTGTTGAGGGTCGCTCAAGTTCACGTCTAGGTCTAGTTAAATGATCTTTGTTAAGCTTTTTGCAAAGGGCAAGGTTTAAATTGGATTTTATTTAATTACTGAAGGCCTCATTTGCAAATAAAGGGTTTCCTGTTACTATATGCGCTTTGCTATAACTCAAAATGGCAGTTGTTCAAATTAATTTAATCAAACCCTTACACAGTTAAGTATAGTTTCTAAACTAAAAGAGCCAATTTTTATGAATATGTGACAGGAGGACAATCTCCAAAAGTAGTGAATATCGAAAAATCTTTCAACAATTTCAAACGGATGAAATCGGAACAGTGATCTTTGAAGTTAGACAACATTCATGTGTCGATACGATAGGGAAACGAATGCTCCTGAACCAGAATTCACTCCACACGACAAATGAAAGAATGCAGCCTCAAACGAAATCGGGGCCATGTGGTCATACGACCCTATTCTACCCCTACCACCAACACTGAGTCTTGACACACAGATAACAAGGGTCAAATTCCCACCACAGACATCGCCGTCTACTGTTATGGTATTGAGATACAAACGAATCAATTTACAACAAACAATACACGTGTTTCTGCTGAAGCGTTCAACGAAACGCGCAATCCGAGACTTGGCGTTAAAGCCATGTGACCGTATGACAAAGGTGGGCTATTGTTATAATTTTATTATAATTTAACCATAATTTTCTCATCCGTGTTTGCATAATTATGTAATGGGAATTAAGATGTTCGCCTCAAATATTCAAGCAAGCAGCAAGTTTAAAAACTTGAAGATGTCTTGAAGATTTCCCCGCGTAGAAAGCCAATTAACATTAAGCTGTCTCATGAGTCATATGTGATACATACCTCTTGTTTAACTATTCTATCTACTTATTGGACAGACAAAGTGTAAACATCAAGCAACTTGTAGTATACATGTTGCTTGTTCTTCTCGTTCGCTACTTAATAACTAAGCAACATATCATATCGAAACCTCGTCAAAACACGCCACCGGACAAATCAGATCACGTCACCAAGTATACAACGACACCGTCGCAACTCAAGTACCGTTGGACAACAAAAACTGCCCGCGACCAATCAGGACAGGACCGGCTGACAGCGTCGACAAAAAGCGGCTCCAATTTTGAGAAGTCCGACGACTTTCTGACTACTCTTTCTGTTTAATTTTTATTTATACTCGTATTTCTTTGCAACAATACACGTGGAACTTATTTTAGTATGGACCTACCACCGTACCTTGTCTCCAAATAGGTATATACCATCCCAACTTACTCCATAGCACACGACGCCCCTAAACAGAGCATCATCAGGGGATGTGGAGGCTACAACGGTTGGTTCTCGACAACCGCAAAGGTTCACAAGTAATAATGATATCCGTAAAATAACGCCTCATACAATATATTATACTCTTTCTGTATTGAGTGAAAGCTCCGAGGAGCTACTGACTGCCCTTTCTGCGTCAAGATTTCTTATAGCGGTATTAGGGTTTGATGATTCTACCCCTACAACAAAATAATATCAAGGCATGTTTTTGATAACTTCAAACTTACTACTCAAAGCTAATTGTTCCTGTTCTTAAAAAAATATAAGATAAATTTAAATTAATAAATTAAAATAATAAATTTCTTAAAAAAATATAACAGCGGTGATAGCCCAGTGGCTGAGAATTGGACCTTTTAATCGAGGGGTCCGGGTTCGAATCACAGTGGCACGCACCAATGACTTTGTAAAAAAAAGTTATGTGCGCTTTATAAAATTAAATATCACCTGCTGGTGAAGGAAAACATCGTGAGGAAACCTGCATGCCTGAATTCAAAAAAATGTTCTCAAAGGCATGTTAAGTCCACCAACCCGCAGTAGGTCAGCGTGGTGGACGGCAGCCTACATCCCACACATTGTGAGAGGAGACCCGACCCTGTAGTGGGTCATTAATGGGTTACTGACCGACTTAAAAAAATATACCACATAAACGAACCCGTAAAACACCTCAAATTACTTCTATCCATGTATGCTCTGTAGTACTCCGTACGTCAGTTTGTTAAGTCGCTTAAGATTTAAAAGAAAGACATTAAAAGGAGAATTTGTACGCAAACCTAAATCCAAAGAGCACGCATAAACATAGGTACCTACTCGTAATAAAAGCCGCATAAACATGATCGCACATAATGCCACACATGGTCGCGATCACATGCGAAATAATACCACGTGTGTACTCTATTCAAATTCACGAGAACTGAAAACAAAAAGTGTGGGCATGCATTTAGTGAGAAACTGAAACGGTAGCTGTCCATGAATGGAAACGCCACGCTTGAGTAAACGCGAATGAATGTGTAGTAGATAATCTTAACATAAACGGTAATATGCGTTGAGAACGATTCGAAAAACGTGAGCAAAAACTGAAATTACTTTTCGAGACTGTCACTGAACTTGCTAATATACGAGTAACTGCCGTGATAACGGTTATATTAATAGTTTGGTCTACGTAATATGTATGACGATCATTCATTATGTACTACTTCTACTTAATGATAAGTTAAAGTCTACAGATATCGACTTATTGAGATATATAAAATACAAATTTTAAGGAACCTCTTTATAACACAAGGGAACACAGCTCACGATCACAGTTCATAAGCAAACTTATCACATTTAATACCACTGAAATTAAGTATTTGTCAAGGTTTAGGACCTAAAATACTAACTACAACTGGAACAATCGGAAGAATCAGAAGAAACCGCTGTAATCGCAATATATCTGTACAAACACGCGAGCATAAATTTGCTAACGCCGTCGTAGTTATCTCGCCACCGCATTATAATAGCTGCAGGTGCCATAAATGTTTGTTTCGAATAACAAGTTATACCTGATGATCACACAAATGAAAAAAAACATCAAAACAGTACACCTGGCTGTACGGGAACATCCGCCAGATGCAGGAAACGCATTTAAGACGGGGTAAAGATCTGCTATTATTCGAGCAGCCTATATTAGTTGCGGGATAAAACAAAGAGACTTACTCTTAATAATTGAAATAAAACAACAAGATTAAATCAAAACATTCTATCGATAGGCAACTTGGAATTCATCATTGCTCCAGTCTATTGCCGAACCTGACTACCATCCACAAAAATTTTGATAAAATTTTAAATTTACTCCAAAGAGAAAAGGCAAAGTTAAAAGGCTTAAAAGGAATTCACTTGATAATATTGAAGATCCCATAAACCTTACAAAAAAGAAAAAGAATTGCCACAATCCTGATCAAGATCAAGGAGTGAAATTATTTCATAATCTTATGAACCCGTTAACTTAATTTCACTCCTTCCTTCCATCCTTAAAAAAACTTACAATGAAGAAGAAATAATCGCCATAATTCTATTTGAATTTCAAATTTCAAATTACATTAATCATTAAAAGGATTACAAATCTACAGCCTCACGCCATCACACAACTGCATAAAGAAACCTACAACAAAGCAAAATCACCAAACAACTCAACGGAATGATTACCACAATCAACTCTTCGGCTTAGCCATCCCTTGTTATACAAATCCGATTACAATTTCACCTTCAAACTGCGAAGCAATGACAAAAGTTCAAAACACCGAAGGGTTGAAAACAAAATACCCCAAAAACAAGGCGAATGAATACGAAGAAACGTTTGCGTTAAAAGAAAAGGGCAACAGCCTATGTAATTACGACCGAACAAGGAAACGCGATCTGCGACAATCAGAAGACATTCAAACCCTCGCAAAATTCGGAGAACAGGAAAACTGGTGTGACTCATTCAGCCACCTGTCGCTTTTGGGTCGATATTAAAAGTTGCATAACAAATTGACACAATGCATTCCCACAAAGAATAAACAGGACATCTAAGACAATATTTTTTTTCAAGTGTATTCGTTCCCGGCTAGGAATATCGATTTTTCGAAATTCCAATGATGCATATTTAGTGTTCATGAAAATGGGGCCCGAGACTCCTTTGAGTATGTACTTTTAGCTATTCCTCATAGTTTTGGATTTCATTATACACACACCTTTGAAAAATTCATCCTGGTTAGAACACGCTGGCTTGCAACACGGATCTTAGAACGACCACGATACTTATTACTTTTTATTATGCAATCAATTATGTTCAACAAACTGTAGTAAGAATTGATTTATTCTCTTTGTACTAACTAAGTAACAGCTTTAAACGCTGCACGCTTTAAGGATGAAACCTTAAAAGGACAGTTTAATACACACTTCCCATTTACGACGAACAGGAATTCTAAGGAAAGCTAATCTACAGCAATAAAAGGGATCGACTTAATGTCAGTAATCGCAGGACTGACATCCATTAGGACTTAGTCCTACACTATACAAGGTATGCTCCCAAAGTACTTCCTACATAAACCGGTATAGCAGCTTCGAAGGAGACGCAAAAACTATGATACATTACCGACCGAGACTGGTGCCTAGAGGCAAGAAGTGAGAAGCCAGCAATGAGGCGTCGATGGACATGAAAGCAAAAGCCTCGTATACAGTGATGGGAGATGATTTGAGCGTATACGAGCGTTGGAGACAATGATAAAGCGATCAAAATGTGTTGCTAATTATTAATAATATCCAAAGAAAAACCGACGTTGGTGCTCATCTTCGCAACACCAATATTAACTGCAACAACATGCTAACAGCAACTCGGTAACATGTTGACGCAACCATGTTTATAAACAAATTTTTACAATGCTACTACGAGGCTAATACTAGGCTTAACAAGGTCGGAAAATGCTTCGGAGATTTTTAGTAAGTGGAACAAAATAATAAATATGGAGTATTTTACAGAAAACTGACGTGCAAGTCATCAGTTGACCTGCTATGCTATACTATACTCATGAGGACTAAAATAGACGCCTCAAATAAAGTATCTTCAGCAACCACAACTCATCGAAACACATGACGACAAACATACGATTATAAGTGTTAGCGACAATCAGCTAGGTGCATCATTACCACAAATATCTAACCAAAACGCTATCTAAAATTTAAAAACTAGACGCGGTTGCGGCATAGAAGGCAGAGAAAGGCATTCAATCATGCACGGAGCATTTTTATACCATGAACATCGCATCCGCTATCACCACCGCGTAAGCTCCTCACTGAGAACGAAGCCTCAAATTGCGTAACCGACGGTGAGCAACGAACGCACGGCCAATGACCGTTTACAAAAAATCTCAGTACTCGCTGTTTGTGAGTTCCTATCTAAACTGTTTGAGAATGTAATCGATCACAGATCGGAGATCAAGTAGGAATGCCTTTCGCAATTTTTCCACTGACATTTCGATTTAAAAAGTTAGACCTAAACCTTCATATGGCCTTACGCTTTTTTTAACTTTTTAAGAAATATACACAATATATTTACCATATATGTAGGTACGTTAAACGTTCAATAAGAATAAACGAGAATTTCTAAAGCTGGTAATGAATAAAGATGGAATAAACAATGCCAACATTAATTAACAACTTCAACTAGTTAGAGTATTACGTATGTCATTTTGTACAACTATTGAAATACGACGAGAATCGCAATTTCAGTCCAATTCTATTCCCCAATACGGGAAATTTTACCGTCGACCAAAATATATATACTAGTAAAGCTATAGAAAGCGATCGTGAAATATTTTCATGAATTCACAGAAATTGATCTATAGAAAGACCATTTCGCAACGGTCCATTCAACCAGAATCAAATCATTGTAGGAATGATACGATTCACGATGGCCATTATGCAATTTAGAAGCAGTTTCGCTCGCTTGCTATTGCATTGGAAGGAAGGACTTTTTGTAATCCAATTTATTCAATCTTTTAATCAATCCTGATTTGTAAGAGGATAAAAAGTCAATCTACAAAGTATAAACGATACTTGTGATGATAAAGCAATTTTGTATTTAAGCGCAGATGCTTTGAAAATAACAGTGGTGTGAGCATGAACACTATCGTCATGGTATTCGTATAGTTAACGTGTGCCATAAGTATGCGAAGATGTCAGACAGACATACATATATTATGTATAATGTATATGACATAATAATGACCGACGTTTACTGAACGAATACTTTGATGACAGTATTCATGCTCACGGCACTGTTATCATAATAATAGCCACAAAACTATTAAGGAAAGAAAATAAAGTTATTTTAGTTGCGTTTGTTAAGTACATACGATAGAACGTGCTAATGAATCATGTTATCAGTATACAAGATAATAAGAAAGAGGTCACTAAGCCAAACTCACATTATGACATTGATGAATTAGTGTAAAATATACAGAAATATCATCGTGAAGTGAAAGCTACAGCATCCAATCATCAACGTGATGTAGCCATAAAGCAATATTGCGAAATGCTTGGAGCTGTTGTTGACAAAGTACTGGAACTACGTTTCGTGGGCACGTCAAACTCTGCGTTGACATTGGACTATAAAGGAAACAGTGCATGATTCGGTAGTAATCATTGTAACGATTATATTTTGACAAAACTGTTTTTACTGACCTAAAATTTTAGGTTTACCTAACATTGAAAGACCTTGTTGACGTTGATACATTTCGTGTTAAGATTTTACAAATATTTTAAGGATTTGAAAGAAAATCAGATTCAGACTGCCCACAGCTTGTTCTTGAAACTAGACACTAGTCAGACTATAAATGTTACTCCCATCCAAAAGCGAACAAAGAATAAAGAAAGTTGAAAATACAACACAAAACGGTTACTGATATAGGCAACAACTACTCGTAAAATACGAGTGTTTTGGCAACCAAAAAATAGACTGCCAGATACCAGATTGTTAAACAAGTTCTAAGGATCACGCTCATCGTTATTCTATTGATACAGTACAACTAGATGACACAGTTACTACGAACTTATTTTTAGGTTATTTTAGGTTATCATCGGTTTAAATTAAACAAATTCACTTCACTTGACTTCAAAAGCACGATAAAAATAAATAATAGGCACAAGTAACACAAGGAATATAATGAGTGTAATTAGGTTAGATAATTCTAAAGTATTCGCTGCAGTTATTAACACCAATTTGTATTTCAGCGATATCACCCTTCAACAAAACAAAGCTGCGGTAAATACGAATAAAGGCTTAACATTACTACAAATATCATATTTTGTTACCTATTACTCATCAAAATACAATATTCAAAACAAACGATGATTTAAATACCATAGCATAAATGCTTGATCTACCTAAAATTCTAAACCGACGGAAAATCACACACCCATAACGCAGTGCATATCGCATAAAAATGACAAAATAATCATGCAACGTCTAAAATTACAGTGCAATTTACATGCAGGAATTGCACATCGAATGGTGCGTAAGGTGCGTGGTCGCCGTCAGAGTTATGACGCCATTACCGAGGCGACTCACGGTAGGCGATTCCCAGAGGCAGATTTGTATTCTGTTCGCAATGTCAGCTGTAGGAACTGCCGTCTCCTTCGTAACTAATGGGGATGAAAAGGACGGGAACACCGGAGGATGTTAGGAAATTCCATGCCTTGTGGACGTGCAATTTAAAGTTTTGTGCTAGGTTAAACGAAATTGAAGGAACAATTGAATTGACAAGGTGCAATTCTCTTGAAGTACTACTATTAAAATAACAATTTACATTTCGGTAAAGGGTTGGGATTGGTATTTTAACTTCAAAGGGATGAAAAGTACGGGAACACCGGTGGATGTTAGAAAATTCCAAGCCAAGGTTAACCAAAACTTTAGGAACATTATAAATTGACGAGTTGCAATTCATTTGAAGAAATACTATTATAGAGAAAGAAATTTCTTTCTTGATCAAGGAATCGGATTTGCCGGGCGAACTTAATTACTAAACTTTGCGGTTACCAGATGATTCGCAGAATATTAATGCCCCTATTATTATGAAAGCGCCGTACATAATATTTGATAACCGTAATCTTGATAAAATCATTGCTACTGGAAGATCTGACTATAAATGTCCAGCTTGTCTCCAAATATTAAGGGTTTTGGGCCAAAGGAATTATCTGCTGATATTGTTTCTGAATAAAACCTTTAAATATTAGGGCGGGCCCTATCGTTGCATCAATGTGGCACCTATAGATCTATGAACGCTGCTGCAATATTCCTCACCTTCTCATGCCTGATGAGGTAGCTGATGATGACGTCCTTCTTCTTCTCTTTCTCCTCCGCGTGGCAGACGCCGATGTTGAGTCCCATCACGATGGTGCGCAGGAGACCGCCCTCGACCGCGTCCCACAGGTACTTCGGCGTGTAGCACATAATGGCCTGCGAACACAAATTGACTTTAAAAACACGAAATAAGTAGTCATCATGGGTAACTTTAAATCTGTTTAATAACTTGGGACACGGCATAAAGAAACGAATTAAAGTTTTTAAATAACTAAGTATTGAAATTTTGGTAGACAGAGCCATTATACGACATAAGGCGAAAACGCCAGAATCTGTTAATAAAAATAGACACTAGACAGAAACAGAAACCAGAGGCCATAAAGCCATAAAAAGGAAGTTTCGACGTTAACAACGTATAAAAGTTCAAAGATACCCAAAAACATTCAAAGTTAAAGAAGTTATAAGTAACATTATGTAAAATGGTTCTGAGTAAAAAGTTATAGATAGGAAAGTAGATAAGGTTAATATAATCTAATTTAATTAATTTGTAAGACTAAATTAAGTCTACGCAAACGAAAATTGTTTACAACCGTTACTTTTCATACTTCTACTAGGTTCGTTAAACTATTTGGATACGACTCACTAGGTCATACACCATCTAGCGTGATTTCCCCAATAATTTCGTCTACGAATGATTCATACGAAACACAGCTTTGTTTACAACCGTTACTTTTAGCACTCCTACTCCAGTTTCAGGTACCTACCATTTACTTGTAGGTCATTTACTCGTGACGCAGTAGGTCATACACCATTTAGCACGTTTCACGTCAGACGCCTCGTAATAACCAGCTGTAGTTGAGTACCGTTAAAGTACCGGCCTTACCGAATCTACTGGTACATTGAGGCACAATCGTACCATAATGGTTTCATTGTGACTATATGATTGTTACCTTTTTCTATTTAGTTTTATTAGCATGTAACTGCTATCATGTTTGAATTTGAAATGTTTTAATTTTGACAGATTAACGTAATGTTGATAGGATTGGATATGAATCGTTCCATATCGGCGTCAATGGCATTAGCAACTTCCCCGTAAGTAGCCCAATGCGGCTCTCAATACGTTGACATAATGTGAAGTCATTACTAACCTGTAAACATGATATTTCTATTTTTGTCACTTATTTGATAGATATTGGCTTTTGTGTATCCAATTTCCAGACCCACTATTATACACCAAGTGACAAAAACGAAAGATGTGCTAATTAGTTACTCTGTTATATTGGTCAGTAGCGACGTACTAACAAAGTGATCACGACGTGCAACATGTCAACGTATTGAGAGCCGCATTGGACATTCAGGCCGAGTACCCTAACGGTATTGAACTATAGCTGGTTTGATAATATAATTAGACTTCCTTTTTTTCTATTGGGCTAATTTTTTGTTGCTTGGACAGGACTGGAGCTATTATGAAAATGTCCGACCGAATTCACCGCGCGCTCGCAACTGAATTAGTAACTAAATTTAGAAAAGTGCAATCAGAAGCTTCTAATTAGCTTCCTTTTTGAGATTCTACTTACGTTCCAGAATAATAAGACTTCTTTTGGGCGTCTATAGCTAAAGCCATGTTACCAATATTAAGCGTCATATGTTTGTTGCAATGAACTCCTGGATTGAATCAACCATAATCATGTAAACTTATTTAGTGCACTGCCAGTAAACGAAATAGCTCTTGCATTTTCCGCATTTGGCAAGGATCTTCTTAATACAATTTCAACTTAGTGTCTCTAACTAAATGGCAAATATTTAACAGACACAGAAACATAGAACTTGCAAATGTATGAGATGAAATCCGAAGTGTCTTTAATGAAAGACTCACTCTCAACAGCATCTATCATTTAAGAGTTCCTCTGATTGCCGCTTATGTCACTGCTTCCAATCGGCATGAATGAATCGTAACTAGGATTGATTCTACAATTGCAATTTGCGGTTATGACAATACCATCGTTGGTCGGTAAGTGGGCGCTAAAATTAATGAGTCACGCACGTATAGGTAGTTCCGTTTATAATTTAAATGACTCAGATTGCACACGGAAATACTGCAAAAGCCTATACATATTTTCAAGAGGTAAATTGAATAAGCAGTCTGTGCAAAAAATCAGATGATTTCCTTCTACCGACAACTCATTAAAATATCTTTTTGTCTAAGTTTTTTGTTTAAAAAATACCATTTTTGTATGTTCCATTGTTCCACTTCAGTAGATCGCAAGCGATCGAAAAAGTTAAGCAACGTCGGGCACGGTCAGTATCCGAAATTGTGATCGCCAACGGCGAATTACACGAGCGCTTCTGTGCCTCAGATGGCACGTTAAGCCGTTGGTCCAGTTGTAATTGACAAGATAGCTGTCGTTAAACCTTGTCGGAGGCCCAATGGGCGGTTTGGAAACATCCAACGACGGTTGGCCATTGGCCCGTTACTCCACCTATCCGCATTGGATCAGCTTGGTGGAGCATGATCCAAGTCTCACAACAGTAAAAACGAGCCACAAAATGCAGCCTGTGCTACTGTTCTACTGTTCGGCACGGCCCTTCCCAGATGGAGGCCTGGGATATACTCCACCACGCTACTTAATTACGGATCTGTCAATCAGCTTCCATCTATGATGATACGATACAGTCATAGTTTGTCAACGCATTAATAAATCACGTCGATTGTGTTCGGTCTTTGTAATCCCGCGATCGTAAATATTTATATTACGATACGGCCGAAGCAATATTATGTTTAGATAGTGGATCCTCATTGTGATACCAGTCAAAGCTGAGTGGTTCGACAGAGCACGACCACTTGGCTGTAACGTGAGTCACATGTGATACATACCCATTGTTTAACTATTGTAAAGTAAAAAGTAAAAAAAATAAAAGTAAAATTATATTTATTTGACACAAAAAGTCTATTTATTTGACAGGCAAATGTTATGTTTAGGAATTTCGTGGTTTTGGACTCTGCCACGTAATTACAAGGGCATTACAAAAGTAAGACAATAGCAACACGACACCCACCTGAAAGAACAGCACGAAGCACACCCACTGGTAATACGTATAGTATTTCTTCTCCTGTGAGCTGTCATACTCGTTCATCACACCTGGATGCGCCACTTCCCTTCCCACCTGTAACAATCAAATCAAATTAATACATGAAATGTACCAATAGACGTGACCTTAATCAAACCAAGTGTGGCGACTACCGTCAGTGGTCAAGAGATGGCGTCACAGGTACCCTGAATCACGCTATCAATGTTTTCTACAACGTTTACATGTAGATATACAAAACCAAAAGATGACGTAAGCGAGCCACGGCTGTTTCCCATGAGCTAACCTACAAAGTTTTGACCTCAAATAGAATTAGTCTCACAACTAGATGTGTCCAAAAATATTATGCTTTCACCTACAAATGACGAAACTGTTTACAATAAGAAATCTCTCAAACATTGTCCTAATAGCTAAAAATTTTGCGTTCTAACTCCAACGCACATTTCCATATTTCGAAGTCAAGTCAATTACTCCATTTCTGCATGCAAAACGAGAGCATGCTATTATCGAATGAAGGCGTGTCCTTACGTGTGTACGGTACGTGGTACGTACGTAGCGAGCGTGACGTCACAACTACGTAGCGCAGCGCAGTCTGATCAATTAATCACGCGCGTATCGGAATATTTCACGTTATCCTAGCAGGATATTGCTCACAGTATCCTCAATCGTGTTGTGAATCAACCATAGTAAGTACATAGAATTATAATCAACGGACTTCTAAGAGCACAAAAATTCAGTTATTAAGTTCCTGTAGTAAATTTGTCTTAAAATTCGACTATGAATGCCAAGGTCATTCGAAATATAGTTCAAAACCAATGGGGTAATCCCGAACATAAACCTATGAACAAAAATCAGATGTGATCTTCAAAGTACTTTGATATTATTTATGTCATTAACGTACGTATGAATAAAAAAAATTCCGTAAGTTAATTCCCGGAGTGAAGTGGGTAAAGTGACGTCATGTTGGAACGCAAAGCTTGGAGGAAGCTTGGAGGAATGTAACGCATTGGTGATGTCAATAATACGTTATTTTCTTTGCGAAATGCGTAAAAACAGAGAGAAAGCCTTATTTCTCCAAAATTTCAGTTACTAATGAAAATTAACTTCACTGAATTCATTTTAAACGATAGCAGCAAAAATATCATATTTCTCCAAGAAGGGTACTTTTTCAGCCGTTCGAAATGAAGAACCAACCATTTCTTGCGTTACCTTGATACCTACAAATTCAGATCATCGTTCCCAGCATTCATGTTTACAGTAGTGCTGGCTATCGGCCAGGTTATTAGCAGTAGCAGCCCTTTTCCTTTGTCACTATTGTTCGACTTCAAAACGTGACTTGGTTTTGTTATCATTTGTCTCGTTACGGTTGTGCTAAGAGTATCTTCATTTAATTTTTCTTAGATATCTCATTTTGGTGTATGGTGTGGGTTTTTGTTTACTGTTAGTAGTTTGGTAATTTATTTTATTTATTTTGCAATGGTGGACACATTGCCATTATTAATGTCTACAAGTTATTCAATCGTTAAATTTGTTTTTGTGTTAAAATTGTTATTGTGTGCAAAAACACGTCACTGTGTCGCATCGGTAGACGCTGAGCCTGAATGTAACCGCAGAACGATTACCTCGTGTTGTCGAGCAGTGATTTAACACTGTTTTGCGGTCAGTTGGGTAATTGTATTCGGGTCGTCCAATGTGGTAGACTGAGGCTTTTCAACTTATTTCGGTCCCTTGTTGCTAGGAGGATTTATGTTGGTGGAATATTCGAATTTAAAGCAGTAACTTATTTCTATTGTTTATGGATGCTGTATTTTAGGGACGAAATTGTTGAACGGATGGAAAGGTGAGGAAGGAGTGCAAATATGGCTGAACATACTCGTATATGGATTAAATTTGGTACACCTGGATTAATACACATTTTTGTGTCATATTCTGAGAATTCTACATGTACGAAGTCGTGGGCGGAAGTTAGTATATTATAAAAGAGACTACGAAAACTCCCAGGCAAAATCCAAGTAATTATCTAAAGTCAAAGTTGTCACTGGGGGTCGAACCAATCAGCTCGCGAATCTCGACCCGGCACTGGTACAAGAGTGGGCAATTGAGCGGTGCGGGCGACCGAGTAACTGCCCATTTCCTCCTTCAACCACTTGCCACTTGGCGAGCTTCAGTGTCCATTACCGTCCAAGTCACGTGCCTATCAATATTAAGTAGCAGTATCGCTTACTTGAAGTGAAGTGAACACTTGACAAAAAGTTTAGCTATTATCTATAGACCTGTCCACAGAGGTGACGACAACCGATGAACCAATCGCGTGACCCGCAGCGCATTCAGTGTCAATCCGACCAATATTGTGCTCACGACTTATGCCGACTACTACACCACTCAATGCACACTATCTGTCTTTTTCTACGTTAAGCTATTTTTACTTTATGCAAACTAATTTATACAATGGTGTTTATTTAACTTATGGTTTGCTTCTAAATAAAGCGTATTCTGTATCTTGTCTCAGCTTTACTCACCTCCCTCGCAAACGCGTCCGGCATGGTGAAAGTGGACGTGATCCAGCAGAACGTGTTCACCACGTTGACTGGCAGCCCGCCGCCCACGATGCACTGAATCGGCTGCCCCACATACTGCGTCGCTGTGATGATCACCGAGCAGGTGAGCAGCAGCACCGTCGTGAACACGTTGTGCAGCCTGAACACCGCGTTGTCGATCGTTATCGGCTGGTACTTGAAGTACACGCTCAACCCTCCTAGTAACTTGAACATCTTCGTTTATTTCTTCTCTTCCTTCTCTCTGTTTTGCCTTCTCTCTGCTAAAGCATCGTTCGTATAATGCCGCGGAATGTGCGTTACGCTTAAACTACTAAAAATCAGTCTTGTAGTAATTGATTCGAGATATCGCGGGAATGTTTGCGACGCGAGATTATTGTCGAGATTCAGACTGGTACCTGTAACAAAGGAAAATGTTTTTAGAAACCAAATTGATGTACAAATTTACAAATCATAGGGCACTGTTGTAATAAAGTACTCTGTAAGAAAAGATTCAACATAAATACAATTTAATAAGTCTAATTGATCACGAAATTCCATTGGAAAATATTATTTAAAAAATATGCTCTCTAAAACCCGTTGGAAAAATTGGTTTGCCGTGCTCTAATAGAATTACTTAGAAAATTCAAATTCAAGTCAAATATACGAATGCTATAAACAATATTCCTGAAAATGCTCCATACAGTGCACGCTCTTACATAAACCCGAATTTTACCCAAATACGAGAAAACCAATTCAATTTATGCAACCTTTCATCGTTCCCGCAGACCGATACGATACCAATACGCTTTATACGGAGTTACGGAGCTATGAATAAAATATGAGAAGATTTATCGTTTTTGAAAACTGTTCATGAAACTGACATGATCGATGCTAGTAAAGTCGCAGATTCATTGCCGGAGCGCAGAAAAGCGATAATCGTAAATGTCTTAGAATATATTCTGTATAATACGGCATTAACTTAAGCGAAGGTTAAAAGCATTTTAGAAAGAAACTTTAACAACGTTTAGACAAAGATATCGAAGAAACTAAAGAACAAGCGTAAAAGATAGTTTGAAATATTATGTTAGAAGATATAACGCATAAAGTAATTAAGTAAAATACTATCAACATTTCATTTTTAACTAACCAACTCCACAAAATGCAACATAAGCTCAAAAGATAATTTATTAATTTTACTTAATTGTGTATGGTTTTAAACAAACGTTATCAAGCACTTTACCATGCGTTTATGGAACACTTGTCAGGTGAAAAATTCGATGAAAGTTCAATGCTCTACTATCGCATAATGATCTGTTGACATAACTACGTTCCTTGTTAAGTAAATTCACTTGGAAAATAAACAAGTTGCAGAACTAAGGGGTGACCACACTAAGTATGGAAATAATACAAGTTTCAAGGACATGTCACTATATGATCTAAAACATCTTATCTCTTTATGCCTCAAAGATACACCAACTTCAACATGCATAACGATTAGTTGTACGAAGTTCAATGAACAGCATGCAATTCTATGAGCGATTGTTCAATGCAATGCGTAATTAGTTATGTGCATATTTCACATGAAAGTGCTCATCTGTGCGTCGCCTTGCCCTCTGACAGTGGGGTTACTTTTGAAATTAATTCCGATCGATCGTCATTGGAATTGTTGCACACTGGCGCCTTGTTTTTCCAATATTAAACGAATATTGCAGAACTAAATGAAATTGTGTAATTTCGTTGCAATCTAGTAGAGTATTGCGTTCTGCGACTGCGTTCAAGAGTACGAAATAATGTGACAGTTCAGATTGGATCGGAATCGGAATTGAAATTGAGATTGTTTTCAAGAGTAAGGCCACAGGTTCTTCATTTCATGTAACTTTGTGTCTATACAGTATTTCATATCTTCTTCAATAACGATGTACTGTGCCTCGAGCATGAACTTACACAGTTTCATATAGTAATCGTATCGAGCTGCGATCGGTATGGGTAGATGTCAAGACAGACTGGCATGTCAAACTAACGACTGAGGTTTACTACACGAATACTTTGACAATAGCGTTAATGCCCACGGCACTGCTGTAATTCTAAAGTCATCTGTTGCTTCGGTGTCGTTAACCCCACGGCCTTGTATGTAGGTCACTAATGAGCAGTGATAGACTGTATAATGCTACCTTCGTCCTTACTTGATAGTGATGGCACGGATGCACCTGTGCCTACCAATAAAACTATACGCGTTTTAACAGTAGAAAAATTTCAATTTAAAAAAATCTTCAAGAAAATATTTTTATTCCGCACTATTCTTTTGTTTGTAAATGTGAGGATGAAGAGTGAAGGAACGCATTGTAAAGAAACAATGGTGTAAGATCCGCAAAACCCACACCACATACGTGGAAGAATGCTAGTTCTAAGATACGACTTTGCACAATTCAAAAAGAACTGTACAAAAAAAATTCGTAACATTTAGTACTGGACCGATTTTGCTGAAGCATTTACCATCCCCTGTTAGAAAAAAGGAAACAAACAAAAAAGAACGATCAAGATTGGTCAATTAGTTTCGGATATATGCGAGGACAAACATATCTACATACATACAAACATACAATACACCCATGAAATTTGGAATACTTCTTTGGAAGCCGTAATAGACCAACATATGTATGTAAATATTGTTCCGTTAATATTACATACATACGTGTCGAAATGATAACCTTTTGAAGTCGGTAAAAAGCTGACAAAAGGTGTGGTGATCATATCAAGTGAGCTAGTAAGTACTCGTAATACATAACACTGATGATATTCAACAATCGGCCATTGAGAAACGGATCTGTTTGCACAACTGAATGCAACTGTACACTTGTATAGAGGTATCAACTCTTCCGATGTGGGACTTAACATGAGATTATAATGATGATCGTTTTTGAACTCCCTGAACTCGGAACATTGGTATTTACATTGGTGATATAATATTGACTTTTAATAATTATTTATCATTACATAAACTTATTTAGTATTAATATTAATAGGCATTCCTTTTGAAGGTCAATGAATCCCAGAGGGAAATTTAAAAACTTAGTATTTTGTGGACGAGTTTTCAACACTTGCTCTAAGCAAATTACACTTTGAAATCCAAACGGAACATCTGCAGTTATTTGCAGAAAGTACTATTATTTGCGCGTCAATAAAAGGTTTCGTGAAAGGATTTTAAATATTAAAGCAAAACAAGCTTTCACATACAAAAAAAGACCGCTCAGCGAACAAAATCAACCAAACCTCACCAAAAAATCGGGTAAACTTTCTATTGTCATTGTCACAGCTATAAAAAGCCAGAAACGTGGTCAAAATGAAAAATCTGCTGTTGAAACACAAAAGACATCTGTCGCTGAAGCAGTGATGTGGAAAACATGGTTTTTGCTAAAAATATCAATTACGCAAGCAACGGTAGGAACCGTGTCAACCGTTAACGTCTAACTCATAGTCAAATAACAGCTAAAAGATTAGGCACATCCAGTAGACGGTGTGAGATCATGAAAACATGTAACAATATAAGCAAACACTTGCAATCGACGAACCTATTAACAATTTGCGCAAAAAGGCCGTAGAATAGATACCTCCTTTCGTAAACTTGAGAGGCTCGACACTTCGTCAATAATAGGAGCATTATGCTGAACAGACCAAAAAGACGGAATGACATGCCATTTTACTATCCCAACAATGTGAATATAACTTTTTTTTTATCTGTAGAATACAGATTTCCAGAATAACAAATCTCTTTCTAACAAACCGAACCTCCATAGTACACATATCATCACTTTCATTTGCGCCTGGTTACTTCGCTCGAGGCTTTTTCGAAGATGCTATGAAGTTCTTTTGGATGAAAACCCCTCTGTTAGTTCTAGTAAAACCCACTTTCGCTCTCACTAGGGTTTTCCATGCCTCCATAGGCAGCATACGCGTATCATTTGCCGTAAGGATGTTGGTTTACTTTTGGTCACGTTCAAACAAATTCCGCAGCCCAAAAATTATTGCTGTCTCACGATGAACACTTCACAATCTAAATACTGACGCAAACAACTAACATAGTCACTGAAGTTAGCAGGAAATTGTTTGCTGCAGTGGGCAGCCTCCGTAGATTAAAAAATGTCTTACCCATACCCACCAAAATATCGCTTGCTCAATCACTGCTTCTTCCATTACTTGACTATGCTGATGTTTGCTATATCGACATTACCGAGGAGCAATTAAACAAACTTGAGCGTCTCCAAAATTTGTGCATACGATTCATATTTGGTTTACGTAAATATGATCACATTTCCGAATTTCGTGCCAAGCTCAAGTGGCTCCCAATTCGACTTCGCCGAAACGCTCATATTTTATTTTTTCTTTACTCTGTGCTATTTAATCCGTCTGCTCCCCCTTACCTTAAAGAACGTTTCCAATTCCTTCACATGACGCATGATCGATCCCTCCGCTCGTCCAAAAATCTTATCCTCTATACCCCTCCTCATTCCACTTCCTTCTATGAAAAGTCCTTTACTGTCACTGCCATCCGCTTATGGAACTCCTTACCTAAGTCCATCCAGGAAGCTAAGTCATTCGATTCCTTTAAAAACTTAGTTAAGGATTATTTCCTTAACCTATGACTTGCTATACCTATGTGTATCCTTCTGTCACACTTTAATTCCTAATTTTTCCCTATCTCTCTCTATAATTCCTTCATCACTTTATTCATTTATTTCTGTCTTTCTATTTTGCTGTCGTGCACTCTACCGTATTCTTTATCTGCTTGACTCCCACTGAGATGGTTGTCTGGAAGAAATCGCTTTTAGCGATAAGACCGCCGTTTGTGTTGTCCTATATTTTTATGTTTATATGTCTACAATGTGTGCACAATAAAGAGTATAATAAATAAATAAATAAATAGTCGTAATGTCAAGCAGCTTTCCTTAATGCGCTTAAGGCGTCACTCTTAAACGTTCAAGTTGGCAGTAGGTACACGAAAGTTGTCTAAGACTCGGTTAATCCAGAACCAGACGTACCTGGTACGTACTTACCGTACGGCTCACATATCTACATGTACGGCTGCCGACGAGCATGTAAAATGTGTTAAATTGCACTGACAATGGTACGTGTGTTGTGTGAACTTTTTACGTAGTAAACCAGCGATTTTCAGTTATTTCGTCTGTGTCGATTTCAGAATTAGGTTCAAAGAGGGATAAAAAGTATCCTATATGTTTATTCAGGTGTGTTCATTTGTAGTTATGGTGTAGTCTTCCAGTCCTCCATTTTCCATAATCATCATCTCGGGACCGGAATTCACTTTGGTAACATACAGGTTTTTTTGAATAAGGGATCCTTACGAAAACCCACTCGAAATAAATATTACGGTAGATGTACTTCGATTGATGGTAGGGCGACGCATGCCGCGTCAACTAGTATTAAATAAAACATTAGAAGCATAATTATTTGGTCAGTTCCAGCAGTTGCAGTACTAAAGAGTATATTTTGAGAACCGGATCTAAGTAGACCGAAAGTTTACGAGCTTTCATAAATCTTAAATTGTGCAGCGAGAGGGTTTAGTAGATACTATTTTCGTGCATAATAGGTTACTTACTCGCACTACAGTAGTTTAGGATGTTCTAAATACAGGACTAAGCCCTGTTAGAGAAGCTAGAAACACATTTCCTAAAATTGGAATTTCTACTTAAAGGTTTTTAGGATCCTTTTCTTAAGATCCTTGCGGCAAATTTGCAATTTGATAATTTGCATTTAATCAAATAATATAAGCTCAGCATAGCTATATACGATAAAATTTTTAAACAAATGCTAATTATACTAATTGTATTGAAATGGAAACTCCGAAATAATTTGACTCATTAGCCAAGGTCAGCCTCGTAGGTAAGTAGGTACAGTAATAATGAATGAAGCGTTTACCCTATTAATAAAATGTCTGTTTACATAATATTAGGAGGCTACTATACTATACTATACTATACTATACTATACTATACTATACTATATTAGGAGCTAGATTCTTTTTTACCTTATTTTCTCACCGTATAAACTTTCCTTGGACTTATACAAACGTATCAAAACTAAAAGGAGCCAAATCGGTCCAGCCATTCTAGAGTTTTAGCGAGACTAAATTTAGGTTAGGCTTAATCGATTGGGATGAAATTCAGTAATAACTTACAGGTTGTTAATGATCTGGATTAACAATTATAGTGTAGGTACTTTAGTGCTTTAAATCTCTCTTTTAATCAAATTTTGAAGACCATGCGAATGTAATCGTGGAGAAGGTAGGAAATTGAGAAACAAATCTCTGGATTAACATCTTATTTATTCGACGGTAATGAAAGCCACAGAAAGTAAACAAAAAGAACAAAAAAGAAACTTAAATAAATCTTAACTATAAAAAATATCTATTTACAGAATACAATAAAAAAAAAGAAAAATAATGTAAGTGTTAATCGTGTTAATCGCCTTAGTCCGCGGGAGTAGCAAAGCACTCGCATACAAGATCTCTGGACTGGTTTCTATCTGAACCAAATTCTAAAGACCAAGCGGACAAAGTATCTAGGTTTGACCAGTAGTTACCTAATAAATTATCTTTTCCTCTATGTCATGATATAGTAGGAAATTGAGAAACAAATTGCATTTGGAAAGTTTTCTAAACACAATAGGCGAGGCCAGCCAATGGTTGTGAACCGAATGTGACGATAGCATTCAGGAAGGAAAATAATTAAGTAGCTGAGAATTCATTAATTTGATATTTCATTGACATTAATAAAATAAAATAACGTATCCTGCAAGATTTAATTATTATCTACACAAAAAAGAAATATGAACATGTAGTGGTCGCCTTCTCGAAATTTAACCATAATATCCAGGTCATGATCTATCTGTGTACCAAATTTCATCGAAATCTGTTCAGCCGTTTTTGCGTGAAAGAGTAACAAACATCCATCCATACTCACAAACATTCGCATTTGTAATAGTAGTAGGATAGCAGCAATTTCATCGTCCTCAATTAGTAACGTGTCTATAGCCAGAGAGTAAGGCCTCTTGAAGAAAAATTGTTCTTGATGTGTGAGCAAAGGTTACTTCAGCGTCCTCAATTCGTAACGTTTCAATATAACATTATATTGATAGGTCGTTCCCGCTCATTGGCTGGTATCAATTGCCGGTGATCCCGACAATTGGTCAATTCAGGCTCACCCCGGTGTGACACCAGAACGAACGAATTATAAAACGAAGGATGACAACATACTTGGTTTTGGAAATCGTTCCATTGCGATTTGAAATGAGTCTTTAATTAGTAATAAAGTATCATTTAATAGGTGGTAAAGCTATAGCAGCTCGCTCGGAGAAGTACCATACCTCCAGACTGTTATCCCGTCGTAAAGGCGCACGTTCTTCACGTCTTATGCGACTTATGCGCGTCTCTTATGCGACTGGAGAGGTACGTATGGTTGCCGAAGATAATTTATTTAAGACAAACGCATCCACGCGTATACACGCAGATGCGTTTTCTGTGAGTTGTACTGTGCGTGTTTTCTATATTGCTATACAAATGGAAGTACTTACATACAACGCTAGATCACGCATCGTGTTAATCGCCTTTAGTCCGCGTGATTAGCAAAGCACCCGCATACAAAATCAGATAGTATTTCTTCTCTATTGAAGTTGCATAATATCGGTCCATAGATTGCAGCGACTGCTTAACATCAGGTGGCCTGCATGCCCCTTGGCTTCTCAATTACTAGTACAAAAAAAATCTATAAGTAACCGTCATGAGTCGTGAGCACCGATTATAATTATCAGTGGTAGGGATATTGTATACTTTCGGCCAATGTACAGCAGCCGGAAAAACATGCTGGACCAATAGACGACGCACACTGACGAACTGACGTTTGTCGAACCAATCGTGTGCACCGCAGCGCAGTCAATGTCAAACCGACCAATGAAAGTTCTGCTCACCACTCGTGACGGCAACTATAATAAAGCTTCATATCGACACTCGACAAAAATAAAAGCCCGAGTCTGAAATGAAAACGTCTATACCTAATTATCGTTTACAGTGAAGTCATTTGAAAAGGTATAAAAACACCAATTAGCCCTATTCTACTGGGATAACTTAATTAAGTCCTAGAAAAAGGTTGAAAATTAGTTCCTCTAAATAACAAGTTAGTATCACGCTAAACATTCGGTACATTTCCAATTACAGTTTTTGTCTTGGATAAAAAATAAGCAATTATTTTACTAATTGGTATAGTATAGTAACACCAATGAATGTTTGCTTGAATAATTCAAAACGAAAAATAGGAATAAAATCCTTATAGCAGTTTCGTAACTATGAAATACGTATTATTAATCAGGCTTAATCATTCCTAAATTACCCAGTATTTCCTCGATCCTTTCAGTTTGTCCTTAAATTCTATTTATTTTCCTTAACCTACCACTCTGATCTATTATGGGTTGGACTTCACATGCCTTTGAAAACATGGAGAACGCTCAGGCATTCAGGTTTCCTCACGATATTTGCCATGACCGTTACAACAAACTTTTAAATTTTGTAAACATACTCAAAAAGGCAGTAGTTCATGTGTCTGAAATTCGAAATCGATTACAGAATAAAAGAGATTGCATTCGAGTTGAAATGTGATCAATTGAATTAGTGGTACCAATCATATGACTCTCAAAACCTAGGACCAATAGGGTATTACGGCCTATGTAAAAAATCTTTTTATATGAATTCGTAAGTCATAAAAAACCATAAACAATTGGAAAAAAAAATTTTGCAAACAAATAATATGTAAAAAAAGACTTTTCAATTTAAATTTCAAAAATCCCTGCGGAAACACGGTCTCGGCCGTCTCGGCGCTGCCGCCATGCTTGTGTAAACAATACATCTCAGTAAAGGAAGAAAGTTATACTCCATTGTTTATTTACACTGCTAATGACGTCACGCCGATAGCTTTCATGGCGTATAGCGTTTTTTACATTTGAAAAACAGATTAACAACCCTGAATTTTAAAATTGAAATAATAAATGTATTTTAGAACAGAAACAGATGTAATTTTAGAACAGAAATCACCATTTTTCATTTGCTTTTAACAAAATCTATCAATATTACATAATTTTGGATTTTTCCTTGCATGGTGCGAAATACCCTATTGGGCTGCTACCTATAGGTATTATCTTCAATGCCTCTTGCGAAGCGAATGAAATCTGCGCCAATATCTCTGAATGGCCTATGACCTGACCTTTGCTCCCCATTGTTGACTCAATTAGATTCACAGCGATACCGCTCTTGATTTGCCCGTGTTATGAATACGTTCAGAGGGTTACAAGTATTTTTGGGCAGTCTAGCAACCATTATATAACTTTTATATAAGCTTGGACTACTTATGTAGATAGATAGTCAGATAATACACGTTATTGCACACTCAAAATAAAACACACGACTAGGTGTAACTTTAGAGTACAAGGGGCGGTCATATCGCTAAGAAGCCATCTCTTCCATTCCAGACAACCCTTCGGAGTGTATTGAGAATGAATATTACTTGATTAAAAAAATCTTTTTTGTAATTAAACGAGACATAATAGGCTACAAAGCAGTCATCAACATAGGGGAAGCTGAAGCTAGCGGCCCAAGTACCCACTCTATGTGTTCAATAGTGTGTTTTAAGAAAAATGAAAGCAGCCTAAACATGTAAAATTTATATTGATTAATAACGAAGTTCAATCACCTACTTTTGGCACAGATGAGATCAACGGTATTTACATGTTTTCAAGTAGATACCAACTATCATCGATACTTGTAGTACAAGTGTGCAAAATTATAGCTTAATCTCATTCTATTGGTTGGTGAAAATTACGTTCAAACATTCCATACATGCAAATACGCAGAAACAATAGTTAAAAGGTCATACAACTTCTAAATGAAAGATATGTCAGTAACCTATTAATGACCCACTACAGGGTCGGGTCTCCTCTCACAATGAGAAGGATGTAGGCCTTAGTCCACCACGCTGGCCTAGTGCGGGTTGGTGGACTTCACATGCCTTTGAGAACTTTTTTTTTTCTGAACTCTCAGGCATGCAGGTTTCCTCACGATGTTTTCCTTCACCGTAACAGCAGGTGATATTTAATTTTTATAAAGCGCACATAACTTTTTTACAAAGTCATTAGTGCGTGCCATTGGGATTCGAACCCGGACCCCTCGATTCGAGGTCGAATTCTAAGCCACTGGGCTATCACTCCTATAATGAAAGATATAATAACATATAATGTTGCGTAATTCGTGATATCACTGTTCCCGACCTCGGCCTGATTGATAGATACTATGGGCTAGTGTTACAACGGATGTATGGAGTTGGAAACAGCTTTATTGACAAATCCAATTAATTAAATTCTGCCTCATTTAATCTTTTTGTTTCATTGCTTAATTACTTTACATAGTAGGCGGATTCATCCGAATAACATGAACAGAGTTTGACCCTCGTTACTTATACTACTTTTACTACGACCCCTGTTAAACAAGGGATAGTAGTTTAAGGTGTGTAGGTATCTGAGGGCAATCAATACTAAAATGTTCCTTGTTAAAGAAAAATGTATATTCGTTCAAAGTATCGGGATAGGAATCGTCATCTGATCACAGATTTCTGTTCAACAAATCCATGCGGGTTCAGTGAAAACTTGGCTCCTTTTATTTTAACTTTTTTATTAAAACTTGAAAAATCTGTGGTGGTCTTTCCAACCATTAAAGCCATTCATAAAACTAGGGAAAAAATATCATATTGAAGAAGCGGCAACATGATGCACATGTTGCAGCGTCGCGAGCGATACGTTGCCGCTTCGTCGACAGAGTACCATAGTTTTGTATGTAAGCTGCAAACAGGCGTACACTAAACGTATAATTACAAATACGCGTCTATGAAGCTACGCCTCCGTGGACAGAGGGCCTTAAGGTACAAGATAAAAATAAAAAATAACCAATAATAACAAAAATAACAATGGTATTACTCTGGTAGAAACACACAATATCACTAGTAATCACTATACTACGATAGATACTCCAAGTACCTGATTGAAGCATCAGTGTGCTGAGTGCGAGTTTTGACAAAACATTTTCGCTTGAACGTATCGAGCGCGAATACGTCGATTTCTATGGGATTGAAGCAGCGCCATCTTGTGGCTAAGATGACAAACGGAATTGGCGCTTAGCGTATAGTCGATTAACGCGACGGTGAAGTTACTCGAACAATTTTGTGCAACTCGCACTACGCACACAGATGAGATGTGTATGATATGAAAGTTAGAAAACAATTGAAGCATAACAGCAATTAATAACAATAACAATAATTATTCTCGTAACAATACAAATATGATCACAACTCACAACGTGATAGGTAATCATTATTATTACCTACACTAACTACTTAGATAGCTAGTGAAATATATTTGTATAAACAAACAATAATCGAAGACTACAATGCAACAATTTGATACAAGTTTAAAGAAACAAGTAAAGAACAAAAAGTCCAAGAAAAGAAAGCTAAAAATGTAAGATAAGAAAAGATAGAAAAAAGCACGAAGAAACATCAGCGAATTTCGCAGAATGACAAAAGGATATACGAAGAATAAAAGAAGAATTAAAACTCTGCATCTTTTACCATTTGACTCCCCTCCTTATAAAAAAGCACATTATCCCAAAGAAAGTCTAGCCGGATGCTAGCATCTGCTTTCCAAAGCAGATGTCACAAATTGTTATGAAAGCCCTCGGATTTAGGCATAAACAAATCAAATTCTTCAGTTTCAATTTCAGTTTCAGTCTCTTCATTGAAGTGGTGGTGATCAAAATATTTCTTTGAATAAAAAACAATATGCAAAGAATTGTTAGAAACTTCCATTATTACTTACACCACTCCACTCCACAGTATTCTTGTATATAAAGCTTTCTTACTTTTATATCACTTCTTTAACATCGTTCGTTTTCGACCAGTATCCCAAATAGAGCACAGAATGACAAAACAATGCTGCGCGATCTGGGGTCAGTAGTATCGTTGCCTCGTGTTTAGTAGTGGTTACTCACAACCATTCTATTATTACCGATGCTAGTCTCATTGCGTTCGCATTGTGCCATTAGTAGATGCGGGTGACAACCTTGACTAGTCTGAGTATCGAGTGTAACTGGTAACTTATTGGCTGTTGTTAAGCAGAAAACGCAAAGCGATTAGGGAGCATCCATTAATTGCGTGCGATGATTTTGGCGATTTTTCTACTCCCCTTAGTGAGATGTCGTGAAACTTTGCTCGACTCACGGGAAGTGAGTTCCCTAATTCCAAGTGAGATTTTACAAAATGTGCCTTTTTAATGTAGACCAGGTAATAAATGTTGGTAAGAAACGTGTTTTTTGAAAAGTTTAGAAATCTTTTTGGAAACGGAACAATTTTATCAGACGTCTCTCTTTTAAAAACTTAAAGAAATATTTTGTAAATTGTAGAACCCCCAGATCATAAGAAAAGCTTTTTAAGTCCCCCGTCAAAATATTTCTTGTGTGAATAGAAAACAAACGTTCCAGCTACTTCTATTGGAGAGTTAAGTCTGTAAAGTTTTCAGATGATTATGGTCTACTAAAATTAATAAAAATCCGTTTTAGAGCTTTCCCATACTTTACAATTTAAATACCAGAAAATATTAGTTACAACACACGCAGATATAAAGGCTTACAGGGAAGGAAATAAAGTTTATTAGTTGCAACACAAAGAATGATGACGTATGTCCATTTGAATTGCAAATGAATCGCAATGAACCATAGTCTTCTATCAATGAACTTCTATGGAACCGTGGGTAGTGGAGGATTGACGAGAATATGTGGAATTTTAATTGAATAATGTATTTATTGTAGGAAATCTTAATTGCAGCCTTTAATTCCATAAAGCAACGATAAAATTATCATTTATTTTTCGTATTAATAGAGACGAATAGCACATCGTATTTATAAACTAAACGTGAGGAGTAAAATACACACTTATGACAAATAAAGATTCTTGTATGAACCGCACATAGGGCAAATTTAATACTGTATGCTCTGACGAGTTTACAACATCACGTATTGAGACTACTATCCAACCTCAGTTTCCAAAGTGCCTTTAGAAGGGCATAAGAGAAGGGTATAATATATCAAATTTTGACAAATGTTTCTACCATTTCAAAAACCACGTTTGATCGATGTTTGAACGATTGAAACTAAAGCATGTGAAATTATCCAGAATGATCGCCATAAATACATGCACATTACCTACTAACCTAGTAACAAGGCAATAGTTACGCCGACAGGATTGGAAACAGGTCCTACCTAGCAGCGGTCAAGGCGACCAACTGCAGTGAAGTGCGTCTGAGAAATTGGTTAAACTATTGAAACCTGATTCTTTATCATTAACTGCCAAGTGAGGACTACCTTGGAAACTGTTTTAAGGAGTTGAAAAATCGATGCGAATAGTGATAACTACTGCCCAATATCCATACACATTTCACGACAAACTTGCAGTAAGTTTGACAGTTACCAGACTGCACATACAAAATCTTCATATTGCTGAAACAGGCAAGAATTAATGCCTGTATCACAAACATTACTTTCTTTCCTTCCTTTCAGCCCTTGGTCCTTACGTCCAACAGTGGACTACATGGGCGCCTAATCGACGCCACTCCGCTCGGTTCTGCGCCCTCTGAATCTAAGGTATCCCGCTTCTTCAGGTATCGTCTCCAGGTCGTCAGACCACCTGTTCGAACATATTTTGGACTACGTAAAGGTCACTTCCTGCCATTCACTCCGCATTTCACTCCGCAAGTACAACTCGCCTCGCTATGAGTTCAGTTCCATATTTACCACATTCACTACAAGTGCAGCTCTCAAGATGTCAAATTGGGGCATTTGGAGAAGAATACGCTCAAAACGGGTCCGATTCGCGGTCAAGGCAAGCGTGTCCCGCGAAACGCAGTTACTCGATACTTTGACATGAGACAAACAGGAGCAACGACTACAAATAGACGCCTCATAGTCATAGACGCCACGCCTAGTACCGACTACCTCCCATGTACATCGCCTTCGATAGGAACTAATTCGTCAGGAGGAACATGGCTGCTATGAAATTTGTTCAGAGCTCTTGTACTTAGAGCTTATTTTAGAGATCAGGCCACTAGTTCGAACAAATGGGATATCGCGATTTTGAACTGACCAATCACAAGGCTTTATTTTTGTTTTTCCCCTCCCTCTCACCTCAATGCTTGACTGAAAGAAACCATGACATGCGGTATCTATTAGATTTTGTGGTCGTTGGCGAACTGCGAATGTCTTGCTACTCGTAAGTCACAGACCTTTTACAGCGCATTTCAGTCATTTGGATTCATGCAACCTTTTTTTGAATTAACTGGGCACAGATCCCTCTTCGTAACATTGGGAGAATACTTCTTGCTTCTTACAGCAAGCTCGGTGCGGATTGATGGCATTTGATGGAGTAAGGGGCTAGTGGCAAATTTGTGAGGGATGTCAACCGGGATTCCGATGGGGTTTATCAAATGCTGTCTATCGTTGAGGACCAGATCCACTGGCTTAATGTGTTTTCCGAAGCAGGGAAACACTTTGGACGAAATTCCCGATCCGTGAAATTCTTACACGGGCACGAATAGAATACTTATTTTTAAGAGCTAGATAATTAATGAAAACAATACACAAAACTCTCAGTGGCAATACTGCATTATTACGGACTGTCGTGGTAGACAGGTACTTTTTTTTATAAATAGAGCAAGCATACAGGCAGACGGGCCACCTGATTAATTACATACATTAATTAATTAAATAAATACACTACTTACCTAATTCTTTTGGTCGTTATATTTACACAAACAGTAAAGCTATCATTTAGTTTTAGAAACAGTGGGTTAAGATAGTCGTTTGTTTTTTATTTGACGAGCAAATCGCACCACAATGAACCTGTTACCCGCCAACTAGAACTAAATTAAGCAAATTTTAGATCGTTAAGATGGTTCATATGACAAAAAAATGATAAATTGCTACTTAATTACTTTAGTGAAACTATACACTAGGTGTCAGTTTTTTTAACAGGAAACAATGACGTCAAACTTACAAGGTTGCAGCTAACAGTGGGACCTAAAATTGGATAAAATTAAGTATTTTTATTTATTTATTTATTCAAATTCAATTAAGATAACAAAGCTGACAAGAAGCTATTTCCGTACTGCTTTGCAAAGTTTTGCTTTATATTTGTAATTAGATAGATTCTGCTACTTTTAAAGTGAGATTCACGATAAACGGCTGAACAGATAAGTATATAAATTGTGTGTCCGTAATTTAAAATATGGATTAACATATATTTTAGGATATTAATATTTATCTCGCTTTGTATGATGGGCGAGCAAAGTCTAATAATTATGAATAACTTATTATCTTTTTAAGTGGTTAAGCCGTAGTACCTCGTCCGGTATCTTACCGCCAGCTTCCTAACCCGTCGTAAAGCAACATGTTAATGATGAGGAGTGTTCCTAAGAGAAAACTGGACCCGAGCTAGACATGTCTAATGTCTGACCGACGCATTCCGAATAACGGAGACCTATATACCATCGAAGGCACTATAAGCCCATGTTTGTTATAAACCGTATGTATATCAATTTTGTAGATAGTAGATAGCACTATAGGTCGGGTTTTTTTATAATGCCGACGTTATTTTACTGCAACCCATGAACAACCACTTCATAGAAGACCTACGAAGAAGGAAGCAATAAGTGAACGCGAATTTAAAAAAAAGAAAAAAAGTATAGTGGAAAACTTCAAGAACCTCGTTGCTTCGGCTACGTGTAAATGGCGAAGTTATCTTCCTAAACACGGAACAGGAATTGTATCTACAAAAACTAACATTCCGAGCTGCTTTAGACGAGCTGGTATCGGCGCCAGCGTAGCTAGAGCCTTACTACTTTCCAATCCGCGGTACAGGAAGCCGAGTCTGGCGGGTCAGAGAACGCTAGTCGAAGGTCAAAGCGGACTATAAATCAAGCGGCGGCCCCTCCCGATGCACCATTAAAGGTGATTAAACCGAGAGCAGGATGGACCAAATTATATGGTCTGGCCACAAAACACAGAAAGTACCCAAGTTAAGTTACGTAGTGTGCGCGCTCGAACCCACACATAGACATCGCACACCAACTTTAAATCTTGAAACAGCAGCCGACAGTTGAACCGTAGAAATAGGAAGTATAGAGAACGGCAATAATACCACATTAATTGTTCCGAACTCACCGTAGCTTGTTCAGTTAGGGACATTCACTCCCCCAGCTCATTGATGGAATGACCTGACATACGCTCAGTTTAGCAGAATCTACGGATACAACCACCCACATAGCCGTTCTATGTTCTTCCCATTTCTATGAATTGAACGAAATCTCGTGTAGGGAATCAGATTAATCAGTGTACTGTTTCTATGTGCGAGTTGAAGCGTGTATGAAGCATAACTTCTGTACTGTCGGTTATTTGTGTTGTGACTGCGACTGGCCACAGGGCCACAAAATGCTCTGGGGTCATTAGAAACAAAACAACCGACACGACACGTGCGCAGCGCGCGGCTTTGGGCTCAAAGAAGAATAATTTCGACTTCGATAAACTTCCCTTACGAGATAAAGTAACTCGGAAGGTAAAAAAGCCCATACCAAATTCGTAAACTTTACTCGAAGTTAAAAAATTATAGGATCTTTTAAATATAGAGAAAAAGCGAACTAAGATTTGTGTGACTTCGATTTCCCTCAATATTTCTAAACATTCCCTTAGTTTCCCCAGAAACCACACATCCAACTTATAAAAGTCAACTCATTAATTTTCCACATCATATTTTTATGTTGTATGGCATAGAATTAATACAAGGTCAAACTTGCATTTTATACCACACACATACGATATATCTTGTTTTTATCATCCATGACATATGGCGACATAATGGCCATGTGACACCTGGTTATCAGTTACAAGGAGATCATAATACATTTTTATTTTTTCATAAGTAACTCATGTAATCCTAATACTTCCATTATAAGTATGTTCGTTCTATCTTTACACAGCAGTAAAAAAGTTCAAGTATTTTATTATTTCAGTCCATAAAATATCTAGTGTGGAATCTTACTGATTTTCTTAATGTGAAAATTGGTTGTTTGGTTGTTTATTACTTAAAACAGCTAACTAATTGGATTGAAATTAAATTTGGCACACATAACATTAAGGTTTATAGCATTGTTTTAGATATAGACTAGCATATTATAGCTGAGAATATATAAAGATATATTTTATAGCTTAGCAGGATATAAGGATATTTTATAGCTTATTTTAGAAGTTCTATAGTAAAAATTAAGTAATTAATAATAATATAAAATCGAATATATATAATTATAGTTTATAATTGAAACACGAAGCAATAGCCCTTACAATACCCTGGGCCACTGTAGCAAATAGATAAGTTATTTTGGTCTAAAAACTCATTGCTCTCATAACATACTGTTACATAAGACAGTCGGAAGAATCGGGAAACACATAAGTAGGTATATAGCCGGCCATAAATCACACGACCGCCCGTCGCTGACAGTTATAAACATGACATGCCTTGCAATAGAATCTCAACCCTATGCCTAATAAGTTAAGGTTCAAAATAGCATGGTTAGTCTATAGTTGTTTACAACTTTATTACATTCTACCCTAGTCTATATAGTTCGGGATCGCTCCAGTAATTTCTAGTGTACCTGTAGTCGGGTATAAATAGATGCGTGACGGGCACTCGGAGAGTCATTCTTGGATCAGCGATCGGAGCGAACTATCCAGGCGATAACCAGCGATACTACTGTGATTTAGTGAGTGAGTGAATTAAGTGCGTTCTGTGAAAGTGTGTATACGTGTTTTGCTGTATTTAAAGAGTGGTGATTTGTTGTGTGGACGTTCAATAAAGTACTTGCGGAACCAACTGGTGTTTTCACGAACCCCACCATCCTGACGACGCGACAATTGGTGACAGAAGCGGAATGCCAGTCGTACCGCAAAGTGAAGAAGGAGTGCGAACTCGACGTCAGACGGCTCTGGATGCATCGCGGATGGAGTCGCCTCAGCGAGAGCGCTTGACAACAGTGACGACTACAGCACCTACACCTGCACTCGTGTCGACTGCGGCACCTTCAACCGCGCCGGCCACTGCGACCGCACCCGTACCAGCAGGTACGATGAGTAATCCAGGCGGCTTCGATATGCAGGCCCTGCTCGCTGCTATGCAAGCCATGCAAGAGAGCCAACGCGAAGCCACTGTCCAGTTGCAAGAAAGGTTGCAAGAGAGCCAACGCGAAGCCACGGTCCAATTGCAAGAGAGCCAGCACCAAGCCACCACCCTATTACAGGAGACAATCGACACGAAGCTTGAAGGTTTCCAGGGATTGCTGGAGCACGTAAAGGAAGACGTCGAGACCCTAAAGACGCAAGCGCAAGATCATGCTGCAACTTTAAGCGCCCATGAGCGGAAGATTGAAAAAATGGAGGAAAAGCTCCAGAAGGTTATCCTCGTTGATCAGGAGAAGAAGTTCGAGGAACTGGAGAGGAAGCTGCGGAAGGCCATGACTGTAGGCACCTCCATTACACCTACAATTACTGCTGGAGGTCCAAGGCTAAAAGTCCCCAGTTTCGACGGCTCTACATCGTGGATAGCCTTCAAAGAGCAATTTGCAATGATTGCTAAAGGTAATGGTTGGGAAGAAGAGCAGAGCCTCATGGCGCTTACTCTTGCTCTTCGAGGAGACGCCGCACGCATCTTAGAAAACGTGCCGTCGAATGAGAGGACACTAGAATCGCTATTTGAGGCTCTAGATGCCCGTTACGGAGACAAGCACTTGGAGCATGTATACCGGGCGCAACTAAGAGACCGGGTGCAGAAGCCCAACGAAAATCTGCAACAGTGGGCTACCGAAGTAGGACTGCTGGTACGCCGTGCCTACGCATCAAGCTCAGCACCCATTGAAGAGAAAATTCTGGAGGCGTTCACGAACGGGATAAGGGATCCAGAGGTGAGAGCTATGGTGCGTTTGGGTCACCACACTACCATGAAGTCCGCACTGGCGCATGCACTCGAAGTGGAGGCAGTCCGCAATGACTATAGAACTCACAGAGTTCGAGAAGTAGTTGCTGCAATACAACCTCGTAGTGGACCCGTATGCTATGGGTGCGGTGAACGAGGTCATATACAAATCAGCTGCCGGGCTCAGAAAAGACAAAGGTTGGTGTCGACGGCTACCCAGGTCGACACTCAGGAACTAAATGGCGCCAGGACCGCGTGGCGGGCACTGGCTGGACTTCGTCGAGCCCCAACATTCCAAGTATCACAGGCTTGTGATGGGAACAGCCTTGTTACCACAGAGGAAAAGAGAAATTTAAATGGGGACCAAGATTGCGAGAGTGCGTTTACTCAGCTGAAGAAGCTTCTCTGTTCAGCTCCGATTTTGGGATACCCTAGAAGAGATGGGAGATTTGTAGTAGTTACCGATGCAAGTGATACAGGTATCGGAGGGATATTGTCACAAGAGCAAGATGGTCGACAAGTGGTCATCGCGTATTTCAGCAAGTCTTTGTCGAAGCCGGAAAGAAATTACTGCGTTACTCGTCGTGAGCTGCTTGCTGTAGTGAAGACCTTACAGCACTTCAACAAGTACTTGCTGGGCAGAGAATTTACAATACGCACCGACCATGCAGCTCTTAGATGGCTTCTCCAATTTAAGAACCCTGAAGGACAAGTTGCAAGATGGATTGAACAGCTTCAAGAGTTCCACTTCACTATCGAACATCGCAGCGGGAAAGCTCATGCAAACGCAGATGCTCTGTCACGACGACCGTGCCCCGAGAACTGCAAGCACTGCTTGAAGCATGAATCGAAAGAAGTGGTAAAGATTATAAGGACGCAGGACTTGGACGAATCTTGGAGTAAGGAGCAAATAAGTCAAGACCAGAAACAAGACAAGGATCTTAGCCTGATCATGGACTGGAAAGCCAGAGGGCAAAAACCACAGTGGAGTGACGTGTCGGCTTCGAGCCCTGTCACTAAGGCATACTGGGCCCAGTGGGACAGCCTCATGATGGAAAATGGCGTGCTGTATAGAAAATGGGAGTCACCCCACGGAAAGGAACACATTCTGCAGATGGTTATTCCGAAGAGCAAGGTAGCCTCACTACTGAAGCTGGTACACGACGGTGCATCCGGTGGACATCTGGGCGTGAAGAAAACACTCGTAAAGGTACGAGAACGTTTCTACTGGGTACGCTGCCGTGAGGACATCGAAGAATGGTGTAGGAAGTGTACAGCATGCGCTTCAGTAAAAGGACCTCAAACAAGATCTAGAGGAAAGCTGCAGTTGTACAATGTAGGGGCTCCCTGGGAAAGAATAGCCATAGACGTGGCTGGGCCATTTCCTCAAACCGAAGACGGGAACCGATTCATCGTCGTGGTTCAGGATTATTTCACAAAATGGCCTGAGGTGTTTGCTACCCCGAACCAAGAAGCAAAGACTGTTGCCCAGAAGCTGGTTCAGGAAGTAGTGTGTCGTTTTGGCGTGCCTTTAGAACTGCACAGCGATCAGGGTAGAAACTTTGAGTCAACTTTATTCCAAGAAATGTGTAATCTTCTGGGAATAAACAAGACACGTACCACCCCAGCGCACCCGCAATCTGACGGCATGGTCGAGAGATTCAACCAAACGTTGGAAAACCACTTGGCCAAAGTCGTCGAGTCTCATCAACGAGATTGGGATCGGTACATACCACTGTTTCTGATGTCCTATCGCTCGGCGGTACATGAGTCTACTGGGTTTACCCCCGCCAAGGTCAATTTCGGAAGAGAGGTACGTCTGCCGGTGGATTTGTTGACCGGCACTCCACCTGATGCCCCGAAAGCGACGGTTGAGTACGTAGCCGATTTGCAAAGGCGGATGGACGAAACCCATGACCTGGTGCGACAGAACAGCCTGGCGTCCAGCGCAAGGATGAAAACCCGCTATGACCGCAACGCAAAGACACATGGTTTTGAGGAAGGAGACTACGTCTGGCTACACAACCCCCTGAGGAAAAAAGGAAAATCGCCGAAGCTTCAAGCCCGATGGGAAGGCCCATATAAGGTGATCACGAAGATCAACGATGTCACCTATCGCATTAAGCAAGCAGACAGAAGGCAACCGAAGATTGTGCACATCGACAGATTGGCACCTTTTCATGGGTCGAATAATGCTCGGGACGAGCATGATTAAGAGGGGGGCAGTGTTACATAAGACAGTCGGAAGAATCGGGAAACACATAAGTAGGTATATAGCCGGCCATAAATCACACGACCGCCCGTCGCTGACAGTTATAAACATGACATGCCTTGCAATAGAATCTCAACCCTATGCCTAATAAGTTAAGGTTCAAAATAGCATGGTTAGTCTATAGTTGTTTACAACTTTATTACATTCTACCCTAGTCTATATAGTTCGGGATCGCTCCAGTAATTTCTAGTGTACCTGTAGTCGGGTATAAATAGATGCGTGACGGGCACTCGGAGAGTCATTCTTGGATCAGCGATCGGAGCGAACTATCCAGGCGATAACCAGCGATACTACTGTGATTTAGTGAGTGAGTGAATTAAGTGCGTTCTGTGAAAGTGTGTATACGTGTTTTGCTGTATTTAAAGAGTGGTGATTTGTTGTGTGGACGTTCAATAAAGTACTTGCGGAACCAACTGGTGTTTTCACGAACCCCACCATCCTGACGACGCGACAATACTATAGCTTATGGACCCTGTGAATAATATTCATTCTGAGTATGTACATCTACAAAATGAACCCTACTTTCACTCAGTGGTTTTATGACTGGTTCAGAGACATACATTTCATTGAGAAAGTTTTTAACTTTTTTTAATCAAATAAATACTATCAACACAATACATAACACGGAGGTAGTTTTTTTGTGTCCATATTCTGGTTTTTGGATCTACATCAAGAATTTTGCAGCCTTCTTATTGGGTGTACTAGCTCTAAGCTGTACTACCAGCTTCCTTTGTTGACAGATAGGCCACCTGATAGTAAATGGTCACCAACTTCAGTGCATTATGGTCTTTACACTTTAAGACAGTCTTTTTATGGCTTTACGAAAATTAAAATAGTATAATAATAAAAGAATTATAAATATGAGTGATTATAAAATAAATTACAATCATTAATACTGCATTTCCTATGAGTTTTATGTGCTGCATTACTGTCAATTAAGTATGCAATTATTTAAAAATGCAATACAAGCTTTTTAATGAGCAGTATTTTATGCACGTGTGTATGGGGTTTTAAGTGATAGTAAAGATTCCTTCAAACTAAATAATAGTAAAGTGAAGTCAAAAAATCGCTAGATTTTGATTTAGTGAGAGTAGAGGAGTAATACGAACACTTTGCATGGAGGCGTTCAATATCTACTGAACCCAGGATTTTATACTGATGAAGCCAATTAAACTTTGAGTGCCGAGATGCCAGTAATACCCACAAATATATTTTTGAGAGGACTGGAACTGCACTGCCTTATCATAAGGTACTGAATTATGCCAGTTTCTCACACAATAGTCTAACAAGATATAAAACAAGGAATTTTGGAGTTGTTTAAGTGTTTTAATTAAGATATTTTGGCATGTCCTGTCCAAAATTTATAATTATTTGTAAATACTTAATACCTAATTGGCATACATATGTATAGATTTATCAAGCCTGCCTTATGACTGTGTTGCAGGTAATTATAATCTGTTCTCAATTAATTCATCGTCCTGGTAGACACAATACCGTGAAAGAAGTTGAACTTACAATGAAGTTTTAAACATAATTTGAGTGACAAATTAAAATAAGTTTAATCATAATGTGAAATAAAATTGACATAAGTTAATACCCACATTAGGTAGAAAAACAAAAGTAAGTAAGTCGTTTTATAATTCACCAATAGTTTCACCCAAAGTTACACCATCAATGCCATTTTTCATTTATGGCACGATGACCTAAGATCCCCCAAAAACAAATTTAGGTGTTCTGACTGAAGACTAATTTATTGTATCACTAGTTTTATGTATTACTAAAGCTCCATAAAGTATGTTTTTACTCACCAATTAATGCACAACACGGCAGATTTTCATCACACAAGTGTTTTGTTTAAATTTATATTTGCCACTGCGCTCATCGTAAGTATTGCAGTCTCATAACTAAAGCATAATTCGCGGTCTAAATTACGATTTAAATATTGTTTTTGTCCTCATTATATCAAGTGTACGAAATTATTCGTAACAATCATAACACGAAACCACAAACAGTAAAGGAAAACTCCTCCGACACGAGCGAACCGCTACCGCACAGTGTCTACAATTTATTTTATTTTAATTCGACTCAATATCAAAACGGCACAAGCAGCACGTAGGCGAGTACGTACGTGCGAGCGAGAAAAAAACCCCGTTACTACTACACCAAAAAGAGACGCAACGATTTTGATTGACGTCGGAAAATTTGAATGGCGCGCTGACGCCATTTTAAGTTCAATGTTGCTATATTACAAAATGGGGATTATTACGTTCCGTTTTTCAATTTGCTTAAATGCTAAAGTGAAAATGTAAAAGTAAAGGTAAAATATAAATAACAATATTTTGTTTAACTTTCCGTCTCATAAAATTGTGATTGTTTTACTGATTCAACCCTCAAACGTTGATAAACACCTGATTTTTCTTAATTCAACTGTTCTGTCAATTTGACTGAAGCGCGAAATTTAAATCGTAAAGTGTCTTTTAAAACATTATGAACTCCTCTTTAGTGTTTATTTCATCGTCTTTTACGTTTTTTTATTTTAACACTCTCGTTTATAACACACTGTTTTATTATTAGTTTGGGTTATGAATGTTTATTTAATCATTCATTCATAATAGTTGATAAATCGTATCTTTGTAAATTGATAGGTAACTTGCCTGTGGGCTGCACTGACACATATAATGAAACACATTGTTCTGAGAAAAAATAGAAATTTCGCGTATATCTCGTTCTTCCTTTTAATTTGAAGTATCTATCTATCAAGATATAAATTCTTTAACTACTACGAACATCTTTTCACTACTATTTGCAAACCATTTGCTTAGACATTAATAATTTCAACCAAAGATGTAGACGCCTGTAATCTAATTAAAATACCTAACTCCTATAAGATATTATAATATCTTAAATCGGATTTGTAGAAACAACCGGACGTAAGAATTCATAGAGATGCATGTACCTTACCGCATCCTACCGTTATGTGGAACTAAAAATGTAAGTTTCGGGATCCTTCGGGACGCGTTTGATATTTTGAAAATATTTTTAACGTTAAAATTAAATGGGGAGAAGAGTAACTTCTAACTAAGTAACTGGCTGGTTATAATTCATAGGTAAAACTTCAGTTTCAGGTAAAACGTATTTATTGAAGTCACGTTAATGTCGCAGGAGAATCACTAGGAATTTAAACAAAAAAACCTTAGTTTTTGAATTCCCAGATGTTTTATTTTACTTAATCATTTTACTAAAACACATTAGGGATTTCATCAAATCACTCGTTGTTAGAGAAATGACCCTGCAGAGTTGTAATTTGTTAAAAAAATTATATTCTAAATCAAAGAGAGAAATTGATTCCCTCTTTATATTTCCTTTTATCTATTTTTATCTTCTCGCCTTGAAATTGGAATGAGAAATGGAAATTTTAATTTAGAAAGCAAAGTTAATAATTTTGATTAATTTTTTAAATTGTAAGCCTGTATCTGTCAATGCGAAGAACATTGACTTAATTTTTTTCAAAAATAAAACTTGTTAATTTGTTATGTTACACATACAATTTAACACTTATTACGTGAATTACATAATACCTACTGAAGAATTCTCAAAATTTAAATCAAACTACGTCCCGAAGCATTCTTCAGGGTCAATACTCGCAAATAAACTTGCTCCTCAAGGAAGCGATCGGCTGAGTTATCACCATAGAAGACAGTTAGTATTCTGTGTTCTATGGTTATCACATCACCGTACGTGGAAGCGCTTCAAGCGCTTAACTTGTTCCACAAAGAAACGCTGAATTTTATACCACAGTACATCTTTACCTAACTATAATTATTATCTGTGATTTAGAATTTTTTTCATTATTGGAGCGTGTCGTGCATTTTTAGCAATATTTTTGTTGCCGCGTTAAGCACAATATGAAAGTAGTTTTTTTTACTTTATAATATTTGGATATTCGGCCTTTCGGGTTAGGGTCAGTTTTGACACCGGACTGAATGACTGAAGGCATGTCTATTTCCAGCAACGGCATGATATTATATTATTATGATAATACAGAAAGTACTTCTTTTTTCTTTCTTTCTTAGATCGTGGAAAGGTAAGCCGAAAATAAAATTCTATATTCCATACTCTTAACATTAATTTAATATTATTATGATACCCACTTTCCATTCAAAAATTTGATCACAATAAAATAATACAAAACAAAAGAATTTATTGTAACGAACGCTTAAATAACTTTTTTCCTAAATCACTTCTTAAGGTTGTAAATAAAAATAACAAACACGTTATACACTATAAGCCTGCAATTAGCTTAAAATTGGCGCGATTTCACAAACAAGCCATTACAGCAATTGGTGTTCCATCTTTGTCACTAGCAGCGCGATAGCACCAATATATTCTTTATCCATTTTATGTTACAAGCACGGCGCACCTAAATAAAGCTATTCCACGTTTATTCAATTACAACAACGTACAATTTATCTTACTTTAAACATAATATATTGGTCAAGACATTTTAAAATAGCGGTTAAAATACATTACCCTGTGGGACCCCGCATGCTTACGCAACAAGTTATATAAAAGTATTGGCAGGAATTGCGACATTAATACAAAATCTTGTATAAACTTTTATTGTTTTATTTGCTAGCATATACAATATTGCTAATTAAGACTAGTTCCTTTATTGGACTGAGCAAATAGTAAATAATTAGTCTAAAGCTTTCCACTGGTATATTCAAAATACTTATAAAAAACCACTAATCGTTTCTATTTGATAAATAGAAACAACTAGTCTTTACAAAGAACTTCATACGTATAGTTTCGTTTCGTCATATACATTTACCGGATCGATACGGTATCGAGCCATTAGTATAGAAAGATGTCAAGAGAGACTGACATATGACGTACTAATGACTGACGTTGACTATTCGTATTCGTACTTCGATGATAGTGTTCATGCTAACGGCACTGATATCACGTAAGATAATCGTAATCTACTTCATCAAATTTGATATCACAGTTTCAATTACTTTCTATGCTTGTCGCTTCGTTCATGAAGCTTTCTTATCTTCCTTCAACGGGAGGGTTTCGTCATCGTAGTCTATTCGACCTAAAAGCACTGGTTCTGCTCCCTTCTCTTCGTGACCTTCTTGTTCGTATGGCAGCTCTCGCTTTTCAAGTTCTTCAGCTAATCGCATGAAAAGCTCTCTGTGGAAACAAAAATGTTTATCATTTAAAGTTTCAGACAGACAGAGATACGCGCCAATGTAGTTTTTAGAAACACGCAGTAGTATAAAAATATCCAACTTTAAACTGGAAAATATTTTTTTTATTCCATATTCAGGATTCTCAAGAGGCCAACTGTAAGAGGTTTCAGGATTTCCGGGACACCCTGTATATAATGTGAAAAGAAAGCAAATAAAACTCAAATTATCATAATTTTATGTATCGTATACTCACTGGAAGACCATGGACTTCATGTTCTTCGCCAAATAGTACAAGAAGAGCCAGTCGCCATACTCGCAACCGTTGACGACTCTAATAACGTTGTATGGGTTGAACTTGCTAGCGCTGACCTGACGGAAGACTAACTCGTTGAACTTCAACGAGCGACGGTATAAGAAGAACGATATTAACCTCCAGACGACGGCTGAAAAGAACAAAATTGTAAGGCAAGTTTGACACGATTGAAGAAAGATAAAGGAAAAAAATCTGTAAAACGGTTATATTTAAAAATTACTTAAGAAAACAAATACGAGTATGCAGAACGTTTACCACTAAAAAACCCCATCTCTATCAATTTAATGATGTAGATATAATTGTGATATTAAATTTCAAAGAACTTTGATTGAATAAACTCGATTTGGACGACCAAATTTATAATTTTAACACCGACTGTCCAGTAAATAGACACAATAGTTAAACAATGGATATAACATGTCACAAGTGACTCACGTTAAGATAAAGAGAGAAAATCGATAGGGATAATAGGGGAAGTGAAACAATAAACACAAATAACTCACCGAGAAAGGAAACAATGAAGAGGAACAGCAACCAGAACCAGAGGATGGTGTATATCTTCTCGTGGATGATGTTGAGAGCCATCACGCAGAGAGCGTCGTGCTGCTGGATGGACCCACTGGGACCGTACTTGTGGAAGATGCACTTCGTCACCTGCAAGTAAATCGAAACAAGGCTGATGATCAGATGGACATAATACAGTCAACGTGTAACGAATTTCAAAATTAGTGTTCTTACAACAACAAAAAATTAATGCTTAAATGTAACTTATAAGTTGTTCGTTGTTCGATAGTCTCACTAAAACTCGAGAACGGTTGGACTGATTTGGCTCATTTAAGTTTTGATATGTTCGTCTAATATATAAATCTAAGAAACGTTTATACGTTGAGAAAATCTGAAAACAATGCGAGGAAAATAGTAGAAATATCTATATTTGGCAGAACGAAGTGTGCCGGGTCAGCTAGCATCTAAGTATATTTCTCACCTTAGGAAAGACAGTCTCAAGTGGATCAGCGATCTGCTCCCAAGTCCCAGTGTTCAGCACCATCGAGCCCAGGCTGATGAAGTGTCCGTTCAGGAAAATGTCTATCAGCCAGATTTGGAACATCACGTGTAAAAGATTGGTCACCTCCATAGCCACGAGCCAGGTGGACCACGTTCGAGTTACTCTCAGCCTGAAATAATAGTAAATGAAGTATCAGGTGGCCCGTCTGTCTGGTTTGCTTGCTCTATTTATAAAAAAAAAAAAATTAACGCACACTCACAGCTACTCACGACAAGATTCCCTATGTCTTGGATGCCATAAACACACAGGAGAACACACACTTAGACCATAAACAGAAGTTAAAACTTAGTTTAATAGAAATCGCCTGCAGGAACTCGAAGTAATTGAACCCAGAACCCTAAGCGTAGCGCAGGTTTTTTTAAATTAATTAACGACATTAACAAATCACTCAAAAATAAATACCTAAAAATTAATCATAAAAAAAATTAAGAATTTGTAATTGAAGAGATCTGTATTAAAGTAATGAAAATAGTTCACCCTACTCAATTCAATTACTAATTATCATTGGGAAATTGTTATGTTATATTCAATTTGCCTATAGCCATACCTGAGTAATATATCCTTCCTGATAAGCTCAACTCGCTTTTCCAAGCTTGCCTTCGAGGGTATGGTTGCTCCGCCAACTTGCACATCTTCAGGCTGCAGAGCCAGTCCAGCGTACTGCAGACCATCGACCAGAGCCTTTACTCGACCACCTGAGGACAAAATTATGGTTCATTCATCGAAATATACCAAATATCGGGCTCAGTGGTGCGCCTTGGGAGACGCCTATATCCAGCAGTGGGCTGTCAAAGGCTGATGATGATGATAAAAATAAAAATATATGACAGCACTTAGTAGAACGGCATCAATTTGTCCGAATTAGCTGACATAAAAGACCGAGCAACCAACACGACAAAATTTAAACTCTGTATTGAGCTGTCCCAATTGAACAAGACACTGACATGCAACAAAATGTACGAGCAACCTTTGCATGCGACATGGCAGTTAGAACACGAGGGAGGCCTATGAGCCGATGAGTTCAAAGAGATATAGATGAAGTAGAAATAGTTACCAATAAACAGGGAAATAAATGTTTTGAACGATAAAGAACGAAAGTCTGAGCAAAATGAGTACAGGCCCCTTTCGCACCAGGTGGACTAATGGCCATCATTGGGAAACCATTAGATTCAGATAACCCTGGACTAGGGTCGATTTAGAATCAATTTCAATATTTAAAAGAAAGATTGAAAGATCAAATTCTGTTAACAATTTCCAAATTAAATTTTTCATCTCAATTACAAATTACCATCACTTTTAAATATAAACCATCGTAACATGATATATCATTCAGTAAATAATGAGCAATAAAAGTATTTGAATTTAAATATGCTGTTGGCCTCGCATTTGATAAGAAATTTGGGTCCGCATGCTTACTCGTCGCAACTTACAAATTTATATACGAATATGTCACACATTGTACTCGTATTTCTACACGCTATTAAATTTGCAAATTGTAACTTCAAAACAATCCTTCCTTCTTTTCAGCCCTTAGTAGTCCTGCTGGACTTCAAAACAATATCACTTATTTATTATCACTATTGTTTATAGTGTAAAGAATAAAAATAATATCCGTAACCCATTATTGACCCACTACAGGGTCGGATCTCCTCTCACAATGAGAAGGATTAGCCTTAGTCCACCACGCTAGCCTTATCCGGGTTGGTGGACAATAAAAATATACATTCTTTCATATATATTTTAGAGAATTTTGGCCTTTTCCGGTATATACGGCTCCATTCATGTTTATGTTTGGAGTATTATGAGTATAGCTGATCCTCTAGAGATTTCCTCCATTCCTAGTTTCATAATCATAGTTAGTTTTCAATCCAAGGTTTCGAGATTAGCCGGGTTATCCCATTAATATACATGTTAAGAAAGTCGTTATTCTGAAAATCGTATATCTATTACACGAGTAATTATATTAATTAATTAACGCAGATATCACTAAATGTTTATTTATTTATGCAATTCCTCAAAGCTGAGACACATTGTAAATCAACATGACACAGAAAGCAAACTGAGGGTTAATAAAATGAAGTCACTCGAACTAGTCACGAAAATATTCGCCAGAACAATCGCAATTAATTACAAGTTTAGCCAGAATTGATCTGATAAGATAAGGCTTTAATTACACTTTCAAGCAAAATGCACATGACGACTATTGATACGTTGATTACACGCCATCCATCGAATTTAACCTGTTGCAAGCTATGAGTTGGAGATTAGGCTACACTCATATTATATGGGGCACAAAATATTGTGCACCAATATAAGTAGCAAACGTAACCGGGCCACCTTATTCATCATGATCATAAGTTTGAGAACTTTGAAATGCACACAGATAATCTTGACGTGGACATTCCGTTACGTGTTAAATTCAAATTTTAACAAATTATAGTATTTCGACTACTTGGATATCTCTAGTAATTTTGGAAAGCAGTGTACTGTCCAATACTACCTGTGCAATATCGAAAAACTGATAAAACATTACAATTATTTATCAACTAATATCTACGTACTGTATAATCTTTTTATGATCGTAGTGAAACCCGACAGATTACAAAGTGACTAAATGAACGTTCAAAGAATTCAAGAATTAAAATAATAATTCAATAATCATTTTATAATTACGGCAGATGTTAAACATTTGTTATTACTCTTTCGTATAAAACAGTTTAATTGTTGCAGAAGTTATAACATAACAATAATTTAAGAATGTCCAACGAATGTTCTAAACTATCTTGGATTTATAGATGGTAATTTTGATTCCAAAGAAAAATTCGTCGAGTCGAAAGTCGTTAAGTTAAATAAAGGCTTTAAAAAAGGGTTAAAGCTTACCCTCCTTCTTCTTCCAGATGTAATGCGGCATATAGAAGCATATTGACTGGATGAAGAGGACGAAAGGCACCCACTGGTAGTAGGTGTGATGGAGTGTGGTGTCATGATCAGACAAAGGGCCCACGCCTGGGTGAGGCAGGAAACCGGCTTGGAGAAGACTCTCATTGTAGTGTCGAACCTGAAACAAGCAATAATGATGAATAAATTCAAATCTGTTGACCCGGTTGTGCGTGAAAAAGTAATATCCATCTATCCTCACACACTTTTGCATTTATAATAGTAATAGTAGGATAGGATAAGTTTAGTAAAATTTTTAATTGCCACAACACAACAAGGCAACAATTCAAAATAAAGACCTTAAGAATACCTTAGCTCACCATACTAAAGTTGTAGGTATTCCTAAAGAATATATACGTCTCTTTGTGTTAATCTCACGTATTCTTAGTCACCGCTCCTTTGTTCTATTATAAGATAATACAGAAATAGTCACATTACAGTTGTAATAAACATAACAGAAAAGGTGCTAATACTAACAACCAAGAGATTAAGTACGTAACAATATAATTTCTGAATACAAGCCATTCTTCAAAGCTTCTATTTTGCTGAACCTGCTGTTTTGGTTTGAACTAAAAGGAAGTATATTGAACAGCTCGCTCGTAGCTCGTTCAGCTAGCGGCAATCACATAGAATAGAATAGGCAAAGTCTAGAAATTGCCCATTTGCAAGCGTAATCCTAGGAGTACGCCTTCCCCAACCACATAGCCGTTCCATCTACTCCCTATTTCTTTATTTCCAACGAAAAACTACTGCAAAAACATTCAAACTCACGATAGTAAACGTAGCCATGAAGAAGCAATACGTTTGTATCACGTGATCGGGCACACCCTGGTCGGATATGCACTTGATATGCTCTCCGAAGTACTCCCTCGCGCAGACCAGGATCACGAAGGCCAGGAGAACAGTCACGGTGATCTTGTAATGAAGCTTGAATACGAAGTTCTCGATGGTGGGCTTGGAATAGCTGAACCGCATGCGCGGTGTCAGCGTATTCAGTGTCGCGACCAGCATTTTGGTTTAGTGCTTTCGTCGTTTATACATTTGGGTGAGGTCTGAGGATGTTGATGGGTTCTTTGTCTAAAAGAAAGCGTTTCATAGCATGTAGGATTCATAATTCTTCATAATAGTGTGGTTGTGTTTGTATATGCCATAATTTGATTGTCCTCGGATAGTAAATCATAGTTAGTTACGATTGTATATTAAATGTGACGATTGCAAAATGTATTTCTTAATGTGTCTAAGCGTCAAAAAATATTACTAATTTCAATAATTATCTCAATAATTATGAAAAAAATGGTTACTTTATTTTGTATTCTTAACTTTCCTAATATCTACCCAATTATCTATGACACTTATAAGTAACCAACCGTAAAAGGTTCAATGGAAAAATGTATTAAGCAAAGTCATTCTAAATATTGCGTTGTTCATTAAAATAATTTGTTTGGAATCATCAAAGAGAAAATCACCTAAATTTCATTTTTATCTGACAGAAACACTAGCATTATCTTATAGCACCTGGCTACAATCATTAAATAAAGAAATTAAGCGTTGCATTACACTGCACGTCAATATAACAAACTTATCAATTCGAATCAACTCACCTACGCTTATCACTTGTGCCACTAATGAACAAAATCAATTAAACAAAGACACCAACGTCTGTCCCGCACTTAGGTCGCTGACTGAATATGTCAGACCTATCGTAAAAGACTGATAAGATTATGAAGAGTGATAATAAAAAAATCTACAATAGTTCGTCATATTTTCTTTAAGATTAGCAACGGTTGTATTACAAATTTGGGGAAATTGGACCTGATTTCTCTAAAAATGAACTATGGAGATCCTTAAATCAATTAGACGATAATGGAGAACCTACTGTTGATAGCAGTTAATCTAAATATGTATTTAGAATAGAAAATAGGAATTGTTTGTTTGTTTGTACCTAATTGTACTTTTATTTCGGTTATTTATGCAATGGATTGCTTAAAGGCGATAGATACTGAAAACCTCTCATGACCAATCTACGAATGCTAGTGAACTGAATGCTTCCACACTTAATACTTAAGTATGAAGAAAACTATAGACTTCGCTTTTATTATTATGTAAATTTAAATGTAATTTCCATGAAACTCATTACGTACCCGGAGATGGAAAATGAATCTTTTCTTTTCAAAATCTTGTCAGCCTTTTACAAACTGGCTGTTTGCATACGACATTTTTTGCGGAAAATTAAAAAATCTACAGCGAGGTTTTACTTGATCTTGAATTCAAGCCACCCCAGAATTAAATATTCATTAAACTTTGTTTTGTTAGTAGTAAATTCTTTAGTTAAGTTTTCCAAGTTTTGTATTGGGTGGGTCTATCTGTGTAGACGAAACTAGAGGTTCTAGTCCTTGCAACACAGGGTATCCTAGCGATACAATTCTTCTGTTTTAACATTCTACCGAATATAATTGTTTCATTTTAAATATTGTGTCACCATTGTATGTTGAAAATAAAAAAAGATTATTTTTATTATTTTAGCTCAAAGCTTTTCTTTAAACAATAAGTAAAAGAACTAAACCCTGACTGTTGGAACTATTCTAACTATTCGTAACGGCTAAAAATAAATAGAAGGTAAGAGACAGAATCTTTACGCAAAACAGATCCTGTCAATACCTACATTGTCCGGATTATCTTTGGAGATAAAATTTGAAAAATAATGTGATAAAAAATATTGTCTCGAAATATTAGCCTTGTAATAGTAACACTCGAATAGTGTGTGACTAGTTTTCAAGTGTTTGGGAATTACGTAACTCTGATGTGAGTGATGGGCCCCTAATCACTGCCTGGGTTAATCTATTAGATTAACTTCTCAATAACTTTAATCCAGGTGTCGTAAAAATATTAACGAAAATCACGATTTGGTATAACGTCTTGCAAAATACAATGGATTTATCATTTCTGGGTATTATAAACCAATTAGTGGACGTGCTGTGATTGATTTGAAAAATTTGGTGGGAATTGGAAAATTTGATGCGTAGTTTGTATTGATACACGGATTTTGGCTTAGCAATAAATTAAGTTAAACAGAAACGTAGCTCAGATAGCGCTATCTCCATAAAAAGATAGGAATTCAGAAAAACAACAAAAATCACAAAATTGCCGCGAAAAAATTGAGTCCTATTTTATTATCTTCTGCATTAACTTTCTCAGCATCTGCAGATTTTATCACAATTATATAGGTTTATTGTTACAAGAGTTTAATAGCAACTTGAACTGAACGAGGATAAAGAATCAGGTTATCGTCACCTTATCAACAATTACTTTACTGTTATCGTGAATGCAACTATTCGTTCGAGGAGTTCGTTCTAGTAAAGTATGTATTGTTGTTGATATAAAATAGAAATATTTTAGGTCCATACCTATGTAGCCAGTAGACATAGTAGCTCGTCCAGGGAGGTACCTTACCGCCAGCCCCTTGTCAGTAACCCATTAATGACCCACTACAGGGTCTCCTTCTCGTAATGAGAGGGATGTAGGCCTTAGTCCACCACGCTTGCCCACTGCGGTTTGGTGGACTTCACATACCTTTGAGAACATTTTTTTTGTGAACTCTCAGGCATGCAGGTTTCCTCACGATGTTTTCCTTCACCGTAACAGCAGGTGATATTTAATTTTATAAAGCGCACATAACTTTTTCACAAAGTCATTGGTGCGTGCCACTGGGATTCGAACCCGGACCCCTCGATTCGAGGTCAAATTCTAAGCCACTGGGCTATCACCGCTCGCCCCTTAACCCTTCGCAAAGCAGCATGTTCTTCATGTCTTGTGTTACGGTTGGAGGTGTATGGTTGCCGGGGACATTTTATTTGAGGCGAACATCTTAGTCCAAATTCTGTAACATCACTGCACAGACACATAACATGACATAATGTTGTATCAAATATATGTAATGTTATTTTGTATTACATGTGTTCTATATTTTATTCTGCACATTATCCTTTTGACAGCGGCGATAGCCCAGTGGCTTAGAATTCGACCTCGAATCGAGGGGTCCGGGTTCGAATCCCAGTGGCACTTTGTAAAAAAAGTTATGTGCGATTTATAAAATTAAATATCACCTGCTGTTACGGTGAAGGAAAACATATTGAGGAAACCTGCATGCCTGAGAGTTCACAAAAAAAAAATGTTCTCAAAGGTATGTTCGTCCACCAACCCGCAGTAGTGGTGCGTGGTGGACGGCGGCCTACATCCCTCTCATTGTGAGAGGAGACCCGTCCCTGTAGTGGGTCATTAATGGGCTACTGACAATTATCCTTTTTAACACTTCTCTCTCTGCTCTTCAACTCCTAACTACTTGGTTGTCTGGAAGAGACCGCTCTTAACGCTGACCACCGTTTATGCATTGTCCTCTTTTGTTATTCGTAGTTGCAGTTGGTACTGTCTGTTTATTTGTATGTGTATGTACAATAAAGAGTTTAAATAAATAAAACATTAGAACTTTACCATTCTATTTTTCACCAATTCAAGCAACATTTATTTCTTGTTTAGGCTTGTGTTCCATATCCAAACGCTTCACGGCAAGAAATTGGCTGTAAAATAGGTGTTATCTGCTGCTGTAACATTTATAGAGTTAGATAATGTGATCTGTAATTGGATCATTATGTAATTCAGCGCAAATATACCTTCGTCATCATTTTTATGGTCTTTTTACACGCCTCAGCCTGGGTATGGCATGTGAGGCACGTCAAAACATCAGATTAAGCGGATATGAATCGATTCAACACATCAGATTTTACAATACAATACAATACCTACTCTTTATTGTGCACGTACATACAAAATCAGTTTACACTAAAACGTGAGAGAGAAAAAACACAATAGCACCAAACAACCATCTAAGTAAGGAGTTAAAGTCAGAAGAGAGAAAATTGTAGGTAGGGTGCACGAAATGTGAAAGTATAGAGAACTGAGTACAGAGGAATAGTGTATAGTACAAAATGACGAAATAAGAATAGAGACAGTGATTATCAAGGGAGAAAACTGTATCTAGAAATTAATAGAAAGGATAGAGAAAGGCAGAAGGAATGTTAGGGTTGGTGAAAGTGAGCTTTGACTTGGTTTTTGAAAGAAAACCAATTCAAAGTTAGATTTTAGGTAGGTCCATAATAGCTCGCCCAGAGAGGTACCTCCCACCGGGCTTAACTAATGTCAATTCAAGTCGACCCCGGTGACACCAGATGACAACATACTTCGTTTTATAATTCGTTCCATTGCGATTCGAAATAAGACTTCAATTAGTAATAAAGTACGAATATCTTTTAATACGTGGTAGGGCCAAAGGCAGGGAGGGCTCAGGGTCGCTCAGAGGGCAATGGAGAGAGCTATTATCGGTATTTCTCTACGTGACAGAGTAAGAAATGATGAAATCCGTAGAAGAGCGAAGGTGACCGACATAGCTCTCAAAGTTTGCAAATTAAAGTGGCAATGGGCTGGCCACATCGTTCGCAGGACTGACAACCGATGGGGGAAAAATTTAAAATTGAGCACCACTGACATCCTCAAACATAATCCGTGTCCCTCTCTCGCATTATCGTGCGGATGAGGGGAAAAATATTTTGCGCACTTCCCTACTTCCCTTCGTAGCACGCTTTTGCGACGTTTCCTCGTACGTCACATGGAGCCAGACGGAATCAATTAGCCAAGTTCGACTCCCGGATGACGCAACATGGAATGCCGCGACTTGGCTCCAACCCTTTTTTATGTTCCTATTGGGCGCGTGATGATAGCCCAGTGGCTAATACTCTTAATCGAGGGATCCGGGTTTGGATCCCAGTGGCACGCACCGAGGGCTTTCTTCAAGATGTTTTCAAATCTCCACCAGAGCCTCTGACGAGGTTTAACACTGCTATCTTACCGACAACAACCGTGGTAGGTAATACATAAATGTACCATCCTGAGCAAGAATAGGCACATTTCATTTGCCAATAGGCAATAGAACTCAGGCATCCGCGCCCTACGTTGCTTAACTTTTCGCTCGTTCCGATCTAACTATTCAAGGAAACACTCAGCATATTCGATTCTACCGTACAATTAGAAATGAGGAAATAAATAAGAAATGACACACAGAATTCTCATAATACCCAGAAATTACACATGAGTTGTTTAGAGGAAGTCCGTTATCAGGGAAGTTGTTATTTTGATTGGATATGTCTTATCGTAGGCTGTACTGATGAATACAATCGAATTTAAGAGTGTGTTGACGTAAATGCAAGGCAATGTAGAATGTTGCAGTGGTTTGTAGACCGCAAACCTTTCTTTCTGTCTAAAAAGAGATCTTTGCTAGTGGCGAATTCCGTGCTTCGAATTGGCGCTTCATGGTGGTGTATCGTATACTCTCGGCTTTCCCCTATTTTGGGGAGAGTGGCTACACGCAATTCCTTTGCCAATGAAGGGACTTACTGCCTTTCCCATAGTCCACTGAGAAGAACTCAGGTTTGATGTCAAAGTCAGTCAAAAGCTTTTATTCATTATTAGGTACAATTTGTGCACACTTAATGAACGTCATACATTTATAATTATATACAAGCATCCGCTTTGATCGCCCCTCAGACAAAACGTAGACTGGGAAAAAAAGCGGGCGGAAAAAACTCCCAATGTCTGATATTTTGTAAAAAGTATCGTAGAAATAATTTGTTTTTTAATTATCAAGAGTATTTTGGAAATCCTAAGGTTTAAATACGCATCAAAATAATACAACTTCGTCATTACGTCATTATATATTAAAAACCTTAGGTGCTATGATCATTAGCTATAATTTACAGGAAAACTGTCCCATGAGTCAAATGTTTGAGTCTTGTGTCTTGAACTGGCGAAGTGTTAAGTTTCATTTTATTATATTTAAATGTAAATCAAAATAAGTTAGAAGGCAATTTTTATTTCATGCTAATGTCAGAATAATAATTATAACAAGTTATTATAAAAATTATATTACCGACATCCGTTACGAAAACCAAAATTTTATGAAACACATTGGTTGCAATATAAATGCAAACTTTACGAACACAAGCAAAGACGCGGTACTAATGGAACTCACTTGAATCTCACCTTGTCGACGGTAACTCGCAAATTCATGGTTGAATTGAAGTCTATTCAAAAGCTAATTGGACCCCTAGCCGGGTCGTAATCCCGTCCACCCAGTCTTGGAGATACCGATAGCCATACAACGTGGCCATGACGTCTTGGTGACATAAAATTAAGTTCTGAGTTCAATCTACTACAATTTTAATAATCTGATTATGTACGATTACAATGAACAATTTGGTCATACCGTAACAGTGATTATCCTATTATCACGTGTTCAATGTAATCAATCTTACCTTATTTAGGTATTGTGGGCGTGGTTGAGGATCAATAGATATTGGGCACTATAGACTAAAATGACCAATAACGATGTATACAAACATTGTCTAGAGATAAGTAAATTATAAATACCCTAATGAACATTACGCTTTCAGTTACGTGACGTAACTGAAATATTTATACCAAATTTCATGCGAATTCATCCAGCCGTTTTTGTGTGAAGAGTTACAAATTCATCTGTCAAACTGTCAATCCATCTTCTCAAAATTTGATAGGCATTTTTAATATCTACTAACAGGAGGTTCATTAAAGCGTCTGCAAAGATTTTCTTATGTATAGTATGCATAGTTCTAGTATCTGTGTTATTTTTTCTTTTGTCTCTTTTATTGTTTTTATTCAAAGACAAAGACAAAACGTTTATTTGCACAAATATAGGTAGATTTGTTACAAATTATTTAGCTTAATCTATAAGTCTTGTATATTTACCATTTATTTCTTTTTATTTGTATCCTTCGTTATTGCCGCGAAAAAACGATTTTCCTTCCCCTACTTCTTCTACAGGTTTTGCACACCATAAATAGGATCAGAGACAATAACAGCAAAATCACTCAATTCGAGTAGCGAGCGAGTTTCCATTAGTAAGGCCTCACACACACTCACACGAGGCATGTGTGTGCGCCGGCTAGCTCCAGCCAGCGGGACTGCATTCCAGCGAGGAGCTGGCGCGCCTTTTGGAGAGTTGAATGACTGATCAGTTTAAAACTTGTTAACAATCTCTAGATAACTCGAAACGATAAATTGACACCTAAAATAGAATTGATATTAAGTAGTAAAGCCGGGTTGTTACCGAAGAAAAATTTAAAATTTACGAGTATGTGTTGTTAACGATGGGGCAACGGGCTGGTCACATCGTTCGCAGTGACAACCGATGGAGGCAAAAGGAGCACAAGCCCTCCTACCAGGTGGACTGATGACCTGAAGAAGGCAGCGGGAACCGTTGGATTCAGAGGGCCCAGGACCGGGCGGAGTGGCGTCGTACAACATCTCTGCATACATTTCATACAGAACTCTGTAATATATTTGGTCGTGTTGGTTGCTTGGTTGGTCAGGTCAATTAGGGCAAGGCCTAAGTCTAGTATTAGTTGTAACAATTTGTAGGTTCATGTTAAGTGTTCAAAAGAACTCAGTAAAAGTTTCAAACTTTCAGTTCTTTTGTTAAATATATTTTTCTTGTTCGAATTACTCAGCAAACTTACCAGACTCAGTAGTTTTGGCTTTGCCCCAAAGAATTTAAATAGGTACCCTATATAATATCGTTGCTTTGTCCGTTCAATTGTCTTTTTGTGCCATGAAAATTTACAATAATTTTATAATTGCTCTGCAAATATTAACAGACAGATACCGAGTCCATAACGCCAAACGTAACAATAAAAAGGATTCCTTGTGTGCTAATATTTATAAAATTTCAAATATGAGTTTATGAACTGCAGTGAACATTGTCTAAAGTATCAAGCAGTCAGCCAATTCTGTAATAAAAAAACAGAGTTCATCGTATTCCGGTTAGAAACAGCATATCTTATGGTCATGTACCTATTATAAGACCTAAACACAACGCTAGCCACAAGTCGACCACAGTTTGACCTGCCACACACACACACACACATAAACGCGACAATAAATACACATACACGTGTCGTACACATTATGAAGAACATACACTGACATGACATCCCATTGTCTAAAGTTGTGCTGCTTCTACACATTGGCTTTTGTATCTTAAATAATATTTCGGGACGTGTCTAAGTTTCTTCAATGGTTGTCTCTGGTTAAATGTTAAGTGCCTACAAGAGTATCTACAGGTACCTACAGGTATGTCTAATTTGAAAAAAAATTGTGAGTTCAAAAAGCTAGTTCAAAAGACTAAGACGCACACACATACATATGTATATTAACAAGGCACTAAAATAATAATTTCAATAAACAAACATTTAAATTTCACATAAATCTACTAGCAGACGACGATCTATACTGGAAGCCTACAGTTTATTAACTACTAATGTATCAACTATAACATTTTTAGATAAAATTTTATTGTCAGTAACCCATTAATGACCCACTACAGGGTCGGGTCTCCTCTCACAATGAGAGGGATGTAGGCCGCCCTCCACCACGCTGGCCTAATGCGGGTTGATGGACTTCACATGCCTTTGAGAACATTTTTTTTGAACTCTCAGGCATGGAGGTTTTACTCACGATGTTTTCCTTCACCGTAACAGCAGGTGATATTTAATTTTATAAAGCGCACATAACTTTTTTTTTTATGTCATTGGTGCGTGCCACTGGGATTCGAACCCGGACCCCTCGATTAAGAGGTCGAATTCTTAGCCACTGGGCCATCACCGCTATTACAAAATAGTAAGCCTCCTTTGTTCTTCTAATACCAAACTCTTTCATTCTTTCGATCCTCAAATTTGTGAAGATTAAGTTAAACAAACACGACTAAACTAGCGATTCAACATGAGTTATTACTATAATTTTAACAACGATCACACCTCAGTTTTCACTAAAAATATATCACAAAAAACTCGTCTCAGGTAGTGTGAGAAAAACGTAGAAACAAAGGAACACCGAACACAATTTGGTTAAATAACTATCATTTCGTTCACGACATTATAGGCTTTAAGCTGAATGATGTAAGAGTTGGTGTTGTGTGATATTTTGGGTATTGCCACTAAACCCGTGATGAATGTCCGGCTGTGAGTCATCGGGACCGGTAATATCCAGGTAAGAACCTGGTCATTTCTTACTCTATACGCCCTCCGGCGCTGGTGTTGTGACGGGGTGATGTCGATGATGTAAATAAGAATGATGATAAAACAAATCAAAAATTAAAAAAACCTCCTAAAGTTTACGTACAAAACAAAAACAAGCTACTTATTTTCCAAAAATAAAATGTATTTAGTTGTAAATTTTTTTTTGAGAAGCTCATCTCGTAATTGTGTGTTAATGATAAAAATCATGTTCAGTTTTTATTCCGATTGTATGATATGCTTAGCTCGCGAAGATATATTTAGATCCTGGCAGCATTATCAGAATTATAACATCACATTTATTTTATCTAACAGTCAAATCTATAAAATGCCGCTAAATATGATGATCTAACAAGTAAAAGTTCGTTGCAGTGACCACTTTGCATCAAATGCAAGCAGACCACTTTGCTACCCATTTATAATTTTAAAAATCTTTATTTTCGTGTTATACCGCGATACATAGTTTATAACCAGAATTAAGGTTGGTAATAGAACCTACCTGCTGTTTATATTTTTCTGAACCAAATTGTAATATTCACGCGAACGCCAGAAGCTACTACAGACATATGATCTGAAACTACGAGGACTCAACAAGAAACGTGACATCCATTCTGACTCAATCCATTCAATCCACCACAAATTCATCGACACACGAACAACACTATACTCGCGTAACCGTAGTAGTCGTTTCTACTTTCCTAACGGGTCCTATCCCTGTCCTTGTCTATCTTGAAGGCCAGATCTTCCCTCCTTCTCTATCGTAGGTGTTGCCCAAATAAGCCGGGCTGGACAAAAAGGTGGGCTGTTGATAGGGGCTTAATTGTGTACTCAGTTAATATAGGAATTCGACTCGAACGTGTTGAGAAAGGTGAAAAGAGTATTGTGATTCGACTTGACCCCACAGTATGGTACAGTACCTATTCCGACCTTCCAGTCACGTACAATGTTTTTGGATGTATGATGAAGAATTATAAGGTCCAGCTGTTACATACTATTTAATCTTATTTTAGTAATTGAGTAGCAAAAGCGCTATGGGATCTCCACCTCGCTGTTCCAATGCAATTCGTGAAGTTACTGATTAATGGTGAAGCATGGTTGTTTACAAATGACTCATATGGCTGTTTCAACAATCGAGACTTACTACGGCGTAACGTCCTCCGAAGCAGGGACGCACTGTATATGTAATTCTTCTTTTACATAAGATCCTTTCAATATACGTTACACTGACTAGGTGACGGTGATGACTTACTAGGTGGCCTGATACAACTCATTTACAGATCGCTCATCCTGTTCAATACAATCAAAGAACGTACTGAGGTCCGCTAATGAATCGATTGACTACTTTCTTACATTAGCGATATCTTAATGTAGGTCTGTACATTTACAAAGAGTCATACAGTGGCTGATCTTGGAGAAAGCGTGTGTTGAGTCACTGTGAATGTCAAAGCAAGGCCTTGTGCTATAATATCGACCGTTTTCCGTTGCTTATTAGTACCATGACCTTTTAGTGAAAAAGAAACGACGTGTTAAATAGTAATCTTTCTGTGCTTAAATTTCGATCAAATTGAATTTTGTACGCCAACCCTAACATACCATAACAACATGACGCTAACCCCGTGTGCTTATTGCCATGTCGCACGTAAATCATGCTCACCACACAACGTGACCACAACGTCATTGCATAATTGTTGCATGCCAGCTCAATACAGGACCCTGTGTTTAAATTTTGGTGTGTCAGTTGCTCGATAAACCGACGTGCCAGAAACCCACGGTCCCTTGTCCCTCGCATTTGTCCCTCGATACCTTAAGATCCTGTATGGTACTATCGCGATAGCTTAGTCGACGAAGTGTATGCGGCTTTGTCCAATGTCTCGAATTCACGAAGATTGCGCTGTTGAGACTGCGGCATGCACTAAAGTATTTCTCCTTGTGCAATCGAGCAAGGTCGGGCAATTGGACAATTGCCGCGGCTTCCCGGACTGCTCAGTGACGGCTCCCGTTACATCAACACTAGGAGGCAGGGGCGTAGCAATTGAAAATGCGCTAACACTTCGGAAAAATATGCTGGTAGAGGTTATATGTCACTGAAAGCTGTTTCCGCCAAAATAAAAGTGACAAAAGAAAGACAGCAACTTATAAAAGTAATAAGACCATGTTAAAAAATAAAGGAAGAAGGAAAAACGAAGTGCAATACAAAACAAAGTTTACGCAAAATAAAAATATGATGGCAATATCGTGCAAAGTCAAAAGTTCCCTTAGTTTTAGGTGTCCCATTTTTTGTTATTTAGATACTCCATGTTGTCATTGACAACATTAAAAAATTCAAACCAAAGTATAGCTACCTATATAAATTGATAATAATATTCTTAATAACTCTGACCGTAGTAGTAGATACCTTGTCTGTGATGCGCTGATGCGGATCACAGATCATTTGCTCGTGGTCAACCGAGCGCATTGATCTTCCTCATATTTCACTACCTATTGATACAATGACAGCGACATTGTAAATAAGTCCTTCTATTAATAGTTATAACATTGCGACCATGCCTTGAGACGAAGGCGAATAAATAGATACTTATAGTTGGAAGAATTTTATAAATGACGATCATCGTGGTTCACCTGAGATATAACAAGCGGAGCCCTGATACTATATTTCTCCCTTCATAATATTTTGATACAAACGGTAGGATTGCCAGAGAAGTAAACTTGAATGGACCATCTTCGTCCTCTAGTCACTCTAGTCACCCTAAGACCATCTAGTCAGGAAGCTTCCAATTACGTTATAATCCAAGACATTGCTCTATCCCTGAAGTTGCCACTGGATGACAAAATACCTGTGTAAAGGGGCAGAAAGAGAAATAAAGATTTCTCCCGCAATAACAATGCAGAATGCAGAATGCATTTAGCTATCCTTTCTATTTATCCCTCTATAGTTTTCTTACATTCACTGTCTCTATTCTTATTCTGTCATTTTGTACTATACACTATTCCTGTGTACTCAATTCTCTATACTTTCACATTTCGTGCACCCTACCTACAACTTTCTCTCTTCTTGCTTTAACTCCTTACTTAGGGTTGTCTGGAAGAGATCTCTCGTAGCAAAAAGATCGCCAGTTGTAAAGTACTAATCACTTATGACATTTCGGCTATCGATGAAACCGCTCCTCAGACCTTCAAAGAAACTTTAATCACCAATTGAGTTAAATCTTATCTAACGTATTTTCGGTAATCTTTATTTCCTTTGATATGCTCAGCTATAATATTCTGGTACTTTACAGTAATATGGGAGCATATTCTTAGTGCGTAATATCGGATGTAATTTTCGTATTATCGTTCGGCGGATCGGTTTGAAATTAATTAGTTTTCGATGTAATTTCTTATCGTGTATCTTGATCGCTGTTCATCTATTACATCACAGACGTAATCAGACTTCGTCATGTCATTGAAATGTATGAATGTGTAGCTGCAGTCTTTATACTTCCAAAAAGGGATCTCCAGCTAGGAGAGTTGAGGGGAAAGCTAGTGAAAATTGGTGATTTCTGTTCTGAAAAATGTAGTATGTATACGTGAGATAATTTGTCATATTTCAATCTTAAAATTCAGGTTTGTTAATCTGTTTCTCAAATGTCAAAAACGCTATACGCCATGAAAGCTATCGGCGTGACGTCATTTGCAGTGTAAATAAACAATGGAGTCTTTGTTGACCTGTATTTTTTATTGATAATTTGTGATTTCTCAGTTTTCTTGAACACCGCCACGAGACACCAACGATAAGGACTGTAACTCATTTTGTTTTTGCAAAAATAACGGACGGTTCCCCGACAATATGATCCCCGACAAACTCGGTAGTTTGTGTTTATAATGAGGAAGATGTTTACAAAACTTCGATAGCGTGATTCAGGTGTCCCGTGGCGCTATCAAAAACGCTACACTTTCAAATGTATTGATATTTTTTACTCTTTATCTTATTCTTCGTCTTTATATCGTATTCGCAAACTATATTACAATGAAACAAGGCACAGCAGAGGTATGCAGACAGTATGAATTGTAAACGAATGATAGTCATAATTAGTCGGTAAGGAGTACTTACTAAGAAGGTTAATGGGTTAAGTGCATAATTGCTGCAATACACGTTTAGTGCACCGACTATGTACGTAAGAGAAAAACATTATTGATTTCAGTGATCAAATTGTTATTTAATCAGAATGTGAACAAGATTTTTATATCAATTCGAAACTTTATCGGAAATTGAAAGCAGCATTGGATTCTGCAATCTACAAAGGTTTTCGCTCCAACAAAAGTTGACGGGGAACTCTCAGCCACAAAGTTTCCGACTAACGGCAATACCAAAAAAGCGAAATATGTTATCAATGCGATTGGTTAAGGCAACATTTTAATCTAGTATACTTATTCCCTGAATTCCCTGTTGAAACTAAACAGGCTATCATTGCTGACTTCAAACAACACAGCGAGAAGATAATCATAGCGATGTCGCCACGTGAGCCAACGTCGAAGGTCATGGCTCAGGACATCTCGAAACGCTCCATAATGGCGCATACAGACAGCCGTTACGTATAAAAATATACAGGATGACTAAGACTTGTAAAGTGACGTATTCTTGTTACGTGAAGATACGGTTAAAAACAATGCATTTAATTTAATGTAATTAAGTTATTTAAGAAATTTCATTTGTTAGTTTTCATCACCTTAATACCTATTTGCATACCTGAAAATGTTAAATATTGATTGGTCTAAATAATTTTTAACATATCTATACATACCTATAGTGCAAATAAACGTTTCGTCTTTGACAAAGCAGCCTAACCGTGTTGACCAATTGTATGTCTTAAAATAAAAAACAAAACTTTGAAGACGCAGACAGCGTTATGATTCCATTTGTTCTAAAACTATGGACGGATAATTATTTCATATAACGTTACAATTGTCTGTATGCGCCATTACGCGCGGAAGACGGATGCGAGCAGTTGATATGGCCACATTAAACGACTGTACCGGCCATTATATCGTTATATAGTAAATATCGCATCACAAACATACGACACACCCACTTCGAACTGTAATTACGTACAGATTGAACAAAAGAAATAGCAAAATGGACTTAATTTAATTAATTTAAATTTAATTCCACGTAACTGCTTGGCGACCACGTCCACCCTCAAATCAAGTAGTTACTGGGTTGTGGATCGAGACCCCAGATCTCCCAGACCTCCGCCATTTTAACTAACTATACTTTCAGCCCTTCGTGGTCCTATGCTAGACTTTGCCGGTGGCAAAACCGAATGGTCACACTATATTCAGTTAAGATTTTTAGGTTAAAATTGACGTACTTTTAACCCGATATCTATTAAAATGGCCCTATTTGTAAAGTAACAACTAGAGAAGTACACGACGTATGTTTCTTGGACCTTTAGACTGCTAATGACTAATTACTTCCTTCTGCTTCCTCTCTTGAATCACGGTTGTTGCAAAAAATTAAACAGGATTCGTTTATACTAGTTTCCAAGGCATTCACAATTGTCCAGTTTCACAAGTGATTCTGAACATAAAACATAGCTTCAAATGTTTATGAGAGGAAATTGATATCATATCTGATTATAACAATAAAGATGAATCTCAAACTGACAATCCAGTAATATGAGTCAGTTTTGTTTGATCATTAATTATGTTATTGCGCTGTTATCTGTTATGATTATGATGAATGTGCCATTTTAAAAACATGGGAACATTTTCTTAATTGCATGGAGAATCGTCTGTCGGTAATCTGATTCTTTATTGAAAATTTTTGAGAAATGGTCGGAAATCTTACACGTGCACGGTTTTAGACGACGGGACCAGCTCATTAACGCCAAATTAGCCAGCGAACACGTTCAGACTTTCTGCAAATTAAGAATTTGAGAAACATTCCTTAATTTGAAATAACTAACATAATTACGGTAGTGTCCAATATCCCGAGTGATACATCAGAAACCCTACACTGGGCCTGGCGTCCACTTAAGCTCTAACGAGAAGGGTCGCGGGTCACACGCGATACGTGGACGGCGATTGATTTCGTCATTCCAACCAATTTTATTGCTTCATTCTATGAACTAGCTGCTGCCCGCGAATTCCTCCGTTGACTAAGGAATTTGCCCCATAGTTAGAGTATCCTATTCGTTAATCATGGATGAATCAGACATGGAGTAAAAAGGGCGGAATTTATAATGATGATTTGTTAATCCGAGTTACGATCTACCTGTGTACCAACCAGCTGCTGCTTTCAGCTGCTGCTGCAATCATGCTGGCATCTATTGTGTCGGTGGAACCAATAGATTTCGCGCGAGAAGGTACATAGCACATAGCACGCAGAATGTTCAAGGTTCTGATTCGGGATGCAATAACATCGGAATGACCGTGCCTAGATGATAATTAGACATTACCTTGGTCTACTCAATTTTGGACGCCCTCCAACTCGAAGGAGATAGCGGGGAGGAGTGGCTACTACGACCGCATGTGGTGGGAACACAGGTCATGATTATGCTCAAATTGGGAGCGTAACGATCACGTTTCTTAAGTGGTTGGACATGCTGCTAGGGACGGTACTATCGCTTTCTTTATCACGTAAAGCAGTATGGATTCGTGTTTTGCGTTTTAGTTGTAGAAGTGAGACTTATTTGAAGCGACTATCTTCTTGCTGGTCAAGCCGGTCAAGCTGTCAAGTCAACATCAGATTAAAATAATGTCCTGTTTGTCGTTTACGACTCATATTGTATTAAAAATCAAAACCTCAGACTTTTTGTTGCCGACACTTCGTGATATTCATAACCTGTGGACATCTTTCATCATTTTCTCATATAAGTTCGTTCAATCTTCATAGTCTTTTACCATACAGCATCAGAAACCCTACACCTCCAGGCTCCACTTAAGCTAATCAGCTGGGTCAGGCACGTGGCCCGTTCTGTGTTTATTGGTTTCGTAATTCGTAACAGTTTTATTATTGACCCATTAGGTACCAGTGAGGTACAGAAGTCGGCATGAGTCGTGAGCACAATCTTTATTGGTCGGTTTGACGTTGACTGCACTGTTGGTTCACGCGATTGGTTCGTCAGTCAGAGTACATTGTCTATTGGTCTAGATAGCGCGTGTTCTTCTAGTGCTGTACATTGGAGGAAAATGAACAACATCCCTACCACTAATCATTTGTGCTGACGAGTTATGACACTCAGGTACTTAATTAAGCGCCGCATCTAATACAGGACAATTTAATCTGTCTGTAGTGAAATTATTTCCACATTCTCAAAGTCAAATTGAAAACAAAGCTAACTTCCTCTTATTTATATTAGAGACTGTACAAATTACGACAATTCATTCAAAAAGGCAACGCAGAGTATTTCAGTACCAGTAAACACATAAACATTATTACTTATACATATAGTAATAAATAACAAACAAGAATTAGTTATAAATAACAGACAATAGCCATGCTTTTTATGAATCTCTTTAACGAAGTGTTCACGATCAAAACAACGTCTAAATCACCTTCTATTCAAATCGTCTCGTGCAAGGCCAACCCAATTCCAGACTCCACATTCCAGACTCATTCAAATGATTCAAAATTTAGCCCTGAGCGATAGCAAGTTTAGTTTGAACAAGGATTAGAAGAAGATACGGAACCATTGTTATAGCAACATTGTCTTATAATTAAAAGCTTAAATTGTTTTATCATTTATCTCAGACTTAGTATATTAGATCGTCTCCGTGTCACTTGTATCTTGCAACTTGAACTGGAACTAGAACAACTGAAAAATGTAATTAGTTGATAAGGACATTTCATTAATTCAAATTTAAATACTCAGAAAAACAAGAAAACCGAGAAGATATCTTCTTAGGAAACGTCCTTATCTAGACGTGTAGTCGTTTTATTGGAACTGAAGGCCAATTGTATGAAGTAATTGGAGCCATTTGCATTACAAGTGCCCTCTGCTATCAATAGACGGTAATAACAACCTATTAGCTCAGAAGCCTCTGAAAGATGATCTCTTGAAGATGGGGTAAATGAAGAAATAGATGAACATATTTTCAGACTTGAGTGAGTAGTTTTATTGATAGAAAATGCCGTAAATGGCTTCACAGCCATTTATTTAAGCAATGTTTGCTACTCGGTTTGAATTTGAGAGGAATTCCTATCTGAGGTTGTATGCGGGTGCTTTGCTACTCATGAGGACAAAGATGTTCACTTTAAATAAATTATCCCCGGCAACCTGCTGCTTAACGACGGGTTCAGAGGCTGGCGGTAAGCTACCTTCCCAAGCAAGCTACTTTGTTGCTACCCCAATAAACTTTATGTTTGTCCCGGTTTGTCGCTTCTACTATATGAGAACTTTTATCTTTCAAGACCAAATAGGCTTACATTCGTACATTGTAAGACAGCTACAACTGCTTAGGTGTCTGATTATGATATATCAGATAACGAATCTGTGCCGATTGTCATGATAAAAGATATGTTGTCTCGTCTATCTGTATGTAGGTCAAGTATATGAAGAATTACTCAATTAGTAGTCTTTGGAAATAAATTCAAATTAATATAAGCCCAAACCAAGCACAAGAAGAGCGGTGATAGACCAGAATTCGACTTCGAATCGAGGGGTCCCGGACCCCTCGAATCCCAGTGGCACACACCAATGTCTTTGTAAAAAAAAAGTTATACCTAAATTTAAATATCACCTGCTGTTACACGTGGCACAAAGTCCCAAAAGCCACAATGGCACTGGGATTCGATCCCGGACCCCTCGCATAAGAGGCCGAATTCTTACTCACTATTTATCACCGCTTTCAGTCATCTACTAAGTTAAATAAATAGAACAGAAACAACACAAGTCTACGCTTTCTCAAGCAGTAAAGTAAGATAACATTTCTGCAAAAGTTGGTCAGAGTGCATAGAAGTCCGTAAGTAGGGTTTAAACGGTGAGAGCTGATGATACGGTAAAAGCGCATTCAGTTTTACGACGCCAGATAACCCCTTGCAACTTGTTCAGCGAAGCAGGGTTGCCAAAACACCAGCCCACGACGCGCGCCAGGGCACCAAGCGCTACATGAGCCCAGAGATGCTCGACCACACGTGAGTGCACACTGCACACTTTACATTACATTCCGGCCGTAAAAAATATTGGCACAACTTTTTTTTTTTTAAAAGTTCACAATTGCTTAAAAAAATAATTGGTGCAACTTCACCAAGCAGAACATGAGCACCCAGAACTGGTTTCCACCAATGAATTAGTCAACTTATGTAAAACTCAAACTCAAACTCAAAAGCTTTTATTCATTATTAGGTACAATTTGTGCACACTTAATGAAAGTCATACAGATAAATTATACATTCTACATTCATCTGCTTTGATCGCCCCTCAGGCAAAACGTAGACTGGGAGAAAAAAGCGGGCGGAAAAAAACTCCCAGCACTCTTTTAAAAGTAAATAAAACTTAGTCTATAATGCAGTATGGCTAGGTCCAATAAAGGAACACACGTGACAGCTATCGTGTGTGTCAATATCGCCCCATTGCCATCCGCTCACAAATAAATATTGTTACATAGTGTATAGAAATAGCCTATAGTGAAGTTATTCAATCCCACGCTTTCTTATCTTCTAAATAGTCCTTAGTTTCATAATAGGCCTTTCGGCACAGGACTGATTTGTAGTGTTACTATAGGCCCAGTCTATATTCCACTAATACCCAGTTGGAATAATGTACTGTAGGTATACGCGATAGCTGTCACGTGTGCTTCTCAGGCAGTTAGTTATACTGCAGTTTAAATTCATATTAATTTAATTTTAAAAGAGTGCTGAGAGTAATTTTTCCGCCCGCTTTTTCCTCCAAGTCTACGCTTTGCCCGAGAGGTGATCAAGATGAATGTACCTTTTATTAGGGGAGACCGGTTGGAAGTCACAATATTATGTTTTCACATATTACTGCCAAAGTTTGTAGTTTAAAAATAACATTTATATATCAATAGATAGTGCAACTATTGAAGTTTAAGAAGAAATGAAGTCTATTTCTCTAACATTAGCTGGTGATTTTTTTTCAATTTTTTTTGTAAAAATGGGAAATGTGACTTTTAACCCCGGGTCAGGGTTGGTTGTCACAGTGTCTGGGGTAGGTAGTCACATATTAAATTAAAGCTACTTTATAAAAAAACAGTTATTTAATTCAAATGAACATTTTTATTAATAATAGGCATCTTGTACGTCTTATTTCTAATCAAAAAGGAACAAAAAGCTTTTATTTTTTTGCTTTAGAAACCTTTTTCTTTTCCTTAGTTTTATTCAATACACGTTTCGTTAATTTCGTCTTCTTTGCATTTTGTTCTGTTTTTTATTTTCTTAATAGGTCTTCTCGGGTGTATCTGTCATCTGTCTCTGTATCTGTATCTTTTCCAATTCCTCTTCCTGTTCTTTAGTAAAAATCTGCCGATTCTTTTTTATGCCTTGCCTATTTTCATAGATGGTGTTGACACGCCCAAGTTGCTGACCTCATCGATAGTAAACTTTTTACAATACCTTGCCAGAGTGCTATAATTAATTTTAATATTATAGATTTGCCATGGATTTTCACTTCTCTTGCAGCACGCACCATTAATTCTGGCGATACAAGTCCTCAAAAAGTCTTTCTTTTATAATGCCGTGGCATTATGATAGCTAATTCTGTAACAAAAATGGTATATTCGTAGGCAAAATTTAAAAAGCAAACAATGAAAGTCGCCATGCATGCATGGTTTTAATTGTTACATGTGACAACCGACCCCAATGAAATTGAGACAACCTGCCCCAAAATACATTTTAGAAAAGTAACCTCTCAAAATAATTTTCTATCAATGGTTAGATAAAAACAATATAACAATATCATGAAACAAATATTTATCATCATAGATAAACGAAAATGTTTATTACTATGTACAATTGAAGTATACTTACGACACTCATCACAGTTACATAAAAATTTACTTTTACAGTGCGAAACAAACAAACTCGCGTATTCCTGTCACGGCATTTCAGAGCGGTCTGAAATGAAGTGGAGAGGGAGGTGTCGCTCTCGCGCTTCATCGACGATGATCATTGAACATATTCGTTCGTTCAGTTTTTTTTTATGATGGTTGTGACAACCAACCCGTGAGACAACCATACCCGGTCTCCCCTACAATGCTAAATGTATGACGGTCGTTAAGTGTAAACAAATTGTATCATAAATTATTATTCATATAAAACATTTTGAATTTGGTTTTTGGATACAAAGTAGGTATCCAAAAACCAAATTCAAAATGTTTGAATGGATTCTAATCTGAAATTATATCTATCCATATTATTCCGTATATTTAAACCAAACTGAAGGAGAGTTATAACTTTATCTTATTTTCGCCTAAAACCCAAGTTTTTCTCTTTGTGAGATTAAAAGTATTAGCAGAATCTTAAATTAGATAAGTTACATTTAAAAGAAATACTTCTAAGTTTATTCATGACATTTTTAGTTATTACTTTACAATTATTGCATTCATATCAAGGAGTCGATTATAAGTAGGTTTGTGATAATGATATCTAATGTTTTATGATGCACAAATTCTTGATTAGATAAAATTTGAACATGCACACCCAAATGATAATGTAATGGCAATTTTTTGAGGCATAAATCAAAAAGATTATAATTTGGTAAAGTTGATAAAACTCATACAATTGCTTGTATTATCCATTTTTTTGCACTTATCCCGTTTGGTAAGCAATCTTGGCACAATATTTTATAGAAAAAAAAAAACACATTTATTTCGACGTCTGGGAGTGTTTTTTGTATCCATTGCATATTATTCATTAATCATTTACAGTGTATCGTAACAATTTACTAGTAGCTTCGTAGTATTTATAGTAATAATTTTATTTATTCACAGTTAAAAACTAATAAGCCACACACACGACCAGATCAAACACAGTAAGACTACGTCGTTACGTTAGATCAGACCTACCATAGATCTATCTGTCCGGCCCATTCTTCTTCAAATTCTCTATGAAATTTTTCTATTGCTTTCCAACGATGAATGTAAATGAAAGTCGAGTGCCAGCCCTATAGTTAGAGTCCTGCCCGGTGGTCTGTAATCGCTTGGTAACGAATACCTGCAGAACTGTACTAGGGATGCCCAATTTTATTCGTTGAATCGATTATTTGGATCGTAGCCTCGAAAATCGATTCAATAGTTACTATGTAAATCGTATTGACTTGAATCGATCTTATACGATCTCTGAAGATCGATTCGTAATAAGATAAAAATTACGGAAAGTTATGCCAGTCCTCTTCCACGTATTTTTAGGTTGAAAATTAGTATTCGAATAATTTGGTTTAAAATAAATTTAGGTGATACGATTCATTCGTATGTTACAGGCATTGGTAGAATTCGATCTAAGCGAAGACTGAATCTTGTTGGATTGAAATTCAAATTCAAAAAGTCACTACACCATGAATCGATATTCAGGGAAATCGATTCGGATGAAGCAGTCCTACGGACAATGACTACTCAGGACTTTGGTACGCACGAATATGTAGGTTCTTCGTGCATACAATATTAAATAGGTTATAGTATATATTTCGGTATATATTTCATAGGTTGGTATTTTACATCAACTGGGAACTTTTTCTGTTAAATTAGTAGAATTCTTAATAACATTTAGATCTTACGTATATTTGAACGAGAGACATACTCATTTAGCTTGCCATTTAACAACTCAACACAGAAAGTCTGTATAAAATTATTTGTAAAACAATTTCGTCATCACTTCTTTTTAACAATAAGGGGCTTTTGAGAAATTAGTTACAGTACTTAAGTATTCTATTATAAGTATATTAGTAAGTATATTAAGTAAGCTCCCATATGCCCAATACCCCTAATAGGGTTTCCATAGGGTTGACAACTTCTTGAAGTCAAGTAGACTTCTTACGATGAACAAAGGTTAATTGCATGCGATTTAGATAAAATTATTTTGAAATAAAAAGTCACAAAAAAGTTATGAAATCCAAATAGAAAATTGAAATGTCAGTTTAAAAATTTGTGAATAACGACAACATGAACGACAATTAAAAAAAATACCAACACAGAAGACACGTAACGTAACGTAGGTTTGTACAATAAGGTTGGCATGATTATTAAAACAAGTTGTTTTAAAACACGTGTTTAAAACAGTGTTTAAAACAGTTTGAAATAAAAGTACAATAACATTTAATTATGGATAAAATTTTACAAAATACACAGTTAATTTATTATTTTTTAAATTATTTAAAAAAGTAAAAATGAAAATCTCATTGGTAAACGAAAAAACGCAACTAAATCATGTAAATAACTACTGAAATCAAAATATGACAAAACAGATTTCGGCTTAAAATCAATTCCGCTATATTTTATAAAAATTTCGCAACATAATTATAAAATATGGCCAGCGTAATAAAAAACAAACAGAAGATAAGGTAAATAACCTATAACACACAGTCGGTTACTAATCTGCCGAGAATGGATGGTTGTCCGGTTTTTTTATCGGCCATTTTTTCTTATGTTTTTTTAAACAGGTCGTGAGACCGCGCCGCGCCGAGGCATAAAAATGCAACGCGCGTAGACTCGAAGACACCGTCCACAATGATTTCTAATTCTGGTCGTTCTCTTTTTAAAAGTATTCAAAACACATTCAAATTAAGCTTTTTAAGTGGCAGGCTAGCGTTCATTTTAACAGCCTTGTTTTTTGTTTTTTCAGCCAGTAGTATCAAAACGGCTCGTATCAAATTGTTTTCTATTTTTTTGCAAGATGTCGATAGTAGGATTGCAATTACAAATACTTTAATACTTCAAAAATAAGTTAATGTGTCACTACATTTAGACATACGAAGGTGATTATAGGAAAATTATAATTTTAATACATCTTAATAAAAAAAAAACTATTTATTAAATATTGTTGTAACAAAAATTATAATTATTAACAAACATTATTTTCTATCGACGATCAGAATATTAGTCTTCATATAGACGTGGATATCCAAAAAATGTAATCAGTGTTTAAAAAACTAAAAAAATATGGTTTTTGGATCAACATCTCAATTTATAAAAATAAAAAAAAAGTTGTCATAGCAACACGACGCGGACGCACCGTTTCCGAGAAGTTCCAACTCGAACGACGAAACGAGAACGTTTTAAACGCTTTAATCGCCACACAGGATTCTACGCTTTATGGCTTTACGAATACAGCTTAAAATTGTATAATTAAAACAACAACGCGCAGCCTAATATGGCGCTTATGTCGATAGCTTCAGCGAAGATTGAGTATTGGAGGCGTTTAAGGCATTTTAGTCGAGAATCAGTTGGAGTAGAAAGGTAATCTCGGTTAGACGGACGAGTCGGATTTTGTACTTTTTTGCTAAGAGGCTAAGGGTTGTAATCGGTTGAGGTTCGTTGAGGCATTTCGCGAGGCAGAGGGGCCACGGTTGCAGGTTTGACGGGTTCCGTGTTACTCGCGCCTCCCCCCTCGCAGGCTACCCGTCCCTCTCGGATTGGGATGCGACTTTTTTGGGCTCGATCCGATACTCGGATCGATGCGGATCGTAAAGTCTCCAACCGATCCGCAGATCGTATCGTATGCATTCGATCCGATACCCAAAAGATCGATCCATCGCCAAAAATCACGTTAAATTTTTTTATTAAAAGGGTTGGGTGGTTAAAATTTCTATTTACAGTTCCATATTTGTAACATAAACAATCTTAAATTGTGTATATGTTGAATAGATAAATAAACAAATAAATTAATATGATTTTCCTTTGGTACGTTGGATTGACCGCCCAATAACATCATACATACCTGAAAACCACAATGGCTGGATCGTCGATCCGATACTTGTAGTGATGTATCGCTCCGTATTCGGATCGTATGGTTTCGATCCGATCCAAGTATCGACTGAATCGTATGCCCTTGATCCGATCTTCGTAATATCGGATCGGATCGTCGCATCCCTAGCTCGGAGTAATTATGTGGATTTAATGAACCGTCAAATTTAGGATCATCCGATTTATTTTGCCGCTGAGATTGGGCGAGATTTATGTTTAGTTCCTGTTAGATGTAGGGATTTAAAGTCCAGTTCAATTGACGTCATTCTAATGAGTTGTTAGACCGCAAGATAGAAGGAGTAGGTACCTATGTCGTTTTTTCGCTTAATATTGGTGTGATGATCGATAATAGGTTTATTGCAAAGTATAGACGTATTAAATAGCTAGTCTGGGCGCGCGAAGCTATGTGTAAGTGCTTTTAAAAAGCAACAAGAATAAGTGTTGCACCATAGAAGACAGAATAGTATTCTGTGTTCTATGTGTTACACACTAACTCAGAATAATATCAGCGCGCGCTAAGATGTGGTAAAGCAATAATATAATGTCATACATTTACTTTTTCTTAGGTCAAAAAAGGTTTCTATCCTTAAATTTCTTCAGGCCCCAGCCGTATCCTTAGTCCTCCGTAGTTATGCCACTGATTCTACATTATTTCTACTATCTAATTTTTTCCGTCTAGCCCCCTTTCACAACGCGCGATAAGGAACTTCGTTCCAATAAAAGTATTAAAATTATCAAAAACACGTTACAAACGAGACATACCTAATAACAATCGATTTAGTTTCATCGTTGTAATTGATTCATGATACATGAATCACATTGGCTCGATAACAATGACTTCCTCTGATTAACGCTAAATCGTATCAAATGTGCAACAACAATTATTGGAATTTACATTGTTTTCCGTTCTGCTGTAATGTAGTGTCACCGTAAGATCAAGACTAAGTGTTTCGAAATTGTTGTATCAGGAAAAGTGTGATTTTAATATTAATTATTGCATTTGTAATTCAATATTCATCGATTGTTTCGATTAGCTTATACCTACCTATACGTCTTTCATTTTAACATGACAATTAGATCTTCTTGAAATTTGGTTCAAAGTCATCAAATGACGCTAGAAAAAAAGGTGGTACCGAAAAAAAAAATCATCATCAGTAATTATAAACCATTGAAAGATACTTTTGGACAAATTCCAAAGTCCAAAATCAAGTCGTCCTTTGATACTCAGTCCGTTGTTGCAACCGTCAGTTGTTTCTAGTCAATGTTCAAGTCCATTCTGTTTTACAAAAACACTGGCTATTTCAGAGCGAGTTATACAAGCTTTTATATTTCCCGTAGGCGATGTAATGGTCCTATCACCTATCAAACCACCTTTGACTGCTGACCACCTCCTAGAATAGTTACAATGCATGACATTCTCGAAAAAAAGTTTCTCGAAAAATAGTAGCTCGTCGCAAGGTTACCGCCAGCCTCTTAACCCGTCGCAAAGAAGGGTGTTATTTAATTTTGTGTCTTGTGTTTCGGCTGCCGTAGGTACGGTTGCCGGGTTACTTTTTTTGAGGCGAACATCTTAGCAGCAAAGCACCCGCAATCTCAACCCGAGATAAGATTTCTCTGTTTGAGGTTGGATGCAGGCGTCAGTGATGACCACTTACTTCAATTATTATTGAAAAGAAGAAACGATTGTCATGAACATACAGCAAAATCCTAGCACACCGGTGTTACGTGCGTCCAATCATGATTGTGAATTTGTAAATCGTTTATCAGTTCTGTCACTCCGATCTTTGAGCTGTAAAGTGGCATTAAGGTGTCACAAATATAATATATTTTATCGGCAAAGATACGTCAATTTATTCCACTCATAAATTCTGTCGGCAAGGGCTTTGATACCAGCTAAGCTAGCTCCTTTGCCCTTGTGACTATTTATTATTTGTTTTCCTATCCATGGCATCATCAACAACGGATGTCTGTTTCCATACTAGTTGGAAGCTAATGTCATATGTTCTTATTGGCTGACATAAACAACCTTATTCATTATTTATTTTATTCATTATTAGGTACAATTTATGCACACTTAATGAACGTCATATCGCCCCTCAGGCAAAACGTGGACTAGGAGAAAAAAGCGGGCGGAAAAAAACTCTCAGCACTCTTTTAAACATAAGTATGAATTATTCTATGGTGCAGTATGACTGGCCCAAACAAGGAACACGCGTGACAGCTATCGTGTGTGTCAATATCGCCCCATTGCCATCCGCTCACTGTACCGAGCTATCCTAAATGAAATACGCACTGGCATTCGATAAAATGTACGAGTATGCAACGACGTTTTGTACGACCGTGTTATCGAACAAACGTTTTGTACGATCATCTTTTGGCAGCCACATGGCAGTTATGGTTATCGAAAAACCTACCAACAAAATATGCCTATGCATAATTTCAAACTAAACTATATCGGCCATATGTGACCCACTGCAGGGTGTAGTGTCGTCTCCCAATCAGAAAGGTCCACTACTAGAACTATCCACCGAATGAACAAATATTTATTACGGTGGGGATCGAACCCAGAACCTCCAAGTTACCGCGCAATCGCTAACCGCTGGACCAATAAACGTGTCGCCTAAAAATATTCAGTTATAATATCTGCCATAAATGCTTCTTTTAAATTCTGACATAAATTGTCCTGTGCTGAAAATTCGCATGCGACGGCGGTCTGATCATTACCATGCAAAAACCATGCTGCTATTAGGCATGACAATACAATCATAATTATTGTACTAGCCACTAGATACAACTTTTCTCTTCGTGTATCAATAAAACCTTGATAACTATAGCACTTTCGATCAAGATAGCGAAATCTTAGCGACAATCTTTAAACGCAGAATCTTTAATATCTTTTGACTGCCAAATACCACTTAATACCTATGTACAGGTACCAAAATAACATCCGTAACATGCAGTTCTAGATTTTTAAAGTTGTAAAGAAAGGGCTCTCGTCATGAAGGGTTCCAGCCTTAAAAATAATCATCTTCTTATATAGGTACGTGAAGCGATTGTTTTGGATTAATAAACAATTTTATTTACAAGTTTATATAGAGAACAATGCACGAATTCTAAAATTTTAAATAAAATGCATTGTTACGTGTCAAATTCTCAATACATTTTAGTCGAATTACGACTATTTGGCGATGTCTAGTGTGAGTAAATGCAAAATGCAAACATGCAAAATGGTTACAAGCATAGGAGAAACGAATGATTACCTACACTTGAATTTAAAAATATCGCCATCATAATACTTTGTTACAAATTCCATATAGTATTGATAAAAATTTCATGGAATTACATATCATTATGCTGAATCAAGAATGCTATTAATGGGCATGAACTATAACGGAGGCTTAGGTATGTCGAAGCTTGTTCAATGTTCAGTCCGCAGTTCCCATACAAGGCAGGCCCTGGGAACGGTTTTGTTCGACACTCAATACTGTTACACCATCTGTTATTGTCCCATGTATGGGCTTGGACATGTGACTTTTATACGAGTAGGTACAGTCTATTACTACAAAACCAACTAAAAAAACGTATACACTTTATAGGTGCTCAGTTTCCGAGTGTTTCGTATGCATAAATTGGTTTTGAGATATCTGTTATTCAGAGCAAATAATAAAGATGTCGTGGCAACCAAATACAGGCTGTCAATCCCTAAAGGTTTGACTAAAAAATTTAACTTATTTTCCGACAATTAACTAAACGCATGTGGCCGACAGAAATCGTATTAAACTATTTTTTAAAGTCACGTTACATTCAAGGGGAAAAATAAGGATCAAAATGCGCGCGTATTTTTAATTGAATATAAATCTACCAAAATCTTTTTATTTTCATTATTCACTAGTTAAAATTTAAATAGACTATAATGTTCTTCCTTACAATTATTCAAACACAATGATAACCGTAATTATTAGGCAATAAATACTAATACAATAATAATAACAATATAAACATTAGACAATCAGGACAATCGTAGCCACACGTATAGTTAGGTACTACTATTGAATCGATCATAACACTAGCGTAATTAATTACAGTTGCAGCAATTAAAATATAAAGCATTAGTGATTATTTTATTGAGTGTTGTATTGTTGTAACCACAGAATGTAACAGGAAAACTTTATAGGTATATGTTCCCCGAATTTGCGGTTATGCGGTAAAATACTGCAATTCATTCAAGTGTACGTGATCTGCGGACCGCAAGTTATAGGCGGGCAAGGATGAGCAAGGATGGGATTGACTTGGGGAACTTTATTCCTTACTGTAATAATAATAATGTAATACATGTAATTACAATAAGGTTATAAAGAGGCCCTGTACCTCTGAACGCTAATTATAATCCGTCCATTTTATTAGCCTCTTTGGCAATCTTTTTTTAGGATCTCTTTTATTTTTTTTTTATTTTTTTATTTATGGACACCCAACACATTAGTTAAAAACATTAAAAATAATAGATACTAGACTAAGAAAAAGTCTTTAAAACAGTAAAAATAATAGATACTAAGAAAAAGTCTTAAACTAACAATGGGTAGGTACATTTGTTTCCAAACCTTTCGAATATGGTCCATATTGATAAATAAGGTCTAATTTTGTCAATCAGTGTAGGTAGGTACCTTTCATATAAATGCATTCAGCTGTGTCGTTGTCTCAAAATCATCCATTTTCAGAATTTTCTAACAAATTACCCTAAATTACGTTAGAGCATAAACCATAATATTAAGCCGGGTCTCCACCGATGAAAAATTGCCAACTTGTCAACCCAACTTGGTAATTTTCGGTAGACACAACGATCTTTAAATTTACAGTTATATTAGGACCATATTGGACCTTAAGCTGCAAAGAAAGAAAACACTACTTGGAAAGAAATATTGAAACGCAGAGGAACATTGTTACGCATTAGGCATTACCACTTATTGTGACAGACTCGTTTCACTCAAATTGACGGTCATATCAAACAGTGACGATAAGATTAGTCTAGTGATTATTGAGCTTCAGTTTTCCAGAATTTTAACCAAATTTGCAAATAGGTAACTTTAACATGAATAAAAATTCGTCTTCGCGCAATCGGTGATGACTAAGATATTTTGAATAATTTACGGAACCGTTCTTTTATGGCTTCCATAGGTTTTGTGAATAAAATTATGCTGGACAAACAAAGCATTAAACACCGCGCAAAACTCGTGACAAATTGGTTTTTGACGCTTAATTAAAAGAGTTTACGGGAAGCTCTTTGGAATCTTGGGATTCATCTACAGTCTAATAGGTTTGTGCCAAAGTTTCAAAGTTAGGGATTTTCCTTTTAATTTTAGGGGAAAAATAAATGGGGTTCTACGAGTACCTTTGAGTATTAAAGTTTAATACTCAAAGGGTTCTACGTCTGTTATTTTTCGTTATAAATGGCGAAATCTCGACATCAAACAAAGAAGACACAAACATTTGGACGCTGTTAGAGTCAGGCAATTTTTCCAAGAGTTTAGAGGTTTGTTGAATGATTTGTGTCATCCTGTACTATCTGACCGCTTAGAGCGAGCTAAAGAATTGACATACCTACATACTCGAAAAATGTCGAGGTTCTTCCACCACTTAAAAAAACATTAAATAAAGGAAAACACCATGAACATCTCAAATTGAAATATCTAGGTATTGGTGACAAAGAGAAATAGATAACTCCTTATCTCTCGTAATGGTTGAAGCGCAAATAGTTCGAGCAGGAAATATAGACGTGTCAACTCAATGATGCTAGTAGTTTTTGTATTTTGTACTGGATTAACACTACAGTTTTAGTTCTTCCTTTTTTAGGCTAAAAACCTATTCCGAATAGCCCCGATGCTTTCGAAAAAGTTAAGCAACATAAGGCGCGGTCAGTACCTGGATGGGTAGTGGCGAATTAAATGCGCGCTTCCGCGCTTCGGAGGGCACGTTAAGCGGTCGGTCCCGGTTGTTATCGATACGATAGCAGTCGGTAAACCTTGTCGGAGACCCTATCTACAAAAGCAACGGACGTCTCATTGTAGGTTCTAGTCATCGAAAACAGAATGGTTCTAGTAGAAGTGATCCTAGATCATACTGTCTGCAATACAGTTCGAGTGCTTATTGCATTGTTTAACTTTATCTTTAATTTGCGATGTCAACAAGCAACGAGCGTCTCATTATAGGTTTCTAGTGGTAGTGATCTAAGAGATCCTAGAGTATGCTGTGTACAATGCAATTTGAGTGCTTATTGCATTGTTTAACTTTATTTAAGTACGTATTTCGTTATCTACACAAGTAGTGGGCGTCTCATTAACATTAAAATAAAATTTAGCCTGCGGCCTGTGGTACATCTGGATTTTCTAAATTTTGCATAATGTAGGTTTCTCGTGGTAAAAAGAGACCCATTAATCTCAATCAGCTTTCCAACAGAAAAAATCCGTATCAAAAATGTGTTTTGGTCTTTTCAAGCTTCGATGCCGCAAACAGACAGACACGGCTGACACGGTAATCTTAAAACACCTTTAGGGAATTAACTTTAGGGAATTAAAAGGCAAGTTATTTAGTGTTTCTAAGTTGTACACAGAAATGGTAAATTTTAATACATTAATCGCAATTAACACATGATTACGGCATATTGTTGATGAGATATCAACAATTGTAGCACTTGAACTTTGCTCTCATTGCGTCAAGGTCTTATTCGTTGATAGTCTCTGAAATAATACCTCGGTGAGACTTGGACGAATTGTCTAGCGGCACGGTCATATGTCTTACTTTACATAGCTAACATTTGCACGTGGTCACCACTTATTTCGCGGGTAATTTTCAATGACTGCAACCCCTATTTATCCAGCTGCTGAAAACTGGTCAATTCAATTGGTCCTCTCGGTTTTTATTAAGCTTACATTCCACGTTTTTGAGGATTCCCAAAGATTCCTAGAGATCCAAGTTTCGTGAACTTACTTTTGACGTTATTGAGGATTTCCAAGATTTCCAAATGTGTTTATTAAATCATTTACAACGAATAAGTTGCAATCTTTGTGCAACTCTAACCATAAAAAGTTTTTTATCAAACAAAAACGCACGGCAGGGGGGCATTTCAACTTCACCCTACATTTATTAAAACTTTCAAAAGCTCGGCTTTGTAAAAGAAGGTCATTTAAAAGAACAGCTTTTGATTTGCAATTTGCAATGGGTTACTGCGTCGAATGCGTTGCATAATATTGATTGCTTATTTCATGCGTACATGGTCTGTTGCACGTCTATCAAAATTTTAACTTAGGTCATTATCGGCAATGTTATTCTTTATCGTTTAGGGTCCAATGCAATGTGAATTGTTTCCTACGCTTCTATTCTTTTGTCATTAATTTTTTCTTAGTTCCTGAATTATGCGATCTGATTAGGAAATTGGGACTAATTCAGGGGTCGAGTGTGTTTAACATTAATTTTCATGTTCTCAAATTCGTAATTGGATCGGAGGCATCAGGGGCTCGGCGCGCTCCACAGTCCGCCGCCCTCGTTAAGAGATGCAATCAATAAGTACGCATTTAATTGTACTCGCCGTCCGTGATGCCGCGAGTCATTTCAATGCTTGTTTTGAGATGCGTAGCCGCCGGCGGCTGCTACCAGATGACGCCACGAATATAGGTGGAAATAGGGTCAGCGCTGTGTCGTTGATCCGAGGCGCGGAGACTGCGACTTGCGAGTGCGAGCGCGGGGGACGGGAGGGGCGCTCCGCCCCGAACACCCCGCGCCCCTCCGCCGCCTAGCCCCAGCCCCCACCGCGCGCCGGCATTCCGCACTCGACGCGAGGGCGAAGCGCACGCCCGATCCTTCGACAACCGCGACCGACGCGCCGCGCGCCCGCGGCAAGCTCACCCGCCATGTTTGACGTTTTCGGCTCCGTCAAGGGCCTTCTCAAGCTCGACTCGGTGTGCATCGACAACAATGTGTTCCGCCTCCACTACAAGGCCACCGTGATCATTCTGATCGCGTTCTCGCTGCTCGTCACCTCGAGACAGTACATCGGCGACCCCATCGACTGCATCGTCGACGAGATCCCGTACGCCGTGATGGACACGTACTGCTGGATATACTCCACTTTCACCATCCCCAACCGGCTCGTAGGCCGCGTGGGCAAGGACATGGTGCAGCCCGGCGTCGCGCCGCACGTCGACGGCCAGGACGAGGTCAAGTATCACAAGTACTACCAGTGGGTGTGCTTCGTGCTGTTCTTCCAAGCGATCCTGTTCTACGTGCCGCGCTACCTGTGGAAGACGTGGGAGGGCGGCCGAGTGAAGATGCTGGTACTCGACCTGAACTGCCCCGTGGTCGGCGAGGAGTGCAAGGCCGACCGGAAGAAGCTGCTCGTGGACTACTTCTACACGAACCTACACACGCAGAACTTTTACGCGTTCCGCTTCTTTATCTGCGAGGTATTGAACTTTATCAACGTGGTCGGCCAGATATACTTCATGGATTTCTTCTTGGACGGCGAATTCTCCACGTACGGCCGCGACGTGGTCCGTTTCACGGAAATGGAGCCCGAGGACCGGGAGGACCCGATGGCGAGGGTGTTCCCTAAAGTGACGAAATGCACCTTCCACAAGTACGGTCCCTCGGGAACCGTGCAGAAGTTCGACGGGCTGTGCGTGCTGCCGTTGAACATCGTGAACGAGAAGATCTACGTGTTCCTGTGGTTCTGGTTCGTGATCCTGTCGATTCTGAGCGGAATCTCGCTGATCTACCGCGCGGCCGTGGTGGCGGGCCCGCGCGTGCGCCTGTACCTGCTGCGCGCGCGCAGTCGCCTCGCGCCCCAGGAGCAGGTCGAGACGGTGGCGCGCAAGCTGCAGATCGGCGACTGGTTCGTGCTCTACCAGCTGGGGAAGAACATCGACCCGCTGATCTACAAGGAACTGATGGGGGACTTAGCTAAAAAGTTCGAGGGCAAGGACACTGTGTAGTAACGGACGCTGATGCGGCGTCGGACAGTGGGTGTTAGTGAGGCGCGGACGGTGCAGCGCGGTGCAGCTCGCTACCTGCGCGCCGCCCGCCGACATTCCATTACCTACGCCCGGCGCGGGGAACGACCTCCGCCGGGCCAGTCATTGTATTCCAGAACCGCTTTAAAACTCTTAACGCTACCGACGGCGGACATGGAGTCGGTACTTTCGAGCGCAACTTCGACTGAGTCGTGCCATGCCGTGGCGCGCGTGCATTTAGCGTTTTAGGGCATGTTTACACGTAGTCGTAGCTGTAGGTAGATCTCGTGCCTTCGTTTTGTATTTGTATTGTTAGTGCGAGTGAATTGCGTTGAGGGGACGTCTCATTGTGATATGTAATTATTATTATATCTAAATTAAGTGTTTATCGTGTACGAGGTTGATCGAGTGGACGGCTGGCTTATTCCTAAGTTTTAGATAGTTATCTAATGTAATGTCTTTGTTATCGAATGTTATACTCGATACGGTATTGTATAAAGCAATAATGAACTATTAATGTTAAGAGATCGATTATTCGAATTGGATATCGATGGACGATATTGTAATTTTTACTTGTCTATACTTTTTTATACTGACGAAATCGAGTCGATTATGGTTGATATTTTCTGAATATATTTACTGCCACATAAAGTTGATGTTGTTTCATTGAATATTAAGTACAAATTAATCTTTGAAGGTGTGGCGAGAAGCAAATACCTAGTGACAATCTTGAGATAAGTCGGTCGCAACGCAACGCAACGCAAGTAACAAACGCTTTGTTTGTGTTGGGACTAGTAACGCCATCTGTGATCATTTCTCTGAACTACCGCTAGATAGGCAGCTGATGTTGCTGACACGGCAAGCACAGTCATGCATTAATGCATTAGGTACTGATTTTGTTATCTGTGAATCAATATTTAAAGTACTTAACAGCTAAGTAATAAATAGTTTTTCACTAGTAACAGACCGCATGATTGCCGGACCTTAGTTCTCTTAAATCGTGTTGCAATTGGGGAAGTGTGGTTGCTATTCTTTTTGAGTCGTCTCCTATTTCGGGTCAAATATGGGACATAAATTGCAATAATGAGACGGCTTTTACCACTGCTTTTTGTACCTATATCATGACAAAAAAGTTGTTTATGACAAATTATGGAACCCATAATAATACCTTCTTCTAATTAATATTGTTTAATGTGAACAATTTATGCAGCTAATTGGGGTAGCTATTAATTACGACGTACTGTAATGAGTTATAAATCATTGCGCAGGATTCATCGAAACTCTGGGAATAACGCGAATGTATGAGTCAATTCATTGACTTTTGCGTTAGATACTCAAGTCCGTTATGTCGACTTAAAATAGCTGTTTTCTGTTTATTCTTTGATTATCCCTGCGTTTACTTACCTACTATTTAATTTTTATCTCTTCTTAATGATCCGTAAAGATTCTTTAATTCTAGCGAGACTTTTCCATTTTAAAGTATCTTTGAAATTAAATAATTCGTTTATTTCAGCTACCAAACATACAAATTTTACATAGGTACCTATTGTTATTACTTTAATGTGTCGACCACATTATGTGTTCAACTAGGCACAATACATTAAAAATTATCCGCTTTCTATGCAGCAAGCAAAGGTGTTACTTCTTTGGGTTCCTTTTCATTTCAAAAAAGAAATCTCAATCCGTATTTTTTATCTGTCTCTATGTCACTAATCGATGATAAATTAATCGATTCTTTGAAAAGTAGGTATTCTAGATGATTTTGTAGATTTAGTGAATTCTTTTTGCACCCTAATTCATAGTGAACAATATTCGAGATACTTGTAAATTGTTATTATATAAAGTTTTAGAATAGTAGTAGTAACAATAGTAGTAGTGATAATTTAATCTACAAAGAAATCCTAATTAATTGAAAACAGTGCGATATGTATGGATATGATACTTATTACGCTTAAATAATGAAATGTAGCTACATTTCATTATTCTGTCTGCTGACAGAACTAGTACAGACTGTACAGAACCTCTCCATCTATACGAGAACAAATCGTGCTTGGCCTGTTTTTAAAAACTCAGATATTCATGTCGTGCCTGACCTGTTCGAGGGCTAGCTGGTTATTCTCACACTTCAATATTCTCCAAACCCAAGCCTTTGTTTGGCAAGGAGGACACACAATGCATTATTCTAGGAAACGGTTTCGACATCTTGGTATTTTTAGTGCGTGTTTCAATACATATATTATTAGTGAATGAGATGTGTTCACTGCAAAATTAAGTTATTCATGTTTTGTAATACGAATAACAATTGTTTAATTACATGTTTGTACCTAGTTTTTTAACTTATTTGATGATGAGGGAAATACAGATGATATTCAAACATATGGCGATTCTGGGTTATTAAGGATTATTCCTACCCTCCCAAGCATACAAGCAAGTCTGCCTAAGACACCGGCAGACTCCGAAAGACAAAAACTTCTAGTGGAACGCACCGGCGTTCAACAAAAAAAAACAAAAGCTTTTTTTGTTTTTTTTAAGAGTAACAAACACCCATCCATCTTCAAAAATTTTCACATTTTATAACAGTAGTAGGATAAAAAGGATTATAAACCCACATACAGCGCGATAATTAGGTACACATAAATATATATGTAAATCCCTCATTTATAACTTATAATCAATCAAACTACTTAGTCTTTTTTATCCCTGAAAATAAATCCCAGAAACTCCTAAGTCGTAAATCCCCATTAAATCTTTTCTTAGCTTTAGAGTACTTTAGGCAATAAATAAAGAGTGACGTAGGTACCAATGTACATTAATGATCTTAAATTGCTAGTGTTGTTATTTCCTTTGTTCGCTAAGGACGGGCATTCTTCCATTCATAACTGAGCCTGAGCGAAATGAATCATACCTTCACGGTACCTGCAAAATACTTTTTATGTCATAAGTATGTCACTAAGAGAAAGGACTGCGGATCACTTAACGATTAAGAACTATAATATTTTTAAAGTGCTTAACTTTTTGTTACGAGTAAAACTGCGCTTAACCCATTCACTGTGCAGTGACCCATAAATGGTACATTCCCATTGTTTAACTATTGTGTCTACTTAATGCACGGGGAACGTGTTAAGATACTGAAGACAGCCTATCCTTTTATCGCAATAATTTACTTAACTAACAACAGTACTCTTTAACGGTTCGTAAGCAAGGATTGTAATTGGTTTCTTTTAGAATTGCATCATCTGCCGATGCATCTAACAATCAAATACTAGATTACTTATACCATCATAATATAGAGTCATAGCTCACTCGGGAAGGTAACTGATCGCCAGTTTCTTCCCGTCGTAATACAGCATGTTCAATTGTTCATATCTTGTATTTAGGCTGGGGAGGTATGGTATGGTTGCTAGAAATACTTTATTTGACGCGAACATCGTAGTCCTTATGAGTAGCAAAACACCCGAATACAACCTTACATAGGATTTCTTCGCTATTTGAAATTATCCGTGGGCTGCAGTGACCATAACATAATATCGGCTGCATTAAAATTTGCTACTTAATTACAATAATAAAACAACAAATGCACCTAACAATCTCGTATTTAAGTTGTTACTTAGGTGTAATTTTCGTCAAAGACCGGACGCTTCAATTAGTGCGGCCTTCGCTGGAAGCATTGTATTGTGTTCACTTCCTCCTGATACGCTTAAAATAGTTTTGATACTCTATAAGTATAATAAAATATTATGTTCCAACTCTTCTGATTGGTCGTATTCCAAACCGTTCCTTTATTAGTGTTACTTTCATTTATCAGTAATTTTCTTAATATTTGGTTTCCCATTCATTTCATAAACCGACAACCAATGGGGAATAAAATGGGGAATACCGACCGACCATATCTTAGCAAAAGGAGAGCGACCCTCGAAGTGGACTGATGCTATTGAGAAAGTTTGAAAACTCGTTGAATTTAGAAGGCCCATACAGGACCTTGATGTGAGGAGACCTATGCACCTATGTCCAACAATAGCGACTTTTCTTTTATACAAATCTAACAAATTAAAACTATAAAAAATTTCATGACAACCACTTTGACCTTTCCTGTGTTCAAACTCTTCCTTTGCTCACAATTTCCTAGTAGTTTTTGGTGACCTTCGGTCTACTGCTAACAACTTGCAAATAGTTTCAAATTTAGGCTTCCTGATTCCCTACGATACGGGTTGTGCTATTTATTAGTACAATCACGTAAAATAGATACTGAATGTTCTATCGTAAGTATAAGAACTAACTAGGTACTTAACTTTACTTAACTCATTAACCAAACTACATCTTACAGAATCTGGATGTTCGAATTAAGCTTATTAATTCTTTTTAACATTTAATGATTTTAAATGTTAAAAAGCAGCACGTGACTTTCGCAAAATAAATTATTAATTTAAAAATAACTGCCGTCTGTTTTGGCTGGAAATCAATATTTTATGTCGGTTCATTATTGTATTTATTGCCGAGTTAAAGGCTGAGTTAGCAATAAGTGCCTAAGCTGGACTATGATGATTTATAATATGATCCGTATTAAACGCAGCTGGACATGCACAAATGTGCATAAAGTTTACGTCAGAGTCACGTAGCAATGATTTCTTGAACACAAGTCAGCAGACTCAAGACAATCCGCCATCTTGTAAACTAAACTCGACTACAACCTTTGTTAATTTACAGCGATGATCATGTTAGAAGATTATCTCAAAAGCTACTAAATAAAGCGGTAATGTATGTCGTGTCAGTTTAATAATCGTTTTCTTTCTTGATATGGTAGATGTCGCAGGTGGCTGGTTATTTGATACAACACATGGTTTATCTTGCGGGTTAGGTTTAGGTTAGTCATATTCGATCTAGTTACATTTATAACTAGTAATAAGTTAGGCTTTGTTCCTTTTTTAACGATTTAAATTGAGCTCATCTACGTTTCTAATTTATTTTTCGAAAATCTTGTCTAAGCGTTTTCCACTTTGTATGAAACATTGCAAGCGTGTGTTCCATTAAGTTCCTACTTAGTCGCAAATAAATATAATACACGTTACTTTGCTCCATCATTTATAAAAACCTTTTGCAGCATAGGTATAAGAATATAATTGAATTTGCTCAGTGATAACAAACTCGTTTAGCTTTCTATTGGTGGAATCAGTCGTAGTTTCATTCATTTATAACAAACAAGAAGAAAAAAAAAATTATGTTTCCTCTTTAAAATACTTGTCTAAGAAGACAATAAAGCATTGGTTAAAGCGTTGTGGATATAAAACAAACATACAAATCTCCAAAGATTCTCCTGAGGTGTCCTGCAGGCAGGACTTGCGGCCGCAACTTAAGACTTAACTTGTCTCAATAATTAATCAAGTGACAATAATTGGTATAGGTCTTGTGGTTTTATCCACTATGTGGTGTGTAGTTGTACGGACGACGGCTTCTCGGAGATAATTTCTAAAGGTCACCTAAATTAAGTATTTATATTGTTTGTATAAAGAATCATTATTTAAATTCAAATTTCACAGAAGCGCCACCTGGTAGATATTCATCTAATATTGTATTGTAACATTACTAGGTAACATGGGTAGATAACGTATGTGTTTCATAGAGAAAATAAGCACTGATGTGTTTGCTTTGCTCTTAACAATTAGGTACCTATTATAAAAGGATTAAACAATTTAAAATTCTATTTGATATTTTATTTTGCCCACACAAAACCTACACTTACAATTTTAATCTGCCGCGAAACTTTCGTCAAAAGGAACATTGATCAAAATTTCCTATGAAAAAACGTATTTTGGTAGGTTAATCACGCTTTGTAAGATCGGGGTTCCTCTCGAATTGAAAACGATAGGTAGCAGCTAGCCTTTTCTTGATTGCGTGTTTGAGGACATCACATGTCTAGCCACTAGCCTACCACCGCTTCTAGTAGATAAGTACATCGTAAATAGTACTACAGCCTCTCTTTGCTCTCATATCCGCAATCGGTTGAATAATGTGCCCTAGACGTTATCCAAAAGCTATGGTGATATATAGATATCACCATAGCTTTTGGATAGGGCCCAGGCTCCCATAATAACATTATCTACCTGTCTCTATGTCTGTAACCCATTATTGACCCACTGCAGGGTCGTGTCTCCTCTCACAATGAGAAGGATATAGGCCTTAGTCCACCACGCTGGCTTAATGCGGATTAGTAGACTGTCTTGTCACGTGTCTTTGAAAACATTTTTTTATCTACCTGTAATCGTTTAAATTTGAAAGGATTCAAATTGTAACTTAATATGTAAATGTTTTCAGTCGGCGCACTTTCATTGTTCGTCGTTTAAGTAGACGGAACCCTAAAAGCACTTAAAATACTATTTATGGATAATATCGGCTTAAAGGAAATGCTCTCAAATTAACTACTGCCTCTGCATGCCTCTGATATTATTACAGTAAAACAGACAAACGCTATTAGGATTAATAGTGATTCATCTCATCTGGGATCACGGCAACCAGTGATGTTCACACGGATGGTTTGTGATTTTATCGATATAACTAATTGTTCAGCTGTAACTTTAATTTTGTCATTTAAGTATGTTGGAAAAGCATAATATTTAAATGAAAAAACTATTAGAATTATTTTAATTGAATTTTAAAATACCAATGTCAGCTGTTAAAAATTAATTAAAAGAAACAAATAAGGTGTGGGATTGATTGCATTTCAAAAGTTGCATTTCAAATGTTAATAGTGGATTTTCACTATTAATATGGACATTTGGACATTTTAAATTTTAAATCAATTACTGACGCTAAAACAATAATCATTTCGAAAATACCATTTATCGAAAGTTACATAATTATTGTTTATACCAGCACATCTCTATCGAAAACAGTCGTAATTCATATGGACGATAATTATACGACTACTAACTGCTGACTGGTGTTATCAAGCTGATGTTAATCAGCTGTTGAGACTATAAACACGTGTTTTATTTTTACGACTTGCGAGCTACATACATAGGTATTTGGAACACATAGACTGTAAATCATAAAAATATTTTAAAGGTTTAAAACCCCCTTAACTACGTTTAGGCAGTAAAATGTTATTAAGTAGCTCACTTTGATATCCGAGATTTAAAGACTTTGATACTTTTTGCATAACGTTCATAGGCTTTTTCCAACTCCATAGATTATGGCATGTTGAGGTATCCCTATATCAAGAGAAGGGGGGGGTAAGGCAAGTATATTAGCTATACTAATTAGGTACTATAACAATACTAATAATATATTGTTAGCAACTTAGCAGTAGGCACTTATTACCCATCATTCCAGTAAAATATCTAAGTTCTGATATATAAGTTTTCTGTGGTTTGTTATTTATCTGTATTAGCAATGCTCCTCTTTGCGTCAAAATTTGTCACTTAATGTCAGTGTCAGTCCGTCTGTCAAATGTCAAATCAATGTTGTTTCACAAGCATGGACAAGATCTTAAAAGTAAAAATAAAATAGAAAAGCAATATTTATAACGCTTGGCTTAATAAAACTAAGCAACAGACTATCCCAATTTGTTTAATTTATTTTGGAGCCTAAGTCACTACAATGGCGCGTGGTAAAGACAAAAAGAAGTAAGTTTGAGGTTAACCGTGTTATTTTAAGTTTAAGAGTTCCTACCCTGCAGGGGTTACTAATAGATTGCAAAGGCTTGTAAAAAATACACCTTGGTCATTTTTTTTTCACGTTCTCGTATGCGTCGTTTCCAGGCGTAAACAAGAGAAGAAGCAAGAAGGAGATGATGTCCCCAAGAAGGTGCCTCATACCCTGGAGTCCCTCCGAGAAAAGGATGAGACCATGCTGGCCAATGTTGAGGCTGAGGAACAGGAAGAGGTAAGACTTTAACTAGTGGTGTAGTATAAATACTTCTGTCATATGAAATTGTGTGTCTAAATCCTACACTAAATATTATTTACTGAATTCATTTCAACAAGGATTTATATATTTTAGATAATCTATTTAAAACTTTTTTTATTCCAGGCACAAAAAGACATGGAGCTAGATGAACTGTCATCGTATTTTGAAAATGCATATGAACCCAAGGTGCTTATCACATACTCTGACAATCCCCACACCAAGACTCGAATATTTGGCAAGGAACTCTGCAGGATAATACCCAACTCACTCTCTAGGTATAGGCAAAGGTATGTCTATGTATGGATTATGATTTAATTTTTAACAGTGATGTGGTGTTGTCGATTTGACTCAGAGTCAGAGAGGTGTAAAAAGTATTCTATACATATGTTAAAATCTGTTCAGCTGCTTTCTCATATAGGACATCTAACATACATATTCCCAAACTTTTGTATTTAGAATAGTTATTCATAATTATTCATGATTATATTTAAAAAAATCACACTTAATGAATATCATAAAACATTCATCATACAAATGTTTGCATGTGAGAGTGGCAGAAACATTGAATTATTTTTCTATCACAATATTTATGAACTTGCAACTTAGCATAGAAAATTGCTTGGAATAACCATCCAACAATACTATCAATACACAAGAACTTGCCTTCTTCACTTATAAAAACAAATACTTCTGCAGGTATATCCCATTCATAACAATCTCATGAAAACCTGAAACTAACTTTTTTCCAGGTCATCAGTAAAAAGAATAATCCAGTCAGCGAACCGGGAGCAGGTGACAGACGTGATCATCATCAACGAGAATCAGAAGCAGCCCAACGGCTTCCTCCTGATCCACCTGCCCAGTGGACCCACTGCACACTTCCGTCTCTCCAGCTGCAAGATCACACCGGAGCTCCGGAAAGACTACAAGGAAATAACTAACCACAGGCCGGAGGTATGTTCTATGCTATAACACATTTTATAGCTTAAATGGGGTTGTGTCCGACGAGCCAATTGAGATACTTTTAATTTAATGAACTGTCATAAATACTACCCCTTCATACATTTTGTATTGGAATAAGTTGTGATGGTATATACCATAGCCTCTGGCTTCTAGCCTCGCTTTACATATTATTTTTCTATTATTATTTGACAAGGAAATCACTACCAATTGTTATAATAGGTCAAATGAAAATTTAGATATTTAGATACCTATGACTAGCTAGATCTTCAGTGCCTACCTCCACACCACTGGTAATACCTCCCTGGAAATAAGGGAGGGTGGTGGGTCCATAACAGAGTTCCATGTGTGCGGATAGTTTCAAAGAAATATAAAAACAACTTAAATATGAGTTAAGGTTTCTATTTCCGTTGCGTCATCAATCCATGGCAGCAACACAGGGATTCCTAGTGGGTGCTCCGAGTCTGTTGCGTCATTATTTATTTTATTTATTAACATGAGATACTTTGCAGGTGATCCTGAACAACTTCAGCACGCGGCTGGGGCTGACGGTGGGGCGCATGCTGGGCGCGCTGTTCCACTACGAGCCGCAGTTCCGCGGCCGCCGCGCCGTCACCTTCCACAACCAGCGCGACTACATATTCTTCAGGCACCATCGGTGAGTACATTGAGTACACCCTTTGACAGTAACTCATTAATGACCCACTACAGGTCGGGTCTCCTCTCACAATGAGAGGGATGTAGGCCGCCGTCCACCACGCTGGCCTACTGCGGGTTGGTGGACTACATACCTATACGTGGTGGTACTATGGTAGACGGACATACCTATGAGAACATTTTTTTTGTAAGCGTTTATAGTATTTCCAAGGTCGGGATTGTTCGTGCGCGAACGCACGTATACACACGAGTTGAATTCGTAGGAAATCGCGTCTAAACTGAACGCGGCTTAAAACTTTTTAGGCAAAATATTATTCACTCAAAAAAAGTGATCGTAAAATATATTTTTTTTTACTCAAACAATCAATAGACGCAAGATTTGAAAGATTTTGTTCATAACACTCCGTATTGTTTTCAGATACGAGTTCACAGCAGACGGCAAGCGCGCGAAGTTGCGCGAGCTGGGCCCGCGGTTCACTCTGAAGCTGATATCGCTGCAGCAGGGCACCTTCGACTCCAAGCGCGGCGACTACGAGTGGATCATCGCCGGCCGCCGCCACCAGCTCGAGACCTCAAGGCGGAAGTTCTTCCTATAGATTTATTATGCTAGTTTTAAATATACGATTCTTCAATAAGTCTTTTATCTTTAATTTGACCTTGTTATAGTGACCTAAGCAACCATTGCCGCGCTCAGTATGGACACGATCTCGTACGTGTACGTACGTTCGCGCATTTGAATTTTTATTTTTTACGAGCTGATTTCATTTAGCTGTGTTTTGGGACTTCCTAGGACTTAAAAAAAATAGAAATGAAAACAACGTTTTTTCTCAATATAAACTTTATTTTCAACATAATTTCTGATACGAGGGGAGGTCCAAAAGTTCGGATCCAAATGGAGGGGATGGAGTGTGGATCTCATCTGTAACAATGCAATAAAATTGGATTACTTAGGGTTTTACTTTAATTACAAAGCATCTTAGACCTAATGAGTAGCAAACGCACCCGACATACAATCTCAGATAGTAGATATTAGATGTTTGAGGGTTACCATGGGCTGTATTGACTACTTAACCGCTACTCAACCGCTACTAATATTTATGTTGTAAACCTTTATAACCGGGAAAGCTATGTTTGAACCTCCTCGGCAGTTTTGGCTTCTCTTAATTTTTGTTCATGGGATATGAAATGACAAAATCAAATGTGTCATTTCATAATTATAATAGACCCATAAACAGTGCGGAAAGATGGCTTGGAATGGCGAAAGGAGGCCTTTGTTCGGGAGTAGATCACCAAATTTGATTTGCCATTCCTTACAATTAGTGAGATGTCGTTGCCACATAGAAGTATTATACTAGAGCAGGGAAGCCAGACTTCCAACTTTACTGTCCTTCGGTTAGAGAGAGAAGATTGCGGCACCCTCTCTATCTCTCTCTTCTCGCGCATGTGCAATTAGGGAGAAACAATTTTAGGTAGTGAAATTGTTGAATGTGCATGCGTTAGTAAAATAATACCTCTATGGGTTGCCAGACTATACTTTTGTAATAATGCATAAACTTTCGTCAAATTTGTTTGACAAAGTTTATTGTGGCTGTCCATGGCGTGTAGTGACCACTAACGTTCTGCTTGTTTGCTATCTTTATATTACAAAAATATAACTCAAGAGTTAATCAGTTCGAAAGTACGTGACAAGTTTGTGAATGAGCTTCTACACAAGAAATTGACGTTACTATAGGAGCTCAAAGTATTACTCACTGTGAATAAAATCCAATGTTCGTCTGTCTCTTGAGGTAAGGCAAGCTTCTCAAGTGGGCCGATTGGATGAGACGTTGTGCTGTAAAAGAATTTTACACTATAGTTTACATTCATCACTGAACATAGATTTTTGATGCAGTAAGCAATCAGACGTGTGAGTTGGTCAACATGGTTGTATGGGTTCGCTCTGTTGAGGGAGACCTGAAGGTCTGGTCATCATTTAAAATTAATTTCTTCTGATTATGAAAATGTAAGCCTTACAAAAAATAAAAATCCTTAATTGACAGTTTCTTTTCCCATAGAGAAGGGAAGTAAATAGAACAGCATAAATAGCAACATTGTTCCGAATCGACTATAGCTAAATCTCCTAACGGCATTCACACCCCAAAAACAATTTCATCACTCTACCTTGTGAGTCCCGATCAGAGTAATGGAATAAGCTAATATGTGCTTGGTTTATCAGAATCACCACGCAAGCCGGCTCTATCCGAGCTGTTCTATCTATTTCTTATTTCTACGGCATTTTACATAAACATCAACGGTCATATTAATAAACATAGACTAAAGCAAGAGTAACTTTAAAACTTGTCGTAATTAAGATTTAATTAAATTCAGTATTAATAAACATGGAGTAACGAAGATGTAAGCTACTTCGAGTCTAATCTCAGAATCAAAGTTAGTCCATGTCGCTACATAGTTTAGCGACCGATTAAGCGTGGACCAGGCGTAAAATGACGACATTGACGTTTACTTGACGCATCACCTTCGTTATTCTAACTAAACGTCATTCACATTGGTATTTATTTAGAAACTTTTGAAAAACTTATGAAACGAAATAATTATACGAGAAATCAATTTTTTAATTTAACAATTATAAAACTGCGAGGAGCGAAATTGAGCGCTTGAAATTGAAAGCTGATCAGTGATAACGTCGTTTTGAAGTTGTCAATCCCAAAATATATGTGCTGTCACTGTTATTTTAATGCAGAAGTCATTCACAGACTCACTCTTTTTACTTTTAAATTTTAAAGGTTGCCATATTTTACTCGTTGAATCCGGACTAAGAAATGTATTGTTAGTACGAGGTTACTCCATGTTTATTAATATCATTGCAATTACGAAGTTATTACTAAGTTAATCGAGAATTAACTAGTCCAAGTGTAGCTACAGATGATGCTTGGAATAAGCGATTTTTATTAATAAGGGTGCAAGTGTACTTACTTACGTAATTTCCAATTGTCAGTTATCCAAATTACTTGTCTTTTGTCACCTGTAAATTAGAATTATAAATTATTATAATTGATATTCATCACGAAACATTTGCTTTAAACGAAACTGAATCAGACGTGAGAGTTGGTCAACATGGTTGTATGGGTTCGCTCTGTTGAGGGAGACCTGAAGGTCTGGTCATCATATAGAGAACAAGGATTTTACACAGAAAAAGGAAGTTAATAGAATGGCAATAATAAAGTATTTGTTCTCAATCCACTGTAGCTTGTTAAGCTAGCTTAATCCTACATTTCAACAAGTGACAGAATGAGCTAACATGATCTCAGCTTAGTCAGCTTAGCCAATCAGTATGCTTGCTCCATCCCGATGCAATTCTATATCCTTCCTATTTCTAAAGCATTGTACATAAAAGTCAAATGTACTTACTTATGGATACTTTTAGATATCCAAATTAGTCTTCATAATTCGGAGATTACTTCCCCTCCTGCAAATTAGAATCATAAATTATTTATCACAACTGATTTTCAACTCAAAACAAAAATTGTTTCAAATGTCAAACTGAATCAGACGTGTGAGTTGGTCAACATGGTTGTATGGGTTCGCTCTGTTGAGGGAGACCTGAAGGTCTGGTCATCATTTGAATACTTTTAAAGTAGTAGTAGTAGAAGTAAGTTTGAGTAGCAAAAGGGACCTTGCATGCCGCCCTGATTCTGTATGACCATTCACACTCGTATCGCGGCAATGTCGTGTCTTACCCGTGATAAAAAGTCAAAAAAGGCAAGTCAAATATCGAGACAATCTACTGTGTGCCTTATAGAATAGACATTTAGGTTCCTTGTCGCGTCGAGTTCATGAAATGACGTACGGTTTGATGTCACACGATATCGGCACGAAATCTTTTGGGTCATACAGAATCAGGCCCCCGATGTGGTCACTGCAGCTCACATCTGGATGTTGGCCTGGGCTGGCCTCGAGATAGAAATCCTATTTAAGATCAATTATTTTTTTGTTTGATGTAAAAACATATTAACATACCTGCAACATCCACTTTAATTGTGAAAACATTTGGCTGTCCATCTTCATCTTATTCCCTGAAAAAGAAAAACGAGTAATGTTAAAATTCTGATATTTCTTTTAAAAAATGTACAGATTTTTGTTAATAATATCAGAACTCTTATAGAGCAGCCGCTAGTTTTTATCATTGCGATCAATCGGTAATTAATTCCATCATTGAAGTCCTCTAAATATTCCAAATTAAAAGTAATTTAAAGCAAAAGTTGCTTTTGACATTTCCACCTCTCTCATTTCCTCTCATCTTAAATTTAACTTTAATTGTTGACATTAATTTTATTGTCTTAAAAAGTAAAAAAATTATTACAGAAAAATCCAAGTGATTTTAAAAATTTGCTTACCTTATGTCCTCACAATTTCTTGGATACTCCGATTTCAGTCAACCTGCAAACACCCATGTGGTTAATAAAAAAAATGCATTTCCTTCTAAGATCTAACTCCGTAAGTTCAATCAGAACTCATAGAGCAGCCGATAGTTTTATCATTGTGATCAAACGGTAATTTTTTTCATCACATGAAACAATCAATTCAAATATTAAAAAAGAGTAGATATAAAGATTAAAACTACAGTACACTACAAAAAATGTATTTAATTTAACAACTGCTTAAAGAACTCATTAAGTTATATTTTGAAATGCAAATTAACATTTACAATGAATTTGTCCTCATGATGAATAAAGAAATGTAGTAGATAGTTACTAAGTAGTACACTGAGAAATACTTTGTTTTTGAATGACAAGCCTTTTAGTTTATTATTGAATAAATCTTTGATTATGTTACTAAGTGAATAAAACTTACGTTTTTGGAACTCCGCTGATGGTTACTAGTTGTTACACTTTCCTCCTGTAAAAACAACTATAATTATGGCAAATATATAAGACAATCATAAAATAGAGAACATAAGTGTCTAAAATCAGTAGAGATAGTTATATCAACAGCATTATTGACTAAGATGTCCCTATCTAAATTCATCATTTCATCAAACTTCCATGAGCCAGTGTATGTAACTTTCATTTTGTTGAAAATTCAAAATAAATGACTGACATAACATGCCAATAGGGTATTTCGCACCATGCAAGGAAAAATCCAAAATTATGTAATATTGATAGATTTTGTTAAAAGCTATTGAAAACTGGTGGTACACTGCGAGTGACGTCACAAGCATGGCGGCAGCGCCGAGACGGCAGAGACCGTGTTTTCGCGGGGATTTTTGAAATTTAAATTGAAAAGTCTTTTTTTACATAATATTTGTTTGCAAACATTTTTTTTCCAATTTTTTATGGGTTTTTATGACTTACGAATTCATATAAAAAGCTTTTGACATAAGCTGTATTACCCTATTTTATAATATGAAAATAAAAGAATATTCAATACCTTCACAATGAAGTGGTATAGATTAAAACAGTAAAAAACAAATAATGATCACATAAATATATTAAAAATCAGTGTGGATAGTTATGTTAACAGCATTATTATCAGATGTCCCTATCTGAGTTCATCATAGAGAAATTAGACTGACCAGGAAAATTAAGGATATGTATTAAATAAAAAGTAGAACAAATGCTATGTACTGCATAAGAACTGAGAATAGAGCATGTTTTTAGTTTTATCTTCAAACAAGAACTCGATGTATGTATATTTAATCTTAATTAAATGCCTTGCACTGTGATATAAACCCAAATCTCTCATGTAAGAGGCAGAATTCTTAGCGACTGGGCTATCACAGCTTCTTACACTAATTTAGGATTACACACAGGATTTAGTTACAAATTTTTTCACAGAACTTAAGATGGTTGTATGGGTTCGCTCTGTTGAGGGAGACCTGAAGGTCTGGTCATCATTTGAATACTTTTAAAGTAGTAGTAGTAGAAGTAAGTTTGAGTAGCAAAAGGGACCTTCCATCCGCCCTGATTCTGTATGACCATTCACACTCGTATCGCGGCAATGTCGTGTCTTACCCGTGATAAAAAGTCAAAAAAGGCAAGTCAAATATCGAGACAATCTACTGTGTGCCTTATAGAATAGACATTTAGGTTCCTTGTCGCGTCGAGTTCATGAAATGACGTACGGTTGGATGTCACACGATATCGGCACGAAATCTTTTGGGTCATACAGAATCAGGCCCCCGATGTGGTCACTGCAGCTCACATCTGGATGTTGGCCTGGGCTGGCCTCGAGATAGAAATCCTATTTAAGATCAATTATTTTTTTGTTTGATGTAAAAACATATTAACATACCTGCAACATCCACTTTAATTGTGAAAACATTTGGCTGTCCATCTTCATCTTATTCCCTGAAAAAGAAAAACGAGTAATGTTAAAATTCTGATATTTCTTTTAAAAAATGTACAGATTTTTGTTAATAATATCAGAACTCTTATAGAGCAGCCGCTAGTTTTTATCATTGCGATCAATCGGTAATTAATTCCATCATTGAAGTCCTCTAAATATTCCAAATTAAAAGTAATTTAAAGCAAAAGTTGCTTTTCACATTTCCACCTCTCTCATTTCCTCTCATCTTAAATTTAACTTTAATTGTTGACATTAATTTTATTGTCTTAAAAAGTAAAAAAATTATTACAGAAAAATCCAAGTGATTTTAAAAATTTGCTTACCTTATGTCCTCACAATTTCTTGGATACTCCGATTTCAGTCAACCTGCAAACACCCATGTGGTTAATAAAAAAAATGCATTTCCTTCTAAGATCTAACTCCGTAAGTTCAATCAGAACTCATAGAGCAGCCGATAGTTTTATCATTGTGATCAAACGGTAATTTTTTTCATCACATGAAACAATCAATTCAAATATTAAAAAAAACTGAGTAGATATAAAGATTAGAACTACAGTACATTACAAAAAAATATATTTAATTTAACAACTGCTTAAAGAACTCATTAAATATATTTTGAAATGCAAATTAACATTTACAATGAATTTGTCCTAATGATGAATAAAGAAATGTAATTCTTTAATGTGCATGAATTAGTAGACATTTTCACTTACAGGCAGCTGTACTGCTGTATGTCTCCCCTATATAATACCTCTATGGGTTGCCAGGCTATTGTGAAAACATTTGGCTGTCCATCTTCATCTTATTCCCTGAAAAAGAAAAACGAGTAATGTTAAAATTCTGATATTTCTTTTAAAAAATGTACAGATTTTTGTTAATAATATCAGAACTCTTATAGAGCAGCCGCTAGTTTTTATCATTGCGATCAATCGGTAATTAATTCCATCATTGAAGTCCTCTAAATATTCCAAATTAAAAGTAATTTAAAGCAAAAGTTGCTTTTCACATTTCCACCTCTCTCATTTCCTCTCATCTTAAATTTAACTTTAATTGTTGACATTAATTTTATTGTCTTAAAAAGTAAAAAAATTATTACAGAAAAATCCAAGTGATTTTAAAAATTTGCTTACCTTATGTCCTCACAATTTCTTGGATACTCCGATTTCAGTCAACCTGCAAACACCCATGTGGTTAATAAAAAAAATGCATTTCCTTCTAAGATCTAACTCCGTAAGTTCAATCAGAACTCATAGAGCAGCCGATAGTTTTATCATTGTGATCAAACGGTAATTTTTTTCATCACATGAAACAATCAATTCAAATATTTAAAAAAAACTGAGTAGATATAAAGATTAGAACTACAGTACATTACAAAAAAATATATTTAATTTAACAACTGCTTAAAGAACTCATTAAATATATTTTGAAATGCAAATTAACATTTACAATGAATTTGTCCTAATGATGAATAAAGAAATGTAGTAGATAGTTACTAAGTAGTACACTGAGAAATACTTTGTTTTTGAATGACAAGCCTTTTAGTTTATTATTGAATAAATCTTTGATTATGTTACTAAGTGAATAAAACTTACGTTTTTGGAACTCCGCTGATGGTTACAAGTTGTTACGCTTTCCTCCTGTAAAAACAACTATAGTTATGGCAAATATATAAGACAATCATAAAATAGAGAACATAAGTGTCTAAAATCAGTAGAGATAGTTATATCAACAGCATTATTGACTAAGATGTCCCTATCTAAATTCATCATTTCAACAAACTTCCATGAGCCGGTGTATGTAACTTTCATTTTGTCGAAAATTCAAAATAATTGACTGAAATTACATGCCAATAGGGTATTTCGCACCATGCAAGGAAAAATCGAAAATTATGTAATATTGATGTATTTTGTTAAAAGCAAGTGAAAACTGGTGATTTCTGTTCTAAAAAATGTAGTATACATTTATTATTTCAATTTTAACATTCAGGTTTGTTAATCTGTTTTTCAAATGTCAAAACCGCTATACGCCATGAAAGCTATCGGCGTGACGTCATTAGCAGTGTAAATAAACAATGGAGTATAACTTTCTTCCTTTACTGAGATGTATTGTTTTACCAAGACTGCCTTTACCGAGACGGCCGAGACCGTGTTTTCGCGGGGATTTTTGAAATTTAAATTTAAAAGCCTTTTTTTACATAATATTTTATGGGTTTTTATGACTTACGAATTCATATAAAAAGCTTTTTGACATAGGCCGTAATACCTTAATGTATAATATGAAAATAAAAGAATATTCAATACCTTCACAATGAAGTGGTATAGATGTTCAAGCCAGCAAGAATATTCTGATTGTATGTTTGAAACTGAAAGAAAAGATTTTGTTTAGACAACAGTAAAAAACAAATAATGATCACAAAGTATATTGAAAATCAGTGTGGATAGTTATGTTAACAGCATTATTATCAGATGTCCCTATCTGAGTTCATCATAGAGAAATTAGACTGACCAGGAAAATTAAGGATATGTATTAAATAAAAAGTAGAACAAACGCTATTGTACTGCATTTCTTATGAGAATGGAGCATGTTTTTAGTTTTATCTTCAAACTAGAACTCGATTTTTGTATATTTAATCTTAATTGAATGCCTTGCACTGTGATGTAAACCCAAATCTCTCGTGTAAGAGGCAGAATTCTTAGCAACTGGGCTATCACAGCTTCTTAACACTAATTTAGGAATTCACACATGATTTAGTTACAAATTTTTTCACAAAACTTAAGATGAGTAATAGTAATCCTGGTCAGACTTTGATATACAGCCTACAAATTTCATACAACTTACCAATCATTAGATCCTATCTGTATCTTTTATCGCCAATTTTGTTTCTGCAAATAAAAAATATTAAGATTACAACTTGGAAGGAATTTCTGAGATTATCAAAATTGATTTTTATATTCAGATAGGAGCGAAAGACATGGCTGGTTGTACATCAATGCAAATCAGATGAACTATGGGATCATCATTCAAACATGACAGTAGGGGTTCATTACATTCATTGAGACTTTTACGGCTGTGTGTAATGTTAATGTATTTTGCTGAATGATATCAACTCAATTTTCGTATTTTAGGTGTCCACTGCAATTTTACCACTCAGGAGAAGCAGTTTTTAAATTCACGTATCTGCATGCAACCAAAGTGAATAAACGTGAATAATCCCATACTGTGCATTATTTATTTTGTGGTGTTATGTCATTTTCTATTCAATTTATGTAGTACTCACCAATAACAATTTAATTATTCAATATTCTCCAACTATGCAGCAAGCGACCTGTTAAAAAATCATGTATTAAACATCTGACTTAGGTCAAATACTATAAAATGTTATATTGAAATTATATTCAGATAGGAGCGAAAGACATGGCTGGTTGTACATCAATGCAAATCAGATGAACTATGGGATCATCATTTACGAGACATGTTGGTTACTGCTTGTTTTTTTTTTACAAAAGCACTTTTTTCTGTACAGAAACTTGTGGCACCTGAATGATCTGAGGCCCATAAGCAGGTCCACTTTCATTAACTTCAATAATAAATATTGTTGGATATTGATAGCCCTAACAGTTTTCCTGTAGCTATTCTTAATTGTAGCTTTGAAATAACTGACTGGCTTTACCAAATTGTTGTGGCTTTTTTTAATTAAAACAAGACACACTTCATATTTATGGCGATTTTTAAATTCAAAAAAGGCCTACACTCTATTTAAATAAATATTTTCTGAATAGCCCAACTTGTTTTGAGGTCCATAATCATGGAGCTTCATGAAATGAGAAATGGCATCAATATTCAACAAAAGGTTGTTATTGTTAACCCATAATAAATGGGGTTTCATAAATTCAGATATAACTACTAACTATATTGATGAAAAATAAGGAGCATTTTGTGTGATAGAAAACTGACATTGTTTGACCCAAAAATAAATTTGCATAATGTGACTACTAAGTATCTATCTATAAATAAGAATATAGAAACAAACCTACTTATTGAAGCACTCAACAGCAACATTACCTAGAAAGAAAACAGTCAGCATTAGTTTGATTGCTTAACTATACATTTTTTAATACTAATTTGAAGTTCAGATAATATAATTGGGCTTTCATCCAACCTTACAGTAGGGAGGCCCTAGGCTTAAGAAGTAAAAGATGAATTTACAATGAAATGGATTACCAATTTAGATGAAACTGATGAAAAAAATGAATGGTCCCTAATCTAGACGATCACCCACTGTGAGACGACCATGAGGTCTTCAGTTGCACTCCATTATCATCACTATAACCATAATTACATAGTCAGTCATGTGCAGTTTTAATACAGTTTCATATATAACCAGAATACATACCAACTTTTTTGATGTAAGCCTCTCATTTTATCCTCCACAAAGTTGTAGCGAAGCATGTGTAAAGAGTTGTTCATTGGGTTATTCATAGTCCACAATCAACCTGAAAATGAAATAGTCTAATGAATAGAATAGTCTGGCTAATGTCATGGATAATTCAAATATTCAAAATTACATTCAGATAATTATGTAATAACTTGGAAATCACTGGACAATCAATGGTTAGCACTTTTCATCATTTGTTATACTTTTGCAATTCTTTTTCTTACAAAAACATGAAAACTGGCTCTCTGGGACTCCTGTGGACTCTCAATTGAAGCCTGTGATATGTCTGTTATGCTTCAAAGTCTTAAAAAGTATTTTTTGCAAAAATATAACAACATATTATAAATTTATTTGTTAATCAATATTAAATCAAGTTATATAAGTCCAGGCACTCACCATCAACTTGGGGTTTTCTATATTTCCCTTGAACGAATATGCGAGGAACATCAATGCCTTCTTTGAAGTTGACTGTCCGACGCTGAATGTAAGTGTTCATCAAGACCTCAAACCCTGCTTCAGTGAAGAGCTTAGCCAATTCCTCCTCAGTGAAGTAGTAACTTCTGTGCAAACAAAACGGCAACATTTAAAAGTGTAATAAATGATTAGATAATAGGCATGAGATAATAATAATTGTTCGTGCAACATACCTGGTCCCATCTTGCCGCATGTAGAAATTGTCAGAAATCTTGTGCCCCGGCTTGAAACGCAGCTGCGCCATGTCGTATCTGCCGTAATCCCTGAACAAAAGAACCCCGCCGGGTCGGAGCGCGCGGAACGCAACGCTAGCCACCTGCGCCCACATGCTCGGGTTTATCGCCGACAACACGAATATCAAACTGGCTATATCCACGCTACCTTCTGGAACGTTCTCGAATAAGTCATCCGTCGTCAAATCAGCACAGAACGCCTTCATTCGACTCTCGTCGTACAACTTGTTTGCCTTAACAAACTCCACCGCACGTGGCGAAAAATCACACGCGTAGAAGTGAAAATTCGAGAAACCCTCTTGGACTAACGGAAATATCATATTGCCCACTCCACACCCCAACTCCAGAAAAACAATCCGCTGCTCGGGATCGAAGTTTATCAGCTCTTGGAACTCACGTGTGGTCCAGTGCCGGTCGCGGAAGAACTTAGTTTCATTCCTCTTGTAAAAGATATCCCAGTGTCGTTTTGCTTCCCTTTCCAATTTGGCAGCTTTCGCTTCAGGAATCAGTCGAAAGTTTTGAATTTCGAGGCGTTGTTTCTCCTCATCCGTAAGATCTTTCAGGCGGTGCACGAAGAGATCGCCGTTAGCGCCAACGCGTTCTTCATCGGTTTCCATCCTGCCTTCAGTTACTTATTTTCTATGCAAATCTTCTTTACAGTCAATATTACAATAAGGTACTATCATTTCCTTATTTATTTTTATAAATAATTTGCGATTGCGAAAAACTAACAAATTGAAAGAAAAATGAACAAATCAATCAACTAACAATCCGCTCCGCTCGAGCAACTCCAGAAAATGAAATGAAATGCCAAAAATGGTCAAAGTCAAAGTCTCAAACAGAACTTGACGATGACAATGACACATCAAAGACAACTTATATAGACGACAACAGACAAACAAACATATGAGCAGTCATGTGTCGTTCAGGAATGAATGCTTCAATTGAAGTACTTCACTTTTTCCCGTCCTTCCTCCAATTGCTTCGCGAACGAAACTAACCGAAGAAGCTCGACAGAAGACGACGCGTGGCGTGCGGATATACTCACGCACACATACACACACTCACGCTCGGAGACATAAAAGAGAAAACAATCTTAAACCATCTAGTAAAGCACCAATGATCAAATTACAAATACTCTTATACGAACACTATTACATCTAAATACGTTGTCGTTAGAAGTTCTAGGAAACGTTTCAATATTATGAGTTTTATGTTAACTATTTACGGACTATTTTGGCTTGATTATAAATATAAATGATATTTTCTTTCATTTTTAAATTTAAATAGGTAACGTCTCTGAGGATCGTAAGAAATCTAAGGTACGATTTTACGGAGGGTATATTATACGGTACCATTTCAAAATATTGAACAAAAATAACATTATATGTCATTATACGTTTGGAAAGCAACCATAATTTATTACTAGATATTTGATAAAACAAACGCACTTAGTTTTATTTTATTGTTTTAGTCCTTTTAATTTTTTTGTCTTTTTATCCTATATCTAATAATCTCAAAAAATTCAAAAGACTAGTAGAGATAAACGTTACGATACACGAGTCCATTATGGGGTATTTCATAATAATTTATCGAACATTTCATTAGAACTACTATATCGTAATGAACTAGTGAAGGAACTGAACTAACTGAAGTAAAAGAAATAGTATGGAGTGTTGAAGTAAGAAATAGGAAAGGATAACCTATCGTTTGTGAATGGTGAACTACATTGAACTACTGGACTAAAAGAGTGATATACTTCACAGTAGAGATGTGCCGAGTCAGACTGACTCGAGTACTTACTCGAATACCTAGCAGGTACTCACGTACTCGAATACATAAAATACGGTATTCGAATCCACATGATTCGAATTCAGGATTCGAGTACTTACGGTATTCGAATCGTAAGTCGTGTACTTTAATAGAAACCTTCTGCTTTACGCGTACAGTCGAACTTTGAATGCCCCGTTCACTTTAAAGAGCATTGTGAAGTTAGTCACGCCGCGTGACTGATGAATCGTTGCAGGTTTCAACGTGTTTATGTTTTCCGAACGGTCAGTTTAATAAAGATTGAAAATTATAATTTTAATTTGTTAAACTGTTAGTCTGTCAGTTAAATAGTGAAATTTAGTGTTTAGTTTAAGTGTTTTAGCCAGGTCTGTGATAGGATTGCTCCAAAAAAAATTGGCAATATGGAACTTATTCAACATTTTAGAAAGTAAAAAAGTGGAGTGCAAAGAGTGCAAAAAAACATTTGTTAATTTCGGGAACACAACAAATTTACTGAAACATTTGGAAAAAATACATCCTTTAATATCTTACATGATTTGTGATGAAATATTAGGATAAGTTATTGTCGTCAAAGTTCGATTCAAAAGGTACTCGAGTCCACTAAAGTATTCGAATACTCGTGCCAGTACTCGAATACCTGTCCGTGTCTTCCGACTCGAGTCTTAATTCGAATATTTTTTTAACGAATACCAAAATATTCGAATACTATAAATAGCCGACTCGGCACATCGCTACTTCACAGTGAAGGAAAGATATGTTTCGTTCTTTTCTTTTAAGTGACACATTTTGCTCATGGCTACATATGAGCATAGACAATATAGGGATACTACTTCAATCGATAAGCACTACGAACACGAATCGATATTCGTGGATCGACTTTAATTACGGCTTGTGTATTTTTCTTTTACTTTTTGCAATTAATATTTTTTGAATCATTCCATTGTAAAAAAAGAAGTTTAAATTGAATAAAAAAGTTAAGGTTCATTTCAGTTTCAAAAAGACAGTGAAGCATGGACGTATCATACTATTATTATTAGTATGTATAATACGTCCATGGTGTGAAGTGGTCACTGTAGCCAACCAACGCTCACACAGAAAAAAAATAGAAAAAAAACCTTATTTGAGGCTGCATGCGAGTTTAGCTAGTCGTGAGGGCTAAGATAAAGACATAAAACAACGAACGAATATCGTAAAACATTTATTCAGTTGAGCTGCACGTCCTGGCGCGCCAGCTCCAGCAGCATGGGGTCGTCGAAGAACTTGTTGATGGACACGTCCTCGCTGAGCCCCTTGCGCCGCCGCGTCTTGACCATGAACTCGCGCGCGAGGTGCGTGGCCGGCTGCGGCTCCAGGGGCCTGGGGGGCAAAGTTCAGAAACTTAATAAAATATAAAATAACTCTTAAACAAAAAAAATGGTATTACCTTTCTTTGATGCACTAATAAACTAAGCTATCTAGGCAACAGGCGCGGTCGCAGCCTGACATTTTGGTGGGGGTCACTCACTACACTAATATATCATTGCTATTATGCTATCGTACGTAGTTCATAAAAACACCACTAGATGTCAGCAAACTATAGATTAATCGCTGTAAGGGGATGGGTAGAAATTTCCTTTTATTAATTGGCAAATTTTTCAATTTGACCTTAAGTTTTGGGGGGGGCATGTCCCCTGTGACCTTCGGACCGCGCCTGCTAGGCAATAATAACTAATACTCTAGTACCACACTAAATTCCAACCATAAGAAATAGCATAATGGTGGTATAGCAAATTATAAACATATTATATCGATGCTTTGGAGCTCAATTTGGCGAGTTTAGTGCCTTGTTAATTTTAGTGGAAGCTTGTAATTGGAATGTGGATCAGCAGGCGTGGCGAAAGGCATTTGTCGGACCACTGTGTCCAGAACACCGACCGTATGACGATGGTCTTGTCGAGCGGGTCGCCGGGCACGATCTGCCAGTGGTGGAACACCTGCAGGCAGAAGGCCTGGCCCTGCGTGTGCGTGCGCAGGTCCGTCTCGAAGCCGAACGAGTCGATCGCCGGCACGAACGCCTTGATCGTGTACAGCGGCGAGCCGGCCACCGGCGCGTCCTGCGTCACGTGGCCTGCGGGACGGATAATAGCTACTGTAAGTTCAACTCTACTTATAATAGGGTATTTCGCACTGTGCAAGGAAAAATCCAAAATTATGTAATATTGATAGATTTTGTTAAAAGCAAGTGAAAAATGGTGATTTCTATTCCAAAAAATTTAGTATACATTTATTATTTCAATTTTAAACTTCAGGTTTGTTAATCTGTTTTTCAAATGTCAAAAACGCTATACGCCATGCAAGCTGTCATTTGCAGTGTAAATAAACAATGGAGTATAACTTGTATTGTTTACACTGCGAGTGACGTCACAAGCATGGCGGCAGCGCCTAGACGTCAGAGACCGTGTTTTCGCGGGGATTTTTGAAATCTAAATGCGAATAAAGAAACAATCTGTAAATGGCGAAAGACCGTCCGCCATTTACAGATTGTTTCTTTATCCGCACGGGAAATATAATGAACTACGGAAGTTTTAAGTTAATCCTAACAACCTAACCATGGATTTCATATACTATTGTCAAATTTGGATTAATACAATATGTTGTTCAAACTGACAGTAAGTCAGTCTGTTAATAGTTACTACATCTACTATACGTGTAATAAATCGACTAGTCAGTCAGTAACCCATTAATGACCCACTGGCGGGTCGGGTCTCCTCTCACAACGAGAGGGATGTAGGCCGCCGTCCACCGCGCACCACTACTGCGGGTTGGTGGACGAACATGCCTTCGAGAACATTTTTATCGTATTATTATTAATCGACTAGTAATAGTCCTAAAGTAATTGGGCGTACAAGTAAATAAGTAATGTAATGAAATGAAAATCACTTATTTGCACGAATATGGGTTCGTTTAAGGTTTTACAGGGAATTTTGATTTCCATATCCATATTCATATTCATATTGTTATATTATTATCCATATTCATATTGATATTGTTTAAATACAAAAGTGAACGACAGATACCTCTACGCTTAGCGAGCACCGTGTAGACGGCGGACACGCAGTCGGCGGGCGCCTGCACCTCGACGAACAGATACGGCTCCATCAGCCGCGGTGTTGCCATCAGGAACGCTGAATATGCCACCTGGTGTACAATAAATAATAAATAAATAAATAACGCTTCACACTCATCGCGCCACACTAGGATTCCCTGTGTCGTGGGCGCCATGGACACGCACAAGACAACAACACAACACACCCAGACCGGAAACAGAAATTCAAATTCATCATTCGAATCTCTGCTCTGCTGGGAATCGAACCCAGGACCCTCCGCAGAGCGCACCGGTGTCTTAACCACTGCGCCACTCAGGTCGTATGTGGAATGTGTCGATGTAGAATAACACAACTACTATAACAGAAGTACACGGGATGTGAGCAACGTTTCAATGCTTGAATTACTTAATCAGAAAAGTTAAGTGGTAGTTAAACTCCCGAAGTGACGAAAATACAGCAATTCCCTAATTCGGAAAGCACATTAAAGAGTCTGCCTGACTGTTATCAATAGATAAAGTAGCCACCGCTGAACCACTTCAGAAGCCGGCTTGTAAACATCCAACCATTGAATGAATAACTAATGACCATTTCTGATTTTCAATACGAACCCGTCTCGCAGTAGGAATGATCTGTCCACCACCCCGGTGTAGAGGTTCCTGAGCGATGACAGCGTCCAGAATTTTGAATTTCACGTTTCTGATCGGCTCCTCGCACAGGGGCCCCTCTCGCGTGCCCCATTGGAACCCTGATACAATTAAAAAGTTAAATTTAGGTTAATGTGAAATTATTTTTAAGAAATTGCAAAAATGGATTCAAAACTTGATCGAACACACAATACACACATCAAATACATCACAATATATCACACAACACATTACAATACATCACAATATATCATACAACACATTACAATACATCACAATATATCACAATACATCATAATATGTCACACAACACAACACATTACATCACAATAAATATATCAATACATCCCCTAGTCTAGCCTGAAATATGTCCAAAGCAGAAGCCTATAAACGCAAGCAATGATTGGCTCGCTGAAAATGATTTGACGGAATGGACCTCTTATAAATGAAAATAGGTTTAAGTTAACACCCAAATAGATTTCTCATTTCTTTAACACTGCAAATGAAAAAGCTATCACAACAGGTGGATATCTTTTGATAGGGAAAACAGATACTTTTTTTGAAATTGGAATTGAAATTGAATTTCTTGAAATGAATGAATTTGACACGACTGAACGTGTTGGTATATACTCGTACCTTGCACGATACTGTCCTTGACGGAGGCCAGCAAGTGTTTGTCTACCTCTGAGGGCAACGTATCGTCGACCAGAATGTTAGGTCCAGTGGAGTCCGGCCCGAACGCCCAGATGGACCGCGCGGCCAGCAGGTCCCAGTCGTATCTGGGGACAAGGACAACTCAGCTTAGGACGACGATATTCATGTTAGTTGTAGAAGTATTAACAATTTGAGTGGCATAGTGGTTAGGACATCAGTCCTCAGCATTGAGCTTCAGAATGATGAGATTAAATTTTCAAATCAATACATTTATATAAATATATAATGATCCTTTCACGGTAAATGTTGCTCCAGTGTGAAGTTATAATAATTGTTGATCCACCTATTTCACGTGTTTGCTCAGCTCCGCTTCGCGCAACATGATATACTTTGATCTGTCCTGAATATACGCGTGACGTCGGTGGATCTGCACTCGCACATTTTCAACATACTCGTCAGCGGTTTGACCAACATTCGTTGATCCATTAACGGTCAAAAAAATTATACTGAATGTGATTTTTTAGATCCGGAGTATATTTAACTTAAATGCGACATTTGTTTAGACTAAGTTGATCCGTCCGAAACAAAAACAAAAATCATACTGAATGTGATTTCTTAGATCCGGAGTATATTTAACTTGCTTAGACTAAGTTGATCCGTCTGAAACAAAAACAAAAATCATACTGAATATGATTTCTTAGATCCGGAGTATATTTAACTTAAATGTGACATTTGCTTAGACTAAGTTGATCCGGCCGGAGCACAAAATTGACTCTTACTGCGCTCTTCTGGCGCTGGCTTACGGGCGATTTTCGCGTGTCGCTGCTCACTATTCAAGTCACGCCGGAAGACCAGGGGCCATCCATGGTACCTGCCGATCACACCGGGCCCTTTTATTGGAAAGGGTCACTGGAAAAGGGTCGCGGTGTCCGGACCTCTGCGCGCCGGAGCACTTTTGGCAACTGCGACCGGACTGAAGAAGACGGAAAGGAGCCTACCTACCCCCCACCACTCACCCCGCGCACCATGGAGGTCAGGTAGGTCCGCCCCCCTCACAGGCCCCGACTGCAGCGGCCGGCGAGCGTCCCGCGCCGCTAATAATGGCGAAGATGCTACCCAACTGGGTAGTGGACCTCAGAGCGCTGCGGGACATCCTCGGCGTCCCACCGCACTCCGTGGCAAGCGGAAAGGGCTTCCGCTTCCATCCTAAATCCGCAGACGAGTTCAGGAAGGTCCAGGCCTACCTGATCAAGATTCAGAAGACCGAGCCGGGCCTAGTCTGGTACTTTCTGTCCCTGACGGAGGAGCGGCCGACACGGGACATCCTCGGCGTCCCACCGCACTCCGTGGCAAGCGGAAAGGGCTTCCGCTTCCATCCTAAATCCGCAGACGAGTTCAGGAAGGTCCAGGCCTACCTGATCAAGATTCAGAAGACCGAGCCGGGCCTAGTCTGGTACTATCTGTCCCTGACGGAGGAGCGGCCGACAAAGGCCAGCGTCCGCGGCCTCCCGGAAAATATGGACCCAAACTGGGTAACCGGCGGTCTTAAGGACCTGGGCTTCCCGGCTCGTTTCTGCCGGCTCATCGCCCCCCGCGGCGGCAGCAAGAAAGGGTGTACTACGTCCAGCTGGAGCGTGTGAGCGTTGAGGAACGGCTATCAACCGTATGTGCCCATACCTTAGGCGGATGGCGCGCCTACGGGGTCTCAGCGTCCCCCCACCTCCACCCGGAACCCCAGCCAACATGCCGGCTGGCGAACGCGGCCCGCCCGCGCACACCAGCCGTAGACGCCAGGCCAGGTGGCGTAAGCGGGAGAAGGGGCTTGCTGAAGAGCAGGCCTCCTCCGCCCCGCCTAAGCCGAAACCTACGCCTCGAGCGCCCGCGATGGTATCGACTCCGCCCGCCCCCGCGCTCGCCCTTGCTCCACTCCCCTCCACGGCTTAGCCGCCGGCCATTGCAGAGGACGGCTCCCCCGAGCGCAAGCACATGCCAAAGTGCAAGGGGAAGAAGCCGCAAAGCACCCAGGAGGAGGTAGTCCAGGTACCCCAACCAGTCTCTGCCCACCTCCCCACACCGACCCCACCCCATCCTGCCACTCCATCCCCGCTACAGATAACGGGACGCCTAGCCCCCTCTAGGCCCTTACAAGCTCTGGGCTTCGAAACGCCGCCGATGAACTGGTAGCCGCCGTATCGGCCATCAGTGAGGCGATTGCGCGGTACCCGGAGCTCGTGGGGACAATTAGAGGGGTCTCAACCAAAGTCCTCGGGCTCCAGCATGTCAGTCAGTCTTAGACTAATGTACTGGAACCCGGGTGGGTTGTCCTCACAGTCCAGACAGGAACTCCGTCTCCTCCGCGAGCAAGACGTGCATGTCCTGCTCATGGGAGCGACGAATTTGTCTCTTAACCAGGACTTCCGCCTCCCGAATTACTTCGTGTACCGCCGCGATGAGATCGCCCCCTCCGGGTACCCTTATAAGGGCACGGTGGTGTCGGTCCGCCGCGACGTGGTACACACGGTTTTGCCAATCCCGCCGTTCTCAGTTATGCGCTCCACAGGAGTCGAGCTGAACGCGACGGGCCAGGCACTACTTGTGTTTGCGGCATACCGCCCGCCTGGACGTAATCTTTGCCTCCAAGATTTCAGACACATCTTCGACGGTGGGAACCCGACCCTCCTGGCTGGCAACCTGAACGCTAAGCATAGAGCTTGGGGTTCCAGAGTCGCCAACAGCGCGGGACGGCGAATCCTCGTGGACGCGGAGGCGAATGGGTATCAGGTGTTAGGGCCAGAGACACCCACTCACATTCCCTCTAACGTCAACCACCGTCCGGATGTGCTTGACATCGTACTCCACGGGAATCTACCGTGCCCGGTCTATGTGGAGGTATGACATGAACAAACAGCACCTCCCCATACTGGTCACTCTTGGCTTGGGACCCGAGTGCACGTCATTGCCGCGCGCGAAGCGTAGGACGGATTGGGAGGGCTTCAAGTCTGCACTGGCCTCCTATGACCATAAGGCCCCGTTAACTTCCCCGGAGCCGGTGGAGGCCGCGGACGTGGTCTTTGCGACAGTCAAAGAGGACCTGGATTACCGAGAAACATAAAACAGAGGACGTCTGCAAAGGTGACGTGACCAACAATAATATTTTTTTATTCCGGTTCCTTAACTCTTAGCGGTTTAGGAGTTCCATTCTGTATCTCCGAAGCTCTTCATCAGATCATCATCACCTTAATATGGGACCAAATTCACAATAACAGATCCCAAACCAAAAAATATCAATTCAAATCAACAATAATAATATACCAACAATAATATTTTTTATTCCGGTTCCTTAACTCTTATCGGTTTAGGAGTTCCATTCTGTATCTCCGAAACTCTTAATCAGATCATCATCACCTTAATATGGGACCAAATTCACAATAACAGGTCCCAAACCAAAAAAATATCAATTCAAATCGGTTATCAAATGACGGAATGCGGCGGTCAGAAATATAAAGAAAAACGAGTTCCACTCCATCATCAGAGTCGACGGTGGTCAATGTCTATATAGTTCTGCAAAGGTAATGTGACCAATAATAATAATTTGTTAACCCGGTTCCTTAACTCTTATCCGTTGAGGAGTTCCACTCAGTAATAAGTGTGATGCTCGAGGATGCTACCAGGATACTAACAGGTAGTAATCTCATCATCTTCGGACGGGATGATATGAAGCTTAATTACAATCGATCTTCACTTGGTAAGTTCGTTTGATTTTACAATTATTGATGGCAAAGAAATATACCAAGAAATGTATAACACAGTATAGGTACCTACTGTGCGTTCCAAACTTCCAAATAAAATCTGTAGCTTGTAGGGTCAAAGATACGAAGCGGCAACGTCGCGGCTGCTTTCAGCCAATCCGATCGTATGCTGAGCGGCAACGTCGCGGCTGCTTTTAGCCAATCCGATCGTTTGCTGTGCTCTGATTGGCTCATTTGAATCGGATCAACGTTTTCCGTAACTATCGCAAGGTGGATTTGTATATCGGATCAACATCGGCAAAAACTAGTAAGCAGTCACGTGACTGTAGATGTTGATCCGGTCGGAGCCACATTAGTTACCAGAGATGCATATTGGATCAACAAAAGGCGCCGGATCAACATAAGTTTTTGGATCAACAAAGTGCTCGCGTGAAGTCGCGTTTGATCAACATTTGTCGATAAGGGATAACTAATTTGTGTGATTCGAACACACAACAACGAAACACGAACAGCAAAAAACAGCAGCATACATACTAATATCATTGATAACATATTGTATTATTATATTTGATTAATAAAGCAGATCACAGTGAAAAAAATTTGTATAGCTCGCTTACTTTACATTCCAAAAGGGCCCCCAATTTTTGTGTGCCCAAGGGCCCTTTCCTTCCTCCTTCCTTTCAGCCCTTGGCAGTCCACTGCTGGACGTAGGCCTCCCCTAATCGACGCCACTCCGCCCGGTCCTGGGCCCTCTGCATCTAACGGTTTCCCGCTGTCTTCAGGTCATCAGTCCACCTGGTCGGAGGGCGGCCTGTGCTCCTTTTGCCTAAACGTGGTCGCCATTCGAGGACCTTTTCCCCCATCGGTTGTCAGTCCTGCGAACGATGTGGCCAGCCCATTGCCACTTTAGTTTGCAAACTTTGCGGGCTTACTCAGTTATAGGTGTATTGTCAGTACCCATTAATGACCCACTGGCGAGTCGGGTCTCCTCTCACAATGAGAGGGATGTAGGCCGCCGTCCACCACGCTGGCATGCTGCGGGTTGGTGGACATATAGGTGTATTACGAGTGTAGTTCTCACTTGGTCTGGAAGAACTCCCCCAGGCGGCGGCGGTCCCACGCGACGCAGACGGCGCCCGCCTCGATGTCCTCGGCCAGGCCGCGCTCCAGCGGCTCCGCGATCATGGTGAGCTTGTTGCGCTTGTTGGGCGTCTCCGCGAAGCACTTGAGCGACGACGTCTCCACCACCGTCTCGCAGAAGGACACCACCGGGTCCGCCACTGACAAACAGATAGATATGACTTTATTTATTTATTTATTTTATTTATTATACTCTTTATTGTGCACACATTGTAGACATATAAACATAAAAATATAGGACAACACAAACGGCGGTCTTATCGCTAAAAGCGATTTCTTCCAGACAACCATCTCAGTGGGAGTCAAGCAGATAAAGAATACGGTAGAGTGCACGACAGCAAAATAGAAAGATAGAAATAAATGAATAAAGTGACTTTATTGTGTTTTGTCGAATAAATGCAATAATAATGACAATATCCTGACAATATCCATTTTGAACTATAGTAATAAACTGGCTACCTCTTTTTTCCACAGGGGTTTCCAAACCAAAATTGAATCTCAAATAGACCAACAGTCTGTCAGAGATTGAAAAGGAAGGCATAAAAACATCACGTTGATTCTTTAACTATTCATAATGCTTAATATTCTCGTGCGTAGTAGCGGTGATAGCCCAGTAGCTTAGAATTCGACCTCGAATCGAGGGGTCCGGGTTCGAATCCCAGTGGCACGCACCAATGGCTTTGTAAAAAAAGTTATGTGCGCTTTATAAAAATTAAATATCACCTGCTGTTACGGTGAAGGAAAACATCGTGAGGAAACCTGCATGCCTGAGAGTTCAGAAAAAAAAAGTTCTCAAAGGCATGTGAAGTCTACCAACCCGCACTAGGCCAGCGTGGTGGACTAAGGCATACATCCTTCTCATTGTGAGAGTCATTGTGAGGGTTACTGACAATATTCTCGTATCTATTGTATACTAAACACACTATCTATACAAATAAATAAAATTGGAGTGTCTGTTCGCAATATAAAAATAATTGCTTTTTACCAAAATAACATTTATTCCAAAATAACATTTTTTACGATTCTTATTTGTCTGTCCGTTTCGTCCGGATAACCTCTGGAACAGCTGGACCGATTTTAACGGGACTCTCGCTGGCTTTATAAAGAGTAACTTAGGTTACTTTCATTTTAGAATTATTATTATTACAGAAACAATTAGTTTTTTGTTAAATTCCACGCGAACGAGGTGACACCTGGAAGTTGTGAGCAAAAGACATCAGTCTTTAAAGGTTCTACAAGCTGGCGAGGTGCGCACAAACTCCGATCAGACTGTACAAAATTTATGTTACGCAACCACCACGACGACGCCATCGAGCGATCAATAGCCACGTACCCTTGATGTCGATCTCGGAGTACATGTCGCGCAGGTCGTGCATGACGCAGTCCAGGTGCAGCTCGCCGGCGCCCAGGATCACGTGCTCGCCGCTCTCCTCCACGCGCGTCGACAGCACCGGGTACGATTTGTTCACCTGCCGAGACACGGAATCTCCTTTTGAAGTCGATAGCAAACAAAAAATCCTTGCATGATACTGAAAAGCTTTTTAGTAGCCAGGCCGATATCGTATTGTCAGTAACCCATTAATGACCCACTACGGGGTCGGTTCTCCTTTCGCAATGAGAGGGATGTAGGCCGCCGTCCACCACGCTACACTACTGCGGGTTGGTGGACTTCACATGCCTTTGAGAACTTTTTTTCATCCATCCATAGATAAACAGCAGTGATAGCCCAGTGGCTTAGAATTCGACCTCGAATCGAGGGGTCCGGGTTCGAATCCCAGTGGCACGCACCAATGACTTTGTAAAAAAGTTATGTGCTATTTATAAAATTAAATATCACCTGCTGTTACGGTGAAGGAAAACATCGTGAGGAAACCTGCATGCCTGAGAGTTCACAAAAAAAAATGTTCTCAAAGGCATGCGAAGTCCATCAACCCGCAGTAGGCCAGCGTGGTGGACGGCGGCCTACATCCCTCTCATTGTGAGTGGAGACCCGACCCTGTAGTGGTTCATTAATGGGTTACTGACATCCATAGATTGACTTGGCAATCGCAGTAAATGAATACATATTGTATTAACGTGTGAGATACATTGTGCTTTCATGCAAGAGTACTGTGTGTAGAGTGCTTACCTTCCTCAAGCCGTCCAACATCTTCGGCAGCTCAGAGGGGTTGACGGGCTCCACGGCGATCTTCACCACCGCCTGGGTGTTGAACCTCAGCGGCTTGAAGGTGAACAGCTCTTCGTCCTCGTCGGCCGACACCACCGTACACGTCTTCACTATGGGCTGGTCGATGCCCTCGATCAGCGCCCAGCACCCAGCCGGCACGCGATTCAGTTCTATCTGTAATCAGAGTTATAGAGTTCTTTTCTAAAATCAAAATTTTCGCCATCAGTAAACGATCAGCACCCATCTCAATGGACTGTTTTTAATTTCCTCTTTTGTACACCCAAAGACATCTCGATGGGCTGTTTTTAATTTCCTCTTTTGTACATCCAAAGATGTCTCGATGGGCTGTTTTTAATTTCCTCTTTTGTACACCCAAAGACATCTCGATGGGCTGTTTTTAATTTCCTCTTTTGTACACCCAAAGACATCTCGATGGGCTGTTTTTAATTTCCTCTTTTGTACACCCAAAGACATCTCGATGGGCTGTTTTTAATTTCCTCTTTTGTACACCCAAAGACATCTCAGTGGACTGTTTTTAATTTCCTCTTTTGTACACCCAAAGACATCTCAGTACACTGTTTTTAATTTCCTCTTTTGTACACCCAAAGACATCTTTAACTCATAACAAGTGTAGATTTAATGCCCCACAATGAGGTGAATATAAACCTTAGATTAGAATAGAATTTTATTATGTAAAGCATTTAGTGAATATAAAGATGAACAAATAATGACTATAGTTTGGATACATGCAACTTCCCAGGCATATAAATTCTTGAAAAGTGCTTGCAAACTTAAGGAATCATTTTACTTATTTAGGAATCATTTGACTTCATTTTGAATGAATTTAATTTAATTGAATGACAACCAGTATGCACTTTTTTACCTTATATCTAGCCTCGTATATCCAAAGTCTTCCGACATTCATAACCCTCGAGTCTTCTTCGTCCTGTGTGCTGTAGTTCTCGCCCAGGACTCGAACCTGCTGTCCGGCGTATAACGTGCCCGACATTATGCGTGCTAACACCTGAGAAATTAATTAATTTTCACTTAATCCTATAAATATTTCACTTTCGTGAGGTTTCAAGTTTCACTTGAGGTTTCTCCTCCGAAGGTCCTTCCTCACTCACACGAGGACCGAAGATGTTGAGGCTGACCCAAAAAAGTGCGCGTGTGTTAAACCGTTACTTTATGTTTAAAATCTTTTATTTGTATTTATTTGAACTTAGACTCACTGAGTAGGTTGAAGTACCTAACATTAATAGCTAACAATGAGGTATAGCGGTGATAGCCCAGTGGCTTAGAATTCGACCTTGAATCGAGGGGTCCGGGTTCGAATCCCAGTGGCACGCACCAATGACTTTGTAAAAAAAGTTATGTGCGATTTATAAAATTAAATATCACCTGCTGTTACGGTGAAGGAAAACATCGTGAGGAAACCTGCATGCCTGAGAGTTCACAAAAAAATGTCCTCAAAGGCATGTGAAGTCCACCAACTCGCAGAAGGCCAGCGTGGTGGACGGCGGCCTACATCCCTCTCATTGTGAGAGGAGACCCGACCCTGTGGTGGGTCATTGATGGGTACTGTCATGACAATGAGGTATTGTCCAAAAAAAGTCAAAAATTCCCTTAACCATCAGCGATGGAGCTCCACACCCAGACGTTAGAAGGTTGGTCTCATTCAAAACTTACCAGGAAGAAGGTGCAATCGTCGGTCGGGTACATCTTGGTGGTGTGCGCGACTAGTCGGCCCGACTGGTCGCACGCGAGCATGTCGTCGCGCAGCGCGCCGCCCCCGCCGCGGTAGGCGTGGCCCACCTTGCGCGGCGCCGCGTCCAGGGGCGACGGGATGTGGCGCACTATCATCTCCACGAACCCACTGTTCATACAAGATGTTAATCAATAAAAAACAAATGACAAATTGGGGTAGGTCAACTCATATTAGCATAGTAACAAAAAAATGCAAACATAAACTAACAAAAAAAATGTTTTTAGTATTTTGTTTCCATTGTTTAATTTTGGCACCAACCTCAAAAATGTATGTAACAAATGTTATTTCATACTTTTTTGATGTCGGTTTAATTTTTTTATTATTTTTTTTCGTAATTTTTAGGTTATGTCGATATCACCGTTACTACTGGACCGATTTTGATAAAACTTTTACCATTTCCTAAGTTGGACAAAATACAAACAAACAAAAACAAAACGAACTTTAAGGACTGCTACCTTATCGATAACAACCGGGACCGACGGCTTAAGCACGTTAAGCACCTCTGAAGCACGTAACCGCACATGTAATTCGCCACTAGCGGTCACCCATTTCGGTACTGAACGCGCCCGACGTCCCTTAACTTTTTCGAGCCCTTGGGATCTACCCAAGCAGCGGGGCTATGCGCGCTTAAACACACTTGTATTACTGTTTACGTGATATAAGTTGTATGTAAAAGGCACTTCATTTGACAACACATACCAGAAGTCTCCAAAGAAGCGGCTGCACACCAGCCGCAGCAGGGGCCGCACGTTCAGCTTGGCTTCCTGCTTAGTCAGCTTAATGCCTAACTCCGACAGCACGGCTGGCAAAGTGTCGTCAACATCGCCCACCACCTGCAAGGAATCATTTGTTTTTTTTATTTTAAAGCCAGGGTATACAGCCGGACAGATCAGATCCTTTTTTTTTAATTTAAAAGTGTTTAAGTATTGCATCCTCCATTATTTTGTATTTCAATTTTTTAGTAGAGGGGACCAATAATAATATAATTTATGAATATGTTTGTATATTTAACTGTCTATTTTTTTTATAAACTCAGCCATTGGCTAAGCCCATGGTACAATTTATGCACACTTAATGAACGTACATTTAACATTATACAAACATCCGCTTTGATCGAATATTTGTATCTAATAATGAATAAAAGCTTTTGAATTTGAATTTGAAATAAGGACCTCGTTTAGGTCTGAACTAGTCGCCATCCCGAAAAACTAACGAGATTAAGCCAGTTTCATAGTAATAAAGTATACTCGCGATTTATTTAATGAGAATATAGTAGGGTGTTTTGGGTTTTGTAAACTATAGTAGCATGATTTAGCTTTGCTAGCTTCTTCGAATATATGCGAGAAATGAGAACGGGTTACCATCATCAGATACAATGAAGACATAATGAGTACCGATTCATCAGCCCACAGAAAAAGATATTTTAATTAATTTTTATACCTGCGCGAATATCTTGTACAGTGGCTCCAGTATAAACTCGACGAAGCTCCGCTGAGCGGACTGGTGGGGCGGTTTCCTCGTGAACCGGCGGGTCTTCGAGTTGAAGTACACGTCTCCCCACAGCCACGCCGCCATGTCGCTAGGCTTCAGCTCGTGGGTGCGTCCGCTCGCGTACATCGCCGCGAACGATTCCAGCGTGAAGCACACGTCGTACAGAGACGACGCGAAGCACACGTTGCCTGGGAATGGAGGTTTTATCAATAACGCTTCACACGCTTCACACACGTAGCCCCACTAGGATTCCCTGCGTCGTGGGCGCCATGGACACACACAAGACAACAACACAACACACCCACACCAGAAACAGAAATTCAAATTCATCATTCGAATGGCCGCTTTTATAATTTGCCGTCGGACGGCACGGCACGGCACGGGTTTACCGTCACGGTAAAATAGGAAGGCAAAATGTATGAAATTGTATGCAGACGCTTTTAATTTATCGGCCACGGCAACGGCATGCCGTCGACGGCAAACGGCTGCCGTGCCGTCGCCGTAGCACACTGCGCTCCCCATTAAGCCGTCGCGGCATTATTGAGAGTGTGTTATGTACGTACACGAAATGTAGCTGTGTGTGTGCGTAGCCAGGTAGGCGGCACGGCCGGGCGGCTGCGTTAGTTACGGCGCCATTTTTACGGCTCCCGTCACTTCCACGGGAACCGTGCCGTGCCGCGGTGAATTATAAAAGCGACCTACGGCACGGCATGCCGTCGACGGCTACAAAAAAACCCGAGATTTCCACGGGAAATCGTGCCGTGCCGTCCGACGGCAAATTATAAAAGCGCCCAATCTCTGCTCTGCTGGGAATCGAACCCAGGACCCTCCGCGCAGCGCACCGGCGTCGTAACCACTGCGCCAATCGGGTCGGCGTCGTTCGGAACACGCCCCCAGATTAGCTCTTGGAGCTGTTCGAAGCGAATGGAAAGTGAACATAATCACCCAACAGCGGCGAGAACACCGCAGCCGGCTCATCGGGGTTGTCTTGCGGCTGATTGGTCTCCAGCAAGGAGTTGAGCTCGTCTACGATGTGCCTGAGCTTGTAGTACGCGTCCGCGGGCGGCAGCTTCAGCTCCAGGATCAGTCTGTCGATCTTGTTGATGCATACAGTGAGCGGCACCCTCTCCTGTACCGCGTGCCTGAGGAGGCGCTCCGTGTTCAGCATGATGCCTTCTGCCGCGTCCACGAAGAGCACCGCGCCTGTTGAGACAAGTTGATACACTGTTATTAACCTCAATAATAACACTGGGCTATCACCTGCAGCGGTGATAGCCCAGTGGCTTAGAATTCGACCTCGAATCGAGGGATCCGGGTTCGAATCCCAGTGGCACGCACCAATGACTTTGTAATAAAAGTTATGTGCGATTTATGAAATTAAATATCACCTGCTGTTACGGTGAAGGAAAACATCGTGAGGAAACGTGCATGCCTGAGAGTTCACAAAAAAAAATGTTCTCAAAGGCATGCGAAGTCCACCAACCCGCAGTAGGCCAGCGTGGTGGACTAAGGCCTACATCCTTCTCATTGTCAGAGGAGACCCGACCCTGTGGGTGGTCATTAATGGGTACTGACATGACAATAACCTCAAAATATGTAACCAAAAACTAGTAAGCCTAAAGTATGTAACATATGTAACAACTTTAATTTCATTCTTTTTTGAGGTCGGTTTATATTTTTATTTCCTTATTTTTACTTTTTAGCTGATACCAAGAAAACTACTGGAACGTTTTTATGAAACTTTTACTATTCCCTAAGTTGAGAAAAATACAGAAATCTACAGCAACACATTTGCTGTGCAGCTGCCGCGCTTCACATCACCTAATCAGAAGCCACTTACCAACACATTGTTGTAGATTCATCGTTCACACATCCACACTAAAAACTCTCACCGTCGGATATCCTCAAAGCAGCTGTGACTTCATCGCTGAAGTTGACATGGCCCGGGGTGTCCATGATGTTGAAGAGATGCGACTTCCCCTTGATGTTCTTCAGCAGCAGTGTGACCGGCATCGACTTGATGGAGACCCCTCGCTCCTGCTCCACAAACAGGGTGTCTGTGTACCTCATGGGGACGGTCGTGTCATGGTTCACTGTGCCTGGGTGGGTCTGTCTCATAAGGCAGTCCACAAATGATGTTTTGCCTGAAAATCAAGAAGATATATCCGATTACTGGCTGACCCCGCAAACATTGTTTTGCCATACAAGTTATCAAGCGTTAAAAATTGACTGTTAAAAAATAGGGGTTGTTGTTGGAAGGGTGAAAATTTAGGGCTCTATGTATTTTTTGATGCCACATTTATGATAAATAAAAATAAAAATAATTGTCCAAATAATAAAATAAAAATGATAGGTGTAGACAATCCTTATCACTTAGAGGAATGAATAATAGATGTTAGCCGATTCTCAGACCTACTGAATATGCATATAAAATTTCATAAAAATCGGTCAAGCCGTTTTGGAGTAGTATGGTAACTAAAACTGTGACATGAGAATATATATAAGATATAAACAGTCAACACCAAAACAAATTCTTCGTCGTGTCTCCTTTCACAATGAGAGGGATGTAGGCCGCCGTCCACCACGCTGGCCTACTGCGGGTTGGTGGACTTCACATACCTTTGAGAACATTTTTTCTTGAACTCTCAGGCATGCAGGTTTCCTCACGATGTTTTCCTTCACCGTAACAGCAGGTGGTATTTCATTTTATAAATCGCACATAACTTTTTTACAAAGTCATTGGTGCGTGCCACTGGGATTCGAACCCGGACCCCTCGATTCGAGGTCGAATTCTAAGCCACTGGGCTATCACCGCTACTCAATACTCTCAGGTATTCAATATAAACAATCAGCAACATAGAAGATTGTTCCATCTCAAGAAACCACACCGTTATGCAAGTGTCCCATGAGCGTGATGTTCCTCATCAAGTTGGTGTTGTCCAGCATGTCAGCGAGGTACTCCATGTCGTACACCGTCTCCGGCAGCTGCTGCTCCTGCACTTGGAACTTCTTGGTCTTCACCGGCTCCACAAGCGGCTTGTCCAGGGCCTGGGTGTCTTCCTCCTGCACCACCGTTTCAACGTCCGGCCCGTACACTTCTACTGCTTGTGGATAGTATCTGTGGAGGATAAGTGAGTAAATTTGATTGAATAAACATTTGACAATACAATAGGTTTTAGATCTTTTCGTGGAGAAAGTCATATGTTTTTGCTAGTCCAACTTTATTGTTGGTGCAGAAAGAGGCTATTAACCTACCATTTAAAAGTGATCTGCTCTGCACCTAAAACCCAGACCATGAGTACACTTTAACAGCAGTGGCCAATACAGTCCATGGCCAAACCACAACATCCAAACTCAAATAGGACTGCAGAGTGAAATGTAGTAGCCTTCATCCTTCAATAAAATAACATGGTAGCTTTTGTTTCTATAGCAACAAGAGCTCCCTAGCCGAAAAACGATTTCTGGCATTTGTAGACACCCAGGTTATGAGAGCTATAGTTAGTAACTCCTGAGTCAGGAGTAAATAACCAGGTATTTGATCCATAAATCTAAGGATTCTTTAGTACCTCTTGTCTTCATGCAACACGACGGACATTGGGGCTGCCTCGGGCTCCGCATCAGCATCCTCATCCTCCTCCATTGCGTCTTCGTCGGCATCGCGATTATCCTGCCCGTACACGCTCTGGTCGTCGTCAGAGTCCGACTCTAGGTCCGGACCGATGTAATTACCAAATTCATCGTACAAATCTCCGTCCATTTTCACAAATAGGTTCCAAAACAAAATTAAATAACCACACAAAACAAACGCCGCTCTGCTGCTGACAGTTAATTTGACAGGTAACCTCAAAAAAAAATTTGTTTTGACAAGTTTCACAAATGACAATACAGATAAGCTACCTACCTATGTTTTTTTTTTTTACATTCCGATATTTCCAATAATCATTTGAATTTTTATGAATTTAGAATGATATAAAATAAATAATTTTTTAAGCATTTTGTGCCGCATAACAGATTGTAAAAGAACTAGGTCTACTTGAAATAAATTTATGTGTACAACTGTGTACGTGTAAGCTTAATAATTGTATTCTGTGGTCCACATTCTATTTTTTATGTTGTCTGTGCCGCACAACACTCTTTTAAATACAAAAATGGCTGCTCTGCAACAAAATTTATCAAAAATGATTTCAGCGCAGCTTCGCAATAAGGCAAACGAGTTTTTAAACTCCAAGAAACATGCTAATAACCTGGCAGATATCATACAAATGTTTGAGGTAATTTCACTATTTGTTATGTACTTTAATTTTCGTACAGTAATTACGTCTTAGGTTACGTTTTATTAAAATTAACTAATTCGTTTTATTTCAGGCCGAAACCGACAACTACTCACCTCTGTTACTTACAATTGAAGTTATATTTACGGAATTGCTGAAAAGGGGTGACATGGTGCAGGAAATAGTGCCTTTAAAACCTTTAGGTACGTATTAGCGGTACATGAACTCATCAACATTGTTATATTGATTTTGTGCTAAAAACGGATCTGAAGTTCATCTGCGTGTTTCCTGGCGTATTGAACACTGTTATCGTGTAGAAATATTAGCCCACTTGTTAATAAGTCACGGCTATGGGTTGTTTTGTGTACGGTTTTGGTTTCTGCTGTCACATTTAGCAACATGTGACGTTATTGCGCTTATATAAAAGCTGAATAAGTAGCGGACCTGTAGGACTTGTGTAATGGGTCTGGCTGGTTACAGTGCTACATTTATATAAACCAAAATTTATATAACCCTTGAGCCTAACATCTGTGAGTGAAGTATTAGCAGAGCAGTCAGTACCTACTACCTTACAAAGCCAGAGGTTAGTTTCATAACATGCTATTCTCTGTAGTTCTTCCTTGGTATTTCTGTGAAAATTTATTTAGAAAAAATAGCATTCTGAGTTGAGTTCCGACTTGACCAGATAAAAGCTGTTGCCTTTGTTCTTCTATTGTATTTGTATGACTATTCTATGTATACAAGTTGTTAGGGAGATTTTAAAGGGGTTCATATAAGTTCAAAACTTTAAGAAAAACCTGCAATAGGTTCATGTCTGTGTAAAACTATATGTGTTTTGTTAATAGTTATCCATTGATCCCTAATGTGTTGCACATAAGCTGTACTTTTCACTCATGCATATAAATTCTTAAAGTAAGCCGACTGCATCTGATATTTGAAATAATATTCGTCCGATTATTTCTCAGACACCAGTCCTGAAGCAGAGTACACAAGATGGCTGCGAGACTGCTACGAGATGGCCCTGCAACGTGCTCTGGAGTGCTTCAAGCGCGGCCGCAACACCTCGCGACTGCAGGCGCTGGTGACCGCGTGCAAGCTGATGCAGGCTGAGGGGCGTTACCCGCTTGAATCCTCCAACGGATACTACTTCCCATCAGTTCGTTTGAAGGTAGTAGCTCAAATGCTCTGTACAGTCAGTTCTTGTACCATATCACTACATAGTATAAAACAATGTTACTTCCCGCCTTCTGTATGCTTAGATCATTTGAACTGTACAGTGGATTTTAATGTGGTTTACCTCAAAAATGTGATTCAAGATGAAGGTATATGTATAGAAAATCAAAATATCGTAAAGAAAGACTGAAATTAATATAATGATGAATAATAATAATTTTTGGAAGGCTCTAAAAATTAGGGTAGTCATACTTGCCTGGTTAGCTAGTGTATGTTTCATATTGATTTGAGATAGCTTTCAAATACAAACACAATGGTTGCTACCTTGTTGCCAGTATGATTAACTGCAGGAGATCCAGATGGTCATATTTTGATGACATTTGGATTAAATTCTCATTTGGATGTGTGGCTCTAAAATCCATTTAACTTAATTAAAATGTCCTTACAAGAAATCCCATATTCTATTTGTGATTAAACAAAATATTTCCTTTTTTCAGAATATATTCCTGGGATTGCTTGATTCAGAAGTTTCCATGACAACATCCATTGCACGCTTCCAAGAATTCACAGAGTACAAAGATGTCCAACAATATGGACTTAAAGTGCTCTCAACCATTGCCTACAAAAAGTAAGTTTTAAATTACATTTTCTTTGCTGTAATGCAACCCAATCCATGTTCTGCTTGTTTAAGTTACCGGGCAATGATGAGAACCAAAACAATATTTTAGATCTTGACCCACAGTAGCATGTACAGCCAAGTTGACGCCAAGAGGCAGGTACTGGCAACGGAACTGTCAAACATGTACAAATACAACATTCATAAACTAGGATGGTGGCCTCAAAATTAAATTAAATTAAAAATTAAAACAAAACATCATGTTTAAAATAAAAACAAAACATCATTACTTTATGATGGTTTTTGGAGTTTGTATTAACCCTGTGTTCTCACTAATAAGGTTCAGAATTACTCGAACTTTGAGACTTAAGGAATTAAAAATACGTCTTCCTTTGATCATTGTTTATTGCGAACTAAATTCTAATACTACGGTTCTTTACTTAAATGGAACTACATACGAGCAGTAGTGTGTGGGAAGACATGTTGATTGTTTTGTAGTGTAGTGCATGAAGTTAAAATAAATAATTGATACATATTTTTAGATCACCATCACAATTCTACATGCAAAACTACGTTGAGCTCCTGGACAAGTTGCTAGTGGTGGAGATACCCATAGAGTCCAAGACTAAAGTGAAATCGAAGGGTAATGAAGAAGAGGAACTAAAGCTACTTTGCGCTATGGAAGGTAGGTATCGGATATCTCCATGTAAATATAGAGACAATATATAAACTTTTACCTCCAAACCCTAAAAAATTTCATGTTCAATCAGTTTTTTAATACTTCATTTCAATGCTTTAAGCAGTTTTAAATGAAAGTGGATAGTCTTGTATTGGTCAGACATAACATATACAAATTGATAGTTTTCATTGGTCATTGGGCTACTTATTTGGACCTATGTCTTGACAGATCACTCAATTAGTTCATTTTAAAGAGTGCATATCAGAAAGTCCACACAAAAATCACAGCACACACAAAATTAGAAGCATTTTAATAATAAGTATTTCCTCCCACATGTTAAAACCGAAAAAGTGAAATGCCCTTTCCACAATTTTTTGGTCTACAACTTTTCTTTAAATTCATTGAGCGCATTGAAGAAAGGAAATTGTACATTCTATCTTCAAAACGTCCCTCAGGCAAGAACAAGTTCCCCTACAACCCGGCGGTGTGCCGTCGCTACGCGAACCGGTGCTGGGGCTTCGCGTGCCAGTGGCCGCTGTGCTCGGAGCCGCGCACGCACCGGCGCGCGCTGCTGCTGCTCGTCGAGAGGCTCATGCCGCTGCTCAGCAAACCGCATCTCGCTACCGACATGCTGTGTGATAGTTTGGACGCCGGTGAGTGCATTAACAATCGTATTAGAGTTACTACTCTTGCTAGCAAGTAGCTCCTGAAGGAGAAAGAGGAGAAGGAGGAGGAGAAAGTTAAGCAACATCGGAATCGGCCAGTACCTGGATGGGAGAACACTGGCTATTTAGTTACTCTGACCACACCTTCATACTGACATACTAGGACTCCCCGTGTCGTGGGTGCCATGGACACACACAAGACAAGAACACACACACCCAGACCAGAAACAGAAATTCAAATTCATCATTCAAATCTCTATAATCTCTATATAAAAGTAGTATGTAACCTCCTCCACACCTCATGTACTGTACCGCTTCGGTATAACCATGCCGCGCATAGTCTATAGAAGAAGTTAAACAACATCAGGCGCAATCAGTACCTGCATGGAGTAATAGCAGTAGCAAATTAAATGCGTCGGTCTCAGTTGTTATCGTTAGGATAGCAGCCGTTAAACCTTGTCAGAGGCCCAATTTGAAAACATCGACATGAATTGCCACTAGACCGTTTCTCCACCTGCAATCCAATAGCGTTACAACTATAGCTCTCATTTCTCTAAATCGTCCATCAACACGTCCATCAAAATGGATGTTTCATACATATCTTTCGCAATGAATTGTCCAAACAATATAATTAATGGCATATCGTCCATGTGCAGGTGGTCAAATCAGCATCCTGGCGCTGCAGGGCGTGCTGGACCTGGTGCGGTGGCACAACGTCGACTACCACGACATCTACGACCGCCTCTACGCCATGTTCGAGCCGGAGATGTTCGCCACGCGCTGCAAGCGCCGCCTCATGCACCTGGCCGACGTCTTCCTCAGCTCCACGTGGGTTTAATTAACAAATTAACCTTAACATACTAAACTAAACTTCACAAAGTGTCCCTTTCCAAGTGTGCCTTTCGGTGTCCTCCATTGTACACGTTCTGCTTCCACTCTGAACTAAAGTAGACCCAAAGTTGCCTTCGGTTACCGCGTTAGCACACCGCCGCCGCGAAATCGCGAAATGCTTGGAACCGTGTAGTATAATCATGTAAATCTGTTTGTTCCTAGTCATCTCCCCGAAGGCGTGGTGGCGGGTTTCGCGAAGCGGTTCTGCCGGCTGGCGCTGGTGGCGAGCGCGCAGGACGCCGCCGCGCTGCTGCAGCTCGCCGCCAACCTGCTGCTGCGGCACCCCGCGCTCAAGCGCCTCGTCGCCACTGAGGACACGCCCGCGCTCAGTGAGTATATACCCCCCACCCCCCACCACACCGCGCTGCTGCAGCTCGCCGCCAACCTGCTGCTGCGGCACCCCGCGCTCAAGCGCCTCGTCGCCACTGAGGACACGCCCGCGCTCAGTGAGTATATACCCCCACCCCCCACCACACCGCGCTGCTGCAGCTCGCCGCCAACCTGCTGCTGCGGCACCCCGCGCTCAAGCGCCTCGTCGCCACTGAGGACACGCCCGCGCTCAGTGAGTATATATATATCCCCCACCCCCCACCACACCGCGCTGCTGCAGCTCGCCGCCAACCTGCTGCTGCGGCACCCCGCGCTCAAGCGCCTCGTCGCCACTGAGGACACGCCCGCGCTCAGTGAGTATATATATATCCCCCACCCCCCACCACACCGCGCTGCTGCAGCTCGCCGCCAACCTGCTGCTGCGGCACCCCGCGCTCAAGCGCCTCGTCGCCACTGAGGACACGCCCGCGCTCAGTGAGTATATATATATCCCCCACCCCCCACCACACCGCGCTGCTGCAGCTCGCCGCCAACCTGCTGCTGCGGCACCCCGCGCTCAAGCGCCTCGTCGCCACTGAGGACACGCCAGCGCTCAGTGAGTATATACCCCCCACCCCCCACCACACCGCGCTGCTGCAGCTCGCCGCCAACCTGCTGCTGCGGCACCCCGCGCTCAAGCGCCTCGTCGCCACTGAGGACACGCCCGCGCTCAGTGAGTATATACCCACCACCCCCCCCCCACCGCCACTACACCGCGCTGCTGCAGCTCGCCGCCAACCTGCTGCTGCGGCACCCCGCGCTCAAGCGCCTCGTCGCCACTGAGGACACGCCCGCGCTCAGTGAGTATATACCTCCCACCCCCCACCACACCGCGCTGCTGCAGCTCGCCGCCAACCTGCTGCTGCGGCACCCCGCGCTCAAGCGCCTCGTCGCCACTGAGGACACGCCCGCGCTCAGTGAGTATATATATATCCCCCACCCCCCACCACACCGCGCTGCTGCAGCTCGCCGCCAACCTGCTGCTGCGGCACCCCGCGCTCAAGCGCCTCGTCGCCACTGAGGACACGCCCGCGCTCAGTGAGTATATACCTCCCACCCCCCACCACACCGCGCTGCTGCAGCTCGCCGCCAACCTGCTGCTGCGGCACCCCGCGCTCAAGCGCCTCGTCGCCACTGAGGACACGCCCGCGCTCAGTGAGTATATACCCCCCACCACACCGCGCTGCTGCAGCTCGCCGCCAACCTGCTGCTGCGGCACCCCGCGCTCAAGCGCCTCGTCGCCACTGAGGACACGCCCGCGCTCAGTGAGTATATACCCCCCACCCCCCACCACACCGCGCTGCTGCAGCTCGCCGCCAACCTGCTGCTGCGGCACCCCGCGCTCAAGCGCCTCGTCGCCACTGAGGACACGCCCGCGCTCAGTGAGTATATACCCCCCCACCCCCCACCACACCGCGCTGCTGCAGCTCGCCGCCAACCTGCTGCTGCGGCACCCCGCGCTCAAGCGCCTCGTCGCCACTGAGGACACGCCCGCGCTCAGTGAGTATATACCCCCCACCCCCCACCACACCGCGCTGCTGCAGCTCGCCGCCAACCTGCTGCTGCGGCACCCCGCGCTCAAGCGCCTCGTCGCCACTGAGGACACGCCCGCGCTCAGTGAGTATATACCCCCCCCCCCCCCACCACACCGCGCTGCTGCAGCTCGCCGCCAACCTGCTGCTGCGGCACCCCGCGCTCAAGCGCCTCGTCGCCACTGAGGACACGCCCGCGCTCAGTGAGTATATACCCCCCACCCCCCACCACACCGCGCTGCTGCAGCTCGCCGCCAACCTGCTGCTGCGGCACCCCGCGCTCAAGCGCCTCGTCGCCACTGAGGACACGCCCGCGCTCAGTGAGTATATATATATCCCCCACCCCCCACCACACCGCGCTGCTGCAGCTCGCCGCCAACCTGCTGCTGCGGCACCCCGCGCTCAAGCGCCTCGTCGCCACTGAGGACACGCCCGCGCTCAGTGAGTATATATATATCCCCCACCCCTACCACACCGCGCTGCTGCGGCTCGCCGCCAACTGAATAACTGCTATATACATAACTCCACACTACATCCAGCGACGCCACCAAGGTTGATGTGATGTACGTCAACCGTCCAATGTGATGCTTCAAACAACTTGATCAAACACCTTGATGGAAACATAATTATATTAGAATTCACCCCTAAAAGCAACAGAGATGTCCTCATGACTTGTCAGGAATCGACACATTCTTCATAAAAATTTAGACTGTGACTTCAACCCTGTTGAACGTCAAAACTTGTCCATTGACTGCAGTTACCATCAGTGTGCTAAATCTGATGAGATAATGTTCGTTTCCTCAACCTCAACGACCCAACTAATTGCAGTGTGCAGCGACCCGTACGTGGAGGACGAGACGAGCCCGATCCGGTCGCGCGCGCTCAACTCGTCGCTGTGGGAGGTGGCGGCTCTGCGGCGGCACTGGTGCGGCGACGTGGTCTCCGCCGCCAACACGCTGCTGCACGCCGCCGACCGCTCCGTCGCGCCCGCCTCCCTCGCCGCCCCCGAAGACGCCGTGGTAAGCCAACAACACTGATCATGGAGGATAGGGGTTACCGGTGCAGGTTCGCCGGAGATCCTGGAGCCCCCCACAAGCTCAGAGGAAGGCACCGAGGGGGTTTTGGTGGGCAAGATCCTACATAACCCAGAGTCGCTCCCACAATTCTCGGGTACCTGTGAAGGTTCCGCACGAGCATTCATATAGCCCGCCAACTGGGACACGAATGCGATAAATGGATAAGGGCCGTGCCAGACTATCCTCCCTATGTAGCGGAGTACCTCCACGATAGCTGTGCAGAGACCTGGGTATGATTCCCAGTGGGGTAGAAATTTCAATGATAAGTTGAAATTTGGAACCCTGGGTGTAATTATTATTGTTTATTGTGTCCCACAACACAGAGAATCCGAGAGTGTGAAGCGTTATTTATTTTTAAGCCACCACTCACTGTAATGTTGAGTTGGCAACACTGAAGCATTGAAGCGTGGCATGTGGTATTCTTTTCTTGCATGTAATCTGAACTCCTCTGTAATTCTGTATTAAGAAAACCTAACTTAAAAATAAAACCTCAAGTGCTTCGAAAACTTCCTAGTTTCTTTTAATATTAATATTATCCGTTCAGTGAAACAATACACTCACCATGTCTCTTCGATCCGCCGCCAGATGTTCGACATGGAGCTGAAGAAGCGCTTCAAGACGATCGAGCTGAGCTTCGTGCGGCCGGACGGCGTGTGCGCGCCGCACGGCGACCGCATGCTCGACTACTTCCAGCTGCTCGCCTGAGCCGCACGCCGCACGCACCGCTGGTACGCTACATTACTATACACCAGAGGTTCTTCAAACTTATTCTCATAGACCACTTTCGAAATTTTGCTGGCTCCGGTGGACAGCACAGCCACATTTCTACCATGTTCCCAAAGCTCCACAAAGAATGTAAAGATTAAAAATGTAAGAGATTTCTAACCTCGAATTGACGTTTTCCGTGGACCCCTGGAGGTTCACCTGGACCACTCAGGGAACCTGTGGTAGACACTAGAATGATTCGTTCTACTCTGATTATTAATAATTGGCTTTCGGGCCTTTTGACACAAAACTTGTTTAAGAATCGATAATTTTCATTATCAAATGAAAAGATTTGTTTTTTCTGTTAAATTCACATTAAACTGATTGTTTTATTGATACATTTGATGACACCACAAAGCTTTTACAAAATGTAGGGGTGTATTCAATATTTTATTATACTGTAATTCTGTTATTCAATTTATTTTTTTAATTTTATTTCCACTTGAGTTGTTTGCGCATAATAAGGTGGTGTTAGGCACTAGTATATTATTCAAACCTAACTAAAATAACGTCGACTTATAATTTATTAGATGGAAAAGTATTAAAATTTGATTTAAATTAGCATAAATTGTACCATTTCTCATCTTCATACCAACATCTTAATTACAGGGAAAATCAAAACACTAAAATTTCAAACATTTGCGTTGAAAAATGTTCACCACGCATCAAAAATATTTGTTATATACGGTTTGTTTGGTAAAAGTCTGACCACGGGAAAACCACACTTCATATTGTTTGTATATGTAATGTTCGACTGTCAAATAATTTGGACAGTTTGAGCCAATAAACTTGTCGCTGTCAACTTAAATAAGAAAAGTTAATATGTTGAGGGCACTAGCTCTAATGCTCTGCGGTACATGGTCCGCGATAATATTGTTGCTATGACAAAATGTGACAAAAATGTTTTCGTATGGTAACATCGTACGACAGTCGCGCGCAGTGTCAGCGCTCCCATAGTATTGCTAAGGTCGGGATTGTTGCGTAAAATTCGTACGAAACCGCATGCAAACTGAGCGCGGCAATACTGAGGTGTGCAATAATTTTATTGCTATATTAATAATTAATGTAAGTCCCCATAGCGATTCTGTTTTAATCTCCTCGGTCCTTTATTTACAATTAAAAGCAAGAAATGTGTTGAGCTTAAGCAAATTTGTACGTTCAATAGCTATTGGACAAAAACTAGATTACGCAATAGGTAAGGCTTAAAGACTCCCTCTGAATTATATGATCGATGTCCCTTGATCATACAATTCGGAACACGTCATCTACTAACCCACCATTTTTAAAGTGTAATTGTGTAATTATAACTAAAAATTCTGATCTATCTGATGCTGATGTGAATTCAGTTATACATGCTATGATACTTTGTTCGCAAAAAACCATTGATAAATCTACAACATACATGTAAATAAGCAATTACCCTGCCGACCGCAGACGTAAGATTTCTAATGCCACTCTCTTATCCCCTCCCACTCCACGTAAACCGTGAGACGGTCTCGTTTAGGCGGTTAACACATCACGGAATGTAATGCGGCAACGCGTGACCTAGCGTTGTTGTATGTATTTCCATTTGTATAGGAAACAGTCCGACACACAGAACACGCATGTACGCGCGTGGATGCATTTTCTGTACAAATGGACGCGCACCCCCGCACTACGCTCCGTGATGCGGGGGGCAGTGTGTTAGTCGCTTTATGGTGATCAACCTTTGTTAGTATCCGTTTTCAATGATAGATGCGATATTATAGTAACCGTCATGAGTCGTGAGCAGACTATCGGTGGTAAGGATATTGTATACTTTCGGCCAATGTACAGCAGCCGAAAAAACGTGCTGGACCAATAGACGACGCACACTGACGAACTGACGTTTGTCGAACCAATCGTGTGCACCGCAGCGCAGTCAATGTCAAAACGACCAATGAAAGTAGTGCTTACCACTCGTGACGGCAACTATAGATGGTTAATGTCTCACTATGTGGTAGTATCACTTTGTGCATTCACGAATTCCCTTTGTTCTTATGAGTCTTATGTAGGAAACAATCTTGCTACACAAAAATTATTAAGAGAATATTTACTGAATGCTAATTTCTTTTTACTGTTTCATTCTTGAAACCAACATTTGAAAATAAAGTTAGTTATTAGTTAGTTAGTTGATTAGTTATTGAAGTAAAGAGAAACATGTAATTATCTAAACCGCCAAGATTGTTTACCAAATAAAAAGAAACGTATGAAGAAAGTTGACTTGTGTATTGAAGAAAGTATATAATAATATGTGTAATATTTAACACACTTAAAAACTGCCAGGTTTTATTGTAGAATTCGAAGTAGGTTCAAGTTAGCGGCAGGCAGACAAGACCACTTCATGGGCATTACTGTTCACAACTATTTAATACATATTATTATTATGTATTATGAAGCTTTTGTACGTTTGCAAACTGTAACTGGATGTAATATTGTAAAACCTTTAGAAAATTCTTGTTAAAATCGTTAGTAAAATTTTTTGTGTTAATTTAATTGTTTAGACATGAATTGACATGAATGTTTTGAATTTGGCAGTTAATGTCACAAACAAAATGTCATGCGTCATGGTAAAAATGTATGAAACTATAGTTACCGTCATGAGTCGTGAGCACAGATAAAGTCAGTGGTAGGGATATTGTACACTTTCGGCCAATGAATAGCAGCCGAAAAAACGCCTTAAACCAATAGCCGACGAACCACTGGCGAACTGACAACTGACGAACCAATCGCGTGGACCGCAGCGCAATATCATAAAACCGACCAATAAAGATTGTGCTCACGACTGATATAGTAGTCGACTATATCAGTCTTGTTTTCAAAATTATACTTAACAATAACATAATTATATGTAAGCTCCACCCAGTGTACATAATGCGGTGTTAATTGACAAAAGTAAGTTATATATTAGTTAATAAGTAAGAAATGAATACTTTTTGCACTTTGATGTTAATGTTAAAACGTAGTTGAGTGTAGCGTGTTGTATTTGTTTAATTTTATTTTTCTAAAACGGTAGAAATTTTCGAGTCTGTGATCATTTTAGGTAATTTGCGAGGGGGTCATCGCAGTGGCATAATATTGCATGAAATGATATTTCTTATCTATTATTATAGGAGTTGAAGGAAGTGTTAACCGGCAATTTTAAATTTTTTTTTACACAAAACACCTTAACATAATATTGTTTTCAACTTTTCGAATAAGTAGAATGGACAACCCCGCATATGTAATAGTGTTGTTTATTTATCTTTCACATTACCTTTGCATTGGCACTGTTAATTTCCCGCACTGGCTGCACTGTGACGACGCTCTCGTGAAATGGAACGATAAGTATTAGATGAATTAATTAATTATGTTATGACTGTGCATTTCAAGCACACCAACTGTTTACTAGTTTATGTGTTGCGAACAACTGTGAACCCAAAAAATATTAGTTTATAGGTCCTCGTTGGGTGATGTTCTAGATTTTTGAATATATTTTGGACACTAAACTACGATATTGGTGTGCTCGTCCGGCGCAATATATGAGAGAATATTCTAAACTTTATTTAAGTATTGTTGTAGGTACTGCGTATGTTTTCCTCCCTTCGAGCCTCGCTTACTAACCCCTCTGTTTCATTCCAGTGGAGTCCCCTTCTGTCCCTAACCCCTACTCGTTAGAAATGATTTATGTAATTTAAGGAAATTGTGTTGATAATATATTTTCTTCTTGAAATCAAGCCAATCAGGTGTCTGTCAGACGGCCATATTTATTTAACATTATATTATTATTATTAATTGTAATTATTTGAAACGCCTCGCAGTTGAGGGTGCGGTGTGTACAGTTGTTGCATTTGTCTGAAAATGCTGAAATGTCTCTGAATATTCTTAACAGATGTGGTCGAGAGAGTAGTTTTTGTACAGTACGTTATTTTATGAGCAATTAATAACAATGGAATCATTTAAACGTTCTCTTCTTGTTGAATTATAGTATATAGTTATTCACCTTTTTTATTGTATTTAAGCAAAGGTTTTGTGCAATGTAATTGCAATTGAGTTGGTGACACAACATAATTATTTGAAGCATTATTTCCTTAACACTTTGTTCGGAAGCTTTAGTCGCTAATATCGAAAATCAGATAAATATAATTTTTTATACCTTAAATTACGTTTTGACAGTTCATTAATATTATCTGTTGGTAGTCATCGAGCCAATTGTTACTTGGAAGGCGCTGGCGTCTTCGTTTCTCGACCACCAGCATTTTTGTACCTCTTAATTTTGTTATTTTTGATACAAATCAATAGTTTAAGTAGAATCTCAGGTGTTTGAACCGAGCACCGCGCCCGCCGAATGATGTGATTATTTGTATCAAAACTAGCGTTAAGTTAGATTAAGACATTATTTTAATATGATTCATTTAAACGTTCTACGATGAATAAAAAGCATTGTATAAATTATTTGTTTTTTATTGTTCCCAACATAATGCCGCTTAATTTTGTGGTAATTTTGTTATTAATAATTATAATAAACACATCTAGTCGTTTTAAAAAAATATATTCTTTTAAACATTTAACAAACTTATATACAGAAAACATTTTGTTTAAATAAGTAAAACACAAAAACATATTCAGCACCTAAACTCTAGTAACAAAATACAATTCTCACTGTTAGATTAAACGGTAGTATAAAAAAGTCAAAAAATAAAACGTAATTATACATTGTCAATGAACACAAACATTAATAATATTTGAGCATAATATACTAATTTATCGTAACAGCATCGTCTCATGGCAACAAATTCGCTTTAAAGTTCCCTTCGGCTTACGTCAACAACACGCTAATCACATAACTCAAATAATACTAGTCTAAACAATTGTATACGTACGTATATACTCGTAGATTATTGCAAAAGATCACAGTAGCCTCCAGCGGTTTTCGCACTCGATTTTGTTCTAGAGCTCATCGTCCAATGACACTCCGAGGTTCAGTCGAATACTAATACTAGTGACTATAATTCCTTGACTATCTGTTCCTGGCTGTCGGAGGGCGTGGCCTTGGCGTGACAGCACGTGATCTGGGGGCTGACCTCCCTCGTCTCCACGCGGGGAGGTTCGCCTTCGCTCTCCGACCGTTCCTGTTTAGTCTCGTGTGCGCCCGCGGTCGTTTCCCGACTGGGCTTGCAACACTTCTCCTCGGCGGGCTCCTTGCAGCACGGTCGCTGCGTCCTGAGGAGTTGGGCGTCTTCTACGCTGGGGTCGGCCTTATCGCTCGGCGGGTGGTGGCATCGGCGGGCCTGCATCTCCTTCGCCTTGGCGACCATGGAGGGGCACGCCTTGGCGCCGTAGTAGCAGGTGGCGTTGGAGGCCTCGCCGCCGTCGGCGGAGGCGGGGAAGTAGTGCGAGGGCTGGATGCAGGTGCGCGTGCGGCAGATGAACAGCTCCGACTCCGAGCTCTGCGTCGAGCCGAGAAGCGGCGGTGTCGTGTTAGCTGGAAATGGAATATTACGATCTTTAATAACAGTCTGAGAGCCGTTGAAGAACGACCTTTACCGATCTGATAACTCGACGAGACATATTTTTAATCAAATATAATTTATAAACAAGTACGCCTGTGATGACTTGCCTATCAAAAAGTGTTCATAGCTATTTTTAATTTTAATTAAAGGCAAGCGTACCTACGCTTACTCTGTGGGTTAAAAACTATTAGTTGAGATAAAACTCATTCGGTTATCAAAAGAGTGAATGAAGGTGATGAAAGAAATTTGACTAAAATTAATTAAATTAAAAATAGCTATGAACACTTTTCGATAGGCAAGTCATCATAGGCACATTTGTTTATAAATTATATTTGATAAAAAATATGTCTGAGTTATCAGATCGGTGAAAGTCGATCTTCCACATGGTCCAGCGCACGAAATTAAAAACCGATCTTCAGAATAAATCAAATATAACATTACGCCAAAGACTTCTACATAAACCATTACGTATGTATAAATAAATGTGTGCCGAATCTACTAGTATGTATCAATAGAGATTACTAAACTAATGCAATAAAGGCGAACTACGGGAATAAATCAAATACATATAACATTACACCAAATACTTCTACATAATACATATAGACACTTCAGCTCATCTCAGTGCCATGTGTGAATTTACTTGTACGTAATTTGTATTTCTTCCTTCTATTATATCCCTTCTCTCTATATCTCCCTTCTGTTTCTATTATACACGATTTGTATTTGTATGTCTTCCGCGCAACACGTGTTGTTATCGCGTTTTACAAGCACACCCACACAAAGCACCGCACGCCTAGATGAGCTATTGTAGTCAGCAGTCAGCATGAGCCGTGAGCAAATAAATAAAATAAAATATTTATTGGTCGGTTTGACATTTTCAGCGTCGTCCATTCACGCGATTGGTTCGACAGTCGTCAGTTCGTCAGTGCACGTCGCCTATTGGTCTAAATAGTGCGTTTCTTCAGCTTCAGTTGTAACATTGGCCGAAATCGTACAATATCCCTACCACTAATCATCTGCGCTGAACTGCTCACGACTTATGACGGTTACTATAAGCGTCTATACTCGTACATACAACGTGATCGTGAACTAAGCGCCTAAGCTCTGCTACGAAGGTGAACTAGTACAGTGCTGGGCACTAGCCTCAATACTTGGGGAAGCCGACGGGCTCGACGGTGGCCTGCTGCAGCTCGAGCGCGTCCATCTGCTTGCAGAGGCGGCCCGAGCACTGCTCCCAACTGCACTTCTCCGTGTTGCAGCGGTCTTCCCCCCGAAGCACCGGTTAGTGAGTTGTATAGAAGACAAGCTCGTTTTAAGTAACACGCGACAATGAGTTTGTTTTGTGTGTGGTGAAATAAATGAGCTTGTCATTGGTTAAGATGTCATAACAAGCAAACTTGTCGTTGGTTGAAACGAACAAATGAGTTTATCATTAGTTGAGATTTAAGAAACGGGCTTGTCGTTGTTTGAAAAATATAAAACGAGCTTGACATTAGTCAAAATGTAACAAGAGACCAAAGATTTTTTATGTCAAGATGGAGTGTCAGGAAATTAAAAATAGGACATCTTTACATTGTACATCAGGTGCCTTTTATTTTAGCGGGAACTGCTGTTATAACACATTTTAGTGACGCATAACCTCTGCCAACATATTTTTCTCAAGGGTAATTTTCTTGCCACCGCTGAAATGTTCAAAAGTTGCACCCGCTTATACTTATTCTCTGTTAAAGTATTACTCCTTCTGGTCACATAATAATATGTAAATCTTTGCAACCTTGTCCCACATTTATTTATATTAAAATTATTATCATCATTAAGATAAAAACGGCACAGCAACGCAAGGAACGGACGCTACGAAAGCCATATCACGAATAAGGGGAAATCTAACTCACCGGTGTCGTCACACTCTGGGGTGCAGATCACTACTCGCTTAGTGCTGAAGCACTGCATCTGCAGCCGCGTCAGCTTCGTGCCGAACAGAAAGTAACCTGCAGATGTATACAGAAATATATTAAAATTTCCTATTTTGCATCCAAATTTTCGAAGAGAATACATTGTCAGGACACATTTTGTCGTAGTGTTTGGATGTTATTGTTGTATTTATGGTAAAAACCGTTTATTGGTATAATAATCGTTAGTGCTTGGTAGATGATAAAACTATCTCCTATCGAACTTAACACCCTTATTATATGTGAAGTCTACCAACCCGCATTATCCAGCGTGGTGGACTAAGGCGTAAACCCCTTTCGTTGTGAGGGGAGACTAATGCGTTACAGACGTGGTACGTGGGACTGACGGAGCATCACGCTTAGGCATGTGAAGTCCACCAACTCGCATTATCCAGAGCAGTGTAATAAGGCCTACATCCTTCTCACTGTGAAAGGAGATCCGACCCCGCAGTGGGTCACCAGTCCCCGCTACAGCAGCGTGGTGTACTACGGCCTACATCGTTGTGAGAGGAGACCCGACGCTGCCAGTGGGTCACTAATGGGCTACAGATGTGCCACGCGGGACTGACCGAGCATCATGCCGAGCACGACGGCGAGCAGCAGCTGCACGTTGTACACCATGACGGCCAGCATCAGCAGGTAGCCCACCGCGTTGTGCACCACGAACACCAGCGACTGGTGGGCGTTCACCAGCGCCCTGTCGGCACACGAATTTGCGGCATTAGGCTGTGTGAGTACGGTACATCAGCGTTTCCGTCTAAATATAATAGCGGCAGTGGCGTAACTATAGGGTGGCAGGGCTGGCAAAATGCCACGGGCCCCGGGACTGCAGGGGCCCCGGGGCTGCAGGGGCTCCGGACTGAGAGGCCGCGGGCCCAGAAGTAGACCTAAAAGTTAAAAACTAAAAGAAATTAAGAACCCATCCAATGAATTAGCCACGGGCCCCGGATGGTTTAGTTACGCCATTGAATACCGGGTCACAAACACACACGCTTCATAATATAGAAGCCGGTTTGAAGCAAAATCAGACGTTAGTGTAAAACTTTCGTCATTTTCCGCAAACTAGGATAACACACTTCGTTCTGCCAAATATAGATATTCACGCTATTTTCATCACATTCTTTTCCGATTCTTTTTACTGTATAAACCTTCCTTAGACTTATACGAACATATCAAAACCAAAACGAACCAAATCGGTCCAGCCGTTCTCGAGTTTTAGCGAGACTAACGAAGAGCGATTTATTTTGACTATATAATAAATGGCAGGTACCTTATTTTCATGGACGTCCACCGGCTGATCTGGCCGGCGTCAGTGTTGCGACTGGTCGTTGGCTCCATGGTGCCTGCCTGTTCCCTGGAATTACCAAATGATACTTCTGAACGAAGCTGGAGAAGAAACAATTATATAATATTTAAGACTTAATGTACCCCTAGTTGTGAGGATAATAATTTCCTCAAATTCGAGAATTTGAAACAAAATTGATTAAGATGTAACAAAGGAGTTTGTCTTTGGTTATTTTACACTATAACAAATGACAAACTCATTTGTTACATCTTAACCAATGACAAACTCATTTGTTACATCTTAACCAATGAAAAACCCATTTGTTACAAATTTCTGATCCAACACAGAATTAGTGAGGTCAAGGATATTTTTTGAGAAAATCTGATCAAAATAGTATTCATATACAATTATTATACATGCTTATATTAACACGTACGAGTATTGTGTTGACTGACAAAATAATGTATCCATTGCATTAAAAATATTTAAACCTGTCGGTACAGTTTTGACCCAGTACCATTTCTCAAGGATATGACACAATAAATCATGATCGATAGCGTTGAGATAGTTATGCATTGGTCAGGTATAGCCTATAGGTATCCATAACAAATTACTACATTCACTAGCGGAGCAACACATCCGTTCACTACGAAACTCAGCGAGGTCAAGACTATCAGTTGCTGTCAAGACACAATACATAATTCGACTTTGCCCAATTTATCAACGGCTGTGCTGATGTGTAATTCCAGATAATATATCTACTAGTCTGTCAACTAATCAGGGAGTCACTGCAGGGTCGGGTCTCTACAACATGAAGGATGTAGACCTTAGTCCACCATGCGGGTCTTATGCGGGTTGGTGGACTTCAAAAACCTTTGAGAAAAATTTTTTTGGGCTCTCCGACATGCAGATTTCGCGCAAATATTTATTTTAATAAGCGCAAACAACTCTTGTTTTTTTTTGTTGAAAGTGGTTGGTTTAGCATAAATTATTTAGATTCCTAACATCGATAGGCAACTTTCTGATGGTGATTCCTTACAATTACATTTTAATTTAAAAGCGGAAATAACATTACCAATGCATGTAAAGTAGCAAATAAAATTGCTACTGGCAATGTAACAATATAGTTAACGGAACGGAAACATTCACCTGGTATCGATTAAATAAGACATTTACAGATACAAGACCACTTAAAACTTGATAGTTTCAAATGTTTAAGTAAGTATCTAGGTATATTTTGTAGGTACCTCGTTGTACATGACAAAGAAAATATTGAGTACAATTCACAGCTCACTACGCGAACGCAGCAATTTGAAATTTGGCACAAAGTTTACACGGAGGAGAATGCACAAATTCGAATATTTTTAAATAAAATGCATTAGAAATGCATAAAAATCATCAAAACACACGCCACGCCCACTACCTTGAATTGGAGTTCTTTGACATAGACAAACATGACTTGTACATAGATCTCGTGACGTGTCAAATTCAAATTTCAATAAATTACATATAGTCAAATAGTCGATATTTACCGACCTCCAGTAAAATTAGGCTTAGAATTCGACCTCGAATCGAGGGGTCCGGGTTCGAATCCCAGTGGCACCAATGGCTTTGTAAAAAAAATTATGTGCGCTTTATAAAAATTAAATATCACCTGCTGTTACGGTGAAGGAAAACATCGTGTGGAAACCTGCATGCCTGAGAGTTCAAAAAAAAAAAACCTGCACTAGGCCAGCGTGGTGGACTAAGGCTTTACATCCTTCTCATTGTGAGAGGAGACCCGACTCTGTAGTGGGTCATTAATGGGTTACTGACATGACGGTAAAATTAGATTGCAATATCAGTGTGGTATCTAAAGCAGACTAATTAAACACATTGCCGACTATATGCAGTTAATATGATAACAAAGCGTAGGCTCACGCCCAGCATCAATAATATTTACTGTTTCCTATCCGACAATAGTATTGGCGGTTACGACCATGTTTGATTTGCTAAGGCTACAGAGTTTATCTCGCTGGTGCGTTGTGTACACAGAGTAATGTTGTTGTTAGACTTTATCAAATACACTTATTACTTTGTAAAAATAATAATTGTGTACATTAAAAATGCGGAGGCATATCTTCGCTAAGATAAACACGCAATAAAATCAGAATTATTTTTACCTAATTAACGAATATTAATCGGACTTGCGCTCCAACTAAGGCCGCGCTTAGTTTTCACGCGATTTCGTACGAATTCAACTCGTTTAGTCGTGCTGCAACTTAGTCCGGCGCAATGTGAGCAAAGGCCCGTTTTTTGTTCCGATTGTTTATGAGAACATTTTTTTGTGATCTCTTGGGCATGCAGGTTTAATCACGATGTTTTCCTTCACCGTAACAGCAGGTGATATTTAATTATATAAAGCGCACATATCTTTTTTACAGTCATTGGTGCGTGCCACTGGGATTTGAACCCAGACCCCTCGATTCGAGGTCGAATTCTAAGCCGCTTTACACCGAAAGGGAGTAAGGAAGGACAAAAATGCAATTCTCCACTAACCTATCGCATAACAAAGTCCGTCTCTCGTCTGATCTGTATGGGTACAGTTTCTTGATGGCCTCCCGCTGAACTTTCGCCAAATACACCTGCAACGAAATTTATAAATCATACTAAGCGGCTAATAAAATTAATTAAAGATGTGTAGAACCATGGAAATTGGAAGAATTACAGAAATAGTATATACGCTACGTAATGTGCGCGACAGAATGCAGCATTAATCGAAAAAAACAGATTAATCTTTATTGCACCAATAAAGTAATACAATGTATAATGACAATAACATTATTTATACTATGGAAGTAGTAAAAACGAATGTGGATGGCGTTAAAGGTCTTTCCATTTTTTCGTGGGGAAAATCGCCCTGGTATGGGTCTCAAGGAAATCAAAAACTTACATACTATTCTGATGCGGACCTTATTCTGTACGACCATCTGAATCGTTGAAAATGAAGGTAAATAGAATGGGAATATATATGTGCTCAACTGAGCAGACTCTAAGGTACACCTGCCCCGACTACGGTTGTAATCATACCCGTGATATCAGCCTGGTACGGGCCTTAGTTCTAGTGTTGTTTGAGTGTCTAACAATGAAATTAAACTATGGGCTGTGAAGTATATTAAAAACTGCCTGGTAAAATTCACAAAAGGAAGGCCTACCTTGGAGGCCTCGAAGAGCAAAGCGACGAAGAACAACACTATCCAGGTGAGCGCGAACGCCCAGCGCGTGTTGACCGTGAGCCCGGCGAACAGGAACTCGCCCAGGTCGTACCCGAACCACATCCACATGTGCATCCTGACGGCGTTGCGCTACCTGGTACATACAATTGGAAAAAAAAGTTTAAGAAAAATTGACGCCGACTTTACCGCGAGACGTCCAGAGATGGCGCCACGGGTGATCGGCCCAAATCACGCTATTGAAGTTTTCTACGTAGCTGGCGTACATGTACAAAATGTGGTGTTCTGTGATCTTTAGGAACACAAAAACAATATCAAAATGGTGCGGTGCCGGCTAAGTGTTCTTCTTACGCTTTTATGAGTATCCCCTTAAAACCACTTATCCCTTGAAAAACATGGCAATAAAATATGACATATAAATATAAATATGACAATAAAGAAA